>CM067844.1:87355614-87955614 GCA_034509565.1 Triticum monococcum
ATTATGATTTCTCTGTCAATCCTGAGATAATTACTTTGGTTGAATCTGATCCTTTTTATGGCTATGAATCTGAAAATGTTGTGGCACATCTTACTAAATTAAATGATATAGCCACCTTGTTCACTAATGATGATAAATCTCCTATTATTATATCCTTGAGTTATTTCCGTTCGCATTAAAGGGTGATGCTAAAACATGGTTTAATTTTCTTGATCCTGGTTGTGTGTGTAGTCCCCGGGATATGATTTACTACTTCTTTGCTAAATATTTCCCCGCTCATAAGAAACAAGCTGCTTTAAGGGAAATATATAATTTTGTGCAAATTGAAGAAGAGAGTCTCCCACAAGCTTGGGGGAGGCTTCTCCGATTACTTAATGCTTTGCCTAATCATCCTCTCAAGAAAAATGAAATACTTTATATCTTTTATAATGGACTAACCGATGCTTCCAGAGATTACCTAGATAGTTGTGCTGGTTGTGCTTTCAGGGAAAGAACTGTTGATCAAGCCGAATTGCTATTGAATAATATGTTGACTAATGAAAATAATTGGACAATTCCTGAACCAACTCCTAAGGCAACTCCATAGAAAAGGGGTATACTATTTCTCAGTCCTGAAGATATGCAAGAGGCAAAGAAATCTATAAAAGAAAAAGGTATTAAAGCTGAAGATGTTAAGAATTTACCACCTATTGAAGAAATACATGGTCTTAATTTGCCGCATGTTGAAGAAATACATGGTCTTGATAACCCGACATAGGTAGTAAAGGTAAATTCTCTCTATAGATATGATAAAGCTGAAATCCCGCCTATTAAGTTTGCTAGCCAATGCTTAGATGAGTTTGATAATTTTATTGTTAAACGAGAAAACTTCAATGCTTATGTTGGTAGGCAATTGAAACATAATGCTTATATGATTGAACACTTGAGTGATTATATGGCTAGTGTTAAAGGTGAACTAAAACTTATTAGTAAACATGCTTCTATGGTTACCACTCAAGTAGAACAAGTACTTAAAGCTCAGACTAATTTTCTCAATGAATTAAACAATAAGAATGATAATGTTGTCAGAGTTATGACTAGAGGTCATAAAATGACTCAGGAGCCTTTGTATCCTGAGGGCCACCCTAAGAAAATTTAGCAAGATTCTCGGAGAACTACTATAGATGCACATAGTCCTTCTAAAATGAAGAGAAAGAAAAACGATAGGACTTTGCATGCTTCTAGTGAACCTGTTATTGACACACTTGAGAATCCCAATGATATTTCTATTTCTGATGCTGAAACACAATCTGGTAATGAACATGAATCTAGTGATAATGTTAATGATGATGTTCCTGTTGATGCTCAACCCAGTAATGATAATGATGTAGAGATTGAGCCTGTTGTTGATCTTGATAACCCACAATCAAAGAATCAACATTATGATAAGAGAGACTTTGTTGCTAGGAACCATGGTAAAGAAAGAGAACCATGGGTTCAGAAACCCATGCCCTTTCCTCCTAAACCACCCAAGAAAAAGGATGATGAGGATTTTGAGCACTTTGCTGAAATGATCAGACCTATCTTTTTGCGTATGTGTTTGACTGATATGCTTAAAATGAATCCTTATGCTAAATATATGAAGGAAATTGCTACTAATAAGAGAAACATACCAGAAGCCGAAATTTCCACCATGCTTGCCAATTATACTTTTATGGGTGGAATACCAAAGAAACTTGGAGATCCAGGAGTACCAACTATACCATGCACCATTAAAAGAAACTATGTTAAAACTACTTTATGTGATCTTGGAGCCGGAGTTAGTGTTATGCCTCTCTCTTTATATCGTACACTTGATTTGAATAAGTTGACACCTACTGAAATATCTTTGCAAATGGCTGACAAATCAACTGATATACCTATCGGTATTTGTGAGGATGTGCCTGTTGTTGTTGCAAACATTACTATTCTAACGGACTTTGTTATTCTTGATATTCCCGAGGACGATAGTATGTCCATTATTGTTGGAAGACCCTTCTTGAATACTGCAGGGGTTGTTATTGATTGCACCAAAGGCAATGTCACTTTTCATGTTAATGGTAATGAGCATATGGTACACTTTTCGAGGAAACAACCTCAAGTCCACAGTATCAATTCTATTGGAAAATTTTCAACAATTACTATTGGGGTTTTTGAATTTCCTCTTCCTACTGTCCAGAAGAAATATGATATTATTATTGTTGGGGATGTGCATATCCCCGTTGAGGTAACCTAGTGTTATTCGAAAATTCTCCGGTTTCATGTTATTCGAAATGAGTTTGTTAACAAGACCTGATCAACCTTGTTAGTGGATTCCTTTTGATGAGGATGAGATGGATGAATTTAGAAAACACAACTCTCTGTACCCTCTTTTTACTTTTTGTTATTTATATTAAATAAAGCAAAAATAGTATTTTCTGTCTGTTTTCTGAATTATCCATGCAATAAAAAATACCCCAAAAATAAAAGTTCTCCAAATGCCCTGAAATTTAAATATGATTTTTTTCTAGAATATTTGAGAATATCTGGCACTAAGAACACATCAGGGGGAGCCAGCACCTGGCCACGACGGTCCAGGGCGCGCCCTACCCCCCTGGGCACGCCCCCTGCCTCGTCGGCCCCTGGTGGCCCCCTCCACTTAGTCCAGCCACCACACACTCCTCCTTCCTCCCAAAAAAATCACCAACCAGCTCAAACCCGTGTTCTTGCTCATCTTGCTGCCATTTTCGATCTCCTTGCTCAAAGCTCCATTCACAAAACTGCTTTGGGGGATTGTTCTTTGGTATGTGACTCCTCCAATGGTCCAATTAGTTTTTGTTTTAGTGCTTTATTTATTGCAAATTTTTACTGCTTAGGTGACCCTGTTCTTGAGCTTGCATGTCAATTTTATGTGGTCAAAAGTAGTTTTAATGCATGATATGGCCTCTAGGCACTTGTAGGAGTAGTTTCTATCATTTTTTTTTTGAGTTTGGTTCACTTTTATTTTAAGTTACTACAAATTTCAGAAATTTTTCAGAGGAAGAAATATGTTTAGGAAAATGTACCAAGGTGGTTCCTCAAGGAAGCGAGGACCCAGGCCCGCAATACGCGAGCCGGACAATGAACCACCAAGGGATGCTCAAGTGCGGCCTTGTGAATGGTCATCAGAGGACTTCATGGTTCGAGCAGGAATCAAGGAGGAATTTGAAGCATATGTGCGTAATGCCGATCTTGAGAGCTTCATGGCAGATAAGTGCCGTCAGTACCAATACCTCACTGATTCCTTTGTGAGAAGGTTTGAATTTTCATCATCACGCAATTCTCAAACTGTCATGTTTGATCTTTATGATAAATCTTATACCATGGACTTAGAAGATTTTAACACTGCTTGCAAACTCCCATGGTGGGGTAATGTTAGTGAACCTCGCAAATATGAATATAGAGACTTTCTTGCTAGTATAAATGTGGGGAATCTAGGGAAATCACGCAAGCTACCATAGGGAGCATTCATTTTCCTGCTATACATTATTTTGCTCTCTTTATAGGTAGATGCATAAATGGTAAGGATGAGGCATGTCACATGTGTGTGCCAGATCTTAGTGTTCTCAAGAGTGTTGTATTAGGAGATAGACAATATAACTTGGGGGCCATTGTTGCACGCAGGTTGCATAATAACAAAATTAATGGAGATTTCTTTGGTGGAATTTACGCAACCCGTTTAGCTGATTTTCTTGAGATACCCATACGTCGAGATGATATTGAGTTGCCTCCTGCTTATTTAGATTATAATGCTATGGTTCATCATTAGTTTGTTGAGAGGAACAATCAGTACTGACTAATCTTTGACAAACGACGCACCTATCACGTTGCTCTCCCTGCTCCTGCCTTCTTTGACTTTTAGGCAAAAGGGAGATATGTTACAACCAGGGAGGAGGCGACCGAGTATGACAGGAGGATGGAGGCAGCTCGCCTCCAAGCTGCAGCTCGTCAGGCAATAGCTGATGCATCTCAGTACGACCCTAGCTTCACTTCGGATATCCACCAAGCCATCCATGGGCATAGACCAACTTAGGCCAAAAGCCTAAGCTTGGGGGAGTACGTATTTCTCACCGACATTACATTCATGTTCACACACTCATGCTAGTTGTCGGTGCTCATACTTTTTCATTGTATCATCCATGATAGTTTATTTCCTTTTTTAGCTTTCTTCTTGTGTGCCTTAATAAACCTTAAGAAAAACCAAAAAAATAGTTGTAGCTTTTAGTTAGTTTACTTTCCATGCCTGTAGTAGTAGTAATTAAAAAGAAAACCCAAAAAGATTTCTCATTGTTCTTTTGCTTGTTGGGAGCTTTCCCGTGTAAATAGTTTTGTTTCTTTTCTTTCCTTTGGGGGTCGAGAGGAGAAGACCATAATGAAAATGTTGAGTGGCTCTCATACGCATTATTGTTTATCTAACAAAGAGCCCATATTATCTTGTCTTCTCTCTTGAATTGAATGCTTGCAGATTCTAGCTTAGTCCAATGCACGTGCGCTATTATTATTATCCACACTATTCGGTCGTGCAAGTGAAAGGCAATAATGATGAAATATGATGAACTGATTGAGATAAGAAAAACTGGTATGAACTCGACCTCTCTTGTTTTGTAAATATGATTAGTCCAACGTTCCTGATTCAGCTTATTATGAAAGAAACATGTTTGCAATGACAATTAGAGATTATAGTTGCTTATGCCATGCTTAATTATCTAGGAGTTTATAATGGTTTACCTTGCGTGCCAACATGTTATTAAAATGGTTCTGATGTGGTATGATAGGGTGGTATCCTCCTTTGAATGATTCGAGTGGCTTGACTTGGCACATGTTCACGCATGTAGTTGAAACAAAATCAAAATAGTCTCCACGATATTTACGTTCATGGTGCATTATATCCTACTCATGCTTGCATTCAGTGTTGATTAATTTTAATGCATGTTCATGACTGTTGTCACTCTCTAGTTGGTCGCTTCCCAGTATTTTTCTAGCCTTCACTTGTACTTAAGCGGGAATACTGCTTGTGCATCGAACTCCATAAACCCCAAAGTTATTCCATATGAGTCCACCATACCTACCTATATACGATATCTACCTGCCGTTCCAAGTAAATTTGTATGTGCCAAACTCTAAACCTTCAAATAAACATTCTGTTTTGTTTGCTCGAATAGCTCATGTATCAACTAGGGCTGTCTGTATCCTCCATGATAGGTGGGTTATTCTCAGGAGGAGTGGACTCCGCTCCTCACTCACGAGAAAATGGCTGGTCACCGGGATGCCCAGTCCCATGCTTTAAGCAAATCAAATCAAAATAATTGCAAACAAAACTCCCCCGGGATTGTTGTTAGTTGGAGGCACCCGTTGTTTCGGGCAAGCCATGGATTGATGCTTGGTGGTGGTGGGGGAGTATAAACTTTACCATTCTGCTTGGGAACCACCTATAATATGTATAGCATGGAAGATATCGAGATCTCTCGGTTGGTATGTTGACAATGAAAGTATACCGCTCAAAATATTATTCATATCTATTTCAAAACCGAGCTCTGGCACCTCTACAAATCACTGCTTCCCTCTGCGAAGGGCCTATCCATTTACTTTTATGTTGAGTCATCATCCTCTTATTAAAAAGCACCAGTTGGAGAGCACCGCTGTCATTTGCATCCATTACTATTAGTTTACATTGAGTACGACTTGACTGGATCTCTTTTACCATGAATTACAATGTCTAGTCAGTCCTTGATCTTTAAAGGTGCTCTGCATTTATGTTTTGCGATCTCAGAAAGGGCTAGCGAGATATCATCTTGTTATATCATATCATGATTGTTTTGAGAAAGTGTTGTCATCCGAGATTTGTTATTATTGCTCGCTAGCTGATTATGCCATTGATATGAGTAAACATGAGACTTAAATGTTATTATGAATATGGTTAGTTCATAATCTTTGCTGAAAACTTGAATGCTGGCTTTACATATTTACAACAACAAGAGTAAACAGAGTTTGTAAAATTTTTTCTTTATCACTTTCAGTTTATCAACTGAATTGCTTGAGGACAAGCAAAGGTTTAAGCTTGTGTAACACCCTCGATGCGACTATATCTCCCACGTGTTGAGGCACGACTTAGAGGCATAATCGCATTGAAGGCAATGTCGCAAGTGAGGTAATCTTCACACAACCCATGTAATACAATAGGGGAAAAAGTTGGACACGCGGATAATTTTCCCGGACTCACAAAAATGCACTTGGTCCAAGAAAATTAGAAGTGGCAAGATTGCAAGAATTAAATTCAAAGTCATTTGAATTTAATTAAAAAGGTTTGAACAAGGACTAGGATTTAGAAGAGTCCAAAAATGTTGAGAATTTAGGAGGAGCCTCGATAAATGGGAAAAGAAATGTTGGCAAAGTTTGGGGGCCACTCTTGATGTAGAAAGGGAGTGGGGATTTTTCCAGTGTGTTTTGGTTAATTCCGAAAGAATGGAATATTTTATTATAGTAGCTCCACTAATATCGGGAGGATATATTATAAAGAGAAGTCATCCTTCCCTCGATTTAAATGAATCGAAGACCCACACAAATTATTTAGTTGAGTTGCAACAAATAATGATATGATGGCATGATGACATGATGCAATGCACATGATGACGTGACATGATGCAACACGCAAGCACATGACAACGTAACAACATCGAATAACTGCACGACACCTGGCACATCAGTCTCGGGGCGTTACAACACTCCACCACTACGAGAGGATCTCGTCCCGAGATCTAGAATGGCACCGGGGGAAAACGGAAGAGAAAAGAGGAGAGGTAAAACTAAGTTGCTCCTTTGACAAACGAGTGAAACCAAAGAACCTTGCGAGGTTGAACAAATCGAGAAAAGAATACAACGAAGGTGAACAAAGTCGAAAACACTCCGTTAGAAAAGAGGGACAACGAGCATTGCGAAACCCTTGAGGTTAAAGGAAAAATATATATTGAAACCACTCCGGTTAAGACAAGATAGAGAAGGAATAAGACTTATATAATTTGGACAGCACTCCGGTTGAGAAGGGATGCAACAATTGATAAGATGAGAAAGCTCGAAAGAAAACACGACACTCCGGTTGAATGGATAAGCAAAGAAAAGAACACTATCATGACAAACCAAGAAGATGGGTTGAAGAGAGCAACATCACAAGCCTCCGGAACGAAGGGAAACAAGATCTTGAGAGAGCACGGTTACAACAAATGCTAGAACGGAGTTGTTGGAAAAACCAACAACGAAAGAATAAGCTTGTAGTGGGCTTATAGAAAAACATCTCGAAACTAGAGGTGATAACCTGCCACTCACGGGAAAAGAATTGTATTAATATGAACAAGTAGGCGAGAAACTATATCACCGGGAGGGTAGATGAAGAACTTGGATCATACACGAGCACAATTATCGCAACAATCCTTAGGGAAGGATTTAGGTGAAGTATAACCCAAGATAAATTCATGACGAGATTGATGGATTTAAAATATCTCATTCTTGACAACATGTGAATCATGAAAAATGAACCCAAATTATCAAGAATGACATAATACCACCTCCAATGATACGGAAGAAAGAATAATTGCACTCCGGATTACGATATGAAGAATGCTTGAGCACCTCTGAAAAGAAACTTGATGAACACTTCGAGAAGGAATTAAATCCTTGGTGAACCATCATGTAGACCCTTCATGAAGGACTCCGGTAAACAAAAGATAACGAAAAGAGAAAGAAGTTGAAAACACAAGGTGAAGCCTTGCAATGATTGGATGAAGCTCTGCAACGAGATAAGTTGAAACTTGAAACTCCGGAAAAGAAAACATGAAACAATTGAAACCAAGAATTTTGATGAACCTCCGGAATAAGAAATTAGACAATTGGATGAAGCAAGAATAAGAATTACTTTATGCTTATCCTTCACCAATTCAAATTGATGACAACCGATGGAATTGGCATATTACTTATTCTCGTGGAGAGGATTAAAGAGAGATATCGATAACTTGAGAAAATCTTGAACGACCCACCGGTAGAATAGAAACAAAGAATGAATTGATATGATAACGAAAGAAGAGGAATCTTGCACGAACCACCATAAGAATTGAAAATGAACGGAGTAAGATAAAGAAACACCGGGAAGAATTATAAAATGAACGAAGATGCTTGAGAGAATTTAGATACATGAAAACGAAGAGATCACGAGCCGATTAGAGATCACTTGAACGCTACACCGGTAAGATCGGAGAACCATAACTGAAGGCTGAGAATGAATAAACCCGACTTGATGGACTCCGGATAACAAACTGAGAAGATTCTTGAATTGCTCCGGATGGGTGAAAAGAATTCTCACGGTGAAAACAATTACGAGAGGATGGCAACAAGCTAGAATCACGAATCTTGAAGAGAATGGATCAAAATGAGAGAAACTCTTCTTTGGTCTTCAAAATATGAGAATGACAATGATAAACACCATCAAGAATTATTGAGGCACACCGGAATGAAGAATGGGAAAGTTGAGCCCACGATGAAAAGAATTTGACAGATCTTGGAGAAAATACATATGACTGATGATAACTCATACTTACGTCAAACTTCAAAAGAATTTAGGATAGCTCTGGGAAAATTAGAAGAGTCAGGTAAGATCCTGGGAAAAGACCTGTGGGTTAGGGCCCACTCAAAAGAAAAACACCGTTGGAATGATTAGAAAGAGAGATTGCACCAGTTGAAATTAAATGGCTTAAAAGAGATAACATCCTCGAAATAGCTTGAATGAAATAAGAGTGGATACACGAATCTTCAAAATATCTTGAGCACTCCGGAACAATTGAATAGCAAGCGGGGAAGATTAAGAATGCACCGGTGTGAAAAGGCACTTGAAACGAGGAAAAAGGATATGATCAACACCAAAACTAGAATTAAATCCATCGGAGAAGAAAGAGAGTGAAGAATGACGAACTTGAAGCTCCGTTAGAATCTTCATGAGCATCACCGGGTAAGAACATTAAGGGAAAAGAATGGAGAGACTTCACAAGAATAAAAGGGTACTTGATTAAGGAATCTGAATCCTTGAAGAAAAAGGGGTGGGTGAGCGGGAAAAACAAAGGCAACTTGGAGATGGATGAAACAAACACCGTTGAGAAGAACTGATACTCGATCTTGCGGATGTTGAAAATGGACGGATCCACTTGAGGAGAGACACACCGGTGAAAAGGATTTACAAGACAATCTTGATGATCAAGAAGGATTGGTATCCACATCGGAGTATGAGAACACCACTTAAACAAGGGATGGAATCAACATTTGACTTCGAAGCAACTCGAATACCATAACTCAAAACAAAAACAAAGGGTTGGCTTGCAGAATAAGCCGGAACAAACATATGATAGAGATTTCGTCTGAAGTTTTCGTGGTGGGACCTACACGGGCTCGATCGTACAGCACCATCATGTACAAGGCAGTGCACATGACATACGAAGCGTCCCCGAGTCAGCATAGCCAAGGACTCTTTAAGACACAACGAGACCACTGTAAAATCGACCGTGAATAGGCGAACCACTAGACGTCGAACCCCAATTTCATATCATACATCTGTCGAAAAAGATATCCTAAGAGCTACTTGAATTCCCACCTATGAAATTCCCGAAATTTTCCGGTTATGCAATCAGGTGTTGGGGATACAGGGGAAGCATAATATCTCACCCAAGCTAGCAATCCTACATCCAGCTGCATCCATCCTTCAACACATAACCAAGAAACCTTCGGAAACCATCTATCTCAACCTTCGAAAAGCATCCGTTATACAAGTTATGGCGATACTCCCGAACTCCCGCCCCAGTACTGGGTGGCGTCGAGGTTATCTCACCAACGAACTGCATAAAGGAGATTTTCGATGTCGCGAACATATCTCAAGTATACTAGAATTGCAACAATAAAATTATGATGACAACACCTCAGAGCTCAACTCCCCGGGACACTTCCACTAAACCCCTGACAGGAGGCACCAAGACAGTATTCTCATCATAAGCCATCGGAACAAAACCAAGATACTCGCGTGATCCTAAAAAAAAAATTTAGTGAAATTTGAGAAGAGAAGAGTCAAAACTCTACGTCAGGATGCCTCACCAGAGCGATGAAGGGACTGGGAAGTAAAAAGAATTCCTAAACCCTCCGATATATAATTCCTAAATGACTCAAAACATTTTTCTAGACACAACTCGGCTGCTAAAAACGATCAAGCAATGGGGCTCCTAAGGTCGGGGAAGGCTCTGATTACCAACTTGTAACACCCTCGATGCGACTATATCTCCCACGTGTCGAGGCACGACTTAGAGGCATAATCGCATTGAAGGCAATGTCGCAAGTGAGGTAATCTTCACATAACCCATGTAATACAATAGGGGAAAAAGTTGGACACGCAGATAATTTTCCTGGACACACAAAAATGCACTTGGTCCAAGAAAATTAGAAGTGGCAAGATTGCAAGAATTAAATTCAAAGTCATTTGAATTTAATTAAAAAGGTTTGAACAAGGACTAGGATTTAGAAGAGTCCAAAAATGTTGAGAATTTAGGAGGAGCCTCGATAAATGGGAAAAGAAATGTTGGCAAAGTTTGGGGGCCAAACTTGAAGTAGAAAGGGAGTGGGGATTTTTCCAGTGTGTTTTGGTTAATTCCGAAAGAATAGAATATTTTATTATAGTAGCTCCACTAATATCGGGAGGATATATTATAAAGAGAAGTCATCCTTCCCTCGATTTAAATGAATCGAAGACCCACACAAATTATTTAGTTGAGTTGCAACAAATAATGATATGATGGCATGATGACATGATGCAATGCACATGATGACGTGACATGATGCAACACGCAAGCACATGACAACGCAACAACATCGAATAACTGCACGACACCTGGCACATCGGTCTCGGGGCGTTACAGCTTGGGGAGTTGATACATCTCCGTTGTATCTACTTTTCCAAACACTTTTGCCCTTGTTTTGGACTATAACTTGCATGATTTGAATGGAACTAACCCGGACTGACGAAGTTTTCAGCAGAATTGCCATGGTATTATTTTTGTGTAGAAATAAAAGTTCTCGGAATGACCTAAAAATCAATGGAAATTATTTTTGGAATATATAAAAAATACTGGAAGAAGAATCCATGTTAGGGGGCCCACACCCTGTCCACGAGGGTGAGGGTGCGCCTACCCCCCTGGGCGCGCCCCCTGCCTCGTGGGCCCCCTGATGCTCCACCGACCTCAACTCCAACTCCATATATTCGTGTTCGGGGAGAAAAAAATTAGAGAGAAGGATTCATCATGTTTTACGATATGGAGCCGCCGCCAAGCCCTAAAATCTCTTGGGTGGGCTGATCTGGAGTCCATTCGGGGCTCCGGAGAGGAGAATTCGTCGACATCATCATCATCAACCTTCCTTCATCACCAATTTCATGATGCTCACTGCCGTGCGTGAGTAATTCCATCGTAGGCTTGCTGGACGATGATGGGTTGGATGAGATTTATCATGTAATCGAGTTAGTTTTGTTAGGTTTCATCCCTAGTATCCACTATGTTCTGAGATTGATATTGCTATGACTTTGCTATGCTTAATGCTTGTCACTAGGGCCCGAGTGCCATGATTTCAGATCTGAACCTAATATGTTTTCATCAATATATGAGAGTTCTTGATCCTATCTTGCAAGTCTATAGTCACCTATTATGTGTTATGATCCGTTAACCCCGAAGTGGCAGTAATCGGGATCATTACCAATGATGACCGTAGTTTGAGGAGTTCATGTATTCACTATGTGTTAATGCTTTGGTCCGGTACTCTATTAAAAGGAGGTCTTAATATCCCTTAGTTTCCAATAGGACCCCGCTACCACGGGCGGGTAGGACAAAAGATGTCATGCAAGTTCTTTTCCATAAGCATGTATGACTATATTCGAAATACATACATACATTACATTGATGAACTGGAGCTAGTTCTGTGTCACCTTATGTTATGACTGTTAAATGATCGATCGCACTCGACATAATTCTCCATCACCGATCCATTGCCTACGAGCTTTCCATATATTGTTCTTCGCTTATTTACTTTTCCGTTGCTACTGTTACCATCACTATAAAACCCAAAAATATTACTTTTGCTACCTGTAAGTGCATCTAGTGCCACCCCTAGTTGGTTTTGGAGTATTGACGACAAACCTAGTTGAGGGACTAATGTGTTTGTGAGAATTGCAGGATAACACAGGTAGAAGTCCCTCACTGATTCGGTTTTCCTACCAGAGATGACCCCTAAAAATGTAAGAAGACATTGAAGTCAAAGGTGGTATGTGAAGACATTCACATTGACGACTATGACAAGAGAAGACATCGCATGAAGACTATGGAGCGCAAAGACTTAGTTCTTTCGTCGTTCTTTTTCTTCTTTGTTGAGTCATAGGAACCACCGTACTATTAAGTGGGGTCCAAGTGAACCAGTCAGAATGACTGAAGTGATGCTTAACCAAAATCCTATGTCTTCGAGTGAAGACTATGAGAGCAAATCTTGTCCAGAGTTGGATAAGTCAGCTTTGCTTGTAGCTCAAGTAAAGTTGCCGTGTGTGTTTGAAATCTGACCGTTGGAACACGTGTCAGTTCCTTAGTGACCAAGGGTCATTTCGGACAAATCGGGTCGGGTTGCCTAGTGGCTATAAATAGCCCACCCCCTACAACCATAAACGGTTGGCTGCTCAGAGTTGGTGCATGTCTTTTGTCGTTTGAGAGCAACCCACCTCGAAGCCTTTGAGAGAGAATTCCTTGCGAGGATAAAGCCCTAAACACCCAGAGCCAAAGAGTGTTAGGCATCACTTAAGTCTTCCTGTCTGTGTGATCTGAAGACTTATTACACTTGAGGACTGTGAATCCTCCAGCCGGTTAGGCGTCGCGTTCTGACCATCCAAGAGTCATTGTGGATCGCCAGTGAACGAAGTCTGTGAAGGTTTGGAAGTCTACCTTGAAGACTTACCAGAGTGATTGGGCGAGGACTGGGTGTCCTTAGCTCAAGGGGAATAAGGTGAAGACGAGGTCTTCTGAGTTGAATCTCAGCCTCCCTAACCAGACATACAGTTGTCATAGTAACTGGAACTGGTCCAACAAATCATTGTCTTCAACGAGTCACTGGTTTCATCCTTCCCTTCTCTTTACTTACTGTTGGTCCTTGTGAAGTCATTGTATGATTGCTTTATCTTTTGTCTTCACCGAGTGACTGCTTGTTCTGATTGGCTTCACAATATCTTCCTACCTGATCTTTACTGCCTAGCTGCTATTAGTCATTGTGCTTTCACTCCATTGAATACTTGACTATGGTTTGCCTAGTGTAGTCTACCTTCCGCTGAATGGTAATAGGTTTATTTCTATCGTTTATCTTCGAAACTTCCATGTTTTGAAGACTTTCATAAAAATCACCTATTCACCCCCCCCCTCTAGTCGATCACTAGAACTTTCAATTGGTATCAGAGCGAGGTACTCCTTGTTTTGTGTGATTCGGTTTAACCACCTGGAGTTTTATCTATGTCGACTGCAGGGATAATCAAAGTCTCCGCTGCGTGCACAGTCTTCGATGGAACTGAATATCCCTACTGGAAGAATAAGATGCGCATGCATCTTGAAGCCATTGATGTCGACCTATGGTATGTCGTCAAGAATGGCGTTTCCAAGGCTAGTGAAGGTGTTACCGCTGCTGATGTCAAGAAGTTCGTTCAACTGGACTCCACTGCCAAGAACATCATCTGTGGTCATCTGACCAAAGGACAGTATGGCCGTGTGAGTGCTTTGGAAACATCTAAGCTAGTCTAGGACTGGCTCTCCAAGGTCAACAAAGGCGTCTCAACCCAGAGAGATCAGAGAATCAGTGTCCTTCACAACCTCTTCAACTGCTTCAAGAGAAATGACAATGAGAATGTTCAGCTCACGTTTGATCGACTCACTGACATCACAAATGAGCTTCAAGCCCTTGGCGCCACTGAGATCACCAAGCATGAAGTTGTCAAGACACTCCTAAGATCACTTGACAGCTTGTTTGACACCCTAGCCCTGATGATTCAAGAACGTCCTGACTTCAAAGCACTCGATCCGTCTGACATACTTGAGAGGCTCAACACACACGAGTTTCAGCTTTCTGAGAAAAGAGACATCTACGGTCCCAACTATGGGTGAACTCATGCCTTGAAGGCAAAAGTTTTCTCCTCGTCTAAAGAAGAGTCTGACAGCAGTTCTGATGATCCTGAAGACATTGGAAAGGAGCTTGCTATGGTTGTGAAGAAGTTCCAAAAATTCACCAAGAAGAAAGGCTTCAGAAAGTCCTCACGATCAAGCTCAAGGAATGATGAAGCTTCTGCTCATGACTACAAGAAGAGAACATGCCACAAGTGCAAGAAACCTGGCCACTACATCTCTGAGTGTCCGCAGTGGGACAATGAGAACAAGAAGAAAAAGAAGAGCAAGGAGTATGATTCTGACGACAAGAAGAAGAAGAAATACTCAAAGTCTTCTTCCAAGTCCTCCTCAAAGTCTTCATCACACAAGAAGAGCTCATCTGGCAAGGCACGTCCGTTTGTTGGCAAGGAAAGGGATTCAAAGGAGGAGTCCGCTTCTGAGGAGGCGGAGGTGGAGCCTGAGGAGGAGTCCAATTCTGGCGTTGCGAGTCTGGCTACAGCATACGTTGCCAAGTCCATCTTCAACACTGAAGACAATGACTCCGTCACCGACACCGATGCAAATGACAAGGACTACTCTGCTCCTACCTACTGCTTCATGGCACGTTGTGCCAAGGTAAACACACGCACTACTCACTATCAAACTTCCAGTGAAGATGACTCTGATTGTGGTTCCAAACCCAGCTACAAAACAGTTTCTAAAATTGCAACTGAACAACAGAAAGCTATGGAACATATTCAAAAACTTTTAGACAAAAGCGATGACCTGTTAGACGCTGAAATGACTCGATCTCAATCCTTAATTGAAGACATAAAAAAATCTTCACGTTAAGTATGAGGAACTTGAAAGTCGTCATGAAACGCTCTCAACAACTCATGAAAAGCTTTCCTATGATTATCTTTAAAGGAAGCAAGATCTTGAGAAATTGAGAGCGGCTCATGAAGATCTTCAAAAGGAAAACGAGTCACTTCGCACCAAACAGATCAGTTCAACTCAGGAAGGATTTGAACCACCATGTATTAAATGTATTGAGCATGACAACGCTACTTCTGTTGCTGGTTGTTCTACTGCTGCTACTATTGCAATATCTTCAACTTCTGATGTGCCAACTAACCCCTCTACTGAGGATGCCACTGCTATTGCCGATGAGAATGCTAGGTTGAAGACATTGCTTGAAACAGGGATGTTCAAAAGCCTCAAAGGGCATCAGACACTATGTGATGTCCTCAAAAGGCAGATCCTGAACCGAAACCCTAGGAAAGAGGGTGTTGGGTTCGAAAGGAAAATGAATGCTGATGGCTCTTACTGGAAACCTGAGCAGTACCCCAAAACGACATGGGTTGCTGCAAAGGGACCTTTAGTGGATCCATCCACCCTATCTGGCTTCACTTGTGCTAATCCCATTGTTATTGATGAATCCTTTGATGCAAACTATAAACTATTTAAGATTCAGAAGGGTGAAGTGTTTCCCAGGTATATTGGTACTAACTGCAGGAATGGACCGCCTATGAAGAAGGTCTGGGTGCTGAAAAGGTGTTTGGAGAATCTTCCTGTGAATGTTATCATGACACCATAGGTGAAGAAGACAAACCCCAGACCACAGGCTTCATACGGTCCAAAGGCTTCATATAGACAGAGGACTCACCTGAGTCGCACTAACGCAAATGTTTTGCAGGGAAGCCATACTCAGGCCTGTGAATATGAGCGCATTTCATCAAACCGCCATGTTCATAAGACCAAGAACTATTCTGCTTATTCTTATGAGTACTATTGTCCACTTGCAAGACTTTTTGCTAGGGCTCCAAAGCCAAAGTTCTCAGATGCTGCACTTAGACTCATTGCTTCGAAGCCACCCTTGAAGATGTGGGTGTCTAAGAAAGATTAACTCTCTTTTGCAGGGAAAGATCTCCAGCCGAAAACCAAAATCATCTGAAGCTATTGCTGGGGACCTTAAACATCTTGTAGGGCGCAAGATCAAATGCCCAAATGGTCTTATTATGTACTTTGTTGCTGAGTCGCTTGCTACTTGCCCTATCGGTCCTAATCTCAATCTAAGCTTTCATAATCCACTGGCTCGTCAAATGTTTTTGCTTCACAATTCTCTTCGTGAAGCCTATCCCCCTAACTGCACTGTAGGGTATGACACCAGCTGCTTCAGAATGGATTATTGATAGTGGGTGTACCAATCACATGACTGGCAAGCGAAGCCTTCTTATGGACTCAACCTTACGTCCATCTGACAAAAGTCACATCACATTTGCTGACACTGGTAAAAGTAAGGTATTGGGTCTAGGTAGAGTTGCAATCTCAAAGAATCAACACATGGATAAAGTCATGCTTGTTGAATCCCTTGGTTTCAACTTAATGTCTGTCTCAATGCTTTGCGATTTAAACATGATTGTGATGTTTGGAAAATATCGTTGCCTTGTTCTAATGGACTCTGACAAGTCTCTAGTGTTTGAAGGGTATCGGAAAGATGATTTGTACGTGGTAGATTTCTCTGCAGGACCACGGCTTGTCGTATGTCTTCTAGCAAAAGCTTTAGAATGTTGGCTCTGGCATCGGAGGGTAGGGCATGCTGGCATGAGGAACTTGCACACTCTTGCAAGAAAGAAGCAGTCATAGGCATCGAGGGCGTCAAGTTCAAGAAGGATCACTTATGCGGTGCCTGTGAAGCAGGAAAGATGACGAGGGCCAAGCATCTCTCGAAGACAATCGTGACAACGACTCAACCCTTCGAACTGCTCCACATGGATCTTTTCGGTCCCACTCATTACTCAACTCTTACTACTACTGCTTGTCTCTATGGCTTTGTCATTGTTGATGATTATTCAAGATATACTTGGGTGCATATAATCCTCTACAAGACTGAAGTGCAGGATGTCTTCAGACGCTTCGCCAATCGAGCAATGAACAACTATGGCGTCAAGATAAAGCACATCAGAAGTGACAATGGCACTGAATTCAAGAACACTGGCCTAGATACATATCTTGATACTTTGGGCATCACACATGAATTCTCAGCTCCGTACACGCCACAGAAGAATGGCGTCGTCGAATGCAATAACAGAACACTTATTGAGATGGCTCGGGCGATGCTTGATGAATACAAGACTCCAAGAAAATTCTGGCTTGAAGCCATTGATACTGCATGCCATATCATCAACCGTGTTTATCTTCACAAGCTTTTGAACAAGACATCCTATGAGCTCCTTACTGGCAAGAAGCCAAATGTCAGTTACTTCAGAGTATTTGGTGCCAGGTGCTGGATCAAGGATCCACATCACACTTCAAAATTTGCACCAAAAGCACCTGAAGGTTTTTATGCTTGGATATGGAAAGGATTCGCACTCCTACAGAGTCTTCAACCTCTTTCACTATAGAGTGGTTGAAACTATGGATGTGCGGTTCAATGAGACTAACGGCTCGCAAAGAGAGCACCTGCCAAATGTGCTAGATGAAGTTCCATCCAGTGAATCAATCAAACTTATGGGAACTGGAGAAATCATACCTTCTAAAGCTCAGCCTTAAGAGGAACTTATCATCTCCGCACCTGATCAACCTGAAGACAATGATCAACCTGAAGACAATGCTCAGCCTGAAGACAATCCTTCTAACGATGACAATGATCAGCAAGAGCAAAATCTTCGTCTTGTACATCCTCGTGTTGCAAATGAAGTACATATTGAGAGAATAATTGATAGCATCAATGCACCAAGTCCACTCACTCGTTCAAGGGCAACACAGCTAGCAAATTTCTGTGGGCACTTCGCATTTGTCTCAATATCTGAACCCAAGAAAGTTGATGAAGCCTTCATGGAACCTGAATGGATTCAAGCTATGCAAGAAGAGCTTCAACAGTTTGAGCTGAATAATGTATGGGAACTGGTTAAGCGTCATGATCCTCGCAAGCACAATATAATAGGCTCCAAATGGATATATCGCAACAAGCAAGATGAGCATGGTCAAGTTGTCAGAAACAAAGCTCGTCTCGTTGCTCAAGGATATACTCAAGTTGAAGGGATTGACTTCGATGAGACATTTGCTCCTGTGGCTAGACTTGAAGCCATACGCATACTGCTGGCCTATGCAAATCATCATAACATTCTTCTGCATCAAATGGATGTGAAGAGCGCTTTTCTCAATGGCAAGATTGACGAAGAAGTGTATGTTGCACAACCGCCTGGCTTTGAAGATCCAAAACATCCTGATATGGTGTACAAGCTCAACAAGGCATTGTATGGCCTTAAACAAGCCCCTAGGGCTTGGTATGACACACTCAAAGACTTCCTGAAGAGCAAAGGCTTCAAACCTGGTTCCCTTGACCCCACTCTCTTCACGAAGACATATGATGGTGAACTGTTTGTGTGCCAAATATATGTGGATGACATTATCTTCGGTTGCACCAATCAGAAATACACTGACGATTTGGATATATGATGCAAGAGCAATATCAGATGTCCATGATGGGTGAGCTAAAGTTCTTCCTTGGTCTTCAAATACGTCAGCAACGCAATGACATCTTTATATCTCAAGAGAAATACCTCAAAGATTGCCTGAAGAAATTTGGAATGCAAGATTGCAAAGGCTACACGACGCCAATGCCAGCCAAACATCATCTGGGTCCCGACGACAATGGTAAAGAGTTCGATCAAAAGGTATAGCGCTCCATGATTGGTTCCTTACTTTATTTATGTGCATCTAGGCCAGATATCATGCTTAGTGTTTGCATGTGTGCCCGGTTCCAAGCGGCACCAAAGGAATCGCATCACTTAGCTATGAAGCGAATTCTCAGATATTTTGCTCACACCCCAACACTAGGATTATGGTATCCAAAGGGCTCAGAGTTTGATCTAGTTGGATTCTCGGATGCTGATTATGCTGGTGACAAGGTGGATCGCAAGTCTACATCAGGCACATGTCATTTTCTGGGACGATCACTTCTATGTTGGTCTTCAAAGAAGCAGAACTGTGTATCTCTCTCCACTGCTGAATCTGAATACATTGCTGCTGGATCTTGCTGCGCTTAGCTTCTATGGATGAAGCAAACACTCAAAGACTATGGCATTCACCTGAAGCAAGTACCACTCTACTGCGACAACGAAAGCGCCATCAAGATTGCCAACAACCCAGTTCAGCACTCGAAGACAAAGCACATTGAAATTCGTCATCACTTTCTCAGAGATCATGTTGTGAAGGAAGATATTGATATTATACACGTCAACACTGAAGAGCAATTGGCAGATATCTTCACCAAGCCCTTGGATGAGAAGAGGCTTTGCAAGTTACGGTGTGAGCTAAATATCTTGGAATCCTCAAATGTCCTGTGATCAGGCACACATCCTAACACTTATGCATGTTGATGACTTAGGTGTGCAACACACGAAGTAAAGTATATCTTCAATCAATGAAGACTTACATTTTGAGTGTGAATACATTAACGTGGAATTAGACTTCGGAGCACCACGATAATTGTGCGCCGTGTCTAGGTCTAATACTTCCTATACGGTGGGTAACGCCACCACCAAATTCTTCTGTTTGAAGTGCTTTACCCATGGCGTTACATGTGCTATGTCTTCACATTTTGTTTGTCTTCATTTTCAACTTGTCTTCATGATTATCTTCACTATGTTGACTTGATTGTCTTTTGATTATACATACTAGTGTTCTGTCCTCTACAGCATTCACTTATAGCTATGTCTTTTGAACTAAGTGAATGTGATCGGACCCTAATTTCTCTATGCTTTCTATCTCAAACTCTATTTGTCCAAATCATATGCATTCTATTGAAACTGTCGAATGTCTTCTCTGCGTCCTAGTCAGCAGAAGATACAGAGACAAACATTAAGTCCGTTTTCAATGCTAATTCCTTCACCTGAAACCCGGAGAGGTGGGAACGACCACCCGACAATCCAGGCGTGCGTGGGAACATGGAACAACCTCCGATATGTTGCATGATGGCCACGTGTCCTTCAGATGTGAATCGCCAGGGGCACCTGTGTAATAACACTGTGCCGTCCCTATCCCTATAAATACACGCCTCACCACAGTCATTATCCTTTCTTCCACTCTCGCACAAACCCTAGCACCACCGCTAGCCCTCGACGATGCCGGTGACGAAGCGCTTAGCTGCCGCAACCTCACCGACACCGTCTTCACGCCGGCCCCGGACATCGTCTTCTCCGCCGTCACCGTAGGTGTCCTCCGTCGCCAAGTTAGGGCACGGATGATCGAACTGCTCGGCCTCCTCTTCCACTCTGTCTAGCAGTTCTTCGTGTGGTAAATAAAACTTCCTTTTTACGGCTCCTTTGATCCTATAGATTCATCACTTTCTACCACAAGCAGTTTCTGTTCACACAAGTTGGATCTATTTCATACTGCATCTCATAATATGCCTAGTATGTTCACTTATGCTTCACAAAGTAGTTAGATTCCTCACTTGTACTTATTCATGGATTCGTACAAATCTGGAACCAACTCTCTATCTATGAGTGAATGTCTTCGCACTATGAGGTCAATGTCTTCTAAACTGATTTATCTTCAAAATCTTCTGAGAATGCATATGACCTCTTCCCCTTCCCTCGCACCTTAATGCTGTCACAGGTACATGTCCGTGGGAGAATCCCTTGGTTCTCATAGTCTGCATTCGTTTGCAGAATTCTTACAGCATCATATTAACTCTCCTGAAGCCAGTTCCTGTTTGACCAGAAAGCGGAAGCCTTTGAAGACTTTAAACGTGTTGAAGCCCTTCAGTTTAAGCTTCATGGCACCAGGGAAACCTACAAGAAAGGGTGGCAGACAGCATCGTGGCAACACCTCAAGAGATTTGCCTCCTGGCCTCTATGAGCTGTACAAGACAGATCCAGAGGAGGACTACAATCAGCGAAAAACTCGAATCCAATGGATTCGAAGATATTGGGCAGAACAGTGGTTCAAGTACAGGTTCGTGACCCAGGAGTATGCTGAGAAGAATGCCATCAAACGACCATGGGGAGACATTCTATACAGAAATCTTCAACCCAAGTCCAGAGCTGAAGCCATTGAACAAGGCTTCTATCCTTGCATGGTCCGTGGACCGCAGCCTGCGGATGCAGACCCATCTTCATTATTGTGGTGTCGCGATGATAATCTGTTCAAGCGCAACCTTTAGTTTGCCAGGAACTCGGCCAAAGAGAACAAGAAGTCATGAGGCTTAGACTTCAATCCAGGCCCCTCTGCTCCTCGTGCTGATGGCACACACGAAGCTGAACCCAATCTTGTTGGGCCCTTCTACAACCTGGAAGGTCTCATCACTCATATCATGGTTCAAGGGACTGTCGTGGATGAGCCTACAGATGACGCTGAATCTGATGAAGTGCCTGCACCGCCGAAGCCAAAGAAACTGAAGAAGCCTAAAGCTTCAAAGCCTGCTCTTGCACCAAAGGTCTTACAGGCGAAGCCTCTGGCCACTGCACCTCCTGAACACAGTGTGCAGTCTGAAGATTTGTCACGCATCTCCAAGCCCTCAAGAGTAAAGATGCCCTTGCAACCCACCAGCCAAGAACTGACTGCTGCTGCTATTCTGCGCAATGACACCATTGATCTATCCAGCAATGAAGATCTTGCAGATGATGCTCTTGAGCAACTGATCAAGAGCAAAGAAGAAGCAAAAATCTTCAATGATTTGCCTCTATTTGACGTAGCAATCCTTCACAACTTCATTGATGAGTGGTTTGAAACCCCCAATCTCAGCTTTGATGATCTGCAACTTCCAATTGGCCTCAGCGTCGCTTTCACTGGCGCCATTGCTTCTGACCTAGCTCTAGCTCAGCGCATCGTTGATCTAAAGCAAAAGATCGACTATGAGAAAGCTCAGTTCAAGCAGCACATGGCAAAGCTCAGCGTGCAAGATGTCAAGAACTTCAAGACTATGCTGCACGAGCTCAAGGAAGCCTTTCTCAAGAAACGTGAAGAAGCTAAAGGTTCTCATGAGCGCATGAAGAGTCTGGCTGACAAGTGCATGCAAGCCTACAATGAAGCTGAAAAGCGCAAGGCTCTTGGGCGTCCTGGCATCGATCCCAGGATGGCTGCAACGAAGAAGAAGAAGCCAGCTGTGGCCGAACCCGAAGCAACAAGGCAGGAAGCACATCCCATTGTCTTCCCAGCCAGTATGACAGGCTCGAAGCCTAAGGTCCCCACAGTGGCTTCAGAATTAAAGAAGACAAGGGCTGCCGAGGCTGAAGCCAGAAAGAGGAAACATCCTAAAGCTTCTGATGTTGCTCCCTCCAAGAAGAAGCGCAAAACCAAGAAAGATCGGGATGCTCCCATAGAGCCCCTTATTGTTGAGCCCATCTCGGTTGCTCGTCCTACCTCTTCGCATCAAGAACGACGGATGGTAATTCATGAGCCTGCTTCCACAGAGGCTCCTGAAGCTGAAGACATTCCAGCAGTTGACCCCACCCCTGCTGAAGACATTGGTCACCATGACAATGTTGAAGATGATGAAGTCCTTCCTCAGATCGAGCACCAATTGGTATCATCGTCTGTGCTTACGCACAGCAAACTCATCAACATTGGTCGTCCTCTGACGCCAACTGCTCAGGATGCATCGTGGGCTGATCACCCACAGAGACAAGACACTCCAAGCTCTCCCCAACCGCAAGCTACCCCAACAGTGCAAGATGATGATGACTTTGTGGCCCAGCACACTCTATCTCCACAAGTGTCACCCGCATTATGCAGGCTTCGCAAAGGACCAAGGCCCCAAGTCACTCCCACAATGTATGTGTCTGAACCTGAAGCCAAAATGGCTGAAGACATTCCGGCTACATCAGCCGATGAAGAAGAAGATGAAGAAGAAGCCCCAAGATACACAAGAGTTGCTACACCCCCGTCTCACCAAAATGTTGTTCTCGGGGAGAACGTGACCGACCCTCCAACTTCTGAAGTGGAGGTTAACAACCCTAAAGTAACCACCAACATCACTACTGACGCCAATGACGTTGTCATGGTTAACACCAATATGGCACCGGAAGCCAATGAGGCGCCAGAAGCCAATGAGGCACCAGAAGTCAATGTTGCAGCACCTGAGGTCCAAGTACATGAAGCACATGTGGCCCCTGAAGCCCATGAAGACAATGCCAATGCCCCTGTTCCCCCTCCAAGACCTCACACAATGGAGTTGGCATTTGATCATGGTCAGCCAGTTATGGTTCGATGGCCCATTCTGACTGCTCCGCCTGCTGCTGGTCCACAATTTGAGTACCACATCGAGCACAGGCCTCAAGTCCAAAAGCCCAAGCCAAGACTTCGATGTTTCGCAGGCACTGCCACTTCACCTGGGGTCTTCAATGCGAATGGCTTCGTGGCACATAATACCTTCTTCAACAGCTCCAAGAACCCTTATACCAGACCGCGCATTTCATCAGATCGGTTTTGGAGCTATCAGCAGCGCATCTACTATTCATGTGTCCTATACAATCAAGGGTGCATGTTTCCACATATGCGCCTCGACTCTGAAGCTATAGCTGGTCTGCCCTACCTCGAAGAACCATTGGACTGTTTCAGAGATGCTGGTCCGTTGCAGTTCATCACTGACAAGGAGCACTGGAATGAAGAATTGCTGCTTCAATTCTATGCCACTCTTCATATTCGAGGCTACAACAGGGATCCGAAGACTTGGGTCCTTAAGTGGATGACAGGCAATGTCCATCATGAAGCTAAAGCTCTTGATATCATTGAGCTCACAGGCCTGTACACTCCTGGTGAATACTATGAACCAGGTTGTCAACAACATCAAAATGCCTTGGAAAGCATCTTTCAGAAGCCAGAACCCAACATGAGTCAAATGCTGAGCATGATGGAGCCTCTGCCTCCCGACGCTGAATACCCATCTGAGTTCTTTGTTGAAGACCTAGAGTACCTGCCTCGCACCATTTACCACATCATCAGGAAGACTCTATGGCCTGTCAAAGGAGACTCATCTACAGCGAAGCTTGAAGGAGCAATGAAGACTTTGGTTTTCTATATCTTCAATAGCATCAGCTTCAATGCTCAAGACTTCTTCATCAGGCAGTTGGCTGCGTCTGGCTTCAACATCTTTGGGTTGAAATTCTATGCTCCATGGGTCATGCGTCTGATCAAGCGTCACTCAGCTTTCAACTATCAGCCGTCTGTGCGCAATCATCTTATATTCTTGCCCGAGGTTGATCTGTCAGTTGAAGCCATTTACCCAGAGCCTGCTAAGGATCCCATTTATCTTCACAATGTTGATCACCAAAGCTTCACCCGGCCCATTGAAGGAATTCCAGCAGTGTCTCGTGTTTATCCCCTTACTGGAAACACACGTGCCCCTTGTGCACAAATTGATGCCACTGGTAGCACCATTGCGCAAAGGCCTCAAAGACGATCTTGTGTCCTCAGTGACCGAGAGCTTCTCGTCGCGCTGCATCAGAAACAGGACAAACATCACGACTGGCTAAGCGTCAGATGCAAAGCCTCTTGGTGGATGTCAACCGCATTCGCAATCTTGCCACCAACAATTCCTTTGTCACTCATGAAACCTGTCGGAGGTCGTGGAAGAGTTTGACCCTACTAAGTGCTGAAGCTGATCTGCACGACGAGGGCTTCACCGAACGGTTCAAGTTTGACTCAACTCCTCCCAGAAATGCTCACTTGCGTCGGACTCCCTCACTTGAAGACTCTGAATACTCGTCCTCAGCTGCGACCATACATGCCAGAGTCATCGATGACCAAGATGATGCAACTTCACCTCCTCCAACTTCAGCGCGTGACGACACTGCACCAAGTTCCTCTGCACCACCGGATCTCACCGACGACCCTGCTACCTCGCCTGCACCTCATGGGGACGAGTAGGCACTCTATGTCTTCAAACCTTTTTGGTCCTCACTGACAAAAGGGGGGAAGCATATGAGTTGATAGTCTTCAAGCAGGTCCATATGGGTGGTTGCTTTACTTTTTGCTACTTTTGCCAAGTGCTTACAACTCTCGTTTTCGATACATTTGGTTCTTTGAGTTGTAACACTTAAACTCGATGGTCGCCTGCTACTTATTTGTTATTCTGTGATGCGATGACAAATTCCGCATGTGCGACGATAAATTCTGCATTTAGATCATCTTGCAGACGTCCATTTTTCATTATGCATGTCATTATCTTCACATACTTTTCTTGCATGATGAATTGTCATCATAAGTTGAAGAGGATCTCCACAAGTACAACCTGCCATGTGCATTTGCATACCAAAAGCAAATTACTTATATGCACATCTTCAGGGGGAGCCTTTGCCACTTATGATGACAATCCCCTATCCTTTACAATTTCACATATTTTATTCCCCGTTGAAAACTTCAACTAGTTTGTCATCAATCACCAAAAAGGGGGAGATTGTAAGTGCATCTAGTACCACCCCTAGTTGGTTTTGGAATATTGACGACAAACCTAGTTGAGGGACTAATGTGTTTGTGAGAATTGCAGGATAACACAGGTAGAAGTCCCTCATTGATTCGGTTTTCCTACCAGAGATGACCCCTAAAATGTAAGAAGACATTGAAGTCAAAGGTGGTATGTGAAGACATTCACATTGAAGACTATGACAAGAGAAGACATCGCATGAAGACTATGGAGCGCGAAGACTTCGTTCTTTCATCGTTCTTTTTCTTCTTTGTTGAGTCATAGGAACCACCGTACTGTTAAGTGGGGTCCAAGTGAACCAGTCAGAATGACTGAAGTGATGCTTAACCAAAATCCTATGTCTTCGAGTGAAGACTATGAGAGCAAATCTTGTCCAGAGTTGGATAAGTCAGCTTTGCTTGTAGCTCAAGTAAAGTTGTCATGTGTGTTTGAAATCTGACCGTTGGAACACGCGTCGGTTCCTTAGTGACCAAGGGTCATTTCGGACAAATCAGGTCGGGTTGCCTAGTGGCTATAAATAGCCCACCCCCTACAACCATAAACGGTTGGCTGCTCAGAGTTAGTGCACGACTTTTGTCGTTTGAGAGCAACCCACCTCGAAGCCTTTGAGAGAGAATTCCTTGCGAGGATAAAGCCCTAAACACCCAGAGCCAAAGAGTGTTAGGCATCACTTAAGTCTTCCTGTCTGTGTGATCTGAAGACTTATTACACTTGAGGACTGTGAATCCTCCAGTCGGTTAGGCGTCGCGTTCTGAGCATCCAAGAGTCATTGTGGATCGCCGGTGAACGAAGTCTGTGAAGGTTTGGAAGTCTACCTTGAAGACTTACCAGAGTGATTGGGCGAGGACTGGGTGTCCTTAGCTCAAGGGGAATAAGGTGAAGACGAGGTCTTCTGAGTTGAATCTCAGCCTCCCTAACCAGACGTACAGTTGTCACAGCAACTGGAACTGGTCCAACAAATCATTGTCTTCAACGAGTCACTGGTTTCATCCTTCCCTTCTCTTTACTTACTATTGGTCCTTGTGAAGTCATTGTATGATTGCTTTATCTTTTGTCTTCACTGAGTGACTACTTGTTCTGATTGGCTTCACAATATCTTCCTACCTGATCTTTACTGCCTAGCTGCTAGTAGTCATTGTGCTTTCACTCCATTGAATACTTGACTATGGTTTGCCTAGTGTAGTCTACCTTCCGCTGCATGGTAATAGGTTTATTTCTATCGTTTGTCTTTGAAACTTCCATGTTTTGAAGATCTTCATAAAAATCGCCTATTCACCCCCCCCCCCCCCTCTAGTCGATCACTAGCACTTTCACTACCGTTACTTTTTGCCACCGTTACCACTACTATCATATTACTTTGCTACTAAACACTTTGCTGCAGATATTAGGTTTCCAGGTGTGGTTGAATTGACAACTTAGCTGCAAATACTTGAGAATATTCTTTGGCTCCCCTTGTGTCGAATCAGTAAATTTGGGTTGAATACTCTACCCTCGAAAACTATTGTGATCCCCTATACTTGTGGGTTATAAAACACCTACAAACCCAAAGTGATTGAGCATCACTGGAGAGATTGTTCCTATGTGGAATCGACGCTTGTTACCTTTGAGGACTGTGCATCCTCCCGACGGTTAGGCGTCAAGGTGTAGAGCATCCAAGAGGAAATTGTGGATCGCCGAGTGACCGAGTTTGTGAAGGTTTGGAAGTCACTTGAAGACTTACCACGAGTGAATGGGCGAGGTTTGTGTGACCTTAGCTCAAGGAGAATACGGTGAGGACTATGTGTCCTCATGTTTAAATACCTAGCAGCTCCAACCAGACGTACGACTGTCACAACAGTTGGAACCGGTCTACCAAATCATCGTCTTCACCAAGCTACTGGTTCTATTTTCTCAACCCTTTCATTTCCTCATTTCTGTGTAGAAGTACTTGATCGTTACTGTTTGAATACTTTGACTGAAGACTTTCTCAATTTCCTCAATCCTATTTCTTCAGTCAGTTTGTCTTCATCCTGCTATCTTGTGTTTACGCTACCTGTACTCTGGGGTTGTTTTCATTTCATCATGATGATTGTGCTACTTCTCTATTATGCTTGCATCTGAGTACTTATTCCGTTGCTAAGTAGTTCGTTACTTAGGAATTTCCTCTCCCTGAAATTCCCCAATGATGAATTTGTAAAAGTCGTCCATTCACCCCCCCCCCCTCTAGTAGATATAACGCACTTTTAACAACCAATGTTTTAGTTAATTGAAATATCATGGTGGGAGGATCTCTCACTGTTTCGAGGTCAAAAAAAGATGGAGATTCTCTCCTCTGATGGCAAGGAGCAGCAGTAGCTGCCCCTCCTCGCCTAGGCTGCGTGGTACGATGAAGAGTACGCGCTACACACTGAGTTGCAGCTCAAGCGGTTGTGCTTCGACCTCGGTCGTGCGTCCCCTCGCTGATTCTCCCGCCCAACCGCGGTGTCCAGATCGGATGCCACATCACGGAGGAGCCGTCATCCCCGGCGCACATCAAGGCGGAGATGTCATCCCCGCAATGCAAACGTACCTACCGCGTCAAGGAGTTGGCGCCACCATCCCTACCCAGTTGGTACTCTGAGAATTAGTGCACCTGGTTGTCGTCAAGAAGGAGGACCCGCCCTCCCTGATGATCGCCAAAGCGCGCGACCGACTCACTACTACCTTCGTGATGGCGACTCTTTGTAGGATCGAAAGTATGTCTAGAGGGGGGGTGATTAGACTACTTGACCAAATAAAAGCTTAACCTTTTCCCAATTTTAGTTCTTGGCAGATTTTAGCTATTTTAGGACAAGTCAAGCAATCATCACACAATTCAAGCAAGCATGCAAAGAGTATATTGGCAGCGGAAAGTAAAGCATGCAACTTGCAAGAATGTAAAGGGAAGGGTTTGGAGAATTCAAACGCAATTGGATACACGGATGTTTTTCCCGTGGTTCGGATAGGTGGTGCTATCCTACATCCGCCTTGATGGAGACTTCAACCCATGAAGGGTAACGGTTGCGCGAGTACACGGAGGGCTCCACCCACGAAGGGTCCACGAAGAAGCAACCTTGTCTATCCCACCATGGCCATCGCCCACGAAGGACTTGCCTCACTAGCGGTAGATCTTCATGAAGTAGGCGATCTCCTTGCCCTTACAAACTCCTTGGTTCAACTCCACAATCTTGTCGGAGGCTCTCAAGTGACACCTAGCCAATCTAGGAGACACCACTCTCCAAGAAGTAACAAATGGTGTGTTGATGATGAACTCCTTGCTCTTATGCTTCAAGTGATAGTCTCCCCAACACTCAACTCTCTCTCATAGGATTTGGATCTAGTGGAAAGAAGATTTGAGTGGAAAGCAACTTGGGGAAGGTTAGAGATCAAGATTCATATGGTAGGAATGGAATATCTTGGTCTCAACACATGAGTAGGTGGTTCTCTCTCAGAACATATGAGTTGGAAGTGTAGATGTGTTCTGATGGCTCTCTTCATGAATGAAGAGGAGGTGGAGGGGTATATATAGCCTCCACACAAAATCCAACCGTTATACACAATTTACCAATCTCGGTGGGACCGAATAAACAAACTCGGTCGGACCGAAAAGGTAAACCTAGTGACCGTTAGAGATTTTCGGTGGGACTGACATGCAACTCGGTAGGACCGATTTTGTTAGGGTTAGGGCATAACGTAATCTCGGTGAGACCGATTACACAAACTCGGTGAGACCGATTTTGGTAATTAGCTAACCAGAGAGTTGGTCAGGCAAACTCGGTGGGACCGATTTGCTTTTTCGGTGAGACCGAAAAGTTACAAAAAGGAAACAGAGAGTTTACATTGCAATCTCGGTGGGACCGATCCGCTCTTTCGGTGAGACCGAAAAGTTACGAAAGGGAAACAGAGAGTTTGCAATCCCATCTTGGTGAGACCGAGATCCCTATCGGTAGAACCGAATTGCTAGGGTTTGGCAGTGGCTTATGACATATGAAACTCGGTGGCGCCGGATAGATAGAATCGGTAGGACCGAGTTTGGTTTAGGCTTTAGGTCATATGTGGATATGGGAAAGTAGTTGAGGGTTTTGGAGCATATCACTAAGCACATGAAGCAAGAGGCTCATTAAGCAACACCTCATCCCTCCTTGATAGTATTGGTTTTTCCTAAAGACTCAATGTGATCTTGGATCACTAAAATATAAAATGAAGAGTCTTGAGCTTTTGAGCTTGAGCCAATCATTTGTCCTTGGCATTTTGAGGGTTCCACTTTCACCATCCATGCCATGCCAATCATTGAGGTTTCCTGAAATAATCATCTTGGAATATCATTAGCTCAATGAGCTATATGTTGTTATGAATTACCAAAACCACCTAGGGATAGTTGCACTTTCAATCCTCCTCCTCCATGGTGATGGTGGCCTCCGAGGTAGGGCATCGGGCATCATCGCATTGTCGGACGTCGCACCACCTAGGTCTTGGTGGACCACGCGTTCGCTGAGGCCTGGCCATTGGTCGGTCCAAAACCACCGCAGAGACCTTCGCCCGCCACCGCCGCTGGATTAGCAACCAGCTCCTCAAAGTGGGGATGGAGGAGTCCAAGCGCGTTTGGCCCGGCTCATAGGCGGCGACATGGCGTGGAGTCCGTTGTCGCCGCTAGGCTAAGGCTCTGTGTCGGGCGAAGGAAGCCGAGCAGTTGCGTCGTCGGTGTGCATCAGCAGCCGATTAGCGTTGTCATGATGTCTGGCAGTTTTTCGCCACTAGAAGGAAGACGACAATGACGGCTCTGACGACAGGGACGACGACACGAACGACGAAGATAGCGACCACCCCTATAGCTTTTGTTAAATATCAATTCAAATTATCCTGACATTTGATGACTCCGTTTGAATAGCGACCACTCCTATCATTGTGCACGGACACGTCTGTTCCGCAAACATTTGGTGATGCATGTTTTGATGAACTGCTTGGAGTTACCCTCACGTTATTTCACTCACTTTATATTGGGAAATGATTGTCATTAGCCGGTCGATAATCACACGTGCGAACGTCACCTCGGTTGTGCGCCACATGTCCCCTGTGGACTCTACCACTACGTATTTTGCAACTACACGCCTCCCTTTTGTACCTATCCTCTTCCGCCCTCAATCCGTTCGTCCCCAATCAGTACTGCAATGGAGACGCTCGCCCATGTCATTGCGCGCCCGTGCTTGCCGCTAGCGCGCTTCGGCAGTCGCCGTTCACCGGTGAGTTAGGCCTTCGCCGCCCCACTTCCATCCCTCCACTTTTCTTCGCCGCCTCACTTGCCGTCGGCCAGGCAGAGAGCCCCCGACCGCTCACATCTCTCTTGCCCTGCATCTAGTTCGGGATCGCCGAGCCACCGCCCGACGTTAGCGACAATGCTTGAGATACGTGCGGCTTGGTCGTCATTCCAGCGGGGCGTGACGCAGAACATGGCCTATCCGTCGGCGCTGTCAGGGGAGCCCTCCCTGCTGGATCCGACATGTTTTTAAAACAAAGCTCTTGTTATAATAGTCAAGTGTGTTTTTTAAATAAAACTCTTGTTGCAAAAAGGGATCATACGCAGAGATGCTTTGCAATAACTCCACCAATGTTTCTAAAACAAAGCTCTTATTGCAATAGTCACCGATGTGTTTATAAAACAAAGCTCTTGTTGTAATAGTCACCGTTATTTCTAAATTAATACTTTCGTTGCAACCCACCAAAAAAAGACCAATACTCTTGTTGCAAAGAGAGATCATATGCTGAGTAATCTAGATCAAACGGCTCACGAGGCGGTGGGGCCGACGAGTAGATTTTCTCCCTCCGTTTTTATTTACTCCACATATTAGTTTTGACCTAAGTCAAATTTTATAAAGTTTAACCAAGTTTATCAAAAACAATCTAAACTTTCACAATAACAAATATATATGGCATGAAAATATACTGAATGATGATTCGAATGGTATTGATTTGGTATTGTGGATGTTAATAATTTTTTGTATAAACTTCGTCAAAATTTATAAAGTTTGACTCGAGACAAAACTAATATGCGAAGTAAATAAAAACGGAGGGAATAATTTGTAAGCTAAACTCTGACGTCAACATCTAAATAACGTTTACCCGAAAAGGAAACGGAAATCCAGATACCGGTCCGATTAAATGTCAGACTCATCTCGACTAGGAGATCAACGCCTAGTGATTCACTGGTTCTGTTTTTCCGTATGATCACAGCCATCCAAATATGCTTGGATTCGTCTCGGCAACGGAGACGTGAATCCATCCACAGAATCCAAGAGGATCCAGCAGCGTGGGTTCGTCTCCGAAGACGGCTTGGGGTGGAACTGGATGCCCCTTACAAATTGCCGCCTTTCCTCTGTTATTCGTCTCAGGAACTCAGCGCCCTAATTGCTAGACATTGAGCAGGGATCCATCCAGGGCGCATCCACGACTCTCTGCTTCCGTTCGTCCAGGCGATGGGGATGGCTGTACTCGACGAGGCCCAGCGGCGACGGCGGCAGAGCGTCTACGAGTTCTTGGACGCCACCAAGCCCGCGCGCGCCCAGGCGCTGCGATGGTGCGAGACGGCGCGGGAGATGCGTAGGATCGACGGCGACATGAAGGAGGCGGGCCAGCTGCTCCGCGGCGCCCTCTCCTGCGTCAAGGACTACGCGTCCGTCTACAGGACGTGGATCGCCATGGAGATGGACGGCGGCGGCGGCGTCGGCGTTGCCCGGTGGCTCTTCGAGGAGTGGGGCACCGTCTGCGCCAAGGATGGAAACCTCCGCAAGGACGACGACGGCACCACCGCCGACGAGTACGGCGACTACTGGTGCGCGTACCTCGCGTTCGAGCTCCGTCACGGGGATGCCAGGCGCGCGCGCACCGTGGCAGCACGGGCCGTCAAGGCCTGCCCATACGACGCCTCGTTGCGCGACACGGTGGAGCTCCGCCTTAGCGACGCCATTGAGATCGAGCAGCAGAGGCGGCATCGGCCGGGTCTGCTTCGCACTGCCAAGAAGTGGCTCACCAACAGCGAGCAGAGTCGCGGCTGCTCATCACTCGTACCCCGGCCGCCGCAGGGGTACTGGAGGCTCCTCAGCGGCTAGTCGCCGTGATCGATTGCTGCTTCGGGAGTACTACATTAGAAGAGATTAGATCACAGTACAATGTAAATTGTTCCACGTATATTTAGTTACAGATGATGGTGCTGATCTCTGCAATAGTGTTGATTTCTCGTTAATTTGATTGATCTTGGTCCACAGAAATGTGATTTGTAAACCGTATTCAATTGCGGGGTGCTAATTCTTTATTGAAAAAATATTGGGTTGTAATTTTGATGTACACCCTGTATTTTTTCCATGAGCAGCCCCTTCCTAGAAAAAAAAATGATTTTATCAAGCAGACTCGATTACAATCTCCACAAAAATGTTTAACTGGAAAATGATTTATAATAAGATTGTTTCTAATGGGGTTGCATAAATATTTTTCTTTTTTGACAATGTGAATACAATCCAGGTTGAAATGCAAATTTCAGCACTACAAACAGCAAACCCTACACCGTGTTCTCTAAGGGAGCCATTGTCGACGTACTCAGTAACAATTAGAGTTTCATCCTTCTGCTCGATGAACCCGATGAAGCTCACCAGATTCTGATGCTCAATCTTTTGAAGTGTCTCGAGCTCCCTGCTAAGTTGAGTAGATAGATACTGACCGTTTAACTGCAGAAACACAATACTAATCGATCTACAGGCTCCATGAACAATTGCTGAATATTTTGCCTAGGATGTTTCATTTTTGCAACCTTTCTGGCACGTTTGACGGCCACCTGTGACCCGTCCCTGAGCTTCCCTTTGTAGACGCTGCAAGAAGCTCCCTCCCTGACCATGTTCTTCTTGCTGAAGTTCGACGTTGCTCTGTATATACCTGCAACGGTGAGCCCTGCACCCTCCGTGCCTGCCCTGCTGCAATCAAATTTATCAACATCCACAGGCCATAGTCCACAAATGCTACGATCATCTCAAGGATTTTGAGCAACTCCAACGCGTCGACCCAAACGAAAGCGCGTCCGTTTTTCGTCCGTCTGCCGACCCATTCTCGATCCATTTTTAAGCCGAATTTACGTCGGTGCGAACACGAGACACACGACATACGCGACCGCCTACTCCTCCCCTGGCCCGCTGGTCAGTGGCACATTGGCCATCCTCTCCCATTCCAACAGCAAACCCTCGCCCGCCTCCTTCGTCGCCGACGTCGCCACCCATTTTTTCAGTGCCTCTGCCAGCTGCCGGTGTCGCAACATCCCCCCTGCAACGCCACCAACCCCCCCCCCCCCCCTCCCACGTTGCCCGCCACCGCCGTCTTACCGCCGGGGAACCGAAAGCTTCCCACCCCCGCTCCCCCGACACAGCCGCGACCGCGGCCAAGAAGCCGCCTCGTCGCCCGGCCAGATCCTTCGTCCTGACACCGGCACGCTCGTCGGACGCTGCCAGGGCAGCTAGCTAGTACGAGGGCGGCGCGACTCCCTTCGCCGGCCATCTCCTTAGTCGACGCCCACAAGCTATTCGACAGTTTGCCAAGGTACAAAATGGACTCCGCCGATGAGTTCTTTTTTCACAATTTCCTTTGCAACTCCGACGATTCCTCGTTCGATGATGAGTAGGAGATCTTGGTTGCCGTGTTGGTCCATCACCACCTCAATAGCCAGCGGCCATTGTTCCGTGGCTCCATTCCGGGGCACCTTCCGGCGTTGGATCGCAATCGAGAGAGCGGGCAATTCCTTCTTTGGAAGGACTACTTTGACACAACGAACCCGTTGTTCAAACATCAGAAATTACGCCACTGTTTTCATATGAGTAGGCATATTTTCAACTGTATTAGAGAGGGGGTGGTCGGCTACGATGACTATTTCGAGCGCAAAGAGGATGCCGTTGGAAAGATTGGCTTCTTCTCTTATCAGAAATGCATTGCAGCCATCTAAATGCTTGCATACAGAGCGCCCAGTGATCTCATTGACGAGTACGTCCGTATGAGCGAGTCTACATACCTAGACTCCCTATATAAGTTCTGCAAGGCTGTTGTTATTGTTGTGTTTGACCTTGAGTACTTGAGAGAGTCGACTCCTAAAGATACAGCACGTTTGTTGGCGATGAGTGCCAGCAGGGGCTTCCTAGGGATGCTTGGCAGCATAGACTGCATGCACTGGGAGCGGAAGAACTGCCCTTCTGCTTGGCAAGGGTAGTATAAGGGCCATGTCTGGGCTTGCACTGTTATACTTGAGGCCGTGGCATCTCAAGATCTCTGGATCTGACACTATTTCTTTGGCATGGCCGGATCACACAATGATATCAATGTGCTTCAGCGCTCGCCGGTGTTTGCTAGGCTTGCCGAAGGCAACAACCCACCGATGAACTTTACTATCAACGGCCACAACTACGACAAAGGATACTACCTGGGTGACGGTATCTATCCTCAGTGGACCACTATTGTGAAGACAATCCCCAATCCAGTCGGAGAGAAGAGGAAAAGATTTGCCCAAGAGCAAGAGAGTGCTAGGAAGGACATTGAGCGTGCCTTTGGTGTTTTGCAATCTCGATTGGACATCGTTCGGTATCCTGCTAATACTTGGAGCACGAAAAAATTATGGGAGGTGATGACTGCCTGTGTGATCATGCACAATATGATCGTAGAAGATGAGCGCCCGAAACGTCTCTATGATCAAGGGTTTCATTTTCAGCGTGAGAATGTTGTGCCTGAGCATGGAGGAGCGTAAACGTTTGATCAGTTCACCCAATTTCATCATGACTTGCGTGATTGGAAAACTCACATGCAACTATAAAATGGTTTTGTTGAGCATATGTGGGCTCATGTTGGCAACCAATAGATGTATCTTTTTCATTCAGCTTGCAAAACTATGTGCGACTATTTTATTTTGTTCGGCTTGTAAACCTATGCTATTTATTTGATTGAAACTATGCTATTTTTTGGTTTGTGGACTATATGTTTGCTTGTGAAATAATGCAAAATTTGAGTGTGAAATAATGTAAGATTTGTGCTATTTGTTGAAAAAGGGCGGCCAGCCGGCCACGCCGGCATATATGGGTCGACGCGTTGGGCGCACTGCCGATCCAAATCTCAAACAGGGCGGACACCGAGCGGGCGGCCGACCCAAACGGACAAAAAACAGACAAAAGCATTGTCCGTTTGGGTCAGCACATTGGAGTTACTCTTACGTGCTGGCCACAGGAAGGTCATGATTAACAAAAATTGTACTGGCAACAAAACAGAGGATGAAGTCCTAATGGTACCTGAATCCATGGAGACATGGAAGCAACAGAGGATGAAGTCCTAATGGTATCTAAATCCTTGGAGACATGGAAGTTGACACTCCTGCTACCCTGAGAGTAACCTCCACTCCTGCTCCCTCGAGAGACCTCCTCCTCCATAGTGATGCGGCCTCTGAGGCAACATGTCAGGTGTCGTTTGTGTGGTCGGTAGTCGTGCTGCCCGGGTCTTGGCGACCCCACGTTGTCGGAGGCCTGACCGTTGGTCGGTCCACCGCAGAGACCTCCGCTCGCCATCGCCTTTGGATCAACAACCAACTCTTCGAAGTGGGGATGGGAGTCTGAGTAGGTGGGCGACACGGGGTGGAGTCCGTTGTTGCGGACGAGCGTCGCCCCCATGCGAAGGCTCTATGTCTGGGCATAGGAGGTCGAGCGGCCGTGTTGCGAGTGTGCACCGGCATTGATGACCCACAAGTATAGAGAATCTATCGTAGTCCTTTCAATAAGTAAGAGTGTCGAACCTAGCGAGGAGCAGAAGAAAATGACAAGCGGTTTTCAGCAAGGTGTTCTCTGCAAACACTGAAATTATCGGTGACAGATAGTTGTATGATGAGATAATTCGTAACGGGTAGCAAGTAAGAAAAGTAAACAAGGTGCAGCAAGGTGGCCCATGATACGTCTCCAACGTATCTATAATTTTTGATTGCTCCATGCTATATTATCTACTATTTTGGACTATATTGGGCTTTATTTTCCACTTTTATATTATTTTTGGGACTAACCTATTAACCGGAAGCCCAGCCCAGAATTGCTGTTTTTTGCCTATTTCAGTGTTTCGAAGAAACGGAATATCAAACGGAGTCCAAACGGAATAAACCTTTCTGGAACGTGATTTTCTTCCCGAATATGACCCAGGAGACTTGGACCCTACGCCAAGGAAGCTTCGAGGTGGGCACGAGGTAGGGGGGCGCGCCCTATACCCCCAGGCACGCCCCCACCCTCGTGGGCCCACCGAAGCTCCACTGACGTACTTCTTCCTCCTATATATACCTACGTACCCCCAAACGAACAGAAACGGAGCCAAAAACCTAATTCCACCGCCGTAACTTTCTGTATCCATGAGATCTCATCTTGGGGGTGAAGGAAATATGCCCTAGAGGCAATAATAATGTTATTATTTTATTTCCTTATATCATGATAAATGTTTATTATTCATGCTAGAATTGTATTATCTGGAAACATAATACTTGTGTGAATACATAGACAAACTAAACGTCACTAGTATGCCTCTACTTGACTAGCTCGTTAATCAAAGATGGTTATGTTTCCTAACCATAGACATATGTTGTCATTTGATTAACGGGATCACATTATTAGGAGAATAATGTGATTGACCTGACCCATTCCATTAGCTTAGCACCCGATCGTTTAGTATGTTGCTATTGCTTTCTTCATGACTTATACATGTTCCTATGACTATGAGATTATGCAACTCCCGTTTGCCGGAGGAACACTTTGTGTGCTACCAAACGTCACAACGTAACTGGGTGATTATAAAGGAGCTCTACAGGTGTCTCCAAAGGTAAATGTTGGGTTGGCGTATTTCGAGATTAGGATTTGTCACTCCGATTGTCGGAGAGGTATCTCTGGGCCCTCTCGGTAATGCACATCACATAAGCCTTGCAAGCATTGCAACTAATAAGTTAGTTGCGAGATGATGTATTACGAAACGAGTAAAGAGACTTGCCAGTAACGAGATTGAACTAGGTATTGAGATACCGACGATCGAATCTCGGGCAAGTAACATACCGATGACAAAGGGAACAACGTATGTTGTTATGCGGTCTGACCGATAAAGATCTTCGTAGAATATGTGGGAGCCAATATGAGCATCCAGGTTCCACTATTGGTTATTGACCGGAGACATGTCTCGGTCATGTCTACATTATTCTCGAACCCGTAGGGTCCGCATGCTTAAGGTTTCGATGACAGTTATATTATGAGTTTTGATGTACCGAAGTTAGTTTGGAGTCCCGAATGTGATCATGGACATGACGAGGAGTCTCGAAATGGTCGAGACATAAAGATTGATATATTGCACGGCTATATTCGGACACCGGAAGTGTTCCGGGTGATTTCGGAGAAAACCGGAGAGCCGGAGGGTTACCGGAACCCTCCCCCCCCGGGAGAAGTAATGGGCCATATGGGCCTTAGTGGAGAGAGAGAAGGGCAGCCAGGGTGGGCCGCGCGCCTCCTCCCCCTGGTCCGAATTGGACTAGGAGAGGGGGGGGTGGCGCCCCCCTTTCCTTCTCCCTCCCCACTTCCTTCCCCCTCCTAGTAGGAGTCCTCCTACTAGGAGGAGGACTCCTCCTTGGTGCACCATAGGGCCGGCCGGCCTCCTTCCCCTTGCACCTTTATATACGGGGGCAGGGGCACCCCTAGACACACAAGTTGATCCACGTGATCGTTTTCTTAGCCGTGTGCGGTGCCCCCTTCCACCATAATCCTCGATAATATTGTAGTGGTGCTTAGGCGAAGCCCTGCGACAGTTGAACATCAAGATCGTCACCATGCCGTCGTGCTGACGGAACTCTTCCCCGACACTTTGCTGGATCGGAGTCCGGGGATCGTCATCGAGCTGAACGTGTGCTAGAACTCGGAGGTGCCGTACGTTCGGTGCTTGGATCGGTCGGATCGGGAAGACGTACGACTACTTCCTCTACGTTGTGTCAACACTTCCGTTGTCGGTCTACGAGGGTACGTAGACAACACTCTCCCCTCTCGTTGCTATGCATCACCATGATCTTGCGTGTGCGTAGGAATTTTTTTGAAATTAGTACGTTCCCCAACAGTGGCATCCGAGCCTAGGTTTTATGTGTTGATGTTATATGCACGAGTAGAACACAAGTGAGTTGTGGGCAATATAAGTCATACTGCTTACCAGCATGTCATACTTTGGTTCGGCTGTATTGTTGGACGAAGCGGCCCGGACCAACATTACGCGTACGCTTACGCGAGACCGGTTCTCCCGACGTGCTTTGCACAAAGGTGGCTAGCGGGTGTCAGTTTCTCCAACTTTAGTTGAACCAAGTGTTGCTACGCCCGGTCCTTGCGAAGGTTAAAAAAGCACCAACTTGACAAACTATCGTTGTTGTTTTGATGCGTAGGTAAGATTGGTTCTTGCTTAAGCCCATAGCAGCCACGTAAAACTTGCAACAACAAAGTAGAGGACGTCTAACTTGTTTTTGCAGGGCATGTTGTGATGTGATATGGTCAAGACATGATGCTAAATTTTATTATATGAGATGATCATGTTTTGTAACGGAGTTATCGGCAACTGGCAGGAGCCATATGGTTGTCGCTTTATTGTATGCAATGCAATTGCGCTGTAATGCTTTACTTTATCACTAAGCGGTAGCGATAGTCGTGGAACCATAAGTTTGGAGAGACGGCAACGATGCTACTATAGGTGATCAAGGTGTCGCGCCGGTGACGATGGTGATCATGACGGTGCTTCGAAGATGGAGATCACAAGCACAAGATGATGATGGCCATATCATACCACTTATATTGATTGCATGTGATGTTTATCTTTTATGCATCTTATCTTGCTTTGTTTGACGGTAGCATTTTAAGATGATCTCTCACTAATTATCAAGAAGTGTTCTCCCTGAGTATGCACCGTTGCGAAAGTTCTTCGTGCTGAGACACCACGTGATGATCGGGTGTGATAGGCTCTACGTTCAAATACAACGGGTGCAAAACAGTTGCACACGCGAAATACTCAGGTTATACTTGACGATCCAAGCATATATAGATATGGCCTCGGAACACGGAGACCGAAAGGTCGAGCGTGAATCATATAGTAGATATGATCAACATAGTGATGTTCACCATTGAAACTACTCCATCTCACGTGATGATCGGACATGGTTTAGTTGATTTGGATCACATAATCACTTAGAGGATTGGAGGGATGTCTATCTAAGTGGGAGTTCTTTAGTAATATGATTAATTGAACCTAAATTTATCATGAACTTAGTACCTGATAGTATCTTGCTTGTTTATGTTTGATTGTAGATATATGGCCCGTGTTGTTGTTCCGTTGAATTTTAATGCGTTCCTTGAGAAAGCAAAGTTGAAAGATGATGGTAGCAATTACACGGACTGGGTCCGTAACTTGAGGATTATCCTCATTGCTGCACAGAAGAATTACGTCCTGGAAGCACCGCTGGGTGCCAGGCCTGCTGTTGGAGCAACACCAGATGTTATGAACGTCTGGCAAAGCAAAGCTGATGACTACTCGATAGTTCAGTGTGCCATGCTTTACGGCTTAGAATCGGGACTTCAACGACGTTTTGAACGTCATGGAGCATATGAGATGTTCCTGGAGTTGAAGTTAATATTTCAAGCAAATGCCCGGATTGAGAGATATGAAGTCTCCAATAAGTTCTATAGCTGCAAGATGGAGGAGAACAGTTCTATCAGTGAGCATATACTCAAAATATCTAGGTATAATAATCACTTGATTCAGTTGGGAGTTAATCTTCTAGATGATTGCGTCATTGACATAATTCTCCAATCACTGCCACCTAGCTACAAGAGCTTTGTGATGAACTATAATATGCAAGGGATGAATAAGACTATCCCCGAGCTCTTTGCAATGCTGAAAGCTGCGGAGGTAGAAATCAAGAAGGAGCATCAAGTGTTGATGGTCAACAAGACCACTAGTTTCAAGAAAAAGGGCAAAGGGAACAAGAAGGGGAACTTAAAAAAGAACAGCAAGCAAGTTGCTACTCAAGAGAAGAAACCCAAACCTGGACCTAAGCCTGAAACTGAGTGCTTCTACTGCAAGCAGACTAGTCACTGGAAGCGGAACTGCCCCAAGTATTTGGCGAATAAGAAGGATGGCAAGGTGAACAAAGGTATATGTGATATACATGTTATTGATGTGTACCTTACTAATGCTCGCAGTAGCACCTGGGTATTTGATACTGGTTCTGTTGCTAATATTTGCAACTCGAAACAGGGACTACGGATTAAGCAAAGATTGGCTAAGGACGAGGTGACGATGCGCGTGGGAAATGGTTCCAAAGTCAATGTGATCGCGGTCGGCACGCTACCTCTACATCTACCTTCGGGATTAGTATTAGACCTAAATAATTGTTATTTGGTGCCAGCGTTGAGCATGAACATTATATATGGATCTTGTTTAATGCGAGACGGTTATTCATTTAAATAAGAGAATAATGGTTGTTCTATTTATATGAGTAATATCTTTTATGGTCATGCACCCTTAAAGAGTGGTCTATTCTTATTAAATCTCGATAGTAGTGACACACATATTCATAATGTTGAAGCCAAAAGATGCAGAGTTGGTAATGATAGTGCAACTTATTTGTGGCACTGCCGTTTGGGTCATATCGATGTAAAGCGCATGAAGAAACTCCATACTGATGGACTTTTGGAACCACTTGATTATGAATCGCTTGGTACTTGCGAACCGTGCCTTATGGGTAAGATGACAAAAACACCGTTCTCCGGTACTATGGAGAGAGCAACAGATTTGTTGGAAATCATACATACAGATGTATGTGGTCCGATGAATGTTGAGGCTCGTGGCGGATATCATTATTTTCTCACATTCATAGATGACTTAAGCAGATATGGGTATATCTACTTAATGAAACATAAGTCTAAAACGTTTGAAAAGTTCAAAGAATTTCAGAGTGAAGTTGAAAATCATCATAACAAGAAAATAAAATTCCTACGATCTGATCGTGGAGGAGAATATTTGAGTTACGAGTTTGGTGTATATTTGAAACAATGCGGAATAGTTTCGCAACTCACGCCACCCGGAACACCACAACGTAATGGTGTGTCCGAACATCGTAATCGTACTTTACTTGATATGGTGCGATCTATGATGTCTCTTACTGATTTACCGCTATCGTTTTGGGATTATGCTCTAGAGATGGCCGCATTCACGTGAAATAGGGCACCATCAAAATCCGTTGAGACGACGCCTTATGAACTGTGGTTTGGCAAGAAACCAAAGTTGTCGTTTCTAAAAGTTTGGGGTTGCGATGCTTATGTGAAAAAACTTCAACCTGATAAGTTCGAACCCAAATCGGAGAAATGTGTCTTCATAGGATATCCAAAGGAAACTATTGGATACACCTTCTATCATAGATCCGAAGGCAAGACTTTTGTTGCTAAATTCGGAAACTTTCTAGAGAAGGAGTTTCTCTCGAAAGAAGTGAGTGGGAGGAAAGTAGAACTTGATGAGGTAATTGTACCTGCTCCTTTATTGGAAAGTAGTACATCACAGAAACCAGTTTCTGTGACACCTACACCAATTAGTGAGGAAGCTAATGATGATGATCATGAAACTTCAGAACAAGATACTACTGAACCTCGTAGATCAACCAAAGTAAGATCCGCACCAGAGTGGTACCATAATCCCATTCTGGAAGTCATGCTACTAGATCATGATGAACCTACGAACTATGGAGAAGTGATGGTGAGCCCAGATTCCGCAAAATGACTTGAAGCCATGAAATCTGAGATGGGATCCATGTATGAGAACAAAGTATGGACTTTGGTTGACTTGCCCAATGATTGGCAAGCAATTGAGAATAAATGGATCTTTAAGAAGAAGACTGACGCTGACGGTAATGTTACTGTCTACAAAGCTCGACTTGTCGCAAAAGGTTTTCGACAAGTTCAAGGGATTGACTACGATGAGACCTTCTCTCCCGTAGCGATGCTTAAGTCTGTCCGAATCATGTTAGCAATTACTGCATTTTATGATTATGAAATTTGGCAGATGGATGTCAAAACTGCATTCCTGAATGGATTTCTGAAAGAAGAGTTGTATATGATGCAGCCAGAAGGTTTTGTCGATCCAAAGGGAGCTAACAAAGTGTGCAAGCTCCAGCGATCCATTTATGGACTGGTGCAAGCCTCTCGGAGTTGGAATAAACGCTTTGATAGTGTCATCAAAGCATTTGGTTTTGTACAGACTTTTGGAGAAGCCTGTATTTACAAGAAAGTGAGTGGGAGCTCTGTAGCATTTCTGATATTATATGTAGATGACATATTACTAATCGGAAATGATATAGAATTTCTGGATAGCATAAAAGGATACTTGAATAAGAGTTTTTCAATGAAAGACCTTGGTGAAGTTGCCTACATATTGGGCATCAAGATCTATAGAGACAGATCAAGACGCTTAATTGGACTTTCACAAAGCACATACCTTGACAAAGTTTTGAAAAAGTTCAAAATGGATCAAGCAAAGAAAGGATTCTTGCCTGTGTTACAAGGTGTGAAATTGAGTAAGACTCAATGCCCGACCAATGCAGAAGATAGAGAGAAAATGAAAGATGTTCCCTATGCTTCAGCCATAGGCTCTATCATGTATGCAATGCTGTGTACTAGACCTGATGTGTGTCTTGCTATAAGTCTAGCAGGGAGGTACCAAAGTAATCCAGGAGTGGATCACTAGACAGCGGTCAAGAAGATCCTGAAATACCTGAAAAGGACTAAGGATATGTTTCTCATATATGGAGGTGACAAAGAGCTCATCGTAAATGGTTACGTTGATGCAAGCTTTGACACTGATCCGGGCGATTCTAAATCGCAAACCGGATACGTGTTTACATTAAACGGTGGAGCTGTCAACTGGTGCAGTTCTAAACAAAGCGTTGTGGCGGGATCTACATGTGAAGCGGAGTACATAGCTGCTTCGGAAGCAGCAAACAAAGGAGTCTGGATGAAGGAGTTCATATTCGATCTAGGTGGCATACCTAGTGCATCGGGTCCAATGAAAATCTTTTGTGACAATACTGGTGCAATTGCCTTGGCAAAGGAATCCAGATTTCACAAGAGAACCAAGCACATCAAGAGACGCTTCATTTCCATCCGGGATCTAGTCCAGGTGGGAGACATAGAGATTTGCAAGATACATACGGATCTGAATGTTGCAGACCCATTGACTAAGCCTCTTCCACAAGCAAAACATGATCAGCACCAAAGCTCCATGGGTGTTAGAATCATTACTGTATAATCTAGATTATTGACTCTAGTGCAAGTGGGAGACTGAAGGAAATATGCCCTAGAGGCAATAATAATGTTATTATTTTATTTCCTTATATCATGATAAATGTTTATTATTCATGCTAGAATTGTATTATCCAGAAACATAATACTTGTGTGAATACATAGACAAACTAAACGTCACTAGTATGCCTCTACTTGACTAGCTCGTTAATCAAAGATGGTTACGTTTCCTAACCATAGACATGTGTTGTCATTTGATTAACAGGATCACATTATTAGGAGAATAATGTGATTGACATGACCCATTCCATTAGCTTAGCACCCGATCGTTTAGTATGTTGCTATTGCTTTCTTCATGACTTGTACATGTTCCTATGACTATGAGATTATGCAACTCCCGTTTGCCGGAGGAACACTTTGTGTGCTACCAAACGTCACAACGTAACTCGGTGATTATAAAGGAGCTCTATAGGTGTCTCCAAAGGTAAATGTTGAGTTGGCATATTTCGAGATTAGGATTTGTCACCCCGATTGTCGGAGAGGTATCTCTGGGCCCTCTCGGTAATGCACATCACATAAGCCTTGCAAGCATTGCAACTAATAAGTTAGTTACGAGATGATGTATTAAGAAATGAGTAAAGAGACTTGCCAGTAACGAGATTGAACTAGGTATTGAGATACTGACGATCGAATCTCAGGCAAGTAACATACCGATGACAAAGGGAACAACGTATGTTGTTATGCGGTCTGACCAATAAAGATCTTCTAGAATATGTGGGAGCTAATATGAGCATCCAGGTTCCGCTATTGGTTATTGACCGGAGACATGTCTCGGTCATGTCTACATTGTTCTTGAACCCGTAGGGTCCGCACGCTTAAGGTTTCAATGACAGTTATATTATGAGTTTATGAGTTTTGATGTACCGAAGTTAGTTCGGAGTCCCGGATGTGATCATGGACATGACGAGGAGTCTCGAAATGGTCGAGACATAAAGATTGATATATTGGACGGCTATATTCGGACACCATAAGTGTTCCGGGTGATTTCGGAGAAAACCGGAGAGCCGAAGGGTTACCGGAACCCCCCCGGGAGAAGTAATGGGCCATATGGGCCTCAGTGGAGAGAGAGAGAAGGGAAGCCGGGGTGGGCCGCGCGCCTCCTCCCCCCTGGTCCGAATTGGACTAGGAGAGGGGGGCGGCGCCCCCCTTTCCTTCTCCCTCCCCACTTCCTTCCCCCTCCTAGGAGGAGGACTCCTCCTTGGTGCGCCATAGGGTCGGCCGGCCTCCTCCCCTTGCTCCTTTATATACGGGGGCAGGGGCACCCCTAGACACACAAGTTGATCCACGTGATCGTTTTCTTAGCCGTGTACGGTGCCCCCTTCCACCATAATCCTCGATAATAATGTAGTGGTGCTTAGGCGAAGCCCTGCGACAGTTGAACATCGAGATCGTCACCACGCCGTCGTGCTGACGGAACACTTCCCCGACACTTTGCTGGATCAGAGTCCGGGGATCGTCATCGAGCTAAACGTGTGCTAGAACTCGGAGGTGCCGTACGTTCGGTGCTTGGATCGGTCGGATCGGGAAGACGTACGACTACTTCCTCTACGTTGTGTCAACACTTCCGCCAGTCTACGAGGGTACGTAGACAACACTCTCCCCTCTCGTTGCTATGCATCACCATGATCTTGCGTGTGCATAGGAATTTTTTTGAAATTACTACGTTCCCCAACAGGGGCCTGTTCCGGAGCTCCGCCGGAGAGGGCCGTCATTATGGAGGGCTTCTACATCATCATAGCCTCTCCGATGAAGTGTGAGTAGTTTACCTCAGACCTTCGGGTCCATAGTTATTAGCTAGATGGCTTCTTCTCTCTTTTTGGATCTCAATACAAAGTTCTCCCCCTCTCTTGTGGAGATCTATTCGATGTAATCTTCTTCTTTTTGCGGTGTGTTTGTTGAGACCGATGAATTATGGGTTTATGATCAAGTCTATCTATGAATAATATTTGAATCTTCTCTGAATTCTTTTATGTATGATTGGTTATCTTTGCAAGTCTCTTCGACTTATCCGTTTGGTTTGGCCAACTAGATTGGTAGTTCTTGCCATGGGAGAAGTGCTTAGCTTTGGGTTCGATCTTGCGGTGTCCTTTCCCAGTGACAGAAGGGGCAGCAAGGCACGTATTGCATCGTTGCCATTGAGGATAAAAAGATGGGGTTTATTTCATATTGCATGAATTTATCTCTCTACATCATGTCATCTTGCTTAAAGCGTTACTCTATTTTTAACTTAATACTCTAGATGCATGCTGGATAGCGGTCGATGAGTGGAGTAATAGTAGTAGATGCAGAATCGTTTTGGTCTACTTATCACGGATGTGATGCCTATATACATGATCATGCCTAGATATTCTCATAATTATGCTCAATTCTGTCAATTGCTCAACAGTAATTTGTTCACCCACCGTAGAATACTTATGCTCTTGAGAGAAGCCACTAGTGAAACCTATGGCCCCCAGGTCTAATCTCATCATATCAATCTCCATCACTTTAATCTTGCTTGCTTTTTTACTTTGCCTTTTACTTTTCACTTTGCATCTCTATACCAAAAATACCAAAAATATTATATCTATGAGATCTCACTCTCGTAAGTGACCGTGAAGGGATTGACAACCCCTAATCGCGTTGGTTGCGAGTAGCTATCGTTTTGTGCAGGTACGAGGGACTTGAGCGTGGCCTCCTACTGGATTGATACCTTGGTTCTCAAAAACTGAGGGAAATACTTACGCTACTCTACTGCATCATCCTTTCCTCTTCGGGGAAATCCAACGCAAACTCAAGAGATAGCAAGAAGAATTTCTGGCGCCGTTGACGGGGAGTCTACGCAAAAAGTCAACATACCAAGTACCCATCACAATCCCTATCTCTCGCATTACATTAGTTGTCATTTGCCTCTCGTTTTCCTCTCCCCCACTTCACCCTTGCCGTTTTATTCGCCCTCTCTTTACCAACCTCCTCCTCCCTCTCTATTTGCCTCTTTTTGTCCGCTTGTCTTTTGTTTGCTCGTGTGTTGGATTGCTTGTTTGTCGCGATGGCTCAAGATACTACCAAATTGTCTGACTTCACCAATACCAATAATAATGATTTCCTTAGCACTCTGATTGCTCCTCTTGCCAATACTGAATCTTGTGAAATCAATACTGCTTTGTTGAATCTTGTTATGAAAGATCAATTCGCCGGCCTTCCTAGTGAAGATGCCGCTACTCATCTGAATAGCTTCGTTGATTTATGTGATATGCAAAAGAAAAAAGATGTCGATAATGATGTCGTTAAATTGAAGCTATTTCCTTTTTCGCTTAGAGATCGTGCTAAAGCTTGGTTTTCGTCTTTGCCTAAAAATAGTATTGATTCTTGGAACAAGTGCAAAGATGCTTTTATCTCTAAGTATTTCCCTCCCGCTAAGATCATCTCTCTTAGAAACGATATTATGAACTTTAAGCAACTTGATCATGAACATGTTGCACAAGCTTGGGAGAGAATGAAATTAATGATGTGTAATTGCCCTACTCATGGTTTGAATTTGTGGATGATTATACAAAAATTTTATGCCGGATTGAATTTTGCTTCTAAAAATCTTTTAGATTCGGCCGCGGGAGGCACTTTTATGGAAATCACTTTAGGAGATGCTACTAAACTCCTAGATAATATTATGATTAATTATTCTCAATGGCATACTGAAAAATCTTCTAATAAAAAAGTGCATGCGATAGAATAAATCAATTTGTTGAGTGGAAAGATGGATGAACTTATGAAATTATTTGCTACTAAGAGTGTTTCTTCTGATCCTAATGATATGCCTTTGTCTACTTTGATTGAGAATAACAATGAATCTATGGATGTGAATTTTGTTGGTAGGAATAATTTTGGTAACAACGCTTATAGAGGGATTTTTAATCCTAGGCCATATCCTAGTAATCCTTCTAATAATTATGGGAATTCCTACAACAACTCTTATGGAAATTATAATAAGATGCCCTCTGAATTTGAGAATAGTGTTAAAGAGTTTATGAGTTCACAAAAGAATTTTAATGCTTTGCTTGAAGAGAAAATTGCATAAAGTTGATGATTTGGCTAGGAACGTTGATAGAATTTCTCTTGAGGTTGATTCTTTAAAGCTTAGATCTATTCCTCCTAAGCATGATATCAATGAGTCTTTCAAAGCCATGAGAATTTCCATTGATGAGTGCAAGGAAAGAACTGCTAGGATGCGTGCTTCCAAAGATGCCTTTATTAAAGCGTGTTCTTCCAATTCCTATGAAAATCAAGATGAAGATATAAAAGTTATTGATGTATCTCCTATTAAATCTTTGTTTTGCAATATGAATCTTGATGAAACTGAATATGATCTTTCTTTACCTAGAAGGTGTTCTAAAAATTCGGAGTATTTAGATCTTTATGATGAAATTGATGAAAGTGGATTGAAAGAAATAAAAATCTAGATGTTGCTAAACCCACTATATTGGATTTCAAGGAATTTAATTATGAAAGTTGCTCTTTAATTGATTGTATTTCCTTGTTGCAATCCGTGCTAAATTCTCCACATGCTTATAGTAAAAAAAAGCCTTCATCGAACATATTGTTGATGCCTTGATGCAATCTTATGAAGAAAAACTTGAGTTGAAAGTTTCTATCCCTAGAAAACTCTATGATGAGTGGGAAACCAACTATTAAAATTAAAATTAAAGATCATGATTTTTATGCTTTGTGTGATTTGGGTGCTAGTGTTTCCACTATCCCCAAAACTTTGTGTGATTTGCTAGATTTTCGCAATTTTGATGATTGCTCTCTAAACTTGCATCTTGCGGATTCTACTATTAAGAAACTTATGGGAAGGATTAATGATGTTCTTATTGTTGTAAATAGGAATTATGTGCCTGTAGATTTCATTGTTCTTGATATAGATTGCAATCCTTCTTGCCCTATTATTCTTGATAGACCTTTTCTTAGAACGGTTGGTGCGATTATTGATATGAAGGAAGGAAATATTAGATTTCAATTTCCATTAAAAAAGGGCATGGAACACTTTCTAAGAAAGAAAATAAAATTGCCATATGAAACTATCATGAGAGCCACTTATGGATTGCCTACCAAAGATGGCAATACCTAGATCTATCCTCGCTTTTATGCCTACCTAGGGGCGTTAAACGATAGCGCTTGTTGGGAGGCAACCCAATTTTATTTTTTATTCCTTGATTTTTGCTCCTGTTTAGTAATAAATAATTTATTTAGCCTTTGTTTTGGTTGTTTTTTTTGTATTTAATTAGTGTTTGTGCCAAGTAGAACCGTTGGGAAGACTTGAGGAAAGTCTTGTTGAACTTGCTGTAAAAAACAGAAACTTTAGCGCTCACGAGAACTGCTGTCATTTTTATTTGGAGAGTGCTATTTAGTTAATTCTTTTTGCAGATTATTAATAGATAAATTCCTCACGTCCAGCAATTATTTTAGATTTTTTGGGTTCTAGATTTTGCGCTAGCTACAGATTACTACAGACTATTCTGTTTTTGACAGATTCTGTTTTTCGTGTGTTGTTTGCTTATTTTGATGAATCTATGGCTAGTAAAATAATTTATAATCCTAGAGAAGTTGCAATACAGTAGGTTTAACACCAATCTCTACTCCTAATGTCTCAGTCCGTACGTCGTTTCGTTCGCTCGTTCCCTCCCCTCCCATCGAACGAGAGTCCACCCCTCGATCCCATCCCACTTCCACCGATTTTTCCTGACTTTTTTTACTAACCGAGACAATGCCCAAAAAACCCCACAAAGACCAAACGATGGCATCCTTTCCATGCCACACCTCCCTTGCACAATAAAATTTCGAAACAATGGGATCCTTTCCAAATAATAACTTCCATAATCTTCTACTCCTAATTGGAGAGTTCATAAATTAGATTCTTTTCCTTCTTTACATAACAACGGACTCTTTTTCCTTTTGTACATAACATGTATTCCATGTATAGCAGAAATCATATCACAATTCATGATCACGTTGTAATCTTTCTGTGTATACAGCCTAGACCTTCCACATATCAAGTTGGATTCTTTTCATGTATACAACCGAAACCTTCCCAATGGACGACACATATCTGCGAGCCAGATTTTGCCTCATTTGGTGAAGGCATCCCCATCCCTGGAAGCGACGACCAGGCCGGGCGACGATCTCTGGAAGCGACGACCAGACCGAGAGACGATCTCTTAAAGCGACTACCGGACCGGCGACGATCTCTGGAAGCGACAACCCCCTCACGGCAAGCCAGAGTTTTCCATGGAAGGTCAAGCCACAGGTCAGCATCATTGCCCTATTCATATGAGTACAAGATCAATATACAACAATAATTCGTAACGCATCAGACTCTCCAGAATAAGACTGAAGTTCTTCAGTGCCAACGCCGCTTCTGCTTAGCCTAAAACATAGTACAGTCTACAGTGACGTTCTATGAACCATAAAACCAAAGGTGTGTGTTCACTTTACCTCTTTTACTGTACTGTAACTTGTTGAGGAAAGAAGTAACCCCCCATTGAGATGCATATCTGTAGCTCATGTTACTTCCAGCGTCCATGGAAGTATGTCAAGAATTGTGGTCCAGTGACGACCAAGACTCAGTGACCATTATTTGCTGAATAAGGTTCAAGCTCTGCTAGGGCCTGAACACAGAGCAGAAATTAAGGTATGTGTTTCTACCATTATTTGCCTGGCATATTGCTAATCTAAAGACATACGTATCTTTTATGGCAGCCTTTGTACAACTATCACAATATGTAATACACGGCTGGAGGAAAAATTGACATATATAAGTTGCCCCACTAAAAAGGACTAATAAGCTAATTTTGGACATAACATAAAGGATGTGTTTCGACCATGCTTTGTTTAGTACTCCATCCGTTTTTATTTACTCTGCATATTAGGTTTGACTGAAGTCAAACTTCATAAACTTTGACCAACTCTATAGAAAAAAGTATGAACATTTACAATAGCAAATCTATACGATGTGAAAGTGTATTCAACAATGAATATAATGTGATTGATTTGTTATTGTACATGTTAATATTTTTGTCTAAAAACTTTGTCAAAGTTTATAAAGTTTGACTTTGACCAAAGCTAATATGCGGAGTAAATAAAAACGGAGGGAGTACAACCATTAGCAAATAACAACAAATGCACACTATGAATTTGCTGCCGCACTTATGTATTTTAATAACAGACCAAGCTTTGTACAGTACAACCACTAGCAAATAACAAGAAATGCACATTATGAGCAGCGTGCAGAATGACATGAAAACCTAACAAGCAGGATAAGGAAAATAAGTCAACAAAGTTCAAAACTCGTTATAATTCAGTAGGCAAAGTCAATAGGAGATCACACACTTGATTAGGACATAGGTGACACACCATGCTCCTGGATTGCTCCTGCAGATTATATCAAACTGAAGAGCAGTTTCATGGAAGAAAATACCCAACATCTGGTAATTAAGGGCAACTGAAGATAAATTGAGCTTAAGCAGTTAGAAGCGCCTAACTGAACTGACTTCCAAAGAAAACCACCAGAAATTCAGTGATATAAGTATTCTTATTTTTCATGCAATGACCTAAAAAAGGAATTATGTTCACTAAATAATCCGCCACAACCAAAGAAACGATTATAAAATGATCATACTTGTAAGAAGAAGCGCTTCAAGTTCAAATAATGCTTGCAATGTCCTAACATCACCGAGATTCTACAAAAGGGTGTTATCCAAATAATGACTGACACAGAAAACAACGACAATAAGGTGATTAGATTCTACTGTAGAATATAACTTCAGATATTTTCTGAACACTTGGTGGCTGGCTTACATGGCAACGACAGGCTCAACAAGCAAAGCTCGGAAACATTGATGTTCATTGTAAGTGTTTTAGATGGCGGCATGTACCAAACCATAGACATGTAGGCCGCCGCTGCTTACCTGCTTTCTTCTACCGGGCTCCTCCCGCCGCCTCCAGCCAGCTGCTGCCACTCACCGGTCCCAGCCTCTTCGGCCGCTCACACCCGATTTCCAGTTCGCTGCCTCCGGGAACTTCTTCATAGCCACACCCGCCCGCACCTACTGTGGCCTTAAGAGAAGAAGTAGACATCCAGCCAAAGGCAGAAACGTATCACTGGTTATAGGTAGATATCATAAGGTCCAGGATCTAGCCAGAACAATTAAGACATCAAGTTACCGAGTTTGAACATGCTTAAACATGCTGGAGAGAATTATATTAGCAGCAACTGCTTAGTTCAAACAAAATATGGTTCGTCTATTTACTTACAAGTTAATTAAAGCATCTACTTAATTGACAAATTCAACTCTAGAGAGCCCATGGGCAGTACTCCCTCTGTAGAAGGCATGGAATTTGGCTTATAGAGTGCTTTTAATCCATAATGGATTCATGCGGCCCCAAAGCAGAAACACACAACGTCCCAATTTTATTTTGCCGTTTAGTTCTTTCTTAGTTTCATTTATTTTGTGTCTGTTTGCTCCTTTTACCTTTTTTTACGCAGCTGGAGCTTAGACTCCAATTAGATGAACTCCTAACTAATGTTTAAGAAATGGAAATAGTAGCAACATCATTGCTATTGAGGATTTCTATTCTCTCCTTGTTTCTGGCATAGCCATGGTCAACTCGTGGTAATGGAGAATTACTTGTTGGTTAGATAACTTTTCCTTTTGGTAGATTACTTATGTATATTATTCTTTTGCTTTGACACTGAACACTGGAGATGTAGTATTCTGCCGCGATCAAATACCAGCTTAACCACCACCTGATCATTTTGCAAAACAGAATGCACCAAATTATGGATAGTTGTTTTGTAATCAATCATCTATTACATCTAAGTAAAACATTGTTGCCTACATGTAACACACCCCAGCCTTCATTCTTTGCTTAACATTAGCAGACGGTGTAAAATAACCAAGCTCACAACATTCTGAAGCGATCTATTGGCTACTTCAACAGGCAATGGACAGAGAGAAGGAATCAACAGGTGATTTGCTCATACCAGTGGAGGCATAGAATTCTTCCCAAAATTTCTCGCAGCACTTGTGGTCAGCGGCGAGGATGAACACCCACACCCGCTCCTTGTTGTCGGCCTCTGCGTCCTCCTCCCTCAATGCGGGTCTATGTGAGGAGTTGATCTAGAAAATCCTACTGTTAGATATAACAAATAGGTGACAATAAATAAACAAGAACTTTTCATTTTCTTTGCTTGGCAAACAGTGTTGGAGTCTATATATTCTTTGTTTTCAACTTCTCATTTTCTTACTAATTTCTATCATTAGACCCACTTTTACTTTTATTATCTTTCCCTTTACATGATTATTTAACATTGACATGGGGAATTGAATAATGTATTCTCTCCAGTTGAGTCTATATAGCCATATACCATTCTTCAGATAATGGAACCTGTGGGTAGATCAAAACTATATATCAAAGTTTATCTTGGCAGTAAAAACACACTGCTGATTCTGCTTTTATTTTCCCATATTAATACCCAAAAAGATTATCCATAAAGACGCATGAATATAATAACAATAGTATAGTGTGGTCTATGATCATGCAAAGTTACTTTTCAATTGATTGGAACCATGACATGCTATGTAGGAAAATTCAGTGCAGGCTTATACATACCCAAAATGGTGTGCTTCACCGGACTGTTGAAGAAGCTCCTGTCGGCATGCTCAGCGTAGAAGAGTGATAACCTCTCTGCAGCAGATCTATCATGTATTGTAATATAGTATAACAAATATTTTAAGATTCTGCAAACTTTATAGGCGAGGCATTGTATATTACGATGTAGGCGGAGCAGTACTGCAGTTGGCAATTCCAAAACATGATTGCTAGCATAATGATGGAAATAAATACTAATGATCAAACGGACAACGCAAAAGGGGGCGTTCGCATCGGGAACATATGGTCCACTGATTTATGATTTATTATCTTGTATTACACAAGGATGTAGTTGATCAGCTTATGTAGTAATAGAGTTCTACAGGTTATGCATTGGTAAGAGATGATCCTTTGGTCCCTGATTTTGCCTGTATTAGATCAGGATGTAGTTGGTCAATATCAGATATGGATGTAGTGGGTTAACTTAAGCAGTAGTGGATTTCTATGAGCCAAGATTAAAATATTTCACCAAAACACGTTTAGAATAACAATACAATGCATTTGTCAGTAGTTGTGATGTTTCTATGTACAAGAGGAAACTCGCTGAGTGACATGCATAGCCCAGTTTGTTTTTACCAACAGCAATTAGTAGTAGCTTTGTGAAATTCAGAACGTGTACACCATGTACACCTGAAAGGCTTCAGATTCACGGATACGTACATGGCTGTGTACCTTTCTAAGGTGCCAGCTGATTAGCCTGTAAAACTGTATTGACGGAGAGGGAAGAGGGCCATTGCTTCATCTTCCCAGTAATCCATTGCGAGAAACGCACTGATATTTGAGCGATAACGATGTCGGGCCATGCCTCTGTCTTGATGGGCGGGCCACCCCATGGACGAGCCCTGTTTTGAACGGGCCGACGATGCCGCCGGAATGGAACCACCGCAGCAGCGACACCATCGGGACTGCAGAGCTGTCTCCGTGACTGCACAATCACCGCCACGCGCCTATCCGACTCCCACCCCATCGCCAGACAGGCAGGCTCCATCGTCGCGCCAAGCTTCGCCGCCGCCGCACCGCCGGAATAACCTGACGGGCAGTGGATGGCAGCAAATCGAACCAATCGAGCCAGGAAGATGCGGCCGAGTACAACATGGGAAGGGATGACGGGCTCATCGCGCAACATGGACGAGAGATGGCAAGGAGAGGAGGGGCCGGCTGACGCAGTGGAGGGGATAGGAGTATGCGGCGGCGCCGTCGATGGAAGGGAGACGGCGGTTACAGGAGAAGGCTCGAGATTGTGAGAGACTGAAGGTTTTTCTTTTGAGTGGTTGATTTTATTTTTTTTGCGGGGATTGAGTGGTTGATTGAGAGAGTGAAGGTGTCACAGTGCGGTGAGTATAAGGGGAGTAGCTTTTTTTAGGGTGGGCGTATAGTAGCTAAAAAAAGGAATTTTAGCAGGCTCGAGCTTGGGCCGTCTCCTATTTGGCTGGCCCCAAGCTGCTCAGAAAGTTTTGGGCGAGCCTCAAACTGTCTAAAAAACTAATTAGGTTTGCTAAAACAAAACTAATTGTCTCAAAAATACTAATTAGGTGTACCCACTTTATTTTTTGCAAATACAATCAGTTGTGTTAGCCTCACTTTTCTTTTAGTATATTATATATGTTTATCTAATGCAGTATAAAATATTTTTATATTCCATTTTTTCATCAAGATAAAAAAAGCAATGGATTTAGATGATGTTTTCAAAATATCAAGTGACATAGCCACCGACGTAACAATGAAGGAGCGGACTGAAACACCACGGGAAAAGGTTCATACAAATAATCCTTTTTTATATGTATGTTATACATGATAATACGAAAGGTGCATATTTTATATGATAATTTTTCCAAAAGAATCGACTGACAAGGGTTCCAATGCAATGTCGTCACTGGAAGAGGCCAAAAGTTTACATATTTGTTTACAACATAATAATGTGCAAGCTGTGATATCACATAACAAAGCAAAATAGCAAATATAAAGGTTATATTTTCAATGTGATTATCGGTTTCTCGTTTGCCATATATTTTATGTATTCAACTAATTTGGCTAATTTTTGTATACTGATTTGGCTCATTTTTATATCATGACGATAGACTATGTTTGTACCCCAAGAGATATTAGTCATTAAATCAATCATGTATGTCCCCCAAAAAATCAAATTGGTGGACATTGGAAATGCATTGCTATCAAACGACGAGTTGAAATGGTTTATAAAAGATGATATGTTCTTGCACGACGGCATAAGACCGATCGCATAAACTTTGTACTTAACAACACAAACCATATATAATATATAATAATACCATAAATATATTATAAATGTGGAATTACAGGTGATCAATGCTTACATATATTATATGTGTGCTTATGACCATCTACGAGATAGGGCAGGTGAAAAGATACATATTATTAGCACGTTCATACTTGGCCAACTAAGAAAAGATGGAGAAAAAGACATAGAGCCATCAAAATATCGTCACATCATACAACATGTTAATACTTATCTACAATAAGATATGGTTAGACATAGACCCATGAAAATATCGTTTGCACGGTGAGCATTCTCCATTACACATTTAAGACCTTCGACGCAGTGGCAAAACTTAAGAGGAAATCGTGGGGGCATGGGCTGGTGGTGTCAAACTTAATTGCTATGGGCTAATTTTTAGTGGAGAAATAAGCATATATAACTAAAGGATATACACACATTTCTTATGAGCTGGGGGAGGGGGCAGGTTGGCCCCATGAAGCTCCGGCATTACTTTGACGTAAAGTATTCGTGCTAACTACATATATTACTTGTGCATGATGAATATGAGTTGAGGAAGAAGTTTTATTATACTTGCCTAAATATCATGTAAATGAAACTAAAGACAAGATTCTTGATATTGTGCGAGAATTTCTTAAACACATAAAGTAGATCTTATTTTGTAACAGACTTTTAGTTAGATCATCGTTCTATATGCATACATCATCAAATTGATTTTTTTTTATTAATTTACGCTGCAAGTGAAGTGGACTTTAATTATTACCTGATTGTGCATATGCTATCCTTTCTACACATGTGAAATTTAACATGTATTATGCTTATATAACTCCAGCAAAATATTTCAGGAGCCCGTGGCAACGCACGGGCATTCTACTAGTATAAATAAAGAATGAGTTCATTACAGTACCTTGAAGTGGTCTTTGGTTTTCTTTCTCTAACAGAGCTCACGAGATTTCTATTGAGTTTTGTGTTGTGAAGTTTTCAAGTTTTGGGTGAATTCTTTTGATGGATTATGGAACAAGGAGTGGCAAGAGCCTAAGCTTGGGGATGCCCATGGCACCCCCAAGATAATCCAAGGACACCAAAAATTCAAAGCTTGGGGATGCCCCGGAAGGCATCCCCTCTTTCGTCCACTTCCATCGGTAATTTACTTGAAGCTATATTTTTATTCACCAACATGATATGTGTTTTGCTTGGACTGTCTTGTATTATTTGTGTCTTTGTTTGCTAGTGTGCCACAATCATCCTTGATGTACACACCTTTTAAGAGAGCCATACATGAATTAAAATTTGATAGAATACTCTATGTGCTTCACTTATATCTTTTGAGCTATGTAGTTTTGCTCTATTGCTTCACTTATATCTTTTGAGCATTGTAGTTTTGCTCTATGTGCTTCACTTATATCTTTTGAGCTATGTAGTTTTGCTCTATGTGCTTCACTTATATCTTTTGAGCGTTATAATTTTGCTCTATGTGCTTCACTTAGATCTTTTAGAGCACGGTGGTGGATTTGTTTTAAAGAAACTATTGATCTCTCACGCTTCACTTAAATTATTTTGAGAGTCTTTTAATAGCATGGTAATTGCTTAATAATAATATGCTTGGTATTCAAGATTTGTGAAACTTTCTTTTGAGTGCATTGAATACTAAGAAAAGATTGAAGTATGATAATTGTTTTGAGATATAGAGGTGATAATATTAGAGTCATGCTAGTTGAGTAGTTGTGAATTTAAAGAATACTTGTGTTAAAGTTTGTGATTCCCGTAGCATGGACGTATGGTGAATCATTTATGTGATGAAGTCGGAGCATGAGTTATTTATTGATTGTCTTCCTTATGAGTGGCGGTCGGGGACGAGCGATGGTCTTTTCCTACCAATCTATCCCCCTAGGAGCATGCGCGTAATACTTTGCTTTGATAACTTCTAGATTTTTGCAATAAGTATATGAGTTCTTTATGACTAATGTTGAGTCCTTGGATTATATGCACTTTTTCCCATCCTTCCACCATTGCTAGCCTCTCTAATACCGCACACTTTCCGTCGGTATCATACACCTACCATATACTTTCCTCAAAACAGCCACCATACCTACCTATCATGGCATTTCCATAGCCATTTCGAGATATATTGCGATGCAACTTTCCACCGTTCCGTTTGTTATGACACACTCCATCATTGTCATATTGCATATCCCGGTACACCGCGGGAGGCATTCATATAGAGTCATATTTTGTTCTAAGTATCGAGTTGTAATTGTTAAGTTGTAAGAAAAATAAAAGTGTGATGATCATCATTTTTAGAGCATTGTCCCAAGTGAGGAAAGGACGATGGAGACTATGATTCCCCCACAAGTCGGGATGAGACTCCGGACGAAAAATAAATAAAAGAGGTCAAAGAAGCCCAAAAAAAGGAGAAAGAAAAGAGGCCATATAAAAAGAGAAAAGGCCCAAATAAAAAAAATAAAAATGAGAGAAAAAGAGAGAAGGGACAATGTTACTATCCTTTTACCACACTTGTGCTTCAAAGTAGCACCATGATCTTCATAGTAGAGAGTCTCTCATGTTATCACTTTCATATACTAGTGGGAATCTTTCATTATAGAACTTGGCTTGTATATTCCAATGATGGGTTTCCTCAAATTGCCCTAGGTCTTCGTGAGCAAGCAAGTTGGATGCACACCCACTTAGTTTCTTTTTGAGCTTTCATATACTTATAGCTCTAGTGCATCCGTTGCATGGCAATCCCTACTCACTCACGTTGATATCTATTGATGGGCATCTCCGTAGCCCGTTCATACGCCTAGTTGATGTGAGACCATCTTCCCCTCTTTTTGTCTTCTCCACAACCACCATTCTATTCCACATATAGTGCTATATCCATGGCTCACGCTCATGTATTGCGTGCAGATTGAAAAAGTTAGAGTATAAAACAATTGCTTGGATTGTCATCGGGGTTGTGCATGATTTAAATACTTTGTGTGGTGAAGATAGAGCATAGCCAGACTATATGATTTTGTAGGGATAACTTTCTTTGGCCATGTTATTTTGAGAAGACATAATTGCTTTGTTAGTATGCTTGAAGTATTATTATTTTTATGTCAATATAAACTTTTGTCTTGAATCTTTCGAATCTAAATATTGATATCACAATTAAGAAGATTTGCATTGAAATTATGCCAAGTAGCACTCCGCATCAAAAATTCTCTTTTTATCATTTACCTACTCGTGGACGAGCAGGAATTAAGCTTGGGGATGCCTGATACGTCTCCAACGTATCTATAATTTTTGATTGCTCCATGCTATATTATCTACTATTTTGGACTATATTGGGCTTTATTTTCCACTTTTATATTATTTTTGGGACTAACCTATTAACCGGAGGCCCAGCCCAATGAAGGAAATATGCCCTAGAGGCAATAATAAAGTTATTATTTATTTCCTTATATCATGATAAATGTTTATTATTCATGCTAGAATTGTATTAACCGGAAACATAATACATGTGTGAATACATAGACAAACAGAGTGTCACTAGTATGCCTCTACTTGACTAGCTCGTTAATCAAAGATGGTTATGTTTCCTAACCATGGACAAAGAGTTGTTATTTGATTAACGGGATCACATCATTAGTTGAATGATCTGATTGACATGACCCGTTCCATTAGCTTAGCACCCGATCGTTTAGTATGTTGCTATTGCTTTCTTCATAACTTATACATGTTCCTATGACTATGAGATTATGCAACTCCCGTTTGCCGGAGGAACACTTTGGGTACTACCAAACGTCACAACGTAACTGGGTGATTATAAAGGAGTACTACAGGTGTCTCCAAAGGTAGATGTTGGGTTGGCGTATTTCGAGATTAGGATTTGTCACTCCGATTGTCGGAGAGGTATCTCTGGGCCCTCTCGGTAATGCACATCACATAAGCCTTGCAAGCACTGCAACTAATATGTTAGTTGTGGGATGATGTATTACGGAACGAGTAAAGAGACTTGCCGGTAACGAGATTGAACTAGGTATTGGATACCGACGATCGAATCTCGGGCAAGTAACATACCGATGACAAAGGGAACAACGTATGTTGTTATGCGGTCTGACCGATAAAAGATCTTCGTAGAATATGTAGGAGCCAATATGGGCATCCAGGTCCCGCTATCGGTTATTGACCGGAGACGTGTCTCGGTCATGTCTACATTGTTCTCGAACCGTAGGGTCCGCACGCTTAAGGTTTCAATGACAGTTATATTATGAGTTTATGAGTTTTGATGTACCGAAGGAGTTCGGAGTCCCGGATGAGATCGGGGACATGACGAGGAGTCTCGAAATGGTCGAGACGTAGATCGAGATATTGGACGACTATATTCGGACATCGGAAAGGTTTTGAGTGATTCGGGTATTTTTTTGGAGTACCGGGTAGTTACGGGAGAAGTAATGGGCCTTGATGGGCTTTAGTGGGAAGAGGAAAAAAGGCTGCTGCGCCCCCCCCCCTCCCCTCTAGTCCGAATTGGACTAGGGAAAAGGGGGCCGGCCACCTTTCCTACTCCTCCACTTCCTTCTCCCTTCCTCCCCTCTTGGTGGACTCCTACTAGGACTTGGAGTCCTAGTAGGACTCCACACCTGGCGCGCCTCTCCTATGGCCGGCCTCCTCCCCCTTGCTCCTTTATATACGGGGGCAGGGGGGCACCTCTAGACACACAAGTTGATCATTGAGATCGTTCCTTAGCCGTGTGCGGTGCCCCCTGCCACCATATTCCACCTCGATTATATCGTTGTAGTGCTCAGGCAAAGCCCTGCGTCGGTAATACATCAAGATCGTCACCACGCCGTCGTATTGACGGAACTCCTCCCCGAAGCTTTGCTGGATCGGAGCCCGGGGATCGTCATCGAGCTGTACGTGTGCTAAGAACTTGGAGGTGCCGGAGTAACGGTGCTTGGATCGGTCGGATCGGGAAGAAGACGTACGACTACTTCCTCTACGTTGTGTCAACGCTTCCGTTGCGATCTACAAGGGTACGTAGATCAGACTCTCCCCCTCGTTGCTATGTATCACCATGATCTTGTGTGTGCGTAGGAATTTTTTTGAAATTACTACGTTCCCCAACAGTGGCATCTGAGCCTAGGTTTTATGGTTTGATGTTATATGCACGAGTAGAACACATGTGAGTTGTGGGCGATATAAGTCATACTGCCTACCAGCATGTCATACTTTGGTTTGGCGGTATTGTTGGATGAAGCGGCCCGGACCGACATTACGCGTACGCTTACGCGAGACCGGTTCTCCCGACGTGCTTTGCACAAAGGTGGCTTGCGGGTGACTGTTTCTCCAACTTTAGTTAAACCGAGTGTGGCTACGCCCGGTCCTTGCGAAGGTTAAAACGGAGTCAAATTGATAAACTATCGTTGTGGTTTTTGATGCGTAGGTAAGAACGGTTCTTGCTCAGCCTATAGCAGCCACGTAAAACTTGCAACAACAAAGTAGAGGACGTCTAACTTGTTTTTGCAGGGCATGTTGTGATGTGATATGGTCAAGACGTGATGAGATATAAGTTGTTGTATGAGATGATCATGTTTTGTTGAAGTTATCGGCAACTGGCAAAAGCCTTATGGTTGTCTCTTTATTGCATAAGATGCAAGCGCCAAATAATTGCTTTACTTTATCGCTATGCGATAGCAATAATTGCAAGAGCAATTGTTGGCGAGACGACCATGTGACGACACATTGATATAGATCAAGATGATGGAGATCATGGCGTCATGCCGGTGACGATGGTGATCATGACGGTGCTTCAGAGATGGAGATCACAGGCACAAGATGATGATGGCCATATCATATCACTTATATTGATTGCATGTGATGTTTATCTTTTATGCATCTTATCTTGCATTGATTGACGGTAGCATTATAAGATGATCTCTCACTAATTATCAAGAAGTGTTCTCCCTGAGTATGCACCATTGCGAAAGTTCTTCGTGCTGAGACACCACGTGATGATCGGGTGTGATAGGCTCTACGTTCAAATACAACGGGTGCAAAACAGTTGCACACGCGGAATACTCAGGTTATACTTGACGAGCCAAGCATATACAGATATGGCCTCGGAACACGGAGACCGAAAGGTCGAGCATGAATCATATAGTAGATATGATCAACATAGTGATGTTCACCATTGAAACTACTCCATCTCACGTGATGATCGGACATGGTTTAGTTGATTTGGATCACGTGATCACTTAGAGGATTAGAGGGATGTCTATCTAAGTGGGAGTTCTTAAGTAATATGATTAATTGAACTTAAATTTATCATGAACTTAGTCCTGGTAGTATTTTGTAAATCATGTTGTAGATCAATAGCTCGCGTTGTTGCTTCCCTGTGTTTACTTTGATATGTTCCTAGAGAAAATTGTATTGAAAGATGTTAGTAGCAATGATGCGGATTGGATCCGTGATCTGAGGTTTATCCTCATTGCTGCACAGAAGAATTATGTCCTTGATGCACCGCTAGGTGACAGACCTATTGCAGGAGCAGATGCAGACGTTATGAACGTTTGGCTAGCTCAATATGATGACTACTTGATAGTTTAGTGCACCATGCTTAATGGCTTAGAATCGGAACTTCAAAGATGTTTTGAACGTCATGGACCATATGAGATGTTCCAGGAGTTGAAGATAATATTTCAAGCAAATACCCGAGTTGAGAGATATGAAGTCTCCAACAAATTCTATAGCTAAAAGATGGAGGAGAATCGCTCAACTAGTGAGCATGTGCTCAGATTGTCTGGGTACTACAATCGCTTGAATCAAGTGGGAGTTAATCTTCCAGATAAGATAGTGATTGACAGAATTCTCTAGTCACCATGAACAAGTTAGTAGAACTTCGTGATGAACTATAGTATGCAAGGGATGACGAAAACGACTCCCGAGCTTTTCATGATGATGAAATCGATGAAGGTAGAAATCAAGAAAAACATCAAGTGTTGATGGTAGACAAGACCACTAGTTTCAAGAAAAGGGCAGAGGGAAGAAGGGGAACTTCAAAAAGAACAGCAAGCAAGTTGCTGCTCAAGTGAAGAAGCCCAAGTCTGGACCTAAGCCTGAGACTGAGTGCTTCTACTGCAAAGGGACTGGTCACTGGAAGCGGAACTACCCCAAGTGATTGGCGGATAAGAAGGATGGCAAAGTGAACATAAGTATATTTGATATACATGTTATTGATGTGCACTTTACTAGTGTTTATAGCAAACCCTCAGTATTTGATACTAGTTCAGTTGCTAAGATTAGTAACTTGAAACGGGAGTTGCAGAATAAACAGAGACTAGTTAAGGGTGAAGTGACGATGTGTGTTGGAAGTGGTTCCAAGATTGATATGATCATCATCGCACACTCCCCATAATTTCGGGATTAGTGTTGAACCTAAATAAGTGTTATTTGGTGTTTGCGTTGAGCATGAATATGATTTGATCATGTTTATTGTAATACGGTTATTCATTTAAGTAAGAGAATAAATTGTTGTTCTGTTTACATGAATAAAACCTTATATGGTTACACACCCAATGAAAATAGTTCGTTGGATCTCGATCGTAGTGATACACATAATCATAATATTGAAACCAAAAGATGCAAAGTTAATAATGATAGTGCAACTTATTTGTAGCACTGCCGTTTAGGTCATATTGGTGTAAAGCGCATGAAGAAACTCCATGCTGATGGGCTTTTGGAATCACTTGATTATGAATCAGTTGATGCTTGCTGTAACGCCCTCGATGCGGCTATGTCTCCCACGTGTCGAGGCATGACTTAGAGACATAGGCGCATTGAAAGCAATGTCGCAAGTCGGAAATCATTACACAACCCATGTACATATATAATATAAAGGGGGATAATAATAATATAGTTGGCTTACACTCGCCACGTCACATCAAAGTACATAAATAACATCCATCATACAATCACTCATGGCCCGACTACTGCGCCAAAATAGAAAAGACCCCCAACAAGCGACTAAACCCTGAATCGAACCCCGAATAGGTACCACTACTGATCATCAGGAAAAGACACATAGTATCGCTGAGAGTCCTCGTCGTACTCCCACTTCAGCTCGAGCGCGCCATCCGGAGAAGTATCATCGGTCCCTGCATCTGGTGTAATAGTAATCTGTGAGCCACAAAGGACTCAGCAATCTCGCACCCTCGCGATCAAGACTATTTAAGCTTAATAGGTAGGAAAGGGGTAATGCAAGTGGAGCTGCAGCAAGCGACTAGCATATATGGTGGCTACCTTATTCGCAAAAGAGAGCGAGAAGAGGAGGCAAAGCACGAGCAGAAACTAAATAGAGCAGACTACGCAAACATAACTCCAACGCCGTGTCCACTTCCCGGACTCCGCCGAGAAGAGGCCATCATGGCAACACACTCAGTTGATTCATTTTAATTATTTAAGGTTCAAGTTATCTACAACCGGACATTAACAAATTCCCATCTGCCCATAACCGCGGGCACGGCTTTCGAAAGATCAATCCCTGCAGGGGGGTCCCAACTTAGCCCATAACAAGCTCTCACGGTCAACGAAGGAATAGACCTCCACCCAGGACCCACCGATCAGACTCGGTATCCCGGTACAACAAGATGATTCGACAGGTCAAAACTAGTCCAGCAACACCGCCCGAATGTGCCGACAAATCCCGATAGGAGCTGCACATATCTCTTTCTCAGGGCACACTCAGATTGTCCAAACTTCCGGTAGGCCAGCCCAGAGTTGCCCCTGGTGGCCACCGGCGGCTGACGTTCCGGACCAACACTCAGAGGAGCACTGGCCCGTGGGGGGGGGCTAAAATAAATATGACCCTCGGGCTCCGGAAACCCAAGGGAAAAAGGGGTAGGTGGCAAATGGTAAAACCAATGTTGGGCATTGCTGGAAAAGCTTTAATCAAGGTGAACTATCAAGGGGTTCCCATTATAGCCCAACCGCGTAAGGGACGCAACAATCCGGGAACATAACACCGATATGACGGAAACTAGGGCGGCAAGAGTGGAACAAAACACTAGGCGAGAGGAAGAGCCTTCCACCCTTTACCAAGTATATAGATGAATAAAGATAACATAGCAATATAATGATATCCCAACAAGTAAATAAATGTTCCAACAAGGAACGGCTCCAATCTTCACCTGCAACTAGCAACGCTATAAGAAGGGGCTGAGCAAAGCGGTAACATAGCCAATCAATGGTTTGCTAGGACAAAGGTGGGTTAGAGGCTCAATCATGGCAATTGGGAGGCTGACAAGCAAGTGGTAGGCATCGTAGCATTGGCAAAGCAAAAGAGCGAGCAAACTAGCATAGCAAAGATAGTAGTGATTTCAAGGGTGTGATCATCTTGCCTGCACAGTTGTCAGAATTGACTGGATCCTCAAAAGCAAACTCAACGGGCTCCTCGTTAGCGAACTCGCCTCCCGGCTCTACCCAACAACACAAACAAGCAACAAGCATACAATCAACCACGTGCAAGGGCAACCAATAATATGCAAAGATGATATGCTATGCGAGATGCGATGTGGGATGCCAAAATGCAAGATGTAACAGGAAATGCATGAACCTGGCCTCAACTTGGAAAACCAAGTGTGCCACTGGATAGAGGGGAAGAAATCCCCTGAAAACGATATAAAGATCATGGCAATCGGAGCTACGGTTTAGAAATGGCAAGCGATTTACTAAACGAACCGATCTGCGATTTACAGCAAGTAGGCTCCTAAATGCAACAAAATGAACATGCTACAGCCACCAAACATGAAAACAAATTGCATGGAAGTGATGTACTCAAGAAGCTTAACAAATCACCAGGACTGAGGCATAGGCAAATTCATCCATTAAGGGCTTCAAACAAGCATGGCAAAACTGAATAAGCAAAACAGATTTCAGACTTAGCGAAATTAACGCTAGTCTGGAATTTCAGACCACGATGCTCTCTTCGGAGCAGCAAAACAACATGAATCAAAACCTGAACATGGCAAATAAGAGCATGGCATGGAGCTACTCAACAAGCTTAACAAAACACCCAAAATGGCCTGGGGCCAAAAGGGTTCACAAAATACTCTACCGAGCACACGAACATCGATGAAACACAATCAGTTTTCAGACTTAGTGAAAACTGGGACATGCTGAAATAATAACTCGCGGAGGCATGTAAACAAGCTCGATGCACTCACTATGGTGTAAGTCATGGCAAGGCAAGCATATATCCATTAATAAGGCACAAAATGCTAGCTATACATGGCAAGAACAATGGCATAGCATGCATGGATCACTAGCAGTAACTCTGGCAAAATCGCAAAAGAGTTCACGATCTGCCCAAAACAACAACTATCCAAAAGTTGAGCTCGATTGAGTCAACCTAGGGTGCTCCAACATAACAAGTAAAGACATGGATGGATTAAGCACAATAAGCATAACACATCACTCTTACTGATCATCCTCAAAAGAGGCACGGATCACTAGGAAACAAGCTGGACATATAGCATCGCGCACTAAAAAAATCCCAGACTTAGTGATTTTCACTAAGTCCCTGAAATCAGTAAACTCACGTAGCCCTCTTCGCAAGCTTGCACAAGACAACACACACATCCTAAAAATGCATGGGAGGAACCTCTGGAAATAATACAACATGCTTAACAATTCATCCCAAAGGGGCATAGGCATATCATGCACGGATTAAACATGGCAAAAATGACAAAAGTGCATGTTGAACTAACGGATCTGCAATTTAACTCACGATGCCTGCTTCCAACAGCATTTTGGGCACCAAGATGACCTCAAATGCAAATTATGCAATGGAATGAAATGATGTACTCGTCGAGACGAAGATTTTGACATATCATACGCCCAAAACGGAGCTACGGATGAGGAGATATCACCGGTTAAAGTAGGCATAAAAAATCAGGAGAATGGGCAGAAAGTCAACCGGGGGGGTTAGGGTTTACTGTAGCGCAGATCCGATCCGGATCGTGGTGGTACAGTTCACCGGCGACGCGGCCGGCCGGATCCGGCGACGGCGAGGCGGGCCGGCGACGAGGGGCGGCCGGGGACGGCGGGGGGAGGCGCGGGGGAGGCCGGCGACCTTCGGGCGAGGCCGGGCTAGGCCGGCGACGAGGTTGGAGGCGCGGGCGACGAGGTTGCGGCTACTCCGGCGAGGGTCGGCGACGGTCGGCGGCGGACGACGGCGGCCGGAGCAGCGAGCGACGCGGCCGGCCTCGGGGAAGAGGACTGCGGGCGGCGGCGGGGCAAACCGGGCCGCGGGGGCCGGGCGCGGGCTCCCTCGGCCCGCGGCGGCGGCGGCGGCGCGAGCCAATGGCGGCGTGCCACGTGGCGGCGGCGAGCGCGGACGGACACGTCCGTCGGCGAGAGAAGTGTCCGGCGGCGCGCGGATCTGAGACCTGGGATTTTTAGGGTTTCGAGGTAGGGGACGATCCAAAAACGAGGGGCGCCTTTAAATAGGCATAGAGGGAGCTAGGAGAGTCCAAATGAGGTGCGGTTTTCGCCCACACGATCGTGATCGAACGAATGAGACGATGGAGCTGAGTTTGGTGGGTTTTGGGCCAAAATGGAGGGGTGTTGGGCTGCACACACACGAGGCCTTTTCGGTCCCTCGGTTAACCGTTGGAGTATCAAACGAAGTCCAAATGACCCGAAACTTGACAGGCGGTCTACCGGTAGTAAACCAAGGCCGCATGGCAAGTCTCGGTCCAATCCGGAAATGTTTAATCCCCACACACGAAAGAAGCTAGAAATGGCCACCGGAGGAGAACGAAGCGCCGGAATGCAAAACGGACAACGGGAAAAATGCTCGAATGCATGAGATGAACACGTATGCAAATGCAATGCACGTGACGACATGATATGAGATGCACGAAAACAAAACAACACACGGAGACAAAGACCCGAACCCGAGAATTAAATATAACTTAATGCCGGAAACGGCATGAGTTGGAGTACAATTGGGGAAAGTTACATATGGGGCGTTACAACACTCCACCACTACGAAAAGATCTCGTCCCGAGATCTAGGACTGAAAGAACTCCGGGTACTCGGAACGGAGGTGATCCTCGCGTTCCCAGGTAGCTTCACGGTCGGAATGGTGTGACCACTTGACTTTGAGAAACTTGATTGACTTGTTGCGAGTTTTGCGTTCAGTCTCTTCAAGGATTGCAACTGGGTGCTCACGGTAGGAGAGATCTTCTTGGAGCTCAATGTCCTCGAAGTTGATAGTGCGCTCAGGCGTCTTGAAGCACTTTCGGAGTTGCGAGACGTGGAACACATCATGAACATTGGCAAAGGTTGCAGGAAGCTCGAGTTGATAGGCGAGGTCGCCTCTCTTGCTGACGATCTTGAAAGGCCCGACGTATCTGGGGGCAAGCTTCCCTTTGATACCGAAGCGACGAGTCCCTTTCATAGGAGAGACGCGGAGGTAGACATGATCTCCGATCTCGAAGGCCAAATCACGGTGCTTGCTGTCATAGTAGCTCTTCTGGCGAGATTGGGCTGCTTTGAGGTTATCACGAATGACCTTGCACATTTCTTCTGCCTCTGTGATCAGGTCATTAGCCAGCAGCTGACGTTCACCGGTTTCAGACCAGTTGAGAGGTGTATGGCACTTCCTACCATACAGAATTTCAAATGGGGCCTTGCCGGAACTTGCTTGGAAACTGTTGTTGTACGAGAATTCAGCATAAGGAAGGCAATCCTCCCACTTCATGCCGAAGGAGATAACACAAGCCCTGAGCATATCTTCAAGAATCTGGTTGACACGCTCGACTTGACCGCTTGTTTGAGGATGGAAAGCAGTGCTGAAGCGAATGTTGGTGCCCATGGCCTTCTGAAAAGAATCCCAAAACTTGGAGGTAAAGATGCTGCCACGGTCTGAAGATATCACTTGAGGAATACCGTGCAGAGAGACAATTCGAGAGGTGTAGAGCTCCGCCAATTGAGCTGCAGTGATTGACTCTTTGATAGGCAGGAAATGAGCCACTTTGGTAAGCTTGTCGATGACAACGAATATAGCATCATTGCCACGCTTGGACTTAGGAAACCCAGTCACGAAGTCCATTTCAATGTGGTCAAACTTCCATTCTGGAATGGCGAGAGGTTGGAGGAGACCTGCTGGCCTTTGGTGTTCTTCTTTCACTCTTCTGCAGACATCACATTCATTCACGAATTGAGCGATCTCGCGCTTCATTCGAGTCCACCAATAAGTTTGCTTCAGGTCTTGATACATCTTCGTGCTACCAGGGTGGATGGAGAGGAGAGAGTTGTGAGCCTCATTCATGATCACTTTACGAAGTTCACCTTTGGGCACAACAATTCGATCCTCGAAGAAGAGAATGTCCTTGTCATCAAGTCGGTAGCACTTGTACTTGGACTGACTCTTTGCAATACCAAACTTCACCTTTTTCACCATAGCATCAAGAAGCTGGGCTTGGCGAATCTGGTCTTCCAAGGTAGGAGAAACTTGAAGGTTGGCGAGGAAACCTTGAGGAACAACTTGCAGATTAAGTTTGCGGAAAGCTTCACAAAGCTCGGGTTGATAAGGCTTGAGAATCAGACTGTTGCAATATGCTTTTCTGCTCAAAGCGTCAGCAATCACATTAGCCTTGCCTGGAGTATACTCGATACTCGGATTATACTCTTGAACCATCTCGACCCATCGAGTCTGCCTGAGGTTGAGATTAGGCTGAGTGAAGATGTACTTGAGACTCTTATGATCAGTGAAGATGTCCACTTTCCTTCCCAAGAGAAGATGTCTCCAAGTCAACAATGCGTGCACAACTGCCGCCAACTCGAGATCATGAGTGGGGTAGTTCTTCTCATTTGGCTTCAACTGGCGAGAGGTATAAGCAACAACTTTCTTCTCTTGCATCAGTACAGCACCTAGACCTTGGAGAGAGGCATCACAAAAGACCTCGTACGGCTTGGTTTCATCAGGCGGAGTTAGAACTGGAGCAGTGATCAATTTCTCTTTCAAAGCGTTGAAAGCGATATCACACTCCGGAGACCAAACGTACTTGACATGCTTCTGAAGAAGATTTGAGAGAGGCTTCGCGATCTTGGAAAAGTTTTCAACGAATCTTCGGCAATAACTTGCAAGACCGAGGAAGCTACGGAGTTGCTTCACATTCTGAGGAGGTTCCCAATTAACGATTGCAGACACCTTCTCAGGATCCACGGAAATGCCCTTGGCAGAGATAATATGGCCAAGATAAAGAACCTCATCGAGCCAAAACTCACACTTGGAGAACTTGGCATAGAATTGATGTTCCCTTAGTTTGTCAAGAACCAAACGCAAGTGTTTGGCATGATCTTCCTTGTTCTTCGAGAAAACCAGGATGTCGTCGAGATAGACCAAAACGAAGTCGTTGGTGTAGGGGTTGAAGATGAAGTTCATCATGCGAGAGAACATCGGAGGAGCATTGGCGAGGCCAAAAGACATAACAGTGTATTCATATGACCCATAGCTTGTTCTGAACGCCGTCTTTGGAATATCTTGTTCACGAATGCGAATTTGATGATAACCCATACGGAGATCAAGCTTGGAGAATACTTGGGCACCCTTGAGTTGTTCGAATAGCTCATTAATGTTGGGAAGTGGGTATTTGTTCTTGATGGTCTTCTTGTTCAATGGACGATAATCAACACAAAGTCGGTCCGTTCCATCCTTCTTCTTCACAAAAAGAACACCACAACCCCACGGAGAAGTACTAGGCCGAATGAGACCCATTCTTTCTTGCACATCGAGTTGTTTCTTCAACTCCTTCAACTCTTCGGGGCCGAGCTTGTAAGGCCATTTGCACACCGGTTCCGTACCGGGCTCAAGTTCAATAACAAATTCAACCGGCCGGTTTGGAGGCATGCCTGGGAGTTCTTCAGGGAAGACATCTTGATACTCACAAACAACCGGAATCTGCGAAATAGCATCCAATTCACCCTTTTCATTGAGAGAGAACAACCGGATGGTATTATCCCGAGCAGCAAAGACAATTACTTCCTCAGACGAATGAGTCAGTTGAATCTGCTTGGCTGCACAATCCAGCTGAGCTTTATGTTTAGAGAGCTAGTCCATCCCAAGAATGAGGTCGATATCGGAATTGCCAAGAACCATTGGAGAAGCCAAGAACTTGAATTCACCCAACATGATGGAAATATCTGGAATCTCCTGATTGGCGAGCAAACATTTACCCGGAGATACCACTGCTAGCGGACTATGCATCGCTTGGGAAAAGAACTCATGCTTAGATGCAAAAGGCTTCGAGATGAAACAATGCGATGCACCTGTGTCAAAAAGAACTTTTGCAGGAATATCATTAACAGGAAGGTTACCCATGATCACATTTGACGAATCCTCTGCTTGAGCTGCATTCACCATATTGACCTTGGCGTGCATGGGATTATGCTTGACCACAGCTGTACTTGCCGATCTGACAGGAGGAGGAGGAGGAAGACGCCTCTGGTTGAAACACTTGTTGGCATAGTGACCCTTCTGTTGGCACTTGTTGCACGTGACCTCTGAGAGCGGACGGTGGTACGGAGCACTCGATCTTGAAGCTTGAGACGAAGTCTTGTTCTAAAAGCCTGGGTTGGGTGGGTGGGACGAACCACTGCCACCTTTGCTCTTCTGCTGATACGGCTGACGGAACGGAGGAGGAGGAAGCCAATACTTCTGCTGCTTGGCCACTTGAGTAGAGGACGAAGACGTAGTGTCTCTGACTCGCTTCCTGGAAGCATCACACCTGAGCTGAGCAGCCTCTTGCTTCAGTTCCATGTTGTAGAACTCATCGTATCTCAGCGGCTCGAAGAGGACAAGAGCGAGCTGAATTTCTTCACGAAGACCATCCCTGAACTGATAGATCATGCTCTTTTCATCAGGAACATCCTGCTTGGCAAAACGGGCGAGCTTCTGGAACAACTTGTTGTAGTCATAGACAAACAAAGAGCCTTACTTCAGATTGCGGAATTCTTCACGTTTGCTTTCAGTCACACTTTGAGGAATGTGATGAGCTCGGAAATCACGACAGAAATCATCCCAAGTGACCAAACGTCCACCTCTGGAATCCCGGTACTGCTGAAACCACTCCGCGGCCTGATCCTTGAGCTGGAAAGACGCGAACTTGACGAAATCTTCAGGTCTGACGTTGCTACATTCAAAATGCTTGCCCAGATCGACTAACTAATCATCAGCATCGGTAGCCTCAACGCAGTTGCTGAACTTCTTTGGACCATTTGCGAGGAACTGATTCAGAGTTGCAAACTGGTTCTGGTTGTTGCCTTGATTCGCTTGACTGCTTTGATTCCGCTCTTGGATGATTTGCATGATCAGCTGAGTATTTGCATTAGTAGCAGCCATCACAGCCTGCCATGCTTCCGGAGGAGGCGGAGGTGGCGGAGGATCTTGATTCTGGTTCTGACTGGTGCTCTTAGCGGGAGCCATCCTGAAGAGGTTGACCACCATTAGCACACAAATAGAGAAATATTGAAGGTGAAACCAACGGAATGAAAATTGCAACATAAAGTCTTCATATCCGAACAAAATGAACGAATGCACTTCTCTTGAAGTGGTCACATATTCCTAAATTGCGAAGCCACGAAGAATCAGGTAGAAGAGGTACATCAACGAGGGATGGAATCAACATATGACGTCGAAGAAGAACGAATACCACAACTCGAAATAAAACCAAGGGTTGGCTTGCGAAATAAGCCGGAACAAACACATGATAGAAATTTCGTCCGAAGTGTTCGTGGTAGGACCTACACGGGCTCGACCGTACAGCACCATCATGTACAAGGCAGTGCACATGACATACGAAGCGTCCCCGAGTCAGCATAGCCAAGGACTCTTTAAGACACAACGAGACCACTATAAAATCGACCGTGAATAGGCGAACCACTAGACGTCGAAACCCAATTTCATATCACACATCTATTGGAAAGATATCCTAAGGCTACTTGAATTCCCACCTATGAAACTCCCGAAACTTTCCGGTTATGCAATCAGGTGTTGAGGATACAGGGGAAGCATAATATCTCACCCAAGCTAGCAAATCCTACATCCAGCTGCATCCATCCTTCAACACATAACCAAGAAACCTTCGGAAACCATCTATCTCAACCTTCGAAAAGCATCCATTATACAAGTTATGGCGATACTCCCGAACTCCCGCCCCAGTACTGGGTGGCGTCGAGGTTATCTCACCAACGAACTGCATGAAGGAGATTTTCGATGTCACGCATATATCTCAAGTATACCAGAATTGCAACGATAGAATTATGATGACAACACCTCAGAGCTCAACTCCCCGGGACACTTCCACTAAACCCCTGACAGGAGGCACCAAGACAGTATTCTCATCATAAGCCATCGGAACAAAACTAAGATACTCGCGTGATCCTAAAAATTTTTTAGTGAAATTTGAGAAGAGAAGAGTCAAAACTCTACGTCAGGATGCCTTACCAGAGCGATGAGGAGACTGGGAAGTAAAAAGAATTCCTAAGCTCTCCGATATATAATTCCTAAGGACTCAAAACATTTTTCTAGACACAACTCGGCTGCTAAAAACGATCAAGCAATGGGGCTCCTAAGGTCGGGGAAGGCTCTGATTACCAACTTGTAACGCCCTCGATGCGGCTATGTCTCCCACATGTCGAGGCACGACTTAGAGACATAGGCGCATTGAAAGCAATGTCGCAAGTTGGGAATCATTACACAACCCATGTACATATATAATATAAAGGGGGATAATAATAATATAGTTGGCTTACACTCGCCACGTCACATCAAAGTACATAAATAACATCCATCATACAATCACTCATGGCCCGACTACGGCGCCAAAATAGAAAAGACCCCCAACAAGCGACTAAACCCCGAATCGAACCCCGAATAGGTACCACTACTGATCATCAGGAAAAGACACATAGTATCGCTGAGAGTCCTCGTCGTACTCCCACTTCAGCTCGAGCGCGCCATCCGGAGAAGTATCATCGGTCCCTGCATCTGGTGTAATAGTAATCTATGAGCCACAAAGGACTCAGCAATCTCGCACCCTCGCGATCAAGACTATTTAAGCTTAATAGGTAGGAAAGGGGTAATGCAAGTGGAGCTGCAGCAAGCGACTAGCATATATGATGGCTACCTTATTCGCAAAAGAGAGCGAGAAGAGGAGGCAAAGCACGAGCGGAAACTAAATAGAGCAGACTACGCAAACATAACTCCAACGCCGTGTCCACTTCCCGGACTCTGCCGAGAAGAGGCCATCATGGCAACACACTCAGTTGATTCATTTTAATTATTTAAGGTTCAAGTTATCTACAACCGGACATTAACAAATTCCCATCTGCCCATAACCGCGGGCACGGCTTTCGAAAGATCAATCCCTGCAGGGGGGTCCCAACTTAGCCCATAACAAGCTCTCACGGTCAACGAAGGAATAGACCTCCACCCAGGACCCACCGATCAGACTCGGTATCCCGGTACAACAAGATGATTCGACAGGTCAAAACTAGTCCAGCAACACCGCCCGAATGTGCCGACAAATCCCGATAGGAGCTGCACATATCTCTTTCTCAGGGCACACTCAGATTGTCCAAACTTCTGGTAGGCCAGCCCAGAGTTGCCCCTGGTGGCCACCGGCGGCTGACGTTCCGGACCAACACTCAGAGGAGCACTGGCCCGTGGGGGGGCTAAAATAAAGATGACCCTCGGGCTCCGGAAACCCAAGGGAAAAAGGGGTAGGTGGCAAATGGTAAAACCAATGTTGGGCATTGCTGGAAAAGCTTTAATCAAGGCGAACTATCAAGGGGTTCCCATTATAGCCCAACCGCGTAAGGGATGCAACAATCCGGGAACATAACACCGATATGACGGAAACTAGGGCGGCAAGAGTGGAACAAAACACTAGGCGAGAGGCCGAGCCTTCCACCCTTTACCAAGTATATAGATGAATAAAGATAACATAGCAATATAATTATATCCCAACAAGTAAATAAATGTTCCAACAAGGAACGGCTCCAATCTTCACCTGCAACTAGCAACGCTATAAGAAGAGGCTGAGCAAAGCGGTAACATAGCCAATCAATGGTTTGCTAGGACAAAGGTGGGTTAGAGGCTCAATCATGGAAATTGGGAGGCTGACAAGCAAGTGGTAGGCATCGTAGCATTGGCAAAGCAAAAGAGCGAGCAAACTAGCATAGCAAAGATAGTAGTGATTTCAAGGGTGTGATCATCTTGCCTGCACAGTTGTCAGAATTGACTGGATCCTCAAAAGCAAACTCAACAGGCTCCTCGTTAGCGAACTCGCCTCCCGGCTCTACCCAACAACACAAACAAGAAACAAGGATACAATCAACCACGTGCAAGGGCAACCAATAATATGCAAAGATGATATGCTATGCGAGATGCGATGCGGGATGCCAAAATGCAAGATGTAACAGGAAATGCATGAACCTAGCCTCAACTTGGAAAACCAAGTATGCCACTGGATAGAGGGGAAGAAATCCCCTGAAAACGATATAAAGATCATGGCAATCGGAGCTACGGTTTAGAAATGGCAAGCGATTTACTAAATGAACCGATGTGCGATTTACAGCAAGTAGGCTCCTAAATGCAACAAAATGAACATGCTACAGCCACCTAACATGAAAACAAATTGCATGGCAGTGATGACTCAAGAAGCTTAACAAATCAACAGGACTGAGGCATAGGCAAATTCATCCATTAAGGGCTTCAAACAAGTATGGCAAAACTGAATAAGCAAAACAGATTTCAGACTTGGCGAAATTAACGCTAGTCTGGAATTTCAGACCACGATGCTCTCTTCGGAGCAGCAAAACAACATGAATCAAAACCTGAACATGGCAAATAAGAGCATGGCATGGAGCTACTCAACAAGCTTAACAAAACACCCAAAATGGCCTGGGGCCAAAAGGGTTCACAAAATACTCTACCGAGCACACGAACATCGATGAAACACAATCAGTTTTCAGACTTAGTGAAAACTGGGACATGCTGAAATAATAACTCGCGGAGGCATGTAAACAAGCTCGATGCACTCACTATGGTGCAAGTCATGGCAAGGCAAGCATATATCCATTAATAAGGCACAAAATGCTAGCTATACATGGCAAGAACAATGGCATAGCATGCATGGATCACTAGCAGTAACTCTGGCAAAATCGCAAAAGAGTTCACGATCTGCCCAAAACAACAACTATCCAAAAGTTGAGCTCGATTGAGTCAACCTAGGGTGCTCCAACATAACAAGTAAAGACATGGATGGATTAAGCACAATAAGCATAACACATCACTCTTACTGATCATCCTCAAAAGAGGCACGGATCACTAGGAAACAAGCTGGACATATAGCATCGCGCACTAAAAAAATCCCAGACTTAGTGATTTTCACTAAGTCCCTGAAATCAGTAAACTCACGTAGCCCTCTTCGCAAGCTTGCACAAGACAACACACACATCCTAAAAATGCATGGGAGGAACCTCTGGAAATAAGACAACATGCTTAACAATTCATCCCAAAGGGGCACAGGCATATCATGCACGGATTAAACATGGCAAAAATGACAAAAGTGCATGTTGAACTAACGGATCTGCAATTTAACTCACGATGCCTCCTTCCAACAGCATTTTGGGCACCAAGATGACCTCAAATGCAAATGATGCAATGGAATGAAATGATGTACTCGTCGAAGCGAAGATTTTGACATATCATACGCCCAAAACAGAGCTACGGATGAGGAGATATCACCGGTCAAAGTAGGCTTAAAAATCAGGAGAATGGGCAGAAAGTCAACCGGGGGGGTTAGGGTTTACTGTAGCGCAGATCCGATCCGGATCGTGGTGGTACCGTTCACCGGCGATGCGGCCGGCCGGATCCGGCGACGGCGAGGCGGGCCGGCGACGAGGGGCGGCCGGGGACGGCGAGGGGAGGCGCGGGGGAGGCCGGCGACCTTCGGGCGGGGCCGGGCTAGGCCGGCGACGAGGTTGGAGGCGCGGGCGACGAGGTTGCGGCTACTCCGGCGAGGGTCGGCGACGGTCGGCGGCGGACGGCGGCAGACGGCGGTGGCCGGAGCGGCGAGCGACGCTGCCGGCCTCGGGGAAGAGGACCGCGGGCGGCGGCGGGGCAAACCGGGCCGCGGGGGCCGGGCGCGGGCTCCCTCGGCCCGCGGCGGCGGCGGCGGCGCGAGCCAATGGCGGCGTGCCACGTGGTGGCGGCGGGCGCGGATGGACACGTCCGTCGGCGGGAGAAGTGTCCGGCGGCGCGCGGATCTGAGACCTAGGATTTTTAGGGTTTTGAGGTAGGGGACGATCCAAAAACGAGGGGGGCCTTTAAATAGGCATAGAGGGAGCTAGGAGAGTCCAAATGAGGTGCGGTTTTTGCCCACACGATCGTGATCGAACGACCGAGACGATGGAGCTGAGTTTGGTGGGTTTTGGGCCAAAATGGAGGGGTGTTGGGCTGCACACACACGAGGCCTTTTCGGTCCCTCGGTTAACCGTTGGAGTATCAAACGAAGTCCAAATGACCCGAAACTTGACAGGCGGTCTACCGGTAGTAAACCAAGGCCGCATGGCAAGTCTCGGTCCAATCCGGAAATGTTTAATCCCCACACATGAAAGAAGCTAGAAATGGCCACCGGAGGAGAACGAAGCGCCGGAATGCAAAACGGACAACGGGAAAAATGCTCGAATGCATGAGATGAACACGTATGCAAATGCAATGCACGTGACGACATGATATGAGATGCACGAAAACAAAACAACACACGGAGACAAAGACCCGAACCCGAGAATTAAATATAACTTAATGCCGGAAACGGCATGAGTTGGAGTACAATTGGGGAAAGTTACATATGGGGCGTTACACTTGCGAACCATGCCTCATGGGTAAGATGACTAAGACTCTGTTCTTCGGAACAATGGAGCGAGAAATAGATTTGTTGGAAATCATACATACTGATGTATGTGGTCCGATGAATATTGAGGCTCGCGATAGGTATCATTATTTTCTGATCTTCACAGATGATTTGAGCAGATATGAGTATATCTACTTGATGAAACATAAGTCTGAAACATTTGAAAAGTTCAAAGAATGTCAGAGTGAAGTGAAAAATCATCGTAACAAGAAAAATAAAGTTTCTATGATCTGATCGTAGAGAAGAGTATTTGAGTTACGAGTTTGGTCTTCAGTTAAAAACAATGTGAAATAGTTTCACTACTCACGCCACATGGAACACCATAGTGTAATAGTGTGTCCGAACGTCATAACCGTACTTTATTAGATATAGTGCGATCTATGATGTCTCTTACCGATCTACCACTATCGTTTTGGGGTTATGCATTAGAGACAGCTGCATTCACGTTAAAAAGGGGCACCATCTAAGTCCGTTGAGACGACACAATCTGAACTGTGGTTTAACAAGAAACCAAAGTAGTCGTTTCTTAAAGTTTGGGGTTGTGATGCTTATGTGAAAAAGTTTCATCCTGATAAGCTCAAAACCAAATTGGAGAAATATGTCTTCATAGGATACCCAAAAGGAGGCTATTGGGTACACCTTCTATCACAGATCCTAAGGCAAGACATTCGTTGCTTATAATAGATACTTTCTAGAGAAGGAGTTTCTCTCGAAAGAAGTGAGTGGGAGGAAAGTAGAACTTGATAAGGTAATTGTACCTTCTCCTTTATTGGAAAGTAGTTCATCACAGAAATCTGTTCTTGTGACTCCTACACCAATTAGTGAGGAAGCTAATGATAATGATCATGAAACTTCGGATCAAGTTACTACCGAATCTCGTAGGTAAACCAGAGTGAAATCCGCACCAGAGTGGTATGGTAATCCTGTTTTGGAGGTCATGTTACTTGACCATGACGAACCTACGAACTATGAGGAAGCGATGATGAGCCCAAATTCCGCGAAATGGTTTGAGGCCATGAAATCTGAGATATGATCCATGTATGAGAACAAAGTATGGACTTTGATGGATTTGCCCAATGATCGGCAAGCCATAGAAAATAAATGGATCTTCAAGAGGAAGACGGACGTTGATAGTAGTGTTACTATCTACAAAGCTAGAATTGTCGCAAAAGATTTTCGACAAGTTCAAAGTGTTGACTACGATGAGAGTTTCTCACCCGTATCTATGCTTATGTCTGTCCGAATCATGTTAGCAATTGCCGCATTTTATGAAATCTGGCAAATGGATAAACAAAACTGCATTCCTTAATGGATTTCTTAAAGAAGAGTTGTATATGATGCAACCAGTAGGTTTTGTCAATCCTAAAGGTGCTAACAAAATATGCAAGCTCCAGCGATTCATCTATGGACTGGTGCAAGCATCTCAGAGTTGGAATACACGCTTTGATAAGTTGATCAAAGCATATAGTATTATACAGACTTGCGGTGAAGCCTGTATTTACAAGAAAGTGAGTGGGAGCACTACAGAATTTCTGATAAAGTATATGTGAATGACATATTGTTGATCGGAAATAATGTAGAATTATTCTGTAAAGCATAAAGGAGTGTTTGAAAGGAGTTTTTCAAAGAAAGACTTCGGTGAAGCTGCTTACATATTGAGCTCCAAGATCTATAGAGATAGATCAAGACGCTTGATAAGTTTTTTTTTCAATGAGTACATACCTTGACAAGATTTTGAAGTAGTTCAAAAATGGAGCAGTCAAAGAAAGAGTTCTTGCCTGTAGTACAAGGTGTGAAGTTGAGTAAGACTCAAAGCCCGACCACGGCAAAAGATAGAAAGAGGATGAAAGTCATTCCCTATGCCTCAGCCATAGGTTCTATAAAGTATGCCATCTTGTGTACCAGATCTATTATATACCCTACACTGATTAGCATGGGAGTACAATAGTGATCTAGGAGTAGATCACTGGACAGCGGTCAAAATTATCCTTACTGGAATAAGGATATGTTTCTCAATTACGGAGGTGACAAAAGGTTCGTCTTAAAGGGTTACGTCAATGCAAGTTTTGACACTGATCCAGATGACTCTAAGTATCAATCTGGATGCATATTGAAAGTGGGAGCAATTAGCTAGAGTAGCTCCATGCAGAGCATTGTTGACATAGAGATTTGCAAAATACATGCGGATCTGAATGTGGCTGACCCGTTGACTAAACTTCTCTCACAAGCAAAACATTATCACTTTTTGGGTCTTAATCACATAGCAATGTGAACTAGATTATTGAATCTAGTAAACCCTTTGGGTGTTAGTCACATGGAGATGTGAACCAATCACATAAAGATGTGAACTATTGATGTTAAATCACATGGCGATGTGATCTAGATTATTGACTCTAGTGCAAGTGGGAGACTGAAGGAAATATGCCCTAGAGGCAATAATAAAGTTATTATTTATTTCCTTATATCATGATAACTGTTTATTATTCATGCTAGAATTGTATTAACCGGAAACATAATACATGTGTGAATACATAGACAAACAGAGTGTCACTAGTATGCCTCTACTTGACTAGCTCGTTAATCAAAGATGGTTATGTTTCCTAACCATGGACAAAGAGTTGTTATTTGATTAACGGGATCACATCATTAGTTGAATGATCTGATTGACATGACCCATTCCATTAGCTTAGCACCCGATCGTTTAGTATGTTGCTATAGCTTTCTTCATAACTTATACATGTTCCTATGACTATGAGATTATGCAACTCCCGTTTGCCGGAGGAACACTTTGGGTACTACCAAACGTCACAACGTAACTGGGTGATTATAAAGGAGTACTACAGGTGTCTCCAAAGATAGATGTTGGGTTGGCGTATTTCGAGATTAGGATTTGTCACTCCGATTGTCGGAGAGGTATCTCTGGGCCCTCTCGGTAATGCACATCACATAAGCCTTGCAAGCATTGCAACTAATATGTTAGTTGTGGGATGATGTATTACGGAACGAGTAAAGAGACTTGCCGGTAACGAGATTGAACTAGGTATTGGATACCGACGATCGAATCTCGGGCAACTAACATACCGATGACAAAGGGAACAACGTATGTTGTTATGCGGTCTGACCGATAAAAGATCTTCGTAGAATATGTAGGAGCCAATATGGGCATCCAGGTCCCGCTATTGGTTGTTGACCGGAGACGTGTCTCGGTCATGTCTACATTGTTCTCGAACCATAGGGTCCGCACGCTTAAGGTTTCGATGACAGTTATATTATGAGTTTATGAGTTTTGATGTACCGAAGGAGTTCGGAGTCCCGGATGAGATCGGGGACATGATGAGGAGTCTCGAAATGGTCGAGACGTAAAGATCGATATATTGGACGACTATATTCGGACATCGGAAAGGTTCCGAGTGATTCGGGTATTTTTTGGAGTACCGGGTAGTTACGGGAGAAGTAATGGGCCTTGATGGACTTTAGTGGGAAGAGGAAAAAAGGCTGCTGCACCCCCCCCCCATCCCCTCTAGTCCGAATTGGACTAGGGAAAAGGGGGCCGGCCACCTTTCCTACTCCTCCACTTCCTTCTCCCTTCCTCCCCTCTTGGTGGACTCCTACTAGGACTTGGAGTCCTAGTAGGACTCCACACCTGGCGCGCCTCTCCTATGGCCGGCCTCCTCCCCCTTGCTCCTTTATATACGGGGGCAGGGGGGCACCTCTAGACACACAAGTTGATCATTGAGATCGTTCCTTAGCCGTGTGCGGTGCCCCCTGCCACCATATTCCACCTTGATTATATCGTTGTAGTGCTTAGGCAAAGCCCTGCGTCGGTAATACATCAAGATCGTCACCACGCCGTCGTGCTGACGGAACTCCTCCCCGAAGCTTTGCTGGATCGGAGCCCGGGGATCGTCATCGAGCTGTACGTGTGCTAAGAACTCGGAGGTGCCGGAGTAACGGTGCTTGGATCGGTCGGATCGGGAAGAAGACGTACGACTACTTCCTCTACGTTGTGTCAACGCTTCCGTTGCGATCTACAAGGGTACGTAGATCAGACTCTCCCCCTCGTTGCTATGTACCACCATGATCTTGTGTGTGCGTAGGAAATTTTTTAAACTTACTACGTTCCCCAACACCCAGAATTGTTGTTTTTTTGCCTATTTCAGTGTTTCGAAGAAACGGAATATCAAACGGAGTCCAAACGGAATAAACCTTTCTAGAATGTGATTTTCTTCCCGAATATGACCCAGGACACTTGGACCCTACGTCAAGGAAGCTTCAAGGTGGGCACGAGGTAGGGGGCGCGCCCTATATACCTACGTACCCCCAAACGAATAGAAAGGAGCCAAAAACCTAATTCCACCGCCGCAACTTTCTGTATCCACAAGATCCCATCTTGGGGCCTGTTCTGGAGCTCCGCCGGAGAGGGCCGTCATCACGGAGGGCTTCTACATCATCATAGCCTCTCCGATGAAGTGTGAGTAGTTTACCTCAGACCTTCGGGTCCATAGTTATTAGCTAGATGGCTTAGTCTCTCTTTTTGGATCTCAATACAAAGTTCTCCCCCTCTCTTGTGGAGATCTATTCGATGTAATCTTCTTCTTTTTGCGGTGTGTTTGTTGAGACCGATGAATTATGGGTTTATGATCAAGTCTATCTATGAATAATATTTGAATCTTCTCTGAATTCTTTTATGTATGATTGGTTATCTTTGCAAGTCTCTTCGAATTATCCGTTTGGTTTGGCCAACTAGATTGGTAGTTCTTGCCATGAGAGAAGTGCTTAGCTTTGGGTTCGATCTTGCAGTGTCCTTTCCCAGTGACAGAAGGGGCAGCAAGGCACGTATTGCATCGTTGCCATCGAGGATAACAAGATGGGGTTTATTTCATATTGCATGAATTTATCTCTCTACATCATGTCATCTTGCTTAAAGCGTTACTCTGTTTTTAACTTAATACTCTAGATGCATGCTAGATAGTGGTCGATGAGTGGAGTAATAGTAGTAGATGCAGAATCATTTCGGTCTACTTGTCACGGACGTGATGCCTATATACATGATCATGCCTAGATATTCTCATAATTATGCTCAATTCTGTCAATTGCTCAACAGTAATTTGTTCACCCACCATAGAATACTTATGCTCTTGAGAGAAGCCACTAGTGAAACCTATGGCCCCGGGGTCTAATCTCATCATATCAATCTTCATCACTTTAATCTTGCTTGCTTTTTACTTTGCCTTTTACTTTTCACTTTGCATCTCTATACCAAAAATACCAAAAATATTATATCTATGAGATCTCACTCTCGTAAGTGACCATGAAGGGATTGACAACCCCTAATCGCGTTGGTTGCGAGTAGCTATCGTTTTGTGCAGGTACGAGGGACTTGAGCGTGGCCTCCTACTGGATTGATACCTTGGTTCTCAATAACTAAGAGAAATACTTACGCTACTCTGCTGCATCATCCTTTCCTCTTCGGGGAAATCCAACGCAAGCTCAAGAGATAGCAGCCCAATCCTTTTTGTAGCAAAGGACAAGCCTGGACAAACTCTTATATAAAGCAAAGCGCTCCTAATGCCACGTGAGAATAGCTCCCGATGCCACGTGAGAATTGTTGTCAAGTTAGTTTTCATCATGCTCATATGATTCGCGTTTGTTACCTTCCTTGGACAAGCCTCCCACTTATGATTAACCCCTTTCGCAAGCATCCGCAACTATGAAAGAAGAATTAAGATAAATCTAACCATAGCATGAAACATATGGATCCAAATCAGCCTCTTACGAAGCAACGGATAAACTAGGGTTTAAGCTTCTGTCACTGTAGCAACCCATCATCTACTTATTACTTTCCAATGCCTTTCCCTAGGCCCAAACAATGGTGAAGTGTTATGTAGTGGACGTTCACATAACAATACTAGAGGAGAGACAACATACATCTCATCAAAATATCAAACGAATACCAAATTCACATGATTACTTATAACAAGACTTCTCCCATGTCCTCATGAACGAACGTAACTACTCACAAAGCATATTCATGTTCATAATCAAAGGAGTATTAATTATCATTAAGGATATGAACATATGATCTTCCATCGACTAAACCAACTACCATCAACTACAAAGAGTAATTAACACTACTAGCAACCCACAGGTACCAATATGAGGTTTTGAGACAAAGATCGGATACAAGAGGTGAACTAGGGTTTGAGAGGAGATGGTGCTAGTGAATATGTTGATGGAGATTGACTCCCTCTCGATGAGAGGATCGTTGGTGATGACGATGGCTTCGATTTCCCCCTCCCGGAGGGAAGTTTCCTCGGCAGAACAGCTCCGCCAGAGCCCTATATTGGTTCTGCCCAAGTTCCGCCTCGAGACGACGGCGATCATCCCGAAAAGCTTCCTTCTGATTTTTTTTCCAGGGCAAAACACACCATATAACAGAAGATGGGCATCGGGGGCCTGCCAGGTGGCCCACAAGGTAGGGATGCGCCTAGGGGGTAGGGCGCTCCCTCCATCCTTGTGGATGGCAGGTGGCCCCCTCTGGTGCTTTCTTCGCCCAATATTTTTTATATATGCCAAAATAATTCTCCATGAAGTTTCAGGATTTTTGAAGTTGTGCAGAATAGGTCTCTAATATTTGCTCATTTTTCTCCCTCTTCATGTAAAGTTTATAAAATAAGAGAGAAAGAGCATAAGTATTGTGATATAATGTATAATAACAGCCCATAATACAATAAATATCAGCATAAAAGCACGATGCAAAATGGACATATCAAGCGGCCAATCAAAGTTGTCGCGATGCCTGGTGGTTGGCTGTGTTTCGCAACTAGAAGGACAATGACAATGACGACTCGAACGACAGCGACGACGCCGCTAATGACGAAGGTATGAGCGCCCTTGGAGGCCATGCCTTCAAGGTTACCGTCAAGTAACTCACCTTGTTTGCATTAGAGCATCTATAGCTGTCGCCTCAAACCCGCCTCGTACGCCTGGGCGAGCCGCCCGGTCACTGTCCGGTTGCGAAATTTTGACCCGGACGGGCGCCTCAAACGGGCTTCTAATGTTCGGGCCGAGCGGCACCCCTCATATATAGCCCAAATATGGGGCGGATATGGGGCGCTCGGGCACACCCGCCACGTCAAACCTAGCCCATGCTAGCCCACCCGACCCCGCATATATTCCTCTCCATTCGCTCGCTGGACCAAACCCTAGCCACTTCACTCCACTCCACTTCACTCCCCTCCGTCACCCAAGCTCGTCCCCGGTGCCGTCCGACAGTCTCCGGCATGGCGGGCAGTGGATCCGAGTCCTTCACCTCCAGATCCGTCGACCCCGAGCTCATCCCACGCGGCCCCGAAGAAGAGATGGTCGTCCGGCTTGCGCTTCGCCGCTCCTAGGAGGAGGCCCGTGCATGGTAGCGCTCAGACTCCTTCCGACGGGAATCCATTATGTCCGTCCAAATGGCGCATGGATCTGGCGCTAGGGCAGCCGTCGCTGCCTCACCGGAGACGGTGCGGTCCGTTTGGCGTCCGAACGTGGTGGCGGACGCGCAACCCTTCTGTTGGTGCGCCGAGGCCATGGACGCACCGTGGGCGTCGTCCGATGCAAACATGGTGCGGCGCGCCCGCCTTGCGTGGCAGCGCTCGCGGCGGTGGACGTCAGCGAGGCGGAGTCACATTCTGCGGTGCCCCGTACAGTGCACCAGTCCGGGCGCCACAACCGCGTCGTGGTGGATGTCGCCGGCTTGTCCGAGGACGGATCCATCATCGACCTGATGTCCACCGGCACCCAACGGCAACGGGTTCCGGGCTCGGACTAGGAAGAGTAGGACATGAAGACGACAGCGCCTTGAGTCCTGTGAGCCTGCTCGTGTCCCATGCCCTACTCTACCTTGCCGGCAATCGGACCAACACTCTGTGGGGCGCAACCGGCAGCCGGACATGGCCACGACGAAGCCGAACGAGCGGAGCGGAGCCGGTCGAAGCTTCGCTCAAAGATCGTTGCGTTGCATATAATAATATGCATTTGATGTTTCTAATTTGAGGTATCCCGATGTGACTCGTCCGCGGGCGTTTGATGAGTCAAATTTGCATAGGCCGGTTGTAGATGCTCTTAGTTAAAAGAATGGTTTAGTTCAAACTTTGTTTAATTTTGTCCTTTCAATTATAATTTATTAAAATTTAATAAATATCGTTCGTTTTATATGAATTTCGTTTGCTTTTGTTAAATATCCGTTCAAATTTGATAGGACATTTGGTAACTCTAGTTGGATGACGACAGTGGACACGTCCGTTGTTGATGTGCGTTTTGATCAACCGCGTTAGAGTTGCCCTAACGTGATTTGACTCGTACAAGATTTTACTAGTTTATACTACAAGCTCCCTCAAAAGAAATCCAAATACCTCTCTGATTAAGGGCTCCTTTGATTTAAAAAAAATTATAAAATTTCTAGAGGATTGAAATTCTTAGGATTTTTTTCTATGTTGATCCTTTGATTTATAGGATTGGATTTCTTAGGATTTTTTTATGAAATATTTTGTACTACATTTTATAGAAAATCTAACATCCACTCCAACCTTTTTTTACAATTTCATTATTTTTCATGTGGCATTGAACACTCATGGCTAATCCTATAAAATTTAAGTGGGCATGCCACTCGAACCCTATACATTTTCTATTCCTACATTTTTAAAATCCTAGAAATCAAAGAGGCCATAAATGTCGGTTTCATCTCGACTGGGAGATGAACGCCTAGTGATTCACAGGTTCTGTTTTTCTGTACGATCACAGCCGTCCAAATATGCTTGGATTCATTTCGGTAACGGAGACGTGAATCCACAGAATCCAAGAGGATTCAGCAGCTTCGGTTCTTCTCCGAGGACGGCTTGGGGTGGAACTGGAACCCCCTTACAAATTGCCGCCCTCGCGCTGCTATTCGCCTCAGGAACTCAGTGCCCTAATTGCTAGACATTGACCAGGGATCCATCCAGGGGGCATCTGCTTCCCTTCGTCCAGGCGATGGGGATGGCTGTACTTGACGAGGCCCAGCGGCGACGGCGGCAGAGCGTCTACGAGTTCTTGGACGCCACCAAGCCCGCGCGCGCCCAGGCGCTGCGATGGTGCGAGACTGCGCGGGAGATGCGTAGGATCGACGGCGACATGAAGGAGGCGGCCCAGCTGCTCCGCGGCGCCCTCTCCTGCGTCAAGGACTACGCGTCTGTCTACAGACGTGGATCAACATGGAGATGGACGGCGGCGGCGGCGTCGGCGTTGCCCGGTGGCTCTTCGAGGAGTGGGGCACCGTCTGCGCCAAGGATGGAAACCTCCGCAAGGATGACGACGGCACCACCGCCGACGAGTACGGCGACTACTGGTGCGCGTACCTCGCGTTCGAGCTCCGTCACGGGGACGCCAGGCGCGCGCGCACCGTGGCGGCACGGGCCGTGAAGGCCTGCCCGCACGACGCCTCGTTGCGCGACACGGTGGAGCTCCGCCTTAGCGACGCCATCGAGATCGAGCAGCAGAGGCGGCATCGGTCGGGTCTGCTTCGCACTGCCAAGAAGTGGCTCACCAACAGCGAGCAGAGTCGCGGCTGCTCATCACTCGTACCCCGGCCGCCGCAGGGGTACCGGAGGCTCCTCAGCGGCTAGTCGCCGTGATCGATTGCTGCTTCGGGAGTAGATTAAAAGAGATTAGATCGCAGTACAATGTAAACTGTTCCACGTATACTTAGTTACAGATCATGGTACTGATCTCTGCAATAGTGTTGATTTCTCGTTAACTTGATTGGTCTTGGTCCACGGAGATGTGATTTGTAAACCGTATTCCTATGCGGGCTGCTAATTCTTTATTGAAAAAAAATATTGGGTTGTAATTTTGATGTACACCCTTATTTTGCCATGAGCAATCCCAAAAAATATTAATCATATTTAGACATTTCAAAAAAATATCTAAAATTATTTGACAACATTCATGTGGTGTATGTCTACATATCCGGAAAAAATCAGCTCAAACTCGATGTACATTTAGAGATTAAAAAAGACAAATTCGAATGTAAATAGTAGCGGCTTTGGATGAATAGTCTTTTGATACTATCCGCATTCAATTTTTTCTCTTTTATCTATTAATTAAGTTGAATTATGAGCTGAAATTTTTTAAGGCTGTACATCAAGCATTGATGTGTGTCTACAAAAAAATTGAGAATGTTTAAACATGTTTTTTTTTTGCAAAAAACTTAATCTCATAGATCTCATCTAATGTGAGATCTCACACAAATCTACCCTAGTACATAGATGCCAAACGACTCGTCTGTGGTTGATCAGTGCAACAAAATTGACTTATTGCGGAACTATCTCTACTACTATAAAAATCTGAGTTGGTGATAATGGTATGCCTGCCATCTTGGCTTTAGGATCGTCGGATCTGTATTTAATGCACAACACAAAGCAATATGGGCAATTTTATAGAAAGACGCCCGACTCACGCCACACATTTGCAAATAGCCCCTCCAAGCCCCATCTCTCCCATTCAGCCCTGGCTCCCCCCAACTCGTCCAAATCCGTCCGGAAGCAGTGTGACGCCCCCGATTTAATCGTACACTAATCATACACGCAAACGTGTACGATCAAGATCAGGGACTCACGGGAAGATATCACAACACAACTCTACAAATAAAATAAGTCATACAAGCATCATATTACAAGCCAGGGGCCTCGAAGGCTCAAATACAAGAGCTCGATCATAGACGAGTCAGCAGAAGCAACAATATCTGAGTACAGACATAAGTTAAACAAGTTTGCCTTAAGAAGGCTAGCACAAACTGGGATACAGATCGAAAGAGGCGCAGGCCTCCTGCCTGGGATCCTCCTAAACTACTCCTGGTCGTCGTCAGCGGGCAGCACGTAGTAGTAGGCACCTCCGGGGTAGGAGTCGTCACCGACGGTAGCGTCTGGCTCCTGGGCTCCAACATCTGGTTGCGACAACCAGGTAGAAGGAATAGAGGGAAAAGAAGGAGAAAGCAACCGTGAGTACTCATCCAAAGTACTCGCAAGCAAGGAGCTACACTACATATGTATGCATTGGTATCATCTGCAATAAGGCTATCATATGTGGACTGAACTGCAGAATGCCGGAATAAGAGGGGGATAGCTAGTCCTGTCGAAGACTACGCTTCTGGCAGCCTCCGTCTTGCAGCATGTAGAAGAGAGTAAACTGAAGTCCTCCAAGTAGCATCGCATAGCATAATCCTAACCGATGATCCTCTCCTCGTCGCCCTGTTAGAGAGCGATCACCGGGTTATATCTGGCACTTGGAAGGGTGTGTTTTATTAAGTATCCGGTTCTAGTTGTCATAAGGTCAAGGTACAACTCCGGGTCGTCCTTTTACCGAGGGACACGGCTATTCGAATAGATAAACTTCCCTGCAGGGGTGCACCACATACCCTAACACGCTCGATCCCATTTGGCCGGACACACTTTCCTGGGTCATACCCGGCCTCGGAAGATCAACACGTCGCAGCCCTACCTAGGCACAACAGAGAGGTCAGCACGCCGGTCTAAATCCTATGGCGCAGGGGTCTGGGCCCATCGCCCTTTGCACACCTGCACGTTGCGTACGCGGCCGGAAGCAGACCTAGCCTAGTGGCTTTCCAGTCCAATCTGGCGCGCGCCACTCAGTCGCTGACGTCACGAAGGCTTCGGCTGATACCACGACGCCGGGATACCCATAACTGCTCCCACGTAGATGGTTAGTGCGTATAGACCAAATGGCCAGAATCAGATCAAATACCCAGATCTCGTTAAGCGTGTTAAGTGTCCGCGAACACCGACCAGGGCCAGGCCCACCTCTCTCCTAGGTGGTCGGAACCTGCCCTGTCGCTCCGCCTCAAAGATCCACTCGCGGGTGCTCCTACGAGCCTACCCGTCTTTAGTCACCACATGTATCATGTATAAAGTATATAGTATATACCCGTGATCACCTCCCGAAGTGATCACGGCCCAGTAGTATAGCATGGCAGACGGACAAGAATATAAGGCCACTGATGATAAGCTAGCATCCTATACTAAGCATTAGGTTTGCAGGTAAAGGTAACAACAGTAGTAGCAAGGACAGGCTATGCATCAGTATAGGATTAACGGGAAACAGTAACATGCTACACTACTCTAATGCAAGCAGTATAGAGAAGAGTAGGCGATATCTGGTGATCAAAGGGGGGCTTGCCTGGTTGTTCTGGCAAGAGAGAGGGGTCGTCAACTCCGTAGTCGTACTGGGTAGCAGCGGCGTCGGTCTCGGTGTCTATCGAGAGAAGAGGGGGGAGAAACAATAAATATTTAAGCAAGCATATGCATATTGATGCATGACATGACAAGTAACAGCGTTAGAGGTGCCCGAACGCGGTAATAGGTGATACCGGTGAAGGGGGATGACATCCGGGAAAGTATCCCCGGTGTTTTGCGTTTTCGAGCGGAGGAGCCGTAGGGGGAAAGTTGCGAGTTTGATAGGTTAGGGAGGTGTGGCGGACGAACGGGTTGCGTATCCGGAATCGTCTCGTCGTTCTGAGCAACTTTCATGTAGAAAGTATTTTCATCTGAGCTACGGTTTATTTTATATTAATTTTAAAAGATTTAAATCATTTTCAGGATTTATTTAATTATTTTAATACAACATTATCCAAAACAGTGTTTGCTGACGTCATCATGACGTCAGCATGACGTCAGCAATTAACCAAGTCAACCTGACATGTGGGTCCCGCTCGTCATTGACTGTTTAGTCTAATTAGGGTTTAAATAAACTAACTAGTTAATTAGATTAATTAAACAGGATTAGTTATCTTAATTAATTAATTTAATTATTAATTAATAAATTAACTATTATTTTATTTATTATTATTATTATTTTTTAAGTTCTTTTTTTTATCGTTCTGGGGCGGGGCCCCCTTGTCATAGGCCCCTGGGGGCCTTAACGGGTTAGCGGACAGGAGGGCGATGGGCGCCCGAACGGGCGCGGCTGCGCGGGGCTGGCCCGAGGCGAACGCCGGCGCCAACGGCAGCGACGCAGGCAGGCAGCGAGGAGGCCGGAGTGGCGCCGGGCAGGGGACGGCGACGAGCACGGCCGAGGCGGCGAGGGAAGCGGTGGGGCGTCGGAGCGGGGCACCAGCGAGGGGCGAGGCCGCGGGGAAGCAGCAGCGGGCGTCACGGGGCGCAGGCGCGGCGTGGCCGCGGCAGCGGCAAGCGCGGACGTGCGCTGTTGAGCAGGGAGGGGAGGAGGCGGACAGGGGCAGTGGTAGCGGGCGCGCACGCGGCGGCGAACGACGGCGGCCTGAGGCAGCAGGAGGAGGAGGCCAGGGGAGAGCGCGGTGAGGGGAAGGAGGCCACGCTAGGCGCGGGGCGTGCGCGCGCGGCAAACTGCAGGGCGGTGAGGGCGCGGGCGCCGCGGTGGCCGCGCGGGCGCGCGCGGGCGCCGCGGTGGCCGTGCGGGTGCGCGCGGGCGCCTGCGAGGCGCGGGCGTGCTGGAGCGCATCGAGCGGCGACGGTCGAGGCGACCTAGGGGGAGAGGAGGGCGAAGGGGGGAGCTCACGGGGGGGAGTAAGGCAACGGGGCAGTGGGCTCGGGGGCGGTCGGGGAAGACCGGCGAGGAGGAGGACGAGGAGGCGATCGGCGGCGACGGGGCGGTCCGGCGACGAGGTCGAGGGGCGCGGCGCCTTTGCCCCCGATCCAGATCGGGGGGGAGCGAGGGGGGGGCGGGATGGGGCGAGTGGGGGGGGGGAATGGGGATCGGGTGGGTTAGGGTTTGGGGGGATGGATAAGGGGAGGGGGAAAGGCCGGTTGGGCCTGCGCCCGAATGGGCCGGCCAACTGGGCCAGTAGGCCGGGGGAGGGGGTTCCCTCTTTCTTCTCTTTTTTTTGTTTTGTTAGTTTCTTTCTCTTATTTATTTTCCCTTTCTGTCTTTATTTATTTTAAAATACTTAGGCAGTTTATAAAATTGTGTTTATTACACCATATTGACCTAGGTAAAATATGGCATCTCCCGAACACTTTTGTTTTAAATTTTGAAAAACTTTTATTGTTTGCTTTGGTTTTGAAATCTGAAATCGAATGGGATTGATTCATCGCGAGGTTTTCAACAGTAAGAGTGGTGACGAGGCATCATTAGCAGAGGTTACTGTAGCTTGATTATCCGGGCGTTACAAATCTCCTCCACTACAAGAAATCTCGTCCCGAGATTTAGGAGGTAGAAGGAAACAACGCGGGGTATTCATCACGCAGGCGATCCTCGCGTTCCCAAGTGGCTTTGTCTTCAGAGTGATTCGACCACTGGACTTTGAGGAATTTGATCGCCTTCTGACGTGTGCGGCGTTCAGCTTGGTCAAGAATGCGGACCGGATGCTCTTTATAAGAGAGGTCCTATTGCAATTCGAGCACTTCATGATCCACCGCTCGGATTGGATCCTTGAAGCAACGGCGGAGTTGTGACACATGGAACAAATCGTGAACCTGAGAAAGGTTCGGCGGAAACTCCAGTTGATATGCCACCTTTCCACGCCTTTCGAGAATAGTGAACGGACCGATAAAGCGAGGAGCTAGCTTTCCCTTGATCCCGAAGCGGTGAGCACCCTTCATTGGTGTAACTCGAAGATAAGCCTTTTCGCCAGGTTGATAGACCATGTCTTGGTGATGACGGTCATACTGACTTTTCTCACGTGACTGAGCAGTCTTGAGATTCTCGCGAATAATGCAAACTTGTTCTTTGGCCTGTTGGATAATATCCGGACCGAAGAGTGGACGTTCCCCCGTTTCTGACCAGTTCAGAGGGGTTCGACACTTTCGTCCATACAGCACTTCGAAGGGGGACATCTTCAGACTAGCTTGATAGCTATTATTATAAGAGAACTCGGCATATGGAAGAGATTCCTCCCATTTCTTGCCGAATGAGATTACACAAGCTCGAAGCATGTCTTCGAGAACTTGGTTGACACGTTCAACCTGTCCTTGCGACTGAGGATGAAACGCAGTACTGAACGACAGGTGAGTTCCCATAGCTTCTTGGAAACTCGCCCAAAACCTTGAAGTGAATAAGCTGCCACGGTCTGAACTGATAACCAGTGGGATACCGTGAAGTGAAACAATTCTGGCCATGTAGAGAGTAGCAAGCTGACTAGCAGTGATTGTCTCTTTGACCGCCAGAAAATGGGCAACTTTGGAAAGCCGGTCAATGACGACAAGAATAGCATCATTACCTTTCTGAGATTTGGGAAATCCAGTGACGAAGTCCATTTCAACATGGTCCCATTTCCATTCAGGAATAGAGATAGGTTGCAGAGTTCCAGCAGGCCTTTGATGCTCTGCTTTGATTCGGCGACAAACGTCACATTCAGCAACATAACGAGCAATGTCCTGCTTCATATTAGACCACCAGAATCTTTGACGAATATCCTGGTACATCTTTGTACTACCAGGATGGATGGACAGAGGCGTATCATGGGCTTCTTGCATAACCCCTTTAGTTTTATCCAGGTTTTTCTTCGAACATGGTACCACTAGGCGGCCTTTGAAATACAAGGCGCCATCGTCAGCAACAGTGAAGAATGAGGGCTTTCCTTTTTTGAGGTCGCGCTTAATCTTGAGGACTTCATCGTCACATTTCTGTATCCATTTGATGGTGTCCACAAGATCTGGTTTCGCAACCAGGGTATTGAGAGAACCCTTGGAAACAACATGGAGGTTCCGTTTGAGGAAATCTTCGGGAGGGGGAGCGAGTGATCCCGGAGGAACAATATGGAGGTTCGGCCTTCTAAAATCTTCAACAAGCGATGGGTGAACTTTGTGAACCTGGAGGTGGTTACAGTAATACTTGCGGCTCAAGGCGTCAGCCATTACATTAGCCTTGCCGGGGGTATAGGATATACCCACGTCAAAGTCTGCAACAGTCTCCATCCATCTTTGCTGACGTAGATTTAAATCTGGCTGAGTAAACAGATACTTCAGACTTTGATGGTCGGTGAAGATCTCGCAACGATTACCGAGAAGGTAATGTCGCCACTGCTTCAGTGCATGAATGACAGCAGCAAGCTCGAGGTCGTGAACTGGGTAGTTTTCTTCGTGAGGGCGCAGTTGACGAGAGGCATAAGCAATCACTCTGCGCTCTTGCATTAGGACACAACCTAATCCTTGGCGGGAAGCGTCGCAGTAAATGACGAAGTCCTTCTTAGTATCAGGTGGAGCAAGTACGGGGGCAGAAGTCAATTTGTCTTTGAGCGCCTGGAAACCATCCTGACACTTGTCTGTCCAGTCAAACTTGACACCTTTATGCAACAGATTAGTCAGAGGCCTGGCAATCTTGGAGATGTTCTCGACGAATCGACGGCAATAGCTGGCGAGACCGAGAAAACTTCGGACTTGCTTGACGTTCTTCGGAGGAGTCCAATTGAGAATAGCCTGAACTCGTTCAGGGTTTACGGCAATACCATCCTTGGAGATGACATGCCCAAGATAGGTTACTTCAGGGAGCCAGAATTCACACTTGGAATACTTAGCATACAGTTGATGCTCTCGAAGTTTTTCCAGCACAAGACGAAGATGTTCAGCATGTTCCTCCTTGTTCTTGGAAAATACAAGGATATCGTCCAAATAAACCACGACGAACTTGTCGAGGTAATCCATGAATATATAATTCATCAGACGAGAGAAGGTGGCTGGAGCATTCGTTAAGCCGAATGACATGACGGTGTACTCGTATGATCCATACCGAGTAACGAAGGCGGTTTTTGGGATGTCCTCTTCACGAACACGGATCTGGTGGTAACCCAACCTCAAGTCAAGTTTGGAGAACACTGATGAGCCAGCCAGCTGATCATAAAGATCATTGATCCGAGGAAGTGGGTATTTATTCTGAATGGTAGCTTGGTTTATAGGACGGTAGTCTTGGACTAATCGGTTTGTCCCATCCTTCTTCTTAACAAAGAGAGAAGGTGCTCCCCAAGGAGAGCAACTTGGACGAATGAAACCTTTGACAAGAGATTTGTTGATTTCCTCCTTAAGCTCAATGAGTTCATGCGGCGGCATCTTGTAGGGTCGTTTAGCTATAGGGGTAGTGCCGGGTTTCAAGTCGATGATGAATTCGACAGCTCTAGCAGGAGGAATCCCTGGAAGTTCTTCTGGGAAGACATCTTGGAATTCACGAACGACGGGAATGTTTTCAATGCCCTCGAGTGGTGCAGCGCTCAACGCATTCAAGGCATAAAGTCGTGCCTCGGCGTTCTGAACTAGATGAGCTTGGTAAGCTATTATTTCGTCAGAAGGGTGTCGCAGATGGACGACCTTAGTGGCGCAAACTATAGAAGCAGTATGCGCTTTCAACCAATCCATTCCCAGAATGAGGTCTATGTTAGACGACTTCAAGATAATGGGAGAGGCATAGAATTCCAGCCCTTCGATTTCCACGGGGACATCGATGCCAACCAATGAGGTTTGACATTGTCCCACGGGGGTTTTTACCAATACCGAAGTGTTCATCTCCTCACATTTAACGTCATGCTTGTATGCAAAATCTTCTGACATGAATGAATGCGATGCTCCTGAATCGAATAAAACAGATGCAGGTACTGAGTTTACGAGGAGTGTACCCATCACGGTAGCAGGCTGGTCTTGGGCTTCGTTCAGATCAACATGGTTGGCATGAACGCGACCATAAGACTTGGCATTGTTGTTGCGGGGCTGGTTGTTTCCACGGCCAGTTGCTGGAAGGGCCAGTTGATTCTGTTTCTGGTTGCATTCCCTAGCACGGTGCCCTGGTTGTCCACACCAGAAGCACAAACCATTCTCGGGAGTAGGAACAGGAGCTTGGGGTGGTGGAGCTGGAAGCCTTGGCTGCCTAGTTGGAGCAGTAGGCAGACAAGGTGCAGCATAGGACTGCCTTGGGGCAGGTGCATTTGGCTGGTACATGCTGTTAGGAATCCATATCTTGCGCTTCTGCGAGGACGGGCCCGAAGAGGAGCCCGTGCCACGGCTGCGCCTGTGAGAGCTCTGGTATTCCTGCAGACCAGTTTCGACATTGATGGCTTTGTTCACCAGAGTGGCGAAATCAGCAAAGTCATGCACTAGAAGTGCGAGTTTGATGTCAGCTTGAAGGCCATCCCAGAACTTCTCCTGTCTGCGTGCGTCAGTTGCAATGTCCTCTTCAGCATAGCGGGACAAGTCCAGAAACTCCCGCTGATAAGCTTCCACAGTTTTGTTGCCTTGGGTGAGGTTGCGGAACTCACGCTTCTTTCGGTCCATGACTCCTTGAGGAATGAAGCGAGCACGGAAGGCAGCTTGGAAGTCTGGCCAGGTGATGATTGTCCCAGCTGGCAGGGTACGCCTGTGGCTGTCCCACCATTGTGCTGCGGGTCCTTTCAGGAAGAATGAAGCAAAGGTGACATAGCTGGCAGGGGCTACTTCAGTAGACTCCATCTCATAGGTGATGTCACGGAGCCAGTCATCAGCATCCAGAGGCTGAGTTGAGCTGCGGTACGCGGTTGGGTTGAGGCGCATGAAATCCTGCAGAGTCACTTGGGTTGGCTGCTGGTTCATATTGGGGCGAGGGAACTGAGCCATAATATTCTCCATGAACTGACGATTCAGCTCAAACTGTTGCATCATCCCAGCCATGTACTCAGGCGGTGGTGGGGGGTTGCCACCACGACCACGACCACCTGGTCTAACCATCCTGCTAATATTTAACAGGGGTAGTTCAGCATTTAGAAATTTGCAAAGACAAGAATCATTCATGAAGAAACATGCACAACGAAAGCAGCACGATAGATACTACATAGTAGTCGGCATATGTTACAAAGGAGACCATGCATAGAGTTCGTTACAAAGTCTAAGACATCATAGGCGGCACACAGGCTCGCGACGAATGCACCTAACACTAACAAGCAAGTCTACATCAGTCCCACGCGGTACTGTGGAGGTAGGTGTAGCCCGACAGCTGGTAGTGACGCGAAGGAAAGACCTCCACGTGAGTAGCCTGGGGTCCGCGGATGCTCTGGTGCGGAACCCGATGCGCAGGTGGCAGGAGAGGACCAAGTGCAGGAGAGTAGCCTCCCACATCTGGCCAGCCGACGCCCTGGGGCATCACGGTCCTGGCGGGGTAGATCGCAGAACGCGACAGATCACCAGATCGGACAGAGGGGTGTAACAGTGTCAGAGCACGATACAGGTGCTGACGGGTGGTGTACAACTCGTGTCGAAGAGCTCGGTTAGCTCTATCCAGCCCATCAGCATGCAGAACCAGGTTCTGATGGTAGAAGGGCTCGCGGGTGACAGTGGGGTAGGCCGCAGTGTAGTAACCCTCCGTACCAACATCGGATGCGATAGCAATGTGCCTGAAGGGGGAGGTGTCCAACTCCTGATACTCTCCACGAAGACGTGTTAGAGCAACATAAGCAGCATCGTGGACCGCCATATCGATAGTCACTCCAACACCATGGGCAGTGTGCAGCACAGTAGTGGAGTCATACTCCCGAGAGTAGAGGTGGACGACGGCACGGTACTGCTCCTGGTTGAAGTCCTGATACTCCTCATAGACGGTGTACTCAGGGTGCCAGCGATAACCCAGATAGGTCATCATCTCAACCAACACAGCAGGTGATCCTGAGGCACCAATGGCCATCGTGTGGCGCACGACCTGCCTCGTGGGTTCCATCTGAAAACAAAGATGTTTTCACAGGAATCAAATGACAATGGGGGTAATGTTCAAACACTACTCTAAAGAATAACTAGGGCTTATCCAACTTGGGGTGAATGTCGTAACGGGATCCTAGTGTCAGACTTAGTAAATTCGTTTAACCCGAGTAGAAGAGAGATCAGAGTCCCAGAGTAAGGATCGAGGAGTAAAAGATCCTAGTATCACCCGATGGCGACGTGGGCCCGTAAGGCACACAGCCAAGTTAGTAAAAAGTTTTTGCAATGTCTAGACTCGACTTCGGCCAAGGAGTGTGGAAGGGGGTTTCCTACATGCAGTTGGCTCTGATACCAACTTGTGACGCCCCCGATTTAATCGTACACTAATCATACATGCAAACGTGTACGATCAAGATCAGGGACTCACGGGAAGATATCACAACACAACTCTACAAATAAAATAAGTCATACAAGCATCATATTACAAGCCAGGGGCCTCGAAGGCTCGAATACAAGAGCTCGATCATAGACGAGTCAGCGGAAGCAACAATATCTGAGTACAGACATAAGTTAAACAAGTTTGCCTTAAGAAGGCTAGCACAAACTGGGATACAGATCGAAAGAGGCGCAGGCCTCCTGCCTGGGATCCTCCTAAACTATTCCTGGTCATCGTCAGCGGGCAGCACGTAGTAGTAGGCACCTCCGGGGTAGGAGTCGTCACCGACGGTAGCGTCTGGCTCCTGGGCTCCAACATCTGGTTGCGACAACCAGGTAGAAGGAATAGAGGGAAAAGAAGGAGAAAGCAACCGTGAGTACTCATCCAAAGTACTCGCAAGCAAGGAGCTACACTACATATGTATGCATTGGTATCATCTGCAATAAGGCTATCATATGTGGACTGAACTGCAGAATGCCGGAATAAGAGGGGGATAGCTAGTCCTGTCGAAGACTACGCTTCTGGCAGCCTCCGTCTTGCAGCATGTAGAAGAGAGTAAACTGAAGTCCTCCAAGTAGCATCGCATAGCATAATCCTAACCGATGATCCTCTCCTCGTCGCCCTGTTAGAGAGCGATCACCGGGTTATATCTGGCACTTGGAAGGGTGTGTTTTATTAAGTATCCGGTTCTAGTTGTCATAAGGTCAAGGTACAACTCCGGGTCATCCTTTTACCGAGGGACATGGCTATTCGAATAGATAAACTTCCCTGCAGGGGTGCACCACATACCCCAACACGCTCGATCCCATTTGGCCGGACACACTTTCCTGGGTCATGCCCGGCCTCGGAAGATCAACACGTCGCAGCCCTACCTAGGCACAACAGAGAGGTCAGCACGCCGGTCTAAATCCTATGGCGCAGGGGTCTGGGCCCATCGCCCTTTGCACACCTGCACGTTGCGTACGCGGCCGGAAGCAGACCTAGCCTAGTGGCTTTCCAGTCCAATCCGGCGCGCGCCACTCAGTCGCTGACGTCACGAAGGCTTCGGCTGATACCACGACGCCGGGATACCCATAACTGCTCCCACGTAGATGGTTAGTGCGTATAGACCAAATGGCCAGACTCAGATCAAATACCCAGATCTCGTTAAGCGTGTTAAGTGTCCGCGAACATCGACCAGGGCCAGGCCCACCTCTCTCCTAGGTGGTCGGAACCTGCCCTGTCGCTCCGCCTCAAAGATCCACTCGCGGGTGCTCCTACGAGCCTACCCGTCTTTAGTCACCACATGTATCATGTATAAAGTATATAGTATATATCCCGTGATCACCTCCCGAAGTGATCACGGCCCAGTAGTATAGCATGGCAGACGGACAAGAATATAAGGCCACTGATGATAAGCTAGCATCCTATACTAAGCATTAGGTTTGCAGGTAAAGGTAACAACAGTAGTAGCAAGGACAGGCTATGCATCAGTATAGGATTAACGGGAAACAGTAACATGCTACACTACTCTAATGCAAGCAGTATAGAGAAGAGTAGGCGATATCTGGTGATCAAAGGGGGGGCTTGCCTGGTTGTTCTGGCAAGAGAGAGGGGTCGTCAACTCCGTAGTCGTACTAGGTAGCAGCGGCGTCGGTCTCGGTGTCTATCGAGAGAAGAGGGAGGAGAAACAATAAATATTTAAGCAAGCATATGCATAGTGATGCATGACATGACAAGTAACGGCGTTAGAGGTGCCCTAACGCGGTAATAGGTGATACCGGTGAAGGGGGATGACATCCGGGAAAGTATCCTCGGTGTTTTGCGTTTTCGAGCGGAGGAGCCGTAGGGGGAAAGTTGCGAGTTTGATAGGTTAGGGAGGTGTGGCGGACGAACGGGTTGCGTATCCGGAATCGTCTCGTCGTTCTGAGCAACTTTCATGTAGAAAGTATTTTCATCTGAGCTACGGTTTATTTTATATTAATTTTAAAAGATTTAAATCATTTTCAGGATTTATTTAATTATTTTAATACAACATTATCCAAAACAGTGTTTGCTGACGTCATCATGACGTCAGCAATTGACCAGGTCAACCTGACATGTGGGTCCCGCTCGTCATTGACTGTTTAGTCTAATTAGGGTTTAAATAAACTAACTAGTTAATTAGATTAATTAAATAGGATTAGTTATCTTAATTAATTAATTAATTAATTTAGTTATTAATTAATAAATTAATTATTATTTTATTTATTATTATTATTATTTTTTTAAGTTCTTTTTTTTATCGTTCTGGGGCGGGGCCCCTTGTCATAGGCCCCTGGGGGCCTTAACGGGTTAGCGGACAGGAGGGCGATGGGCGCCCGAACGGGCGCGGCTGCGCGGGGCTGGTCCGAGGCGAACGCCGGCGCCAACGGCAGCGACGCAGGCAGGCAGCGAGGAGGCCGGAGTGGCGCCGGGCAGGGGACGGCGACGAGCACGGCCGAGGCGGCGAGGGGAGCGGTGGGGCGTCGGAGCGGGGCACCAGCGAGGGGCGAGGCCGCGGGGAAGCAGCAGCGGGCGTCACGGGGCGCAGGCGCGGCGTGGCCGCGGCAGCGGCAAGCGCGGACGTGCGCTGTTGAGCAGGGAGGGGAGGAGGCGGACAGGGGCAGTGGTAGCGGGCGCGCACGCGGCGGCGAACGACGGCGGCCTGAGGCAGCAGGAGGAGGAGGCCAGGGGAGAGCGCGGTGAGGGGAAGGAGGCCACGCTAGGCGCGGGGCGTGCGCGCGCGGCAAACTGCGGGGCGGTGAGGGCGCGGGCGCCGCGGTGGCCGCGCGGGCGCGCGCGGGCGCCGGCGAGGCGCGGGCGTGCCGGAGCGCATCGAGCGGCGACGGTCGAGGCGACCTAGGGGGAGAGGAGGGCGAAGGGGGGAGCTCACGGGGGGGGGGGGGAGTAGGGCAACGGGGCAGTGGGCTCGGGGGCGGTCGGGGAAGACCGGCGAGGACGAGGATGAGGAGGCGATCGGCGGCGAGGTCGGGGGGCGCGGCGCCTTTGCCCCCGATCCAGATCGGGAGGGAGCGAGGGGGGGGGGGAGCGGGGTGGGGCGAGTGGGGGGGGGGAATGGGGATCGGGTGGGTTAGGGTTTGGGGGGGAGGATGGATAAGGGGAGGGGAAAAGGCCGGTTGGGCCTGCGCCCGAATGGGCCGGCCAACTGGGCCAGTAGGCCGGGGGAGGGGGTTCCCTCTTTCTTCTTCTTTTTTTTGTTTTGTTAGTTTCTTTCTCTTATTTATTTTCCCTTTCTGTCTTTATTTATTTTAAAATACTTAGACAGTTTATAAAATTGTGTTTATTACACCATATTGACCTAGGTAAAATATGGCATCTCCCGAACACTTTTGTTTTAAATTTTGAAAAACTTTTATTGTTTGCTTTGGTTTTGAAATCTGAAATCGAATGGGATTGAATCATTGCGAGGTTTTCAACAGTAAGAGTGGTGACGAGGCATCATTAGCAGAGGTTACTGTAGCTTGATTATCCGGGCGTTACAAGCAGCTAGAAGAACCAACGGCCGGCGGCACTGTAACCACCAAGGCTGGCGGGTGGCGTGACGGAGGAGGTGGCAGGGGCCATGGGAGCATGGGTACGGGTGAGCAGCGGGGTGAGGAGAAGGAGAGGAGGAGAGGAGGGCCGAGGACGAGGCGCAGCTCTGGGTCGAGGGGCAGCCGGAGGTGAAGCAGGGAGGCGGCGCTCGGGCCGGCCATGGCAGGCGATTATGTGGTGTCTCCCGTGCCAGCAGCTCGTGTTGGAGGGAGGAGGCGCGAGAGAGAAGCCAATGAGGAGCCAGAGGGGTGCCGCTGGTCGCCGTCAGCGGGCCGGTAGATGGGCGCGCGAGCAAGCACGGGAAATCTAGCGCGAGGAGGCACCATGGATCGGGCATGTCTCATGTTCGAGCGTGACATGACGCATGAAGGAGAGGACCAGGGGATCGGGCGGGAGAGAGTGGGGATGAGGATCGAGCTAGGGTTCGGGTTGATGGGGGTTAAGTGCAAGCCGACGGCTGGGCCTTGGGACGGATGCGACAGCTCAAGATCAATTTATTTGAGATGTCATTTACCATTATATTTTCCCATGTGTGGCTTGTTGCAATGTAGAATGCTCACAGAATTGAAGAGATGACAATGTGTAACATTGGCCGATGAAGGACCAGGAAATATACCAACGGGTTGTGCAATCGGACTCGAGCTAAAGGATGAAGTTAGTAGTCGTCGCACCTTCATTGCACAGATTTTTGAAACAACTATTGATATTGGCTTTTGGCTATATAGTTTACGAAAACAATGTTTCACTTGGCCTTTCATGACCCCGTACGTAGCCACGGTACTAGTATATATAACAGGCCTACAGTATCCAAAAATAGAAAAACAACAACAAAATGTAACATTGGAAAAATATAGTATGGCATCTCTCGTTTCAGGTTTATAAAGCTTGCACGAAACCCCAGAGCTCTTAAAATGGCACAAAGTAGGACAGCACATGACAAGTACTGTATGCCAATACCAGTACCAAGCATGTCAGCAACCATGAGGGGATGGTCTCGAGTGTGGGCTAGAGAATGCTTCGCTATATCAATATATCCTCCACATCAAACCATCTGGGTTGTGCTCACACATGGCTGTAACTAAAAAGTACTCTGTCACCGGTAAGGCCATAAGAACCACAGCAAGTGTGCTAAACCATATGTCTCCGTCGGTATGTTTCATCGCAAATCTTCTCATTAAATCCAGCAAATACACCCACACTAAGAACAATGATACCTGCAGGCAATTGGAATGAAATTACGTTAGTCCAACAAAATAACAGGGCGTCTACACAATCCAGAAACAGGAAAACCACAAGAAAAAAATTGCTAAAAAATATAAAAAATCAGGTCTAGGAAAGAATACATAAATCTGCTAGTCTGGTGCATGGCTCTGTAAATATATTTAAAAATACAAGCCTGAAACTTGTTAACTACTGATTATTAGATGGTTCATTGGGAAAACTGCGTCACCTTATTTCATCTATCTACTAGTAGAGCACAAAAAAGGTTCAATCGTCGATGGCAATCGAAGAACATTGGTGCCGCACGTATAAAACTACGTTGCGTACTACAGGTACAGGTGCAGGATCGATCCGATTAGACCCCGCAAAGAAAATTGATCCGGTTAAGAAAAGTAAATTGGCCCGATTGGGCATATAGCGTGTACTTGCCCGATGAATAGCGATGTTCAGCGGCGATACTTGGGCGTCCAGTGGCGCCGCGCCCTGGCCAGATCCTGTCTCAATGTCAGGCAGCGGCGCATCCAGCTCCCCATTGGGGGCCTCGCCACCGGTGCGGCAAGCGCAGCCGCACACTCCGTGCCGTTTTGCAACCGTGAGGGGAAGGGGATCGCTGCTCTGCGTCGGATGTGGAATCTGGGCGACGCCTCGACTGGCGCGAGCCTCTCGGTCCTTTTGGCTCGATGGTGGCTCGGTCGGATCACGCTCTGGCCTGCATCCGCTTCCGATGGGCCCAGATCAGTCTTTCGGCCGGTTAGTAATCTCGCCAACTTTATTGAATCAAAGTGATCTTTATAGGTACACAAGCATTGGATCATGAGTCTACCTATGCTAACTTACAGGCAAATTTAGCGAAATTGTGAGCCTCGAAATTAAGGTTTCTTCGCTTATGGACAAAAATACAAGTATCAAAACAACGGCTATGTGTCATACTGTCATACCACGGCTTGCCTGCAGGGGCGCATTGAGCCAGCACAGTAGCCATGTCTCGCCCACTGGCTATTTTGTTTTGTTTTGTTTTTCTTTCGTTTTTTATTCACTTTTTTGTTTTTGTTTTTTTTGTTTTTTAAATTTGTTTATATTTCGAAACATGTACATTATAAAAAAATTACATTAAATTATTTCAAATAATAATAGTGCATTTGAAAGTATTAAATGTGTAAAAATATGTTTTTGATGCACACGAAAATGTATAAATGTAAAACAAAAAATTAGAACATGTTAATCATTTGTACTAAAATTATTTATACATTGCAAAAAAATATTCATGTAATTCAAAAAAATGATTCATGTGTGCAAAAAATCTTACTATTTTCTAAATGGACTGTGATATTTGTCAACCGTGTGACATGTTACAAAAATACCAACCGATCCCGCCAGCGAGGCCCAGATCGCTCGATCCGTCTAAGGAGGCCCGAGTGCGTTCGATTCCGAAATTTTCTCTCGTCCCCGTTGGCCTCGCACCTCCCACGTTCTCTCGGACAGTATTTTTTTTTCACCACCGTTTTTTTCGCGAACAGTATTTTTTTTCCACCACTGTATTTTCACGTTCCCAAATTTTTTTCACTCGTCCCATTAGCCTCCCACTTCCCCACGTTTTTTCCAGTTAGTTTTTTCTTACCTTTCTTCAGAAACAAAAGTAGGGTAAAAGAATGAGGGAAAAGGCTGCTGATGAGATTCGTACCCAAGCCCTCCTTGTTTGATGCTACAGGGCTTACACAAAGCCCAATAACCAACTAGCCAACACACAGTTTCTGTTCACATTCTAAAAAAATATACTACTTCACCGCTGGTGCATATTATTATCATGACATTTACACATTAGTTACTCAAGGGTTTGCTTCCAACAATTTTTTTTCCTATGTTAAAAAGTTACCACGTGTAAATTATCAGGTCTCCTGTGCATATATTATCATGTCATCTACACAAACATAACTGATGAATATTTTCCACAATTTTCCCCAGGGTCAAATGTTACCATGTGTTTTGTACCTAAGTTATCATGTGTGTGGCGCATATATTACCATACTATTTACACAGAAGTTATTGGGAGTATTTCAACAACTTTTTTTCCTCGGTCAAAGCTACCATGGTGTCTTATATATATCTAAGTCATCATGTTTGTGGTCCATAAATCACCATGTAAATGTGCAAAAAGAGTTACAACATTATGTTATCAAGAACTTATCTCCACGGGTGAAAGTTACCATCGTGTTTCTACGCAATTTATCGAAAATTGTCATGCTATTTACACAGAAATTATTGGTTGTATTATCATTTCTATTTGAACATAAGTTATTGTTGTTGGAAATATGCCCTAGAGGCAATAATAAAATGGTTATTATTATATTTCTTTGTTCATGATAATTGTCTATTGTTCATGCTATAATTGTGTTATCCGGAAATCGTAATACATGTGTGAATACATAGACCACAACACGTCCCTAGTGAGCCTCTAGTTGACTAGCTCATTGATCAAAAGATAGTCATGGTTTCCTGACTATGGACATTGGATGTCATTGATAACGGGATCACATCATTAGGAGAATGATGTGATGGACAAGACCCAATCCTAAGCTTAGCTCAAAGATCGTGTAGTTCGTTTGCTGTAGCTTTTCTGAATGTCAAGTATCATTTCTTTAGACCATGAGATTGTGCAACTCCCAGATACCGTAGGAGTGCTTTGGGTGTGCCAAACGTGACAACGTAACTGGGTGACTATAAAGGTACATTACAGGTATCTCCAAAAGTGTCTGTTGGGTTGGTACGAATCGAGACTGGGATTTGTCACTCCGTATGACGGAGAGGTATCTCTGGGCCCACTCGATAATGCATCATCATAATGAGCTCAATGTGATCAAGTGGTTGATCACGGGATCATGCATTACAGTACAAGTAAAGTGACTTGCCGGTAACGAGACTGAACAAGGTATTGGGATACCGACGATCGAGTCTCGGGCAAGTAACGTACCGATTGACAAAGGGAATTGTATACGCATTGATTGAATCCTCGACATCGTGGTTCATCCGATAAGATCATCGTGGAGCATGTGGGAGCCAACATGGGTATCCAGATCCCGCTGTTGGTTATTGACCGGAGAGGCTTCTCGGTCATGTCTGCATGTCTCCCGAACCCGTAGGGTCTACACACTTAAGGTTCGGTGATGCTAGGGTTGTAGAGATATTAGCACATGGTAACCCGAAAGTTGTTTGGAGTCCCGGATGAGATCCCGGACGTCACGAGGAGTTTCGGAATGATCCGGAGGTAAAGATTTATATATAGGAAGTCCAGTTTCGGCCATCGGGAAGGTTTCGGGGGTCACCGGTATTATACCGGGACCACCAGAAGGGTCCCAGGGGTCCACCGGGTGGGGCCACCTATCCCGGAGGGCCCCATGGGCTGAAGTGGGAGGGGAACCAGCCCCTAGTGGGCTGGTGCGCCCCCCTTGGGCCTCCCCCTGCGCCTAGGGTTAGAAACCCTAGGGGTGGGGGGCGCCACCCTTGCCTTGGGGGCAAGGCACCCCCTTGGCCGCCCCCCCCCCCCCAAGAGGTTGGATCTCCTAGGGCTGGTGCCCCCCCTAGGCACCCTATATATAGTGGGGGGAGGGAGGGCTGCGCACCCAAGCCCCTGGCCTCTCCCTCTCCCTCCTGTGACACTCCTCCGTCTCCCAACGCTTGGCGAAGCCCTGCCGAGATTACCGTTGCTTCCACCACCACGCCGTCATGCTGCTGGATCTTCATCAACCTCTCCTTCCCCCTTGCTGGATCAAGTTGGAGGAGACGTCTTCCCAACCGTATGTGTGTTGAACGCGGAGGTGCTGTCCGTTCGGCACTTGGTCATCGGTGATTTGAATCACGTCGAGTACGACTCCATCAACCCCATTCTCTTGAACGCTTCCGCTCGTGATCTACAAGGGTATGTATATGCACTCCTCTTTCCCTCGTTGCTAGATGACTCCATAAATTGATCTTGGTGATGCGTAGAAAAAATTTAAAATTCTGCTACGTTCCCCAACAGTGGCATCATGAGCTAGGTCTATGCATAGTTACTATGCACGAGTAGAACACAAAGTAGTTGTGGGCGTCGATATTGTCAATTTGCTTGCCGTTACTAGTCTTATCTTGATTTGGCGGCATCGTGGGATGAAGCGGCCCGGACCAACCTTACACGTACGCTTACGTGAGACCGGTTCCACCGACTGACATGCACTAGTTGCATAAGGTGGCTGGCGGGTGTCTGTCTCTCCCACTTTAGTCGGATCGGATTCGATGAACAGGGTCCTTATGAAGGGTAAATAGAAATTGGCAATTCACGTTGTAGTTTTGGCATAGGTAAGAAATGTTCTTGCTAGAAACCTATAGCAGCCACGTAAAAACTTGCAACAACAATTAGAGGATGTCTAACTTGTTTTTGCAGCAAGTGTTTTGTGATGTGATATGGCCAAAGGATGTGATGAATGATATATGTGATGTATGAGATGATCATGTTCTTGTAATAGGAATCACGACTTGCATGGCGATGAGTATGACAACCGGCAGGAGCCATAGGAGTTGTCTTTATTTATTTATGACCTGCGTGTCAACATAAATGTCATGTAATTACTTTACTTTATTGCTAAAGCGTTAGACATAGTAGTAGAAGTAACAGATGACGAGACAACTTCAAGAAGACACGATGATGAAGATCATGGTGTCATGCTGGTGACAACGATGATCATGGAGCCCCGAAGATGGAGATCAAAGGAGCAAATGATATTGGCCATATCATGTCACTATTTGATTGCATGTGATGTTTATCATGTTTTACATCTTATTTGCTTAGAACGACGGTAGCTTAAATAAGATGATCCCTCGTAATAATTTCAAGAAAGTGTTCCCCCTAACTGTGCACCGTTGCGAAGGTTCGTTGTTTCGAAGCACCACGTGATGATCGGATGTGATAGATTCTAACGTTCGAATACTACGGGTGTAAGCCAGATTTACACACGCAATACACTTAGGTTGACTTGACGAGCCTAGCATGTACAGACATGGCCTCGGAACACAGAAGACCAAAAGGTCGAGCATGAGTCATATAGAAGATACGATCAACATGAAGATGTTCACCGATGTTGACTAGTTCGTCTCACGTGATGATCGGACACGGCCTAATTAACTCGGATCATGTTATACTTAGATGACTGGAGGGATGTCTATCTGAGTGGGAGTTCATTGAATAATTTGATTAGATGAACTAATTATCATGAACTTAGTCTAAAATCTTTACAATATGTCTTGTAGATCAAATGGCCCACGTTGTCCTCAACTTCAACGTGTTCCTAGAGAAAACCAAGCTGAAAGACGATGGCAGCAACTATACGGACTGGGTCCGGAACCTGAGAATCATCCTCATAGCTGCCAAGAAAGATTATGTCCTAGAAGCACCACTAGGTGACGCACCCGTCCCACAGAACCAAGACGTTATGAACGCTTGGCAGACACGTGCTGATGATTACTCTCTCGTTCAATGCGGCATGTTTTACAGCTTAGAACCGGGGCTCCAAAAGCGTTTTGAGAGACACGGAGCATATGAGATGTTCAAAGAGTTGAAAATGGTTTTTCAAGCTCATGCCCGGGTCGAGAGATATGAAGTCTCCAACAAGTTCTTCAGCTGTAAGATGGAGGAAAATAGTTCTGTCAGTGAGCACATACTCAAAATGTCTGGGTTGCATAACCACTTGACTCAGCTGGGAGTTAATCTCCCGGATGACGCGGTCATTGACAGAATCCTTCGGTCGCTTCCACCGAGCTACAAGAGCTTTGTGATGAACTTTAATATGCAGGGGATGGAAAAGACCATTCCCGAGGTATATTCAATGCTGAAATCAGCAGAGGTAGAAGTCAAAAAGGAACATCAAGTGTTGATGGTGAATAAAACCACTAAGTTCAAGAAAGGCAAGGGTAAGAAGAACTTAAAGAAGGACGGTAAGGGAGTTGCCGCGCCCGGTAAGCAAGCTGCCGGGAAGAAGCCAAAGAATGGACCCAAGCCCGAGACTGCGTATTTTTATTGCAAGGGAAGTGGTCACTGGAAGCGGAACTGTCCGAAATACTTAGCGGACAAGAAGGCCGGCAACACGAAAGGTATATGTGATATACATGTAATTGATGTGTACCTTACCAGTACTCGTAGTAGCTCCTGGGCATTTGATACCGGTGCGGTTGCTCACATTTGTAACTCGAAGCAGGAGCTACGGAATAAGCGGAGACTGGCGAAGGGCGAGGTGACGATGCGCGTCGGGAATGGTTCCAAGGTCGATGTGATCGCCTTCGGCACGCTGCCTCTACATTTACCTACGGGATTAGTTTTAAACCTCAATAATTGTTATTTAGTGCCAGCTTTGAGCATGAACATTGTATTAGGATCTCGTTTAATTTGAGATGGCTACTCATTTAAATTTGAGAATAATGATTGTTCTATTTATATGAGAGATAAGTTTTATGATCATGCTCCAATGGTGAATGGTTTATTCTTAATGAATCTCGAGCGTAATGCTACACATATTCATAGTGTGAATACCAAAAGATGTAAAGTTGATAATGATAGTCCCACATACTTGTGGCACTGCCGTCTTGGTCACATAGGTGTCAAACGCATGAAGAAGCTCCATGCAGATAGACTTTTAGAGTCTCTTGATTATGAATCATTTGACATGTGTGAACCATGCCTCATGGGTAAAATGACCAAGACTCCGTTCTCAGGAACAATGGAGCGAGCAACCAACTTATTGGAAATCATACATACTGATGTGTGCAGTCCATTGAGTGTTGAGGCTCGCGGTGGCTATCGTTATGTTCTCACCCTCACTGATGATTTGAGTAGATATGGGTATGTCTACTTAATGAAACACAAGTCTGAGACCTTTGAAAAGTTCAAGGAATTTCAGAGTGAGGTTGAGAATCAACGTGACAGGAAAATCAAGTTCTTGCGATCAGATCGTGGGGGAGAATACCTGAGTCACGAATTTGGCACACACTTAAGAAAATGTGGAATAGTTTCACAACTCACGCCGCCTGGAACACCTCAGCGTAATGGTGTGTCCGAACGTCGTAATCGCACTCTATTGGATATGGTGCGATCTATGATGTCTCTTATTGATCTACCGCTGTCATTTTGGGGCTATACTTTAGAGACTGCCGCATTCACTTTAAATAGGGCTCCGTCAAAATCCGTTGAGACAACACCGTATGAATTATGGTTTGGGAAGAAACCTAAGCTGTCGTTTCTAAAAGTTTGGGGATGCGATGCTTATGTCAAGAAACTTCAACCTGAAAAGCTCGAACCCAAGTCGGAAAAATGCGTCTTCATAGGATACCCTAAAGAAACTGTTGGGTATACCTTATACCTCAGATCCGAAGGCAAGATCTTTGTTGCCAAGAATGGGTCCTTTCTAGAGAAAGAGTTTCTCTCAAAAGAAATAAGTGGGAGGAAAGTAGAACTTGATGAAGTATTACCTCTTGAACCGGTAAGTGGCGCAGCTCAAGAAAATGTTCCTGAGGTGCCTGCACCGACTAGAGAGGAAGTTGATGATGATGATCATGAAACTTCAGATCAAGTTGCTACTAAACTTCGTAGGTCCACAAGGACACGTTCCACACCAGGGTGGTACGGCAACCCTATCTTGGAAATCATGTTGTTAGACAACGGTGAACCTTCGAACTATGAAGAAGCGATGGCAGGCCCGGATTCCGACAAATGGCTGGAAGCCATGAAATCCGAGATAGGATCCATGTATGAAAACGAAGTATGGACTTTGACTGACTTGCCCGTTGATCGGTGAGCCATAGAAAATAAATAGATCTTTAAGAAGAAGACAGACGCGGATGGTAATGTGACCATCTATAAAGCTCGGCTTGTCGCTAAGGGTTATCGACAAGTTCAAGGGGTTGACTACGATGAGACTTTCTCACCCGTAGAGAAGCTGAAGTCCTTCCGAATCATGTTAGCAATTGCCGCATTCTGTGATTATGAGATATGGCAAATGGACGTCAAAACGGCATTCCTTAATGGTTTCCTTAAGGAAGAATTGTATATGATGCAGCCGGAAGGTTTTGTCGATCCTAAGAATGCTGACAAGGTGTGCAAGCTCCAACGCTCGATTTATGGGCTGGTGCAAGCATCTCGGAGTTGGAACATTCGTTTTGATGAGATGGTCAAAGCGTTTGGGTTTATGCAGACTTATGGAGAAGCCTGCATTTACAAGAAAGTGAGTGGGAGCTCTGTAGCATTTCTCATATTGTATATGGATGACATACTGTTGATGGGAAATGATATAGAATTCTTGGAAAGCATAAAGGACTACTTGAACAAGTGTTTTTCAATGAAGGACCTTTGAGAATCTGCTTATATATTAGGCATCAAGATCTATAGAGATAGATCGAGACGCCTCATTGGTCTTTCACAGAGTACGTACCTTGACAAGATATTGAAGAAGTTCAAAATGGATCAGTCAAAGAAGGGGTTCTTGTCTGTATTGCAAGGTACGAGATTGAGCACGGCTCAATGCCCGACCACGGCAGAAGATAGAGAAAAGTTGAGTGTCGTCCCCTATGCCTCGGCCATAGGGTCTATCATGTATGCTATGCTGTGTACCAGACCTGATGTAAACCTTGCCGTAAGTTTGTTAGGTAGGTACCAAAGTAATCCCAGCATGGAACACTGGACAGCGGTCAAGAATATCCTGAAGTACCTGAAAAGGACTAAGGACATGTTTCTCGTGTATGGAGGTGACGAAGAGCTCGTTGTAAGGGGTTACGTCGATGCTAGCTTTGACACAGATCTGGATGACTCTAAGTCACAAACCGGATACGTGTATATTTTGAATGGTGGGGCAGTAAGCTGGTGCAGTTGCAAGCAAAGCATTGTGGAGGGATCTACATGTGAAGTGGAGTACATGGCAGCCTCGGAGGCAGCACAAGAAGCAGTCTGGGTGAAGGACTTCATTACCGACCTAGGAGTCATACCCAATGCGTCTGGCCCAATGACTCTCTTCTATGACAACACTGGAGCTATTGCCCTTGCCAAGGAGCCCAGGTTTCACAGGAAGACCAGGCATATCAAGCGTCGCTTCAACTCCATTCGTGAAAGTGTTCAAAATGGAGACATAGAGATTTGTAAAATACATACGGACCTGAATGTAGCAGATCCGTTGACTAAACCTCTCCCTAGAGCAAAACATGATCAACACCAGAACTGCATGGGTGTTCGATTCATCACAATGTAACTAGAATATTGACTCTAGTGCAAGTGGGAGACTGTTGGAAATATGCCCTAGAGGCAATAATAAAATGGTTATTATTATATTTCTTTGTTCATGATAATTGTCTATTGTTCATGCTATAATTGTGTTATCCGGAAATCGTAATACATGTGTGAATACATAGACCACAACACGTCCCTAGTGAGTCTCTAGTTGACTAGCTCGTTGATCAAAAGATAGTCATGGTTTCCTGACTATGGACATTGGATGTCATTGATAACGGGATCACAGCATTAGGAGAATGATGTGATGGACAAGACCCAATCCTAAGCTTAGCTCAAAGATCGTGTAGTTCGTTTGCTGTAGCTTTTCTGAATGTCAAGTATCATTTCCTTAGACCATGAGATTGTGCAACTCCCGGATATCTAGGAGTGCTTTGGGTGTGCCAAATGTCACAACGTAACTGGGTGACTATAAAGGTACATTATAGGTATCTCCGAAAGTGTCTGTTGGGTTGGCACGAATCGAGACTGGGATTTGTCACTCCGTATGACGGAGAGGTATCTCTGGGCCCACTCGGTAATGCATCATCATAATGAGCTCAATGTGATCAAGTGGTTGATCACGGGATCATGCATTACGGTACGAGTAAAGTGACTTGCCGGTAATGAGGCTGAACAAGGTATTGAGATACCTACGATCGAGTCTTGGACAAGTAACGTACCGATTGACAAAGGGAATTATATACAGATTGATTGAATCCTCGACATCGTGGTTCATCCGATGAGATCATCGTGGAGCATGTGGGAGCCAACATGGGTATCCAGATCCCGCTGTTGGTTATTGACCGGAGAGGCTTCTCGGTCATGTCTGCATGTCTCCCGAACCCGTAGGGTCTACACACTTAAGGTTCGGTGACGCTAGGGTTGTAGAGATATTAGCACACGGTAACCCGAAAGTTGTTCGGAGTCTCGGATGAGATCCCGAACGTCACGAGGAGTTCCAGAATGGTCCGGATGTAAATATTTATATATAGAAAGTCCAGTTTCGGCCATCGGGAAGGTTTCGGGGGTCACCGGTATTGTACCGGGACCACCAGAAGGGTCCCGGGGGTCCACCGGGTGGGGCCACCTATCCCGGAGGGCCCCATGGGCTGAAGTGGGAGGGGGACCAGCCCCTAGGGGGCTGGTGCGCCCCCCTTGGGCCTTCCCTTGTGCCTAGGGTTAGAAACCCTAGGGGTGGGGGACGCCACCCTTGCCTTGGGGGGCAAGGTACCCCCTTGGCCGCCGCCCCCCCTAGGAGATTGGATCTCCTAGGGCCGGCGCCCCCCTAGGCACCCTATATATAGTGGGGGGAGGGAGGGCTGCGCACCCAAGCCCCTGGCCTCTCTCTCTCCCTCCTATGACACTCTTTCGTCTCCCAGCGCTTGGCGAAGCCCTACCGAGATTACTGTTGCTTCCACCATCACGCCATCGTGCTGCTGGATCTTCATCAACCTCTCCTTCTCCCTTGCTGGATCAAGTTGGAGGAGACGTCTTCCCAACCGTACGTGTGTTGAACGCGGAGGTGTTGTCCGTTCGGCACTTGGTCATCGGTGATTTGAATCACGTCGAGTACGACTCCATCAACCCCGTTCTCTTGAACGCTTCCGCTCGTGATCTACAAGGGTATGTAGATGCACTCCTCTTTCCCTCGTTGCTAGATGACTCCATAGATTGATCTTGGTGATGCGTAAAAAAATTCAAAATTCTGCTACGTTCCCCAACAATTGTATGTAAGTCATCGGGTCCATGGTGTGTATATTACCGTGTTATTCACCCAAAAGTTATTGGGAGGTATGTTTCCAACAACTTTATTCCCGGTCAAAAACTTATCATGGTGTATGTATTTGAGTTATCAGCTCCGTGATGCGTAAATTATCATATTATTTTCATAGAAGTTACCGCACGCATGCTTTGAAACAATTTTCCCTGAGCCAAATTTACCGCGGTGTTTGTACGTTAGTTATCAAGTCCACAATGCGTACATTACCATGCTATTTTCATAGAAGTTACTATGCTATCAGGTTCGCGGGCTTGACCTTACTTATAGAACACAACAACAAAACAAGTTATAGCCTAGTTATGTATTCTCCACATGGGAAAAACAATGGGACTAGGAGATAAATCGCCATAGCTCAAAATTGGAAAGAAAAAGAAATGCCTTTTACCGCGTCCAATTGTCATCTTAGGCTCTCAGTCCTTATTTACAAAAATTACATAAAATAGTACCCAATCACAACATAGTGCATGCCTAGATGGTTGTCTCAGCTAGCCCAAAACCTGTGCGTGCGGGGTTTGACTCCCGCTCTGTTCATTTTTTTGCCATATTTATGGATTTATTAGGGCGAGGCATCGAAATTACCGATGGGGATTGCGGTATGTACGATCGTCAATCAAACGGCAGCCAATGCATTCGGTCATTTTGCAAAAACCATTTGGTGTGCCCATACATTAGTCGTTAAACATAAGTTACCAATGGTATAGTTTTCAATATTTTTTTGCCTTGGTCAAAGTTACCGCGGTGTTTGTATGTAAATTATCGGGTATGCGATTCGTATATTATTGTGCTATTTTCACATAAATTATCGAGGGTATATTTTTCAATAACTTTGTCCCCTCTTTGGTGAAAGTTATCGTGGCGTTTGTACATAAATTATCGGGTATTCGGTTCACATATTACCGAGCTATTTTCACATAAGTTACCGGGGTATGTGACGATGACATGTACCTAGGATAGGGTCATGGGCCTGACCTAGACGCCTTACCCAAGGACACTGCCCTGAAGTCAAAGGCATTCGAAGCACAAGAAGAGAAAACCGACTGAGTTATCGAGGAGTGCAATCCACTCGACCTTCAACCTCACTCGGATACTCCAATTCCATTCGACCAAGAGAATGAGTCACTCGATGATACAAGAAATCATTTGGAGTAGAGAAGGCTTAACGTCACTCGAGATGGCAACGGTCAGGCAATCACTCTGTAGACTTAAAGATCATTTATACTCCTTTATTGCTGGCGTTATCAGTAACGCTCTATCTTAATGTACATTGAACCCTTTGTAACGTGGGCTGGCTGGGATCCTGGCGCACTCTATATAAGCCACCCCCTCCACTGGCACAAGGGTTCACACCCCCTGTAACTCTCATGCATAAACCAGTCGACCAAGCCTCCGGGCACCGAAACGTAGGGCTATTACCTCTTCTGAGAAGGGCCTGAACTCGTAAATCTTGCATGCGCAACCTTGCCATAGCTAGGATCTTGCCTCCTCCTACGTACCCCCTATTCTACTGTCAGACTTACTCCCACGACAGTATGTTCTTCAACAACTTTCCCCCCTTAGTCAAAAGTTATCGCGTTATTTGTACGTAAACTATCGGGTATGTGATACATATATTACCATGTTATTTTCACATAAATTACTGAGGGGGTATGTTTTTCAACAAATTCCCCCCTTGGTTAAAGTTACCATGGTGTTTGTACAGAAGTTATCGGGTATGTGGTTCATATATTACCGTTCTATTTTCACATAATATATCGATGATATATTTTCAATAACTTTTGTTTCCGGTGCAAAAGTTACCATGGTGTTTGTACGGTGCTTATTACCATGTTATTTATACAGAATTTACCCTTCCCCCGTAAATCTTACCGCAATGTTTGTATGTAAATTATCAGATATGCATTTTGTATATCACCATGCTATTTTCACATAAAGTTACCGGGGTATCTTTTTTGAGAAACTTAATATATGTGTTTGTAGGTAAGTTATCAGGTCCGCGGTGCTTAAAATACCATGTTATTTACACAAAATTTATCAAAGTATCTTTCATAAACTTTTTTCCTCTAGGTCAAACAACCTTTTTCGGGTCAAAATTAATACCGTGATGGTATTGAAGTTGTTAGGATCAAAGTAGAAAACATCGTCGAAAGACAGTTTATTGCGAGAGATGTGTATCTGACAAAAACTTCATTCTTTTTGTAGCTTTTTTTCTTTTAATTTACCAAAAAATGAAAGAAGAGTGCATAGAAGCTAGTAGATTGCATCGGCTACTAGCATGAAATAGCAACATCACTCGCTGCTACTCTAGCTAGTAACTAGCCTAATTAGCAGACAGCAGCTAGCCTAGCTACCCTAATTAACCTAGCTAGTAAACAGCAGCAGATCGCGTATGGAACAGTGGCAGGAACAACAAATAGCAGCAAGCACATGGAGCACCCTCAAAAAAAAAAAACAAGCGCATGGAGCCCATGCACTGGAGGAGCTGCACATGGAGCAGGGCAGAAAAGTCCACGCGCGTCTTGCGCGGAAGGAGCAGCGCGCAGCCGACGCGCGGGCGTTTGCGAAAAAAAAAACATTGACCACTTGATGCAAATCATACAACGCTGGATGCGATAGGTAGTTTTGCAGAAAAACTCCCGTGTGCCAGATACATATTTCGTGTATGAAAATGTTAAACATGTATAGAAAATGTTTCATATGTATACGAAAAATGTACGTGTATGGAAAAAGTAGACATAAGAACATATAATATAAAAAATGTTAATCATTTATTTATAAATGTTAAACATGCATAATTTTTTTCATATGTATATAAATGTAGATTATGTGGGAAAAAGGTAGAGATATGTTGAAAATCCTACAAAAACATAAGAAACCCTTGAACCACGAGGAAATCAAAGAAAACCAACAAAAATGAGAAAAATAAAACATAACCAAAGAAAAGAAGAAAAGTAAAAAACCTATGAGAACCTAGAAAAACATAGAAGTAGAAAATGAAAGTGAAAAGGCAAAATGAAAAAGAAGAAGAAAATCCGAAGAAACTGATAAAACCAAGAAAGAAAGAAATAATAACTGAAGAAAACCAAAGACAGAGAAAAATGATTAAAAAAAGTTGAAAAACAAGGCGAACGAGGGAACTTGCGAAGCGAAGGCCAGCGACTGCGAGCAAGCGAACACAGGCACGAAAATGGGCGGCTCAAACGCAGAACGCCAGAGGCAAAGTATTGCAAATCAGTAGGGTGATATATAGCTCCTACGTTTTCGGCCTGGCCGCTCACCTGTTTGCGCTAGGCCTGATTCTCAGGCGGGAGCGTCGTTTCTTGGGCCGTTGCGGGCTTCTGGTCCAATTGCCGCAAGCACTCGTCACTGCCCATCTCCCTAGGCCGGCTACCCCTTGCCGTGGGATGAAGAGGCGACGCCCATGACGCCGGTGCGCAGGACTAGTGGTTGTGTCGAAGTCGTTGGACCTATGAGAAATTACAAGACTTCATGGGGAGTTTTATGCAAGTTTGCATAAGGTCTCCGTTTCACCATTGATCCACAATCCAATGGCCATGGTCTGCTCGAAGAGGCCAAGTAATTAACCGCCACCGGAGGGGGGGTCCTCAGCCCAGCCCTCCTGACCGAGAGACGACATGGTGAGTACCCCCTAGTCCAGGACACCTATCTCGGATGAACAGTGGACCATACCTAATGATAGTCTTTTCACTACGAGGAATTGCTCTTTGGTAAATGAAAATCATCCAAGCTTGAATCACTGCTATGAGTGATGCTGACTAAAATACCAGCTTGGTTTGTTGGTCCATATCGTCCTATACATTGATGTGTCAGTAAGAAATGGCCAAATCTAACCCAAATCGGTCTAGAAAACAATAGAGGAGGGGGGTATACCTACTTTAGAGATGACAAGGAGGACGGGGGGCATGGCTGAGACGAGGAGGACGAGACAGAGGCCAAGAATAAGGGGAGAAGCATATCTTGTTGCTGGAGAGTGATGTTGCCGCTACTGCTTCTTACGCATATCTGAGTCGCCGCCATCGCGAGTGCCAAGAACTAAGGAAGAGCTAGTCCAAGAGCAAGTTGTGAGCGAGTAACGGGGTGAGGCTAGATTTCTCGCCATCCTGCGTCAACACATTTTGAAGGAAATATGCCCTAGAGGCAATAATAAAGTTGTTATTTATATTTCCTTATATCATGATAAATATTTATTATTCATGTTAGAATTGTATTAACCGGAAACTTGATGCATGTCTGGATACATAGACAAAACACCGTGTCCCTAGTAAGCCTCTGCTAGACTAGCTCGTTGATCAAAGATAGTTAAGTTTCCTAACCATAGACATGTGTTGTCATTTGATTAACGAGATCACATCATTAGGAGAATGATGTGATGGAAAAGATCCATACGTTAGCTTAGCATAATGATCGTTAAGTTTTATTGCTATTGCTTTCTTCATGACTTATACATATTCCTTTGACTATGAGATTCTGCAACTACCGGATACTGGAGGAATACCTTGTGTGCTATCAGACGTCACAACATAATTGGATGATTATAAAGATGCTCTACAGGTATCTCCGAAGGTGTTTGTTGGGTTGGCATAGATCAAGATTAGGATTTGTCACTCCGAGTATCAGAGAGGTATCTCTGGGCCCTCTCGGTAATGCTCATCATAATAAGCCTTGCAAGCAATGTGACTAATGAGTTAGTCGCAGGATGATGCATTACAGAATGAGTAAAGAGACTTGCCGGTAATGAGATTGAACTAGGTATGGAGATACCGATGATCGAATCTCAGGCAAGTAACATACCGATGACAAAGGGAATAACGTATGTTGTCATAACAGTTTGACCGATAAAGATCTTCATAGAATATGTGGGAGCCAATATGAGCATCCAGGTTCCGCTATTGGTTATTGACCGGAGACGTGTCTCGGTCATGTCTACATAGTTCTCGAACCCGTAGGGTCCGCACGCTTAACGTTTGATGACGATTTGTATTATATGAGTTATGTGATTTGGTGACCGAATGTTGCTCAGAGTCCCGGATGAGATCACGGACATGGCGAGGAGTCTTGAAATGGTCAAGAGTTAAATATTCATATATAGGACGATAGTATTTGGACACCGGAAGTGTTCCGGGGGTACCGGGTACGTATCGGGTCAGTGGAAGGGGTCACCGGAAGGGGAAGGAGGAAAGGAAAAAGGGAATAGGATTCCCTCTCCCCTTCCTACTCCGAATACGAATAGGAAAGGGGGGAGGCCGAATTGGGAGGATCACAGGTAGGATTCCTCCTACTTGGGGAGCCCCCTTGGCTGCCTCTCCTCCCCTCCAACCTATATATAAGGGGGCACCGCTAGAACACACAACAAACATTGTTAGCCGTGTGCGGCACCCCCATCCACAGTTTACGCCTCCGATCATATTCACATAGTGCTTAGGCGAAGCCCTGCGCGGATCACTTCACCATCACTGTCACCACACCGTCGTGATGACAGAACTCTCCCTCGACACTTTGTTGGATTAAGAGTTCGAGGGACGTCATCGAGCTGAACGTGTGCAGAACTCAGAGGTGTCGTACGTTCGGTGCTTGATCGGCCGGAACAAGAAGATGTTCGACTACATCAACCACGTTGTCAAACGCTTCCGCTTTCGGTCTACGAGGGTACGTGGACACACTCTCCCCTTCGCGTTGTTATGCATCTCCTAGATAGATCTTGCGTGAGCGTAGGAATTTTTTTGAAATTGCATGCTACGTTACCCATCAGTGGCATCCGAGCCAGGTATATGCGTAGATGATATGCACGAGTAGAACACAAAGAGTTGTGGGCGATGATAGTCATACTTCTTACCACCAACGTCTTATTTTGATTTGGAGGTATTGCTGGATGAAACGGCCCGGACCAACCTTACATGACCACATTCATGAGACTGGTTCCACCGACAGACATGCAACTAGTTTTGCATAAAGGTGGCTGGTGGGTTGATATGTCTCCGTCGTATCTACTTTTCCAAACACTTTTGCACTTGTTTTGGACTCTAACTTGTATGATTTTAATGGAACTAACCCGGACTAACGTTGTTTTCAGCAGAATTGCTATGGTGTTATTTATGTGCAGAAACAAAAGTTCTCGGAATGACCTGAAACTTCACGGAACACCTTTTCGGAAAATATAAAAAATCCTTGCAAAAGATGAAGGCCAGGGGGCCCACCACCTGTCCACGAGGGTGGGGGCGCGCCTGCCCCCCTAGGGCACGCCCCTACCTCATGGGCCCCCCTGGAGCTCCTCCGACCTCAAGACCAACTCTATATATTTGCTTTCTGGGAGAAAAAAATCAGAGAGAATAATTCATCCCGTTTCACGATATGGAGCCACCGCCAAGCCCTAAAACCTCTTGGGAGAGGGCTGATCTGGAGTCCGTTCGGAGCTCCGGAGAGGGGAATCCGTCGCCATCGTAATCATCAACCATCCTCCATCACCAATTTCATGATGCTCACTGCCGTGCGTGAGTAATTCCATCATAGGCTTGCTGGACGGTGATGGGTTGGATGAGATTTATCATGTAATTGAGTTAGTTTTGTTAGGGTTTGATCCCTAGTATCCACTATGTTCTGAGATTGATGTTGCTATGACTTTGGTATGCTTAATGCTTGTCACTAGGGCCCGAGTGCCATGATTTCAGATCTGAACCTATTATGTTTTCATCAATATATGAGAGTGCTTGATCCTACCTTGCAAGTCTATAGTCACCTACTATGTGTTATGATCCGTTAACCCCGAAGTGACAATAATCGGGATACTTACCGGTGATGACCGTAGTTTGAGGAGTTCATGTATTCACTATGTGTTAATGCTTTGGTCTGGTACTCTATTAAAAGGAGGCCTTAATATCCCTTAGTTTCCATTAGGACCCCGCTGCCACGGGAGGGTAGGACATAAGATGTCATGCAAGTTCTTTTCCATAAGCATGTATGACTATATTCGGAATACATGCCTACATTACATTGATGAACTGGAGCTAGTTCTGTGTCACCCTAGGTTATGACTGTTACATGATGAACCGCATCCGGCATAGTTCTCCATCACTGATCCATTGCCTACGAGCTTTCCACATATTGTTCTTCGCTTATTTACTTTTCCGTTGCTATTGCTATCATCACTACAAAATACCAAAAACATTACTTTTGCTGCTGTTACCTTTTGCTACCGTTACCACTACTATCATATTACTATACTACTAAACACTTTGCTGCTAAACACTTTGCTGCAGATATTAAGTTTCCAGGTGTGGTTGAATTGACAACTCAGCTGCTAATACTTGAGAATATTCTTTGGCTCCCCTTGTGTCGAATCAATAAATTTGGGTTGAATACTCTGCCCTTGAAAACGGTTGCGATCCCCTATACTTGTGGGTTATCAAGACTATTTTCTGGCGCCGTTGCAGGGGAGCATAGATCTATTCTTTGAGTCACTTGGGATTTATATCTGCTTATCATTATGAAGAACTTGAGAGATCCAAAAACCAAGATTTATCCCTCAACTACGAGGGGAGGTAAGGAACTGCCATCTAGCTCTGCACTTGATTCACCTTCTGTTTTGAGTAAGCTTGCGACACCTAAACCTTCTTTGGTTATTCGTTCTGATATGTCGCATGTTATTGATGATGCCACTTCTGCTATGGATGATACTTATGATGAAACTACTTCTATGCTTGATACTACTGTGCCACTTGGTGCATTTCTTGATGAACAACTTGCTAGGGTTAGAGAGAGTGAAAATATTGAATCTGATAATACTGATGAAAGTGATGATGAAGACTTTCCTGTTATTCCTAAGGGTTATGTTTTTGATAAAGAAGCTTCTTTAGCTATTTTAGCTTGCAAAGATAGATACGAACTCAAGAGGTTATTAGCTAAATGGAATCAGCAATCTCTAAATGCTAGAATGAAACCTGACCCTGCTTTTGCTACTTCACCTATCTGTGTTACCGATAAGGATTATGAACTCTCTGTTGATCCTGATATAATTACTTTGGTTGAATCTGGTCCTTTTCATGGCTATGAATCTGAAACTGTTGTGGCACATCTTACTAAATTAAATGATATAGCTACCCTGTTCACTAATGATGAGAGAACTCGTTACTTTTATATCCTTAAAATATTTCCGTTCTCATTAAAGGGTGATGCTAAGATATGGTTTAATTCTCTTGATCCTGATTGTGTGCGTAGTCCCCGGGATATGATTTATTACTTCTCTGCTAAATATTTCCCTGCTCATAAGAAACAAGCTGCTTTAAGGGATATATATATAATTTTGTGCAAATTGAAGAAGAGAGTCTCCCACAAGCTTGGGGGAGGCTTCTCAAGTTACTTAATGCTTTGCCTGATCATCCTCTTAAGAAAAATGAAATACTTGATATCTTTTATAATGGACTAACCGATGCCTCTAGAGATTACCTGGATAGTTGTGATGGTTCTGTTTTCAAGGAAAGAACACCGGATGAAGTTGAAATTCTATTGAATAATATGTTGACAAATGAAAATAATTGGACACCTCCTAAGCCAGTTCCTGAGCCTATTCCTAAACCAACTCCGAAGAAGAGAGGTATTCTATTTCTCATTCCTGAAGATATGGAAGAGGCAAAGAAATCTATGAAAGAAAAAGGTATTAAAGCTGAAGATGTTAAGAATTTACCTCCTATTGAAGAAATACACGATCTTAATTTACCGCCTGTTGAAGAAACATACGATCTTAATCCATCTCCTATTGAAGAAACTCATGGTCTTGATAACCCGACACAGGTAGTAAAGGTAAATTCTCTGTATAGATATGATAAAGTTGAAATCCCATTTACTAAATTTCCTAGCCCATGCTTAGATGAGTTTGATAAATTTATGGCTAAGCAAGAAGATTTTAATGCTTATTTTGGTAGACAATTGAAATACAATTCAAATATGCTTGAACACTTGGGTGATTATATGGCTAATGTTAAAGGTGAACTTAAACTTATTAGTAAACATGCTTCTATGGTTACCACTCAAGTAGAACAAGTACTTAAAGCTCAAAATGATTTGCTCAATGAAATTAATAGTAAGAATAATGATAATGTTGTTAGAGTTATGACTAGAGGTGGTAAAATGACTCAGGAACCTTTGTATCATGAAGGCCACCCTAAGAGAATTGAGCAAGATTCTCAGAGAAATAATATAGATGCACCTAGTCCTTCTAAAAGGAAGAAAAAGAAAAATGATATGACTTTGCATGCTTCTAGTGAACCTATTACTGAAACACCTGATAATCCAAATGATATTTCTATCTCTGATGCTGAAACACAATCTGGTAATGAACCTGAAACTGGTGATAATGTTAACGATAATGTTCATGATGATGCTCAACCTAGTAATGAGAGTGAATAGCAAAAAACTACCACATTACGGGCTATCGTTCCGAAAAACTACCGCTTTTTTATTTTTTCAAAAAACTACCACAAAAGTGGCTGGCTGTTCCAAAAAAACCCCAAGTGGCCGAACGGTTAAGTTTTAACTGGGGTTATGACATGTGGGGCCCGCCCGTCAGGGTTTTGTCGGCCACAGTGCTCACGGCGCGCGGGTGACGGCCGTTAGGGCGCACAAGCCGTCCCGACCAGGTCAAAACGGTCGCCCCCTCACTCACTCTCACTCTCCCCCTCACTCTCACTCTCCCCCCTCGCTCTGTTTCCCCTGGCCGAGCTCTCCATCGTCGCCGACCACCTCAGTTCCTTGTCGCCGGCCAGGATGCCTTCTTGGAATGATGGGGATGAGAGCTCCGACGACAGCATGGGGGGCAACCTGATGGACATGGAGTACTTTGTAAGCCTCATCCTCCGCCTCTCTGTCATTATCTAGGGTTAGGATTAGGGTTGAATCGATTTGGGAATGAGGGCTGATGAGCTGTATATTTGTATGGATGGATTCCTTTGGTTTGGTTATCTATTAGTTTTGATCTAGGGTATGGATGGCACTGTGATGTCTAATCTGACCTTTAGCAAGGCAAAGCTTGACTCAAGTTGAACTAGTTGATGCATTGGTTCTGATCTACCTTTTACTGCATGTAGGACACACCTGACACCATCCCTGAGCCACTCTGGTGTGGTGCTCCCATGGAGGAAGTTGCCAAGTGTACTCTGCACGATATGAAGCCTAGAAAGTGTGTTGCTTTTAAAGGTGCTAACACTGGGAGGAGGTTCTATGGATGCCCTGTTCAGGTGAGTAATTGAGTATGCTGGGTGGATTCAGTTATGCCCAGTGGTTACTGAATTTGTACGTTAACTCTGTTTGAACTGAATTTAGTACTGAATTTATGGTTACATGTCCTCCTTGTGTACCAACCCTCTTTTGAATTGAAGTTAGAACTGAATTTATGCATTTTCTGAAGTATGTGTTCTCTGATCAAACTATAGGGAGGTGTGAATTGTGGTGTAGTTCAGTGGGTTGATCCTGCCTGGCCTGATGTACTTAAGAACTGCCTCATCAAGTTGTGGGAAATGTTACATGAGCAAAACCTTGGAAGGATTCAAGACAAGCATGCATATGAGGATGAGGTTGCCAAGTTGAAGAAGGACTATGATCTGCTCTGCACTGAGTATCATAAAATGGTTGATGATGTTAGCAAGATGTTTGACTGGCAGGATGGTGTTGGCAAGATTGACTACCAAAAAGCAATGGATGCTGAGAAATTTGAGAAGCAGAAGGAAGAGCTAGAGCTGGAGATGAAGATGGAGAAGCTAAGGCTAGCAAAAGAACAGAGGTGTATCCTTCAGGCCCAGGCAGATATAATTCACAACACCAGGAAGGCAATGAAAGAGATAAAGGTGGACAGGGATCTTCTTGCACAAGAGAAGACAGAGCTTGAGAAAGTAGTTGCTGATCTGCTGAATGCTGGCCATGGGAGCAAGGAAAAGCTTGAGAAAATCAAGGCCATACTGGAGGCTTGAAGATTTGGACAATGGTGGTTAAGTAAGTAAGGTGGCCTACACATATAACAGGCCTTGCAAGATGATGGTAGGAGTATATTTTGTGCAGTCCTATATGAACTGTTTAAGTTATGGTAACTAGAGTTGTGGAGAACCTTTGCTAAGTCTGGCTTATGTTATTGTACTGTTAAGAACCTATCTATCTTAAGTAATGCAGTGAAGAACTGTTCTATTTCTTTAGGTTGTTTTCCTGAAAGTAGCAATGCTGAACTAGTATATTTTTGGGCCTAAAACCATTATGTACACATTGTGGGCCTAGACTAGGCTGTTTTATTACTCCACCTACCTACCACCAACCATTAGTAGTCTATAAAGCCCACCCCTTGAGTGAAACCGTGGTTAATCCCCCCATCCCCACCCTTCTCAACCCCCAGCCGCCAAAGAAACCCTAGAATCCAAGGGAGAGATGGATCCTGGAGAGGTCATAGATGGAGAAGAAGAGGTGCCCAGGCAAGCCAGGCGCAAAGATGCAAGGAGGAGGGCGAGAAGGCAACTTGCTGAGATGATCCTTGCAGCACGCAACCGCAAGGACATAGAGCAATTCCTGGAGGCATTCCCCCTGGTTCCAACCCTAGTGATGATGATATCATCTACTGGGCAAGGAGGAGGGCAAATTTGCATCCCTTTCAGGTCACTAGGCAGAGGTGGACTAGGATTCTGTACCCATGATGCTGCTGTTATGTTTCTGTGTTCCTAGATCTGTATTTCTATCTATGTGATGTTTGAAGTTGGTGTAAGAACAATTTTGAATGAGCTATGTATGTGATGAATCAAGTTGTCTATGATGCAATGCAATGTATGAAGCTGGTGAAAGAATTGAATGATCTATCTATGTGATGAATCAATCTGTCTATGATGCAATTTATGAGTGAATTTTTTATCTATATTTGTATGTATGAATGAATTGATCTGGTGATCTTGATGTTTTAAGTTAGATATGTTATGGTTTGGTCAGATGGCCATATCTTGTTGTTTTAGGTTTGATCTCTTAGGGTTTGGTGCCTAGATGGGAAAATCTTGATGTTTTAGCTTTGATATGTTAGGTTTTGGTCCTAGATAGCCACTTTGGGGTTGGTCGACAAGTAGCCACCCAAAGTGGCTAAATTTGGGTGGCTTTAGGGTTGGTCGACAAGTTCCACCCCAAAGTGGCCAAATGTGGCCACTTTGGGGTTGGTCGACAAGTTGCCCCCCAAAGTGACCAAATTGACCTAATCATATCAATCAATTATCAACAGAATAAATCACTTGGTCTACATAACAATGCTCAGCATAAGAAATAATTTCATATGAAACAATTCATAACCTAGGACATATCAAATCAAAATAGAGCTTGACAGCAGATAACTTAATTGTTCCAAGCAGTTCAAACACATACCATATAACTTAATTGTTCCAAGCAGTTCATACATAGACCACATAACTTAATTGTTCAAATGAAAACAGAGTTCACTACAAATAACACAGATAGCAAGCATGCCTAACAAGCAAAGTTCAAGGCATAAAGCATAGTTGAGTGCAACACATTCAATGGTTGCCACTGGCTGTGAAATACAAAGCAAGTTTGCTTGGGGCCTTCCTCTTCCTATTAGAACCAACATCAGCTTGACCTAATGTTGATGCTGCCCTTGGAGCATTGAAACCTCTTGCACTTGACCTGGTGTTGTTGGCTGGTGCTGAAGCAGGTGGTGGGTTCTTTCTCTTTCTTGATCCACCTATTGAAACTGCAGTAGATGTGGTTGCCCTTGTTGTAGCAGATGTGGTTGCCCTTGTTGAGGCTGTTGCTGGTTTCCTGCCCCTAAGTGGTCCTAAAGCTGGAGCAGGACCTGCAGCTGGAGCTGGACCTGAAGGTGGAGCTGGACCTGATGATGTGGCCCTAGCTGGAGGTGGCCTGGTTGGTGCTAAAGTTGCTGGGTAGGATTGAAGGAAATATGCCCTAGAGGCAATAATAAAGTTATTATTTATTTCCTTATATCATGATAAATGTTTATTATTCATGCTAGAATTGTATTAACCGGAAACATAATACATGTGTGAATACATAGACCAACAGAGTGTCACTAGTATGCCTCTACTTGACTAGCTCGTTAATCAAAGATGGTTATGTTTCCTAACCATGAACAAAGAGTTGTTATTTGATTAACGAGGTCACATCATTAGTAGAATGATCTGATTGACATGACCCATTCCATTAGCTTAGCACCCGATCGTTTAGTATGTTGCTATTGCTTTCTTCATGACTTATACATGTTCCTATAACTATGAGATTATGCAACTCCCGTTTACCGGAGGAACACTTTGGGTACTACCAAACGTCACAACGTAACTGGGTGATTATAAAGGAGTACTACAGGTGTCTCCAATGGTGGATGTTGGGTTGGCGTATTTCGAGATTAGGGTTTGTCACTCCGATTGTCGGAGAGGTATCTCTGGGCCCTCTCGGTAATGCACATCACATAAGCCTTGCAAGCACTACAATTAATATGTTAGTTGTGAGATGATGTATTACGGAACGAGTAAAGAGACTTGCCGGTAACGAGATTGAACTAGGTATTGGATACCGACGATCGAATCTCGGGCAAGTAACATACCGATGACAAAGGGAACAACGTATGTTGTTATGCGGTCTGACCGATAAAGATCTTCGTAGAATATGTAGGAGCCAATATGGGCATCCAGGTCCCGCTATTGGTTATTGACCGGAGACGTGTCTCGGCCATGTCTACATTGTTCTCGAACCGTAGGGTCCGCACGCTTAACGTTACGATGACAGTTATTATGAGTTTATGCATTTTGATGTACCGAAGGTTGTTTGGAGTCCCGGATGAGATCACGGACATGACGAGGAGTCTCGAAATGGTCGAGACGTAAAGATTGATATATTGGAAGCCTATGTTTGGACATAGGAAGTGTTCCGGGTGAAATCGGGATTTTACCGGAATACCGGGAGGGTTACCGGAACCCCCCGGGAGACTAATGGGCCTATTGGGCCTTAGTGGAAAAAGAGAAAAGGGGCAGCCCATAGCTGGCCGGCGCCCCCCCTTCCCCAAGTCCTAGTAGGACTAGGAGAAGGAGCCGGCCCCCCCTCTCTCTCCTTTCCCCCTGAGAGTCCTAATTGGAATAGGATTGGAGGGGGGAGTCCTACTCCCGGTAGGAGTAGGACTCCCCCTGCGCCTCCCTCTCTCTGGCCGGCCGGCCCCCCTCCTCCAACCTTTATATACGGGGGCAGGGGACACCCCAAGACACACAAGTTGATCCTTGAGATCGTTCCTTAGCCGTGTGCGGTGCCCCCTGCCACCAAATTCCACCTCGATCATACCGTTGTAGTGCTTAAGCGAAGCCCTGCGTTGGTAGTACATCAAGATCGTCACCACGCCGTCGTGCTGACGGAACTCTTCCTCGACACTTTGCTGGATCGGAGCCCGAGGATTGTCATCGAGCTGAACGTGTGCTAAGAACTCGGAGGTGCCGGAGTAACGGTGCTTGGATCGGTCGGATCGGGAAGAAGACGTACGACTACTTCCTCTACATTGTGTGATCGCTTCCACAGTCGGTCTGCGTTGGTACGTAGACAACACTCTCCCCTCTCGTTGTTGTGCATCACCATGATCTTGCGTGTGCGTAGGAAATTTTTTGAAATTACTGCGTTCCCCAACAGTGGCATCCGAGCCTAGGTTTTATGGTTTGATGTTATTTGCACGAGTAGAACACAAGTGAGTTGTGGGCGATACAAGTCATACTGCCTACCAGCATGTCATACTTTGGTTCGGCGGTATTGTTGGGTGAGACGATCCGGACCAACCTTACGCGTACTCTTACGCGAGACCGGTTCTCTCGACGTGCTTTGCACATAGATGGCTTGCGGAAGACTGTCTCTCCAACTTTAGTTGAACCAAGTGTGACTATGCCCGGTCCTTGAGAAGGTTAAAACGGAGTCTATTTGACGAACTATCGTTGTGATTTTGATGCGTAGGTGAGATGAGTTCTTACTTAAGCCCGTAGCAGCCACGTAAAACTTGCAACAACAAAGTAGAGGACGTCTAACTTGTTTTTGCAGGGTATGTTGTGATGTGATATGGTTAAGGCATGATGCTGATTTTATTGTATGAGATGATCATGTTTTGTAACCGAGTTATCGGCAACTGGTAGGAGCCATATGGTTGTCGCTTTATTGTATGCAATGCAATCGCGATGTAATGCTTTACTTTATTACTAAACGGTAGTGATAGTCGTGGAAGCATAAGATTGGCGAGACGACAACGATGCTACGATGGAGACCAAGGTGTCGCGCCGATGACGATGGTGATCATGACGGTGCTTCGGCGATGGAGATCACAAGCACAAGATGATGATGGCCATATCATATCACTTATATTGATTGTATGTGATGTTTATCCTTTTATGCATCTTATCTTGCTTTGATTGACGGTAGCATTATAAGATGATCTCTCACTAAATTATCAAGAAGTGTTCTCCCTGAGTATGCACCGTTGCCAAAGTTCGTCGTGCCCAGACACCACGTGATGATCGGGTGTGATAAGCTCTACGTCCAAATACAACGGGTGCAAAACAGTTGCACACGCAGAATACTCAGGTTATACTTGATGAGCCAAGCATATACAGATATGGCCTCGGAACACGGAGACCGAAAGGTCGAGCGTGAATCATATAGTAGATATGATCAACATATTGATGTTCACCATTGAAAACTACTCCATCTCACGTGATGATCAGTTATGGTTTAGTTGATTTGGATCACGTGATCACTTAGAGGATTAGAGGGATGTCTATCTAAGTGGGAGTTCTTAAGTAATATAATTAAATTGAACTTAAATTTATCATGAACTTAGTCCTGGTAGTATCTTGCAAATCATGTTGTAGATCAATAGCTCGCGTTGTTACTTCCCTATGTTTATTTTGATATGTTCCTAGAGAAAATTGTGTTGAAAGATGTTAGTAGCAATGATGCGGATTGGATCCGTGATCTGAGGTTTATCCTCATTGCTGCACAGAAGAATTATGTCCTTGATGCACCGCTAGGTGACAGACCTATTGCAGGAGCAGATGCAGACGTTATGAACGTTTGGCTAGCTCAATATGATGACTACTTGATAGTTTAGTGCACCATGCTTAACAGCTTAGAATCGGGACTTCAAAGACGTTTTGAACGTCATGGACCATATGAGATGTTCCAGGAGTTGAAGTTAATATTTCAAGCAAATACCCGAGTTGAGAGACATGAAGTCTCCAGCAAGTTCTATAGCTAAAAGATGGAGGAGAATCGCTCAACTAGTGAGCATGTGCTCAGATTGTCTGGGTACTACAATCGCTTGAATCAAGTGGGAGTTAATCTTCCAGATAAGATAGTGATTGACAGAACTCTCTAGTCATCATCACTAAGTTAGTAGAACTTCGTGATGAACTATAATATGCAAGGGATAACGGAAACAACTCCCAAGCTCTTCGTGATGCTGAAATCAACGAAGGTAGAAATCAAGAAAAACATCAAGTGTTGATGGTTGACAAGACCACTAGTTTCAAGAAAAGGGCAAAGGGAAGAAGGGGAACTTCAAGAAGAACGGCAAGCAAATTGCTGCTCAAGTGAAGAAGCCCAAGTCTGATCCTAAGCCTGAGACTAAGTGATTCTACTGCAAAGGGACTGGTCACTGGAAGCGGAACTACCCCAAGTGATTGGCGGATAAGTAGGATGGCAAAGTGAACATAAGTATATTTGATATACATGTTATTGATGTGTACTATACTAGTGTTTATAGCAACCCCTCAGTATTTGATGCTAGTTCAGTTGCTAAGATTAGTAACTCGAAACGGGAGTTGCAGAATAAACAGAGACTAGTTAAGGGTGAAGTGACGATGTGTGTTGGAAGTAGTTCCAAGATTGATATGATCATCATCGCACACTCCCCTATACTTTCGGGATTAGTGTTGAACTTAAATAAGTGTTATTTGGTTGAGCATGAATATGATTTGATCATGTTTATTGTAATACGGTTATTCATTTAAGTAAAAGAATAAGTTGTTGTTCTGTTTACATGAATAAAACCTTATATGGTTACACACCCAATGAAAATAGTTCATTGGATCTCGATCTTAATAATACACATATTCATAATATTGAAACCAAAAGATGCAAAGTTAATAATGATAGTGCAACTTATTTGTGGCACTGTTGTTTAGGTCATATTGGTATAAAGCGCATGAAGAAACTCCATGCTGATGGGCTTTCGGAATCATTTGATTATGAATCACTTGATGCTTGCGAACCATGCCTTTTGGGCAAGATGACTAAAACGCCGTTCTCCGGAACAATGGAGCGAGAAAAGATTTATTGGAAATCATACATACTGATGTATGTGGTCCGATGAATATTGAGGCTCGCGACAGGTATCATTATTTTCTGATCTTCACAGATGATTTGAGCAGATATGAGTATATCTACTTGATGAAACATAAGTCTGAAACATTTGAAAAGTTCAAAGAATTTCAGAGTGAAGTGGAAAATCATCGTGACAAGAAAATAAAAGTTTCTACGATATGATCGCAGAGGTAAAATATTTGAGTTACAAGTTTGGTCTTCAATTAAAACAATGTGGAATAGTTTCACAAAATCATGCCACATGGAACACCACATCATAATGGTGTGTCCGAACGTCATAACCGTACTTTATTGGATATAGTGCAATCTATGATGTATCTTACCGATCTACCACTATCGTTTTGGGGTTATGCATTAGAGACAGCTGCATTCACGTTAAATAGGGCACCATCTAAATCCGTTGAGACGACACCGTGTGAACTATGGTTTGGCAAGAAACCTAAGCTGTCGTTTCTTAAAAATTTGGGGTTGCGATGCTTATATGAAAAAGTTCCATCCTGATAAGCTCAAACTCAAATCGGAGAAGTGCGTCTTCATAGGATATCCAAAGGAAACTATTGGATACACCTTCTATCACAGATCCGAAGGCAAGACTTTTTGTTGCTAAAATTCGGAAACTTTCTGGAGAAGGAGTTTCTCTCAAAAGAAGCGAGTGGGAGGAAAGTAGAACTTGACGAGGTAACTGTACCTGCTCCCTTATTGGAAAGTAGTACGTCACAGAAAAATGTTTCTGTGACACCTACACCAGTTAGTGAGGAAGCTAATGATGATGATCATGAAACTTCAGAACAAGACACTACTGAACCTCGTAGATCAACCAGAGTAAGATCCGCGCCAGAGTGGTACGGTAATCCTGTTCTGGAAGTCATGCTACTAGATCATGATGATCCTACGAACTATGAAGAAGCGATGGTGAGCCCAGATTCCGCAAAGTGGCTTGAAGCCATGAAATCTGAGATGTGATCCATGTATGAGAACAAAGTATGGACTTTAGTTGACTTGCCCGATGATCGGCAAGCCATAGAAAATAAATGGATCTTCAAGAGGAAGACGGACGCTGATAGTAGTGTTACTATCTACAAAGCTAGAATTGTCGTAAAAGTTTTTCGACAAGTTCAAGGTGTTGACTACGATGAGATTTTCTCACTCGTATCTATGCTTAAGTCTGTCCGAATCATGTTAGTAATTGCCGCATTTCATGAAATCTGGCAAACGGATAAACAAAACGGCATTCCTTAATGGATTTATTAAAGAAGAGTTGTATATGATGCAACCAGAATGTTTTGTCAATCCAAAAGGTGCTAACAAAATGTGCTAGCACCAGTGATCCATCTGTGGACTGGTGCAAGCATCTCGGAGTTGGAATATACGCTTTGATGAGTTGATCAAAGCATATAGTTTTATACAGACTTGCGGTGAAGACTGTATTTCCGAGAAAGTGAGTGGGAGCACTACAGCATTTCTGATAAGTATATGTAAATGACACATTGTTGATCGGAAATAATGTAGAATTGTTCTGTAAAGCATAAAAGGAGTGTTTGAAAGGAGTTTTTCAAAGAAAGACTTCGGTAAAGCTGCTTACATATTGAGCTTCAAGATCTATAGAGATAGATCAAGACGCTTGATAAGTTTTTCAATAAGTACATACCTTGACAAGATTTTGAAGTAGTTCAAAATGGAACAGTCAAAGAAAAAGTTTCTTGCCTGTGTTACAAGGTGTGAAGTTGAGTAAAGACTCAAAGCCCGACCACGGCAGAAGATAGAAAGAGAATGAAAGTCATTCCCTATGCCTCATTCATAGGTTCTATAAAGTATGCCATGCTATGTACCGGATCTATTGTATACCCTGCACTGATTTGGCAAGGGAATACAATAGTGATCTAGGAGTAGATCACTGGACAGCGGTCAGAATTATCCTTAGTGAAATAAGGATATGTTTCTCGATTATGGACGTGACAAAAAGGTTCGTCGTAAAGGGTTACGTCGATGCAAGTTTTTTGACACTGATCTAGATGAATCTAAAGTCTCAATCTCGATACATATTGAAAGTGGGAGCAATTAGCTAGAGTAGCTCCGTGTAGAGCATTGTAGACATAGAACTTGCAAAATACTTACAGATCTGAATATGACAGACCCGTTGACTAAGATTTTCTCACAAGCAAAACATGATCACACCTTAGTACTCTTTGGGGTTAATCACATAGCGATGTGAACTAGATTACTAAATCCAGTAAACCCTTTGGGTGTTGGTCACATGGCGATGTGAACTATGGGTGTTAATCACATGGTGATGTGAACTGTTGCTGTTAAATCACATGACAATGTGAACTAGATTATTGACTCTAGTGCAAGTGGGAGACTGAAGGAAATATGCCCTAGAGGCAATAATAAAGTTATTATTTATTTCCTTATATCATGATAAATGTTTATTATTCATGCTAGAATTGTATTAACCGGAAACATAATACATGTGTGAATACATAGACCAACAGAGTGTCACTAGTATGCCTCTACTTGACTAGCTCGTTAATCAAAGATGGTTATGTTTCCTAACCATGAACAAAGAGTTGTTATTTGATTAACGAGGTCACATCATTAGTAGAATGATCTGATTGACATGACCCATTCCATTAGCTTAGCACCCGATCGTTTAGTATGTTGCTATTGCTTTCTTCATGACTTATACATGTTCCTATAACTATGAGATTATGCAACTCCCGTTTACCGGAGGAACACTTTGGGTACTACCAAACGTCACAACGTAACTGGGTGATTATAAAGGAGTACTACAGGTGTCTCCAATGGTAGATGTTGGGTTGGCGTATTTCGAGATTAGGGTTTGTCACTCCGATTGTCGGAGAGGTATCTCTGGGCCCTCTCGGTAATGCACATCACATAAGCCTTGCAAGCACTACAACTAATATGTTAGTTGTGAGATGATGTATTACGGAACGAGTAAAGAGACTTGCCGGTAACGAGATTGAACTAGGTATTGGATACCGACGATCGAATCTCGAGCAAGTAACATACCGATGACAAAGGGAACAACGTATGTTGTTATGCGGTCTGACCGATAAAGATCTTCGTAGAATATGTAGGAGCCAATATGGGCATCTAGGTCCCGCTATTGGTTATTGACCGGAGACGTGTCTCGGCCATGTCTACATTGTTCTCGAACCGTAGGGTCCGCACGCTTAACGTTACGATGACAGTTATTATGAGTTTATGCATTTTGATGTACCGAAGGTTGTTCGGAGTCCCGGATGAGATCATGGACATGACGAGGAGTCTCGAAATGGTCGAGATGTAAAGATTGATATATTGGAAGCCTATGTTTGGACATAGGAAGTGTTCCGGGTGAAATCGGGATTTTACCGGAATACCGGGAGGGTTACCGGAACCCCCCGGGAGACTAATGGGCCTATTGGGCCTTAGTGGAAAAAGAGAAAAGGGGCAGCCCATAGCTGGCCGGTGCCCCCCCCTTCCCCAAGTCCTAGTAGAACTAGGAGAAGGGGCCGGCCCCCCTCTCTCTCCTTTCCCCCTGAGAGTCCTAATTGGAATAGGATTGGAGGGGGGAGTCCTACTCCCGGTAGGAGTAGGACTCCCCCTGCGCCTCCCTCTCTCTGGCCGGCCGGCCCCCCTCCTCCAACCTTTATATACGGGGGCAGGGGACACCCCAAGACACACAAGTTGATCCTTGAGATCGTTCCTTAGCCGTGTGCGGTGCCCCCTGCCACCAAATTCCACCTCGATCATACCGTTGTAGTGCTTAGGCGAAGCCCTGCGTTGGTAGTACATCAAGATCGTCACCACGCCGTCGTGCTGACGGAACTCTTCCTCGACGCTTTGCTGGATCGGAGCCCGAGGATCGTCATCGAGCTGAACGTGTGCTAAGAACTCGGAGGTGCCGGAGTAACGATGCTTGGATCGGTCGGATCGGGAAGAATACGTACGACTACTTCCTCTACGTTGTGTGATCGCTTCTGCAGTCGGTCTGCGTTGGTACGTAGACAACACTCTCCCCTCTCGTTGCTATGCATCACCATGATCTTGCGTGTGCGTTGGAAATTTTTTGAAATTACTGCGTTCCCCAACAAGGATGCCCTGTTTTCCTACAATTAAAAACAAGTTGTAGCTCACAAGATGTATGTATTAAAAACAAGTCGCAGATTTTCCTTGTTGAACTGGCTTAGTTACCTGGTTGTTTTTCCTTGTCCTAAACTTGGCCTTAAGTCTGTCTCCACACATTGTCCACCTGTGGCCTTGCAGACCATAGTTACTGCATGTTATTGTGCCCATCCTTGATGTATCCTTTGGAGCTGGCACCTGAAATTCACCCTTTCTCCTAGCTGTCTGCTTCTTGCCTTTCTTCTTCCTAAAAACTGGTGGTTCTATGTCTAGTGTGTTGGTGTTGGGCCAGAATTCAGGGCCAGGGACAGGGTAGATGATGTGCTGGTATGCAGCCTTATACATTGGCTTCTTAAAGAATGGATGCACATAATCTTCTGGATGAACTTTTATCTTCTGCATTGCAGATATTGCATGGTGGCAAGGTGCTCCAGTCATGTCCCACCTCCTGCAAGAGCAGCTCCCTACATCAAGGTTCACACAATATGTGTTCTCTTCACTAGTTACTTGCCAGATGTTGGGACCAGCCATGTTTGCTTCACAGTATTTAGCCCACTTCTTGCTCTCCTCAAGCTTCTCCATGTAATGTGGGGTTATTTCCCACCTACAGCTCTTTGTTTTCTCTCTGATGCCCTGGTACTTAACCATTAGTTTGGTCCTCAACCCTTCAAACATGGTCTTAATTGGTTTTGACCTAACATCTAGAATCATTTTGTTGAAAACCTCACTAAGGTTGTTCACTACCAAGTCAGTCTTGCACACATGATCCATTGCATATCTAGCCCAACACTCCTTAGGGATACCATTCAACCACATGTAGGCTGGTTCACATGCTGCTTTCAAATGTGCCATTCCTTCTTTGTACCATGTTCAGTGAAGGAATAGCTAGCTTTGTCAACCCATTTCTTAAGTTCTTCTGCTCTAAAGCCAGCTGACTGGAAGTTGGCATATATGTGTCTTAGGCAATATCTTTGTGGGGATTGAGGAAATACTTCATTAATTGCTTTAAGAAGGCCCTGTTGTTTGATTACATAAGGTAGTAATGAGATAACTATAGCAGCATTGCTATGTGCATAAGAATAATACAGAGTAAGAGAAAATACCTTCTGCCTGTCAGACATGATGGTGTAGTTCCCAAACTGGTTGCTGGTGCCAATGCAGACTCTAAGTTGGTTTAAAAACCAGGTCCAGCTAGGCCCATCCTCTTTGTCAACCACCCCAAAAGCAATTGGGAACACATTGTTGTTCCCATCTCTCCCAGTTGCTGCCAATATCTGCTGGTCTGTGGATAACTTAATGAAGCAACCATCAAGTCCTGCATAAACAGAGATAGTTAGGGCAAAATTGAATAACTTGATTACATTTCTAACATGATTAAATCACTGATTTGTACCTATGAAAGGCCTACAACCAGCAGGAAATCCATCTTTTGATGCCTGGAGGCAATAGAACATGTACTTGAACCTTGGTGTGGGGGCTGGGTTCAAAGGATCCTCAAAAGTTGTCACTATGCACCTACTTCCAGGGTTTGTGTCAAGCACACATTGTAGGTAGTCCCTCAACCTCAGATACTGCTTTCTATGATCACCTTACACAACATCAACAGCCATCAGTCTTGCCCTATATGCCAAACTCCTAGGTACATGCACCCCAAACTTCTTCTTGGTATGTTTGAGAACTGTCTCTACATTAGCCTTTACATTTGATCTAACTGTGTCCTCCACAGCTTCTGCAACCCATTCAGCAGTAACCTTTGTACTCTCTCCACAAGCTCCACAACTATGATCCATGTGGCACTTCTTGATTGTGAATGTATCTTCATGGGCTACTTTGGATGCAGTCATAAAAAATTCACATCCATTCTTCTTCTCTGGGTACCAAACAATAACCCTTGATGGTTCATTCCTATGGTACTGGAAGTTTCTCAAAGTCCTAACATGAAAATTTCTCAATGCCTTTCTAAACTCACACACATTGGTGAAGCAAAGGTCCTTGCACAGCTGCTCATGTGCATCAGGTACCTTTGGGTCATGCCATTTCCTCTCTTTCTTCTTCTTCAATCCTCTCTTCCTTCTAGAAGGTAGTCTTGGAGTCTCCCCATCTGAGTCAGAAATGCCCACATCACCAGGGAAGCAATACTCATCAGCTTCAGGTACAAAATCTTGAAACTTTGGGATCTCTGGCTGACTGTGAGCTCTGGAAGTTGGACCTGGATTTGCTGCTGCTCTTCGCACAGGCTTGAGTTTCTCAGGCCTGCATTTTTCCACAACTATTTCCTCTCCACTGTCAGCCTCTTTCTCCTCCTGCCAAAACTCTGAAACATCACTGTCACCTTCAAACTGTGGTCTGTCTTCTACAACATCTCTTTCTTCTTCATTTCCAATATTTTCTTCACCTCTCTTCCAAGCCTTGTAAGACATCTTTATCCCTCTATAGTCACCCCTATCAATCTCAAAGTCTGAGGATGATTTGTCAATATCATCATCCTCTTGACCAGCAGCCTGTCCATCATCATCTCCACCATTAGCTTCTGAAATGTTGAAGTTACAGCTTTGTTGTGTGTTCAAATTAACTTCAAGAGGGTGGACCACTCCATCTTGTGACAGACTTAACACAAAACCAGGACCCCCCACTGGACTGCCTATTGGAATTTGTTCTTCACAAACATTGTGAGCCCTGTTACAATCAACATCTCTATCTTCATTTTCCTTGGAAACAATGATATTGAGCACTGTGAAATCTGAGTGGTCTATCATTTCTTCAACTGCGTCTTGACTGTCCAGAAGAAATAAACCTTCCTGTCCAATCCCTTATTATTTTACCCAGTACATGTAGTCATCTGACCCATAGCCTTCAGTCTCAGTAAGTGCTATCAAGTTCAGAAATGTGATGTCTGAAATAGAAAACCTCCTTTCCATATTATCTCTGCCCTGGAAATGCAGCCTAACCTCCCAAATTTCATCATCCAGCCTGCATTACATAATATGTTATTTGAAAAGCCCAACTAACTAAGTGTTTTTTGCTACAAAAATTCAGTGCACACTAACTATAAAGTACAGTAAGGAATCTAAATCCAACAAATGCTTCTCTGAATCCACCATGCATTTCTACTAAATCTAACTAATCATTCAGTGCTAAGTGATACTGTTGCATCCAAAACATGCCACAGAGTGTTTGCTCAACTATTATTCAGTGCATGTTCATGTTCTAAGATGAATCACAGCAGCATTAACCTAGGGTTTGGTCAAAAAACTAACTAAATTATGCTATGTTGTTTGAAATGAACAAGCAGAAATGCAGAAACTGTTGAAGGAGCTGATAAGGGGGGAAAAACTTACTCCACCCCTCCAAATGCAGAGGCCCAGTGCTGGGAGTTGGCCGGATCTGCCTGCATAGCGCTAGCAAGAGACCTCACTGCTCTGTACTCAAGCGAGAACTGGCAATCATCAGGCGACAACGGTGTAGCCTGTGGCATAGGAGCCTGCATCAGAGTTGCAGCCTGTGGTGTCCGCTGCGGCGGTGGCGGCGCCGCCGCCTGGGTTGCGAAGCTACCACTCCCCAGCCAGTTATCAACCTCTGAGAACTCGCCGCCTCCATCCCCCCTTCCACCTCCACCCGTTGAATGGCCGCCATCACCTAGTTTCGTCGCCGCCGCCGCCATCGGAGAGGGAGGCGCGCACGAGAGAGAGGGAGACAGAGAGGGGGAAGATAGATTGAGGGGGCGGGCCGGATCCGTTTGACCTGGTCGGGACGGCCCATGCGCCCTAACGGCCGTCACCCGCGCGCCGTGAGCGCTGTGGCCGACAAAACCCTGACGGGCGGGCCCCACATGTCATAACCCCAGTTAAAACTTAACCGTTCGGCCACTTGGGTTTTTTGGAACAGCCAGCCACTTTTGTGGTAGTTTTTTGAAAAATTAAAAAAAAGTGGTAGTTTTTTGGAACGATAGCCCGTAATGTGGTAGTTTTTTGCTATTCACTCTAGTAATGATAATGGTATAGAAATTGAACCTGATGTTGATCTTGATAACCCACAATCAAAGAATCAACGTTACGATAAGAAATACTTTGTCGCTAGGAAACACGGTAAAGAAAGAGAGCCATGGGTTCAGAAACCCATGCCTTTTCCTCCCAAATCATCCAAGAAAAAGGATGATGGGGATTTTGAGCGCTTTGCTGAAATGATTAGACCTATCTTTTTGCGTATGCGATTAACTGATACGCTCAAAATGAATCCTTATGCTAAGTATATGAAAGATATTGTCACTAATAAAAGAAAGATACCGGAAGCTGAAATTTCCACCATGCTTGCTAATTATACTTTTGAGGGTGGAATACCAAAGAAACTTGGAGATCCAGGAGTACCCACTATACCATGCTCCATTAAAAGAAACTATGTTAAAACTGCTTTATGTGATCTTGGAGCCGGTGTTAGTGTTATGCCTCTCTCTTATATCGTAGACTTGATTTGAATAAGTTGACACCTACTGAAATATCTTTGCAAATGGCTGATAAATCAACTGCTATACCTATCGGTATTTGTGAGGATGTGCCTGTTGTAGTTGCAAACGTTACTATTTTAACGGACTTTGTTATTCTTGATATTCCCGAGGACGATAGTATGTCTATTATTCTGGGAAGACCCTTTTTGAATACTGCAGGGGTTGTTATTGATTGCACTAAAGGCAATGTCACTTTTCATGTTAATGGTAATGAGCATACGGTACACTTTCCGAGGAAACAACCTCAAGTTCATAGTATCAACTCTATTGATAAATTTCCATCGATTATATTTGGAGGTTTTGAATTTCCTCTTCCTACTGTCAAGAAGAAATATGATATTCTTATTATTGGGGATGTGCATATCCCCGTTGAGGTAACATAGTGTTATTCGAAATTTCTCCAGTTCCATGTTATTCGGAATGAGTTCGTTAACAAGACTTGATCAACCTTGTTAGTGGGTTCCTTTTGATGTGCATGAGATGGATGAAGCTAGAAGACACAACCTTCTATACCCCACTTTTACTTTCTGTTACTTATATTAAATAAAATAAAAATAAGTATTTTTCTATTTGTTATCTGATTATCCATGCAATATAAAAATACCCCGAAAATAAAAGTTCTCCAAATGCCCTGAAATTTAAATATGATTTTTTCTAGAATATTGGAGAATATTTGGCACTGAGAACACAACAGGGGGGTCATCCACCTGGCCACGAGGGTGGAGGGCACGCCCTACCCCCCTGGGCGCGCCCCTGCCTCGTGGGCCCACAGTGGCCCTCCTCCACTTATCCTTTCACCCACACACTCCTTCTTCCTCCCACAAACACGAATATCCAGCTCAAGCATGAGTTCTAGCTCATTTTGCTGCTATTTTTGATCTCCTTGCTCAAAGCACCTCTCACAAAACTGCTTGGGGAGATTGTTCCTTGGTATGTGACTCCTCCATTGGTCCAATTAGTTTTTGTTCTAGTGCTTTATTCATTGCATATTTGTGTTGCCTAGGTGACCCTGTTCTTGAGCTTGCATGTCAAATTTATATGGTCAAAAGTAGTTTTGATGCATGATATATGCTCTAGGCACTTGTAGGAGTAGTTGTTATCAATTTTGTTGAGTTTGGTTTACTTTTATTTTGAAGTTACTAAAAAATTCAAAAAAAATTCAGAGGAAGAAATATGCTTAGGAAAATGTACCAAGGTGATTCTTCAAGGAAGCAAGGACCCAGGCTTGCAATGCGTGATGCTGATGAAGAGCCACCAAGAGACGCTCCAGTGCGTCCTTGTGAATGGCCTTCGGGAAACTTTATGGATCAAGCGGGAATTAAGGAAGAATTTAATGCATATTTGTGTAACGCTGATCTTGTGAGCTTCGAGGAAGAAAAATGCCGCCAGTACCACTATCTCACTAGTTCCTTTGTGAGGAGGTTTGAATTTTCATCTTCACATAATTCTCATACTGTCCTGTTTGATCTTTATGAAAAATCTTATACTATGGACTTAGAGGATTTTACCGTTGCTTGCAAACTTCCACAATGGGGTAGTGTCAGGGAACCTCGCAAATCTGAATTTAGAGATTTTCTTGATAGTATAACTGTGGGGGAATCTAGAGATATAACACAAGCTACCATAGGGAGCATTCACTTTCCTGCTATACATTATTTTGCTCTCTTCATAGGTAGATGCATTAATGGTAAAGATGAAGCATGTCATATGTGTGTTCCTGACCTCAGTATTCTTAGGAGTGCTGTGTTAGGAGACCAATCTTATAATTTGGGAGCCATTGTTGCCCATAGGTTGCATCTTAATAGATTTAATGGAGACTTCTTTGGTGGAATATATGCAACCCGCTTAGCTGATTTTCTTGGTGTGACTATACGTGATGATGATATTGAATTACCTCCTGTTTACCTAGACTTTAATGATATGCTTCACCACCAGTTTGTTGAGAGGAATGAATCACCTCTCCAGTATTGCCTAATCTTTGACAGACACCATGTTGTCCGTATTACTCTCCCTGCTCCTGCCTTCTTTGATTATCAGGCAAAAGGAAGATATATTACTACCAGAGAGGGGGCAGATGAGTACGAGAGGAGGGCGGAGGCTGCTCGTCGCCACGCTGCAGCTCAGGAGGCGATAGTCGCTGCATCTCAGTACGACCCCAACTTTTACTATGGATATCCGCTAGGCTAACCGTGGCCATAGACCAACTTAGGCCAAAAGCCTAAGCTTGGGGGAGTACGTATTTCTCACTGACATTACATTCATGTTCACACACTCATTGCTAGATGTCGGTGCTCGTACTTTTCATTGTATCATCCATGCTAGTTTATTTCCCTTTTTTATGATTTCTTCTTGTGTGTTTAATAAACCTTAAGAAAAACCAAAAAAATTAGTTGTAGCTTTTAATTAGTTTACTTTCCATTGCTTGTAGTAGTAATTAAAAAGAAAACCCAAAAAGATTTCCTGTTCTTGTTTTGCTTGTTGGGAGCTTTCCCGTGTAAATAGTTTCTTTTCTTTTCTTTTCTTTGGGGGTCGATATGAGAAGACCATAATTAAATTGTTGAAGTAGCTCTTATATGCATTGTTGTTGATCTGACAAAAGAGCCCATATTGCCTTGTCTTCTCCTATTTATTGAATGCTTGCAGATTCCAGCTTAGTCCAATGCACTCACACTATTATTATTATTCACATCATTCGGTCGTGCAAGTGAAAGGCAATTATGACGATATATGATGGACTGACTGAGATGAGAGAGGCTGGTATGAACTCGACCTCTTTTGTTTTTGTAAATATGATTAGTTCATCGTTCCTGATTCCGCCTATTATGAATAAACATGTTTGCAATGACAACTAGAGATCATAGTTTCTTGTGCCATGCTTGATTAGCTGGGAGCTTATAATGGTTTACCTTGCGTGCCAACATGCTATTAAAATAGTTATGATGTGGTATGATATAATGGTATCCTCCTCTGAATGATTTAAGTGACTTGACTTGGCGCATGTTCACGCATGTAGTTGAAACAAAATCAACATAGCCTTCACGATATTTATGTTCATGGTGGATTATATCCTACTCATGCTTGCATTCGGTGTTGATTAATTTTAATGCATGTTCATGACTGTTGTCGCTCTCTAGCTGGTCGCTTCCCAGTCTCTTGCTAGCCTTCACTTGTACTAAGCGGGAATACTGCTTGTGCATCCAACTCCATAAACCCCAAAGTTATTCCATATGAGTCCACCATACCTACCTATATACGGTATCTACCTGCCGTTCCAAGTAAATTTGTATGTGCCAAACTCTAAACCTTCAAATAAATATCCTATTTTGAATGCTTGAATAGCTCATGTATCAACTAGGGCTGTCTGTATCTTCCATGTTAGGCGGGTTATTCTCAAGAGGAGTGGACTTCGCTCCTCACTCATGAGAAAGTGACTGGTCACCGGGATGCCCAGTCCCATGCTTTATGCAAACTAAATCAAAATAATTGCAAACAAAACTCCCCCTGGGACTCTTGTTAGTTGGAGGCACTCGTTGTTTCGAGCAAGCCATGGATTGATGCTTGTTGGTGGAGGGGGAGTATAAACTTTACCATTCTGTTTGGGAACCACCTATAATGTGTGTAGCATGGAAGATATCGCCATCTCTTGGTTGTTATGTTGACAATGAAAGTATACTGCTCAAAATATTATTCACCTCTATTTCAAAACCGAGCTCTGGCACCTCTACAAATCCTTGCTTTCCTCTGCGAAGGGCCTGTATATTTACTTTTATGTTGAGTCATTATCCTCTTATTAAAAAGCATCAGTTGGAGAGCACTGATGTCATTTAAATTCATTACTGTTAGTTTACATTGAGTATGACTTGACTGGATCTCTTTTACCATGAATTACAATGTCTAGTCAGTCCTTGATCTTTAAAGGTGCTCTGCATTTATGTTTTGCGGTCTCAGAAAGGGCTAGCGAGATACCCATCTTGTTATATCATACTATGATTGTTTTGAGAAAGTGTTGTCATCCGAGATTTATTGTTATTGCTCGCTAGTTGATTATGTCATTGATATGAGTAAACTTGAGACCTAAGCGTTATTGTGAATGTGGTTAGTCATAATCTTTGCTGAAAACTTGAATGATGGCTTTACATATTTACAACAACAAGAGCAAACGGAGTTTGTAAAAGTTTTTCTTTATCACTTTCAGTTTGTCAACTGAATTGCTTGAGGACAAGCAAATGTTTAAGCTTGGGGGAGTTGATACATCTCCGTCGTATCTACTTTTCCAAACACTTTTGCCCTTGTTTTGGACTCTAACTTGCATGATTTGAATGGAACTAACCCGGACTGACGTTGTTTTCATCAAAATTGCTATGGTGTTATTTATGTGCAGAAACAAAAGTTCTCAGAATGACCTGAAACTTCACGGAACACCTTTTCGGAAAATATAAAAAATACTTGCAAAAGATGAAGGCCAGGGGGCCACCACCTGTCCACGAGGGTGGGGGGCGCGCCTGCCCCCTACCTCGTGGGCCCCCTGGAGCTCCTCCAACCTCAAGACCAACTCTATATATTTTCTTTCGGGGAGAAAAAAATCAGAGAGAAGAATTCACCGTGTTTTATGATATGGAGCCGCCGCCAAGCCCTAAAACCTCTTGGGAGGGCTGATCTAGAGTCCATTCGGGGCTCCGAAGAGGGGAATCCGTCGCCATCGTCATCATCAACCATCCTCCATCACCAATTTCATGATGCTCACCGTCGTGCGTGAGTAATTCCATCGTAGGCTTGCTGGACGGTGATGGGTTGGATGAGATTTATCATGTAATCGAGTTAGCTCTGTTAGGGCTTGATCCCTAGTATCCACTATGCTCTGAGATTGATGTTGCCATGACTTTGCTATGCTTAATGCTTGTCACTAGGGCCCGAGTGCCATGATTTCATACCTGAACCTATTATGTTTTCATCAATATAAGAGTTCTAGATCCTATCTTGCAAGTATATAGTCACCTATTATGTGTTATGATCCGTTAACCCCGAAGTGACAATAATCGAGATACTTACCGGTGATGACCGTAGTTTGAGGAGTTCATGTATTCACTATGTGTTAATGCTTTGGTCCGGTACTCTATTAAAAGGAGGCCTTAATATCCCTTAGTTTCCATTAGGACCCCGCTACCACGGGAGGGTAGGACCAAAGATGTCATGCAAGTTCTTTTCCATAAGCATGTATGACTATATTCGGAATACATGCCTACATTACATGGATGAACTGGAGCTAGTTCTGTGTCACCCTAGGTTATGACTGTTACATGATGAACCGCATCCGGCATAATTCTCCATCACTGATCCATTGCCTACGAGCTTTCCACATATTGTTCTTCGCTTATTTACTTTTCCATTGCTATTGCTATCATCACTACAAAATACCAAAAACATTACTTTTGCTACCGTTACCACTACTATCATATTACTTTGCTACTAAAAACTTTGCTGCATATATTAAGTTTCCAAGTGTGGTTGAATTGACAACTCAGCTGCTAATACTTGAGAATATTCTTTGGATCCCCTTGTGTGGAATCAATAAATTTGGGTTGAATACTCTACCCTCGAAAACTGTTGCGATCCCCTATACTTGTGGGTTATCACGGGTGTCTGTTTTTCCAACTTTAGTTGAATCGAATTTGACTGCGGCCGATCCTTGTTGAAGGTTAAAACAGCAAACTTGACGAAACATCATTGTGGTTTTGATGCATACGTAAGAACGGTTTTTGCTAGAAGCCTATAGCAGCCACGTAAAACTTGCAACAACAAAGTAGAGGACATCTAACTTGTTTTTGCAGGGCATGTTGTGATGTGATATGGCCAAGACATGATGTGATATACGTTATTGTATCAGATGATCATGTTTTGTAAAAGTTCTCGGCAACTGGCAGGAGCCTTATGGTTGTCGCTTTATTGTATGAAATGCAAACGCCATGTAATTGCTTTACTTTATCACTATGCGTTAGCGATAGTTGTAGAAGCAATAGTTGGTGAGATGACCACGACGCTGCGATGGATATCAAGGTGTCAAGCCGGTGATGATGGAGATCATGACGGTGCTTTGGAGATGGAGATCAAAGGCACAAGATGATGATGGCCATATCATGTCACATATTTTGATTGCATGTGATGTTTATCTTTTATGCATCTTATTTTGCTTAGTACGGCGATAGCATTATAAGATGATACCTCACTAAATTTCAAGGTATAAGTGTTCTCCCTGAGTATGCACCGTTGCGACAGTTCGTCGTGCCGAGACACCATGTGATGATCGGTTGTGATAAGCTCTACGTTCAAATACAACGGGTGCAACACAGTTTTGCACATGCAGAATATTCGGGTTAAACTTGACGAACCTAGCATGTACAGACCTGGCCTCGGAACATTGGAGACCGAAAGGTCGAACGTGAATCATATAGTAGATATGATCAACAAAGAGATGTTCACCATTGAAAACTACCCCATCTCACGTGATGATCGTACATGGTTTAATTGATATGGATCATGTGATCATTTAGATGACTCGAGGGATGTCTATCTAAGTGGGAGTTCTTAAGTAATATGATTAACTGAACTTAATTTATCATGAACTTAGCTCAGATAGTATTTGCAAATTATGTTGTAGATCAATAGCTCACGATGTAGCTCCCCGTTTATTTTTGATATGTTCCTAGAGAAAAATAAGTTGAAAGATGATTGTAGCAATGATGTGTACTGGGTCCGTGATGTGAGGAATATCCTCATTCCTGCACAGAAGAATTAGGTCCTTAATGCACCGCTAGGTGACAGACCTATTGCAGGAGCATATGCCAACGTTATGAACGTTTGACAAGCTTGGTATGATGACTACTAGATAGTTTAGTGCATCATGCTTTACGGCTTAGAACCGGGACTTCAAAAACGTTTTGAACACCATGGAGCATATGAAATGTTCCAAGAGTTGAAATTGGTATTTCAGACTCATGCCTGTGTTAAGAGGTATGAAGCCTCTGACAAGTACTTTGCCTACAAGATGGAGGAGAATAGCTCAACTAGTGAGCATGTGCTCAGAATGTCTGGGTACTACAATCGCTTGAATCAAGTGGGAGTTAACAGATAAGATAGTGATTGATAGAGTTCTCTAGTCACTATCACCAAGTTAGTAGAACTTCGTGATGAACTATAATATGCAAGGGATAACAAAAAACGATTCTCGAGCTCTTCACGATGCTAAATCGGCGAAGGTGGAAATCAAGAAAGAGCATCAAGTGATGATGGTTAATGACCACTAGTTTCAATAAAAAGGGCAAAGGGAAAGAAAGGGAACTTCAAGAAGAATGGCAAGCAAGTTGCCACTCCCGGGAAGAAGCCCAAAGCGAGACCCAAGCCTGAGATTGAGTGCTTCTACTGCAAAGGGATTGGTCACTGAAAGCAGAACTACCCCAAAAACTTGGCTGATAAGAAGGATGGCAAAGTGAACAAAGGTATATTTGATATACATGTTATTGATGTGTACTTTACTAGTGTTCATAGTAGTCCCTGGGTATTAGATACTGGTTCAGTTGCTAAGATTTGTAACTCGAAACAGGAGTTGCAAAATGAACAGATACTAGTTAAGGGCGAGGTAACGATGTGTGTTGGAAGTGATTCCAAGGTTGATAAGATCAACATCGCATACTCCCTCTGCCTTCGGGATTGGTGTTGAACCTAAATAAATGTTATTTGGTGTCCGCATTGAGCATAAATATGATTGGATCATGTTTATTGCAATACGATTATTCATTTAAGTCAAAAAATCATTGTTATTCTATTTAAATGAATAAAACCTTCTATGGTCATACGCCCAATGTAAATGGTTTATTGAATCTCGATCATAGTCATACACAGATTCATAATATTGATTCCAAAAGATTGAAAGTTGATAATGATAGTGCAACATGCTTGTGGCACTGTCATTTAGGTCATATTGGTGTAAAGCGCGTGAAGAAACTCCATGCAGATGGGCTTTTGGAATCACTTGATTATGAATCATTTGATACTTGCGAACCATGCCTCATGGGCAAGATGACTAAAACTCCATTCTCCAGAACAACGGAGTGAACCACTGACTTATTGGAAATAATACATACCGATGTATGCGGTCCAATGAGTGTTGAGGCTCGCGGCGGGTATCGTTATTTTCTGACCTTCATAGATGATTTGAGCATATATGTGTATATCTACTTAATGAAACACAAGTCTGAAACATTTAAAAAGTTCAAAAGAATTTCAGAGTGAAGTGGAGAATCATCGTAACAAGAAAATAAAGTTTCTACGATCTGATCGCGGAGGCAAATATTTGAGTTACGAGTTTGGCCTTCATTTAAAACAACGTGGAATTGTTTCACAACTCACGCCACCTGGAACACCACAGCGTAATGGTGTGTACGAACGTCGTAACTGTACTTTATTAGATATGGTGTGTTCTATGGTGTCTGTTAACGATTTTCCTTTATCATTTTGGGGTTATGCATTAGAGACAGTTGCATTCATGTTAAATAGGGCACCATCTAAATCCGTTGAGACGACACCATATGAACTATGGTTTGGCAAGAAACCTAAGCTGTTGTTTCTTAAAGTTTGGGGTTGCGGTGCTTATGTGAAAAAGCTTCAGCCTGATAAGCTCGAACCCAAATCGGAGAAGTGTTTCTTCATAGGATACCCAAAAAGAAACTGTTGGGTACACCTTCCATCATAGATCTGAAGGCAAGATATTTGTTGCTAAGAATGGATCCTTTCTAGAGAAGGAATTTCTCTCAAAAGAAGTGAGTGGGAGGAAAGTAGAACTTGATGAGGTAATTGTACCTTCTCTTGAATTGGATAGTAGCTCATCACATAAAACCGTTCCCGTGATGCCTACACCAACTAGAGCGGAAGCTAATGATAATGATCATGAAACTTCAGATCAAGTTACTATCAAACCTTGTAGGTCAACCAGAGCATGATCCGCACAAGAGTTGTACGGTAATCTTGTTCTGGAGTCATGTTACTAGACCATGACGAACCTATGAAATATGAGGAAGCGATGATGAGCCCAGATTCCGATAAATGGCTTGAGACCATGAAATCTGAGATATGATCCATCTATGAGAACAAAGTGTGGACTTTGGTGGACTTGCCCGATGATCGGCAAGCCATTGAGAACAAATGGATCTTCAAGAGGAAGACGGACGCTGATGGTAGTGTTACTATCTACAAAGCTCGACTTGTTGCAAAAGGTTTTCGACAAGTTCAAGGTGTTGACTATGATAAGACTTTCTCACCCGTAGCGATGCTTTAGTCTGTTCGAATCATGTTAGCAATTGCCGCATTTTATGATTATGAAATCTGGCAAATGGACGTAAAAAATGCATTCCTTAATGGATTTCTCAAAGAAGAGTTGTATATGATTCAATCAAAAGGTTTTGTCGATCCTAAAGGTGCTAACAACATGTGCAAGCTCCAGCGATCCATTTATGAACTGGTGCAAGCATCTCGGAGTTGGAATATATGCTTTGATGAGGTGATCAAAGCATATGGTTTTATACAAACTTCTGGAGAAGCCTGTATTTACAAGAAAGTGGGTGGGAGCTTTGTAGCATTTCTAATATTATATGTGGATGACATATTGTTGATTGAAAATGATATAGAATTTCATGATAGCATAAAAGGATACTTGAATAAGAGTTTTTCAATGAAAGACCTCGGTGAAGCTGCTTATATATTAGGCATCAAGATATATAGAGATAGATCAAGACGCTTAATTGGACTTTCACAAAGCACATACCTTGGTAAAGTTTTGAAGAAGTTCAAAATGGATCTGTCAAAGAAAGGGTTCTTGCCTGTGTTACTAGGTGTGAAGTTGAGTAAGACTCAAAACCCAACCACGGCAGAAGATAGAGAGATAATGAAAGTCATTCCCTATGCCTCAGAGGCTCTATAAAGTATGCCATGTTGTGTACCAGACCTATTGTATACCTTGCCATGAGTTTGGCAAGGGGGTACAATAGTGATCTAGGAGTAGATCACCGGAAATCGGTCAAAATTATCCTTAGGTACCGAAAGAGGACTAAGGAAATGTTTCTCGGTTATGGAGGTGACAAAGAGTTCGTCGTAAAAGGTTACATCGATGCAAGCTTTGACACTGATCCTGATGACTCTGAGTCTCAATCTGGATACATATTGAAAGTGGGAGCAATTAGGTAGAGTAGCTCCGTGCAGAGCATTGTAGACATAGAAATTTGCAAAATACATACGGATCTAAATGTGGCAGACCCGTTGACTAAACTTCTCTCACAAGCAAAACATGATCACACCTTAGTACTCTTTGGGTATTAATCACATAGCGATGTGAACTAGATTATTGACTCTAGTATACCCTTTGGGTGTTGGTTGATACGTCCCCAACGTATCTATAATTTTTGATTGTTCCATGATATTATATTATCTGTTTTGGATGTTTAATGGGATTTAATATGCTCTTTTATATTATTTTTGGGACTAACCAATTAACCAGAGGCCCAGTGTCGGTTTCTGTTTTTTTGCCTATTTCAGTGTTTTGTAGAAATGGAATATCGAATGGAACAAAACCTTCGCGAGGATCTTTCTTGGAACAAACACAAACCAGGAGACTTGGAGTGGAAGTCTGGAACTCTATGAGGCGTCCACGAGATAGGAGGGCGCGCCTAGGGGGTAGGCGCGCCCCCATCCTTGTGGGCCCCAAAGAGCTCCACCGACGTACTTCTTTCACCTATATATACTCTTATACCCTAAAAACATCAGGGGGCCACGAAACCACTTTTCTACCGCCGCAACCTTCTGTACCCGTGAGATCCCATCTAGGGCCTTTTCCGGTGATCTGCCGGAGGGGGATTCGATCACGAAGGGCTTCTACATCAACACCATAGCCTCTCCGATGATGTGTGAGTAGTTTACCATAGTCCTTCGGGGCCATAGTTATTAGCTAGATGGATTCTTCTCTCTCTTTGGTTCTCAATACAAAGTTCTCCTCGATGTTCTTGGAGATATATTCGATGTAATACTTTTTTGCGGTGTGTTTGCCGAGATCCCATGAATTGCGGATTTATGATCAAGTTTATCTATGAATAATATTTGGTTCTTCTCTGAATTCTTATATGCATGGTTTGATATATTTGCAAGTCTCTTCAAATTATCGGTTTAGTTTGTCCTACTAGATTGATCTTTCTTACAATGTGAGAAGTGCTTAGCTTTGGGTTTAATCTTGCGGTGTCCTTTCCCAGTAATAGTAGGGGCAGCAAGGCACGTATTGTATTGTTGCCATCGAGGATAAAAAGATGGGGTTTATATCATATTGCTTGAGTTTATCCCTCTACATCATGTCATCTTGCTTAAAGCGTTACTCTGTTCTTATGAACTTAATACTCTAGATGCATGCTGGATAGCGGTCGATGTGTGGAGTAATAATAGTAGATGCAGAATCGTTTCGGTCTACTTAACACGGACGTGATGCCTATATTTCATAATCATTGCCTAGATATTCTCATAACTATGCGCTCTTCTATCAATTGCTCGACAGTAATTTGTTCACCCACTGTAATACATGCTATCATGAGAGAAGCCACTAGTGAAACCTATGGCCCCCGGGTCTCTTTCTTATTATATTGCATCTCTTTTATTATCGCATCTCGTTTACTATTTTGCAATCTTTACTTTCCAATCTATACAACAAAAATACCAAAAATATTTATCTTGCTATCTTTATCAGATCTCACTTTCGCAACCCGTGAAGGGATTGAGAACCCCTTTATCGTGTTGGTTGTGAGGTTCTTGATTGTTTGTGCAGGTACTAGGTGACTTGCGTGTTATCTCCTACTGGATTGATACCTTGGTTCTCAAAAACCGAGGGCAATACTTACGCTACTTTGCTGCATCACCCTTTCCTCTTCAAGGGAAAACCAACACATGCTCAAGAGGTAGCATTGGTCACATGGTGATGTGAACTATGGGTGTTAATCACATAAAGATGTGAACTATTGGTGTTAAATCACATGGCGATGTGAACTAGATTATTGACTCTAGTGCAAGTGGGAGACTGAAGGAAATATGCCCTGGAGGCAATAATAAAGTTGTTATTTATATTTCCTTATATCATGATAAATGTTTATTATTCATGCTAGAATTGTATTAACCGGAAACTTGATACATGTGTGGATACATAGACAAAACACCGTGTCCCTAGTAAGCCTCTACTAGACTAGCTCGTTGATCAAAGATGGTTAAGTTTCCTAACCATAGACATGTGTTGTCATTTGATTAACGGAATCACATCATTAGGAGAATGATGTGACACTACATGAATTAGGCACTCTGTCGTCCGCCATGGCGGACGGCAAAGGCCTTTGCCGTCCGTCAGCAGACGGCAACAGGTTCGGCTGAATAGGCCACGGCGAAGCCTTCTTTGCCGTCGGCTGGCGGACATCAAAGATGAAATGGTCTTTGTTGTCAGCCGGCTGATGGCAAAGGTCCTGGACGGCACACGTGGCAGCTTACGGCCGTTAGGGGGCTAACGGTGCGCTTTGTCGTCGGCTGGCAGATGGCAAGGACCATTGCACCTTTGCCGTCAGCCAGCAGACGACAAAGTAACCAAATAGGCCAGCCCCCAGGTTGCACAGGTAGCTGCCACATGGCATCTTTGCTGTCTGCTGGCTTACGCCAAATCTATTTTCCGTCTGCCAACGGACGGCAAAGATCCTGTATAGCCCCTGTTTTTCTAATTTTTTTCTTAAATTCATTCAATTTGAACACACAAATTTCACAGAAGACATATCCAACACACAAGTTTCATCATATATACATACATAACCAACACATAGTTCCATCCATACATATTAAAAAAGTTTCACATTGTTCATCCAACACCGTTATTGTAGCGACCAGACCTCAAACAGTCTGATCTCTGTGCTCCGGTGTCATCCCTGGATCAGTAATGCTGACACCACACAGTACTCGGAGGATTTATAGCAGAGTAGCAATCACACACTTATTACATCGAGTGTCTCAAAAGAGAACTTATTACAATAAATATGGCTTAAGGCCATCTAATAACGATAACAGCGGAAGGCTTGGAAGATAAGTGAGTCCATCAACTCCAATGGCATCACTGAGTATAGAACCACGACCTAAAACTCCTTAATCATCGTCTGAAAAGTCTGCAACATTAACGTTGCAGCCCGAAACGGGTCAGCACATGGAATATGCTGGCAATGTAACACATAGAGAGTAATGGAATGAAACAGCTATACTTTATGCATATTTGGCTGGTGGAAAGCTCTATGGTTATAGTTTTGCGTAAAGCCAATTTTCCCTACTTCAAAGGAATAATTTATTTAACTATCATGGTAGTTGTTAAACATTGAGAATGGTTGACAGCATTCTCAATCCCAATTAAGCATCATCATTAAACATAACCCAACAAATTAATTTAGAGTAACATGTTGAGATTCACATGATAATCCAGGTACTAGATACTCAAGATGTCCATAAACGGGGACACGGCTAACCATGATTAGCTTATTACACTCTACAGAGGTTTGCGCACTTTTCCCCACAAGACTCGATCGCCTCCGTTTGGTTTCTCGCACTACATGATGTTTCAGAAGACGGATGACCGAGACATAGTCTTTCAGAAGCGCTAGCACCTTACGATCGGGTAGACCGTACCACCTACATCCCCTACATCTGCTAGTCTACCACTGTAAGAGTTCGCACGACTTAGTCAACTATGCTAGAGCCCATAATAGCTTGTGGCTGCACACGGAAGTTTCTAGTATGAATAATCTCATGATCCCTTTGAGCCTGGGTGGCGGTCCAAAAGAAAATAGGCAAGTCCTGGAATATCCAGGTGCCTCAATCCACCTAGATGTGTGTTTAAGTTGCCACCTTAGATAAACCATTAATTAACAATCTCACATCTGTCATGGATATCACTCACCCAATCCACGTCTACTAGCATAGCATGGCATAATAAGCAAACGCGGAAGTAACTCCCAAAGGTTTGATAATAAACAGGTAATAGGTACTACCTCATCTACTTCCCATCCCACAATTTATTCAGATCCTAACCATGCAATGCATGAGGATTGATCTAATGCAATAAAACTGGGTAGTAGAAAAGGTATGATCAAAGTGTTACTTGCCTTGCTGATGATCTAGGAAACCTAACGATTCGAAGTAACAGGCGGCGCACTCCGGTTACTCTATCGCAGACAAACAAATAAGCATACAATAAGTACTCATCAATGCACAGGTAAAACTCAAATAAGAGATCTAACCAGAAGGTTCAACTTAAGAACTCCGGTTGGCAAAAAGAATCAAATCGAACGATGCAACGAAAATCAAACGGCAAAAGAAAACAACTTCATTCTACTAATCTGGATCTAGGGCAAATTTTACAGTAGAAAAACTTGTTCAAGTTGGTTAAACTGATAAAGGGTTTCGAGATGAATCTCTAGGCGCTTGAATCGCCTGATTCCGATAAACGAGCGAAAAGTTATACTAAAACGAAAATCGGATCAGGAATCGCGATCAGAAAAATCGCGGATTTAATCCGAGAAAAGAAAACGACGAACGCTCGCTAAATTAAATAAACCGGAAAAACCGATCTATTTAAAAAAACCAAAACTAAAAAAACATAAACCGATGAAAAATCGATCGGATTTTTTTAAACAACGGCACGGAAGTCGAGGCGGCGGCAAACCTCGGCTGCGGCGGCGGCGTCCGGCGGTGGCGGCGCGGGGCGGCGGCGGCGGCGAGTGGCGGCGGCAGCGACGCGGCGATCGAGGCGGGCGGGGCTGGCGGCTAGGGTTTCTCCCTGGGGGGGCTGGGCCGGCTTATATTGCCTAGTCGGACACGGCCCGTTAGGTCGATTCGTTTTTTTAATATATATATTCCTCTCGGAAGAAAAATAAAAAGAAATATTAAACGGACTCCAAAAATTCTGAAATAAATTTTCACGGGCTTCTAAAATCAAGCTGCACAGGGTGAACATTTATTTGGGACCTAAATGCAGTTTTGAAAAACACACATTTTTCCTAAATTCAAATAAAACACCGAAAAACTCCGAAATAAAATCTTATTTGATTTTATTATTAAATCCTCAGTATTTCTTTATTTTGGTAAAGTCATTTTATTTCCTCTCTCATATTTTTGTAATAGAAATAATTGATGATAAAATAAATAAAATCAAATGATCCTATTCTCAAAATTTGAGAGAACTCAAATATGAGAATAACGAAATCCCCAACTCTCTCCGTGGGTCCTTGAGTTGCGTAAAATTTCTAGGATCAACCAAAATGCAAAATAAAATATGATATGCATTGATGATCTAATGTATAACATTCCAAATTGAAAATTTGGGATGTTACAAACCTACCCCCTTAAGATGAATCTCGCCCTCGAGATTCGGGTTGGCTAGAAAATAGGTGAGGGTGGTCTTTGAGCAAGTCTTCCTCTCGTTGCCAGGTGGCTTCATCCTCTGTGTGGTGGCTCCACTGAACTTTGCAAAACTTGATAACCTTGCTGCGGGTAACTCGGCTGGCAAACTCGAGAATCTTAACTGGTTTCTCCTCGTAGGTCAAATCGTTATCCAACTGAATAGTTTCCAATGGCATTGTGTCTCTCAACGGTATGTCAGCCATCTCAGCGTGACACTTCTTTAACTGAGAAACGTGGAACACATCATGAACTCCTGACAATCCTTCGGGCAATTCTAACTTGTAGGCCACTTCTCCCATACGCTCCAAAACTCGATATGGTCCTACAAATCGTGGTGCTAACTTCCCTTTAACTCCAAAACGCTTTGTTCCCCGAAGTGGAGATACTCGAAGATAAGCTCTATCTCCGACTTCGTAAACTGTCTCCTTGCGTTTAGAATCTGCATGACTCTTCTGCCTGGATTGTGCTACCTTGAGCCTATCACGAATCAATTTCACCTTCTGTTCAGACTCCTTAATCAAGTCAGGTCCAAACAACTGGCGGGCTCTAACTTCGTCCCATGACAACGGTGTCCTGCACCTCCTTCCATACAAAGCTTCGAAAGGGGCCTTCTTTAAACTGGTTTGATAACTGTTGTTGTAAGAGAACTTTGCGTATGGCAGATTATCGTCCCAACTAGATCCGTAATCTAGCGCACAAGCTCTCAGCATATCCTCCAAAATCTGATTGACTCTCTCGGTCTGTCCATCTGTCTGTGGATGAAAAGCTATACTGAATTCTAGCCTGGTAGTTTCGTGCAACTGCTTCCAGAACTTTGAGGTAAACTGGGTTCCTCTATCTGATACGATACTCCTTGGAACTCCATGCAGACATACGATCCTGGTCATGTATATCTTTGCCAACTTAGCACTGGTGTAAGTGGTCTTTACTGGGATGAAATGAGCTACTTTCGTCAATCGATCAACTACAACCCAAATCGAGTCATAGCAGGAACGAGTCCTGGGAAATCCCGTGATAAAATCCATGCCTAGCTTATCCCACTTCCATTCGGGTATCGGCAATGGTTGTAGCAATCCTGCTGGCTTCTGATGCTCTGCCTTTACTCTCTGACATACATCACAAACTGCTACATACTCCGCAATATCCTTCTTCATTCCAGTCCACCAGAAAATATCCTTCAAATCCAAATACATCTTGGTATTCCCTAGGTGAATCGAATATGGTGAATCGTGTGCCTCTTGCAGAATCAACTTCCTGATCTCCTGGTCATTGGGCACGTAAACGCGGTCTTCAAACCATAGGGTGTCGTGCTCATCCTCATGAAATCCTTTAGCTTTTCCTTTGCTCAGTTTCTCCTTTATAGCGGCAATCTCTTTGTCAGTCTTCTGAGCTTCCCTGATTTTATCCATTAAAGTTGACTGAATCTCCAATGCTGCTACATAGCCTCTCGGAACTATTTCCAAACATAGTCCACGAAGATTTTCTGCTAACTCCTTGGGTATTTCTCCCGTCATTAACGTATTGACATGACTCTTACGGCTTAATGCGTCAGCTACTACATTAGCCTTTCCAGGATGATAATGCAATTTCATATCATAATCCTTGATGAGCTCCAACCATCTTCTTTGTCTGAGATTTAACTCCTTCTGTGTGAAAATGTACTTCAAACTCTTATGATCCGTGTACACCTCATAATGATTTCCAATGAGGAAATGTCTCCATGTTTTCAATGCATGCACTACGGCTGCTAACTCCAAATCATGCGTAGCATAATTCAACTCATGAGGCTTTAGTTGTCTTGAGGCATATGAAACAACTCTCCCTTCCTGCATAAGCACTGCTCCAAGTCCTCGACATGAAGCGTCGCAATACACCTCATAATCTTTGGTCTGGTCTGGCAAAATCAACACTGGTGAGGTAACCAAACATTTCTTCAACTCTTGGAAACTAGCCTCACATTCCTCCGTCCATATGAACTTGGTATCTTTCTTCAACAACTCAGTCATAGGCTTCACAATCTTTGAGAAATTCTCAATAAACCTCCGGTAGTATCCTGCGAGTCCAAGAAAACTCCGGATCACTCCAACTGTAGTTGGTACTTCCCACTTGGTCACGGTTTCCACTTTAGTGGGATCAACTGCTATACCTTCTCCGGATATAATGTGTACAAGGAATCCTACTTCCTTCAACCAAAACTCACATTTGCTAAACTTGGCATATAATTGATGTTCTCTGAGCTTTCCAAGTACCAAACGCAAATGCTCCTTATGCTCCTCTTCATTCTTCGAATAAACCAAGATATCATCAATGAACACTACGACGAACTTATCCAAAAACTCCATAAACACTTTGTTCATCATGTTCATAAAATAGGCAGGTGCGTTAGTCAGACCAAATGACATAACGATATACTCGTACAGCCCATACCTGGTGGTAAAAGCTGTCTTCGGAATATCCTGTTCTCGAATCTTCAACTGGTGGTATCCTGATCGTAGATCGATCTTGGAAAATACCTTAGCTCCTTGCAATCAATCAAACAGATCATTGATCATCGGTAGTGGGTACTTGTTCTTGATCGTTACTTCATCCAATCCTCGATAATCGACAACCATCCTTAATGATCCATTCTTCTTCTCCACTAGAAGTACTGGCGATCCCCAAGGTGAAGAACTTGGGCGAATATATCCCTTATCCAGTAACTCCTTAATCTGCTTCTTAATTTCCACCAAATCCTTTGCTGGCATCCTATATGGTCTCTTCGATATTGGCCCTGTGCCTGGCAATAGCTCAATCAAGAACTCAATATCTCTATCCGGTGGCATGCCTGGCAACTCTTCTGGAAATACTTCAGGAAAATCCCTTACCACTGGTACTTCCTCCTGCACAACTCCTATTAAGCAATTTACTTGAGTCCTCTTTGGCACATGCCGGGATACATACTTGATCCTTCTCCCTTCTGGGTGGTAAGCAAAATTGACTTACTAGCACATTCAATATTCCCTTCATACTTTGACAACCAATCCATGCCTAATATCACATCCAATCCTTGAGATTTCAAAACTATTAGGTCTGAGGGAAAAACATAGTTACCAATCCTTAATGGTAACCGATCACACCATAGACTAGCCACATACTCTGCTCTAGGCGAGGTTACTAACATGGGTGACCTAAGGGCTTGGGTTGGTAGGTTATACTTATCCACAAATCCCCTTGAGATGTATGAATGCGATGCACCAGTATCAAAAAGAACGAGTGCAGTAAATGACTTAACCAAAAACTTACCTATTACTGCATCAGGCTGAGCTTCAACCTCCTCCACGCTAACGTGGTTCACCTGTCCCCTGTTGAAAGGGTTCGGCTTCTTCCCAGAACTTCCATTGCCATTTTGGCCTTCAGGACATTCATTGGCATAATGTCCGGTCTTCTTACACTTAAAGCAAGTGACTTGGCTCAGGTCCTTCTTGGCTGGGGTTGAGGGGTTGGGGCGATTCTGGCCGTTGCTTCCTCCATTGCCATTACCATTCTTGGTACCATTGTGATTGTGCGAGCTACCTCCTCCATGAGTATGCTGAAAATGTCCTCCCGGTCTAGGGGTAAAACGTGGCTTCTGCTGAGCTCCTGAATTGTACTTTCCTTGTCCATACTTCCTCTTGCGGTTCTCAATTTGCTGATGCTTCCCTTCAATCATAAGAGCACGATCTACCAACTCCTGGTAGTTGTTGAAGGTGGCTACCATCAACTGCATGCTCAACTCATCATTCAGTCCTTCCAGAAACTTCTCCTGCTTAGCTGCATCCGTAGCAACGTCATCTGGTGCATAACGTGCTAACTTACTAAATTCCTCGACATACTGGCCAACTGTCCTTCCTCCTTGGCGCAAGTTGCAAAACTCACGCTTCTTCATGGCCATAGCTCCTGCTGAAACATGGGCAGTATGGAAAGCCTGCTGAAACTGGTCCCATGTGACAGTGTCTACAGGGAAAGTGGCTGTGAAATTCTCCCACCATGATGCTACGGGTCCCTCAAGCTGATGTGCGGCAAACTTCACCTTCTCCGCATCTGTGCATCCTACTGCGGTCAACTCCCTAGCTGTCTTGCGGAGCCAATCATCTGCTACTATCGGCTCGGTGCTACTGGAAAACACCGGCGGATTTAGCCTAAGAAAATGGGCTAAGTGGTCAACAGGTGGTGGTGGTGGTGGCTTGTTGTTGTTGTTCCCCGGATTCTGATTCTGGACTAGCAACTGCATCAATGTGTTCTCCTGCTGGATCAACTGGGTGAGCTCCGGTGGAAAGGCAACTCTGGGGTCACGTCTCGGAGGCATCTAAGGGTTTAGAAAAGATGAGATGTAAGAATAGAGGGGGTCTAAAGAGAAAACACTACCCATATGCACATGAGGCAAAAGCAAACAATTTACTTCATTCAATCAAACAAGGGCATACAATCGATCTAACTATCGCAAAAGTGCTCGGACTACTATATTTACATGGTGGATTACTACTACTGATGGGGTGGTCTACTAGAAATATTCTTCGGTTGCAGACTCCATGATATCTGCTCCAGCTTCATCAACATAATCATCATCGCTACTATCTGGTTCCGAGTCGGTGCCGTCGATGATGATGTAGTCTTCCGGGCTAATCTCCTGGGGTTCTTCGTCTTCATCCACTAGTGTAGGGCCTCCCATAAATATTCCAATCTTCTTGATCAGGTCGTCATTCTTATCTACCAATACTTCAATTTCTTCTTCATAATCTTCACGTGTCGCCTTGAGTTCTTCCTCCAGTTCCTTGATTCTAGTCTTAGCCTTCTTCAGATCTATCATGTCAGCGCACATCTGGTTCTCCTGTCGTCGAATATGCTGGTTTAGCTCCTGGATAAAAGCTGCGATTGATCTATCCTTCCTGGTGTTGATCATCCCCCAGTGCTCATCTCGGCGCCCACAAATCTGGTAGATAGTATCCTTGAGATCCTTGCGGTAGACTTCTCCAATGCGTCCCATGGCGATGTGAGCTGCCATGCTCTTTCCTAGACTCCAAGTTGGGGCATCAAAAGAAAACTCTATGGGCTCGGTGACTGGCATGAACGTCCTTCCTGGAACTTGAACTTGAATCATCCAGCGCTCTTCTTCAGGTAAAGTGGCGTTGTAGGTTCCGGTGAAGCTTGGTACTCCTATGTTCAGGTATCTAGTGACTTCCTTCAAGTGTCGTCCAAAGGGTGTATCTTCATTCGGTTGTGTGAACTTGTTCCTTGCATCCGCCATCCTAAAAGAGTAGAAAAGATGAGAGGTCAAAGGAGAAGAGAGTGAATAGTGATCTAGGTATTTAGCTTAGTGGTCGTGTCCTACAGTCAGCGTGTGCTCTGATACCATCTCTGTAGCGACCAGACCTCAAACAGTTTGATCTCTGTGCTCCGGTGTCATCCCTGGATCAGTAATGCTGACACCACACAGTACTCGGAGGATTTATAGCAGAGTAGCAATCACACACTTATTACATCGAGTGTCTCAAAAGAGAACTTATTACAATAAATATGGCTTAAGGCCATCTAATAACGATAACAGCGGAAGGCTTGGAAGATAAGTGAGTCCATCAACTCCAATGGCATCACTGAGTATAGAACCACGACCTAAAACTCCTTAATCATCGTCTGAAAAGTCTGCAACATTAACGTTGCAGCCCGAAACGGGTCAGCACATGGAATATGCTGGCAATGTAACACATAGAGAGTAATGGAATGAAACAGCTATACTTTATGCATATTTGGCTGGTGGCAATCTCTATGGTTACAGTTTTGCGTAAAGCCAATTTTCCATACTTCAAAGGAATAATTTATTTAACTATCATGGTAGTTGTTAAACATTGAGAATGGTTGACAGCATTCTCAATCCCAATTAAGCATCATCATTAAACATAACCCAACAAATTAATTTAGAGTAACATGTTGAGATTCACATGATAATCCAGGTACTAGATACTCAACATGTCCATAAACAGGGACACGGCTAACCATGATTAGCTTATTACACTCTACAGAGGTTTGCGCACTTTTCCCCACAAGACTCGATCGCCTCCGTTTGGTTTCTCGCACTACATGATGTTTCAGAAGACGGATGACCGAGACATAGTCTTTCAGAAGCGCTAGCACCTTATGATCGGATAGACCGTACCACCTACATCCCCTACATCTGCTAGTCTACCACTGTAAGAGTTCGCACGACTTAGTCAACTATGCTAGAGCCCATAATAGCTTGTGGCTGCACACGGAAGTTTCTAGTATGAATAATCTCATGATCCCTTTGAGCCTGGGTGGCGGTCCAAAAGAAAACAGGCAAGTCCTGGAATATCCAGGTGCCTCAATCCACCTAGATGTGTGTTTAAGTTGCCACCTTAGATAAACCATTAATTAACAATCTCACATCTGTCATGGATATCACTCACCCAATCCACGTCTACTAGCATAGCATGGCATAATAAGCAAACGCGGAAGTAACTCCCAAAGGTTTGATAATAAACAGGTAATAGGTACTACCTCATCTACTTCCCATCCCACAATTTATTCAGATCCTAACCATGCAATGTGTGAGGATTGATCTAATGCAATAAAACTGGGTAGTAGAAAATGTATGATCAAAGTGTTACTTGCCTTGCTGATGATCCGGGAAACCTAACGATTCGAAGTAATAGGCCGCGCACTCCGGGTACTCTATCGCAGACAAACAAACAAGCATACAATAAGTACTCATCTAATGCACAGGTAAAACTCAAATAAGAGATCTAACCAGAAGGTTCAACTTAAGAACTCCGGTTGGCAAAAAGAATCAAATCGAACGATGCAACGAAAATCAAACAGCAAAAGAAAACAACTTCATTCTACTATCTGGATCTAGTGCAAATTTTACAGTAGCAAAAACTTGTTCAAGTTGGTTAAACGGATAAAGGGTTTCGAGACGAATCTCTAGGCGCTTGAATCGCCTGATTCCGATAAACGAGCGAAAAGTTATACTAAAACGAAAACCGGATCAGGAATCGCGATCAGAAAAATCGCGGATTTAATCCGAGAAAAGAAAACGACGAACGCTCGCTAAATTAAATAAACCGAAAAAACCGATCTATTTAAAAAAACGAAACTAAAAAACATAAACCGACGAAAAACCGATCGGATTTTTTTAAACGACGGCACGGAAGTCGAGGCGGCGGCGAACCTCGGCGGCGGTGTCCGGGGGCGGCGGCGGCGGCGAGTAGCGGCAGCGGCGGCGGCGCGGCGATCGAGGCGGGCGGGGCTGGCGGCTAGGGTTTCTCCCTGGGGGGGGAGGCTGGGCCGGCTTATATTGCCTAGTCGGGCCAGAGTCCTAGTCGTACATGGCCCGTTAGGTCGGTTCGTTTTTTTTAAAAAAAATATTCCGCTCGGAAGAAAAATAAAAAGAAATACTAAACGGACTCCAAAAATTCCGAAATAAATTTTTACGGGCTTCTAAAATCAAGCCGCACAAGGTTAACATTTATTTGGGACCTAAATGCAATTTTGAAAAACACACATTTTTCCTAAATTCAAATAAAACACCGAAAAACTCCGAAATAAAATCTTATTTGATTTTATTATTAAATCCTCAGTATTTCTTTATTTTGGGAAAGTCATTTTATTCCCTCTCTCATATTTTTGTAATAGAAATAATTAATGATAAAATAAATAAAATCAAATGATCCTATTCTCAAAATTTGAGAGAACTCAAATATGAAAATAACGAAATCCCCAACTCTCTCCGTGGGTCCTTGAGTTGCGTAAAATTTCTAGGATCAACCAAAATGCAAAATAAAATATGATATGCATTGATGATCTAATGTATAACATTCCAAATTGAAAATTTGGGATGTTAGTTATCCATCCATTCATATAACAAGTTCCATCCATGCAAGTTCATCGATACAAAATAAAAGGAGAAAGGGAAAAGAAGCACTCCATCCATGCAAGCTTCCGTGGATTAGATGAAATCTGCAAAATGGAAACAAGAAAGTTAGAAGAAGAAAACTAGAAGAAGAAGAAGAAGAAGAAGAAGAAGAAGAAGAAGAAGAAAATGAAGAAGAAGAAGAAAGTTAGAAGTAAGCATACTTAGGTAAAATGGAGCTAACCTAGCTAATTATTCCATCTTTGAGTGAACTAAGCATATTATGCCATTTTTGATATAAAGCAGCTAAGTATAGGTCTTTATAGAGCTAACCTAGGTAATTAAGCATATTAGAGCTAACTTAGGTCATTTTGGAGAAGAAGAAGAAGAAGAAGAAGAAGAAGAAGAAGACTAGAAGAAGAATAAGAAGAAGAGGAAGAAGAAGGTTTTTACCCTTTTCCTTCTCCTTCTTCTTTTATTCTTTCCTTTTCTTCTCTTTCTTCTTCTATTCTTTCTTTTTCTCCTCTTCCTTGTTTTTCTTCTTCTTATTCCTTATTGTGTCATTTTAGAGCTTACATAGGTAATTATGCCATTTTAGCTAACTAAGCTTATTATGTCAATTTGGAGGAAAATAAGGTAAGTATATGTCATTCTTGTGCTAACATAAGTAATTTTGGAGCTAACCTAGCTAAAATGGATCGTATTGGAGCGAACGTAGGTAAACTTAGTCATTTTGGAGCTAACCTAGGTAAAATGGATCATATTGGAGCTAACCTAGGTAAAATGGATCATATTGGAGCTAACCTAGGTTAAATGGGTCATTTTGGAGCTAACTTAACTAATTATGCCATTTTTGAGTTAACTGAGCATAATTATACCATTTTTACACAAGTAAGCCAAGTGTATGTCATTATTGAGAAAACCTAGGAAACTAAGCATATTAGAGATAACTTATGTCATTTTGGAGGAAACAAAGCTAAGTATAGATCATTTTGGAGATCTAACATACCTGACATAGTTCACTCCTCCTCCTTCTCCTTCTCCTTCCTCATCCTGATGCGCCAAGAGCGGCGGGGCGGTGGAGGCAGTGGGATGTAGTCTTCTACCACAATTGGTATGGTCATGTCGCCCGGCTGTGGGATCGCCGTCTCCACCACCATCGCGAGGTCATTGTCAGGCACCACCACCATCACGAGGCCATCTTTAGGTAGCACCATCGCTAGGTCATCCTCAGCCACCACCCTCTCTTGCCCATCGTCAGCCACCACCATCGCTAGGTCATCATCAGCCACCACCATCGCGAGGTCATCATCAGACAGAATAGGCTGCACCTCCTCATCCCCACTCTGCTCCTCTTCTTCCCCACTCCATTCTGGATGATCCTCACTGCTGCTTTCGCTGTAGCCAGACTCGCTGCTACTTTTGCTGTAGCCAGAGTCGCTGCCGCTGCTCCGATTGCTTGACCAAATGCAACAAAGTTTTTTAACAATCAATGTGAGACAAAGCCAAATGGAGAGGAAGAAGAGGTAGAGCGTACTGGCATCGTCGTCATCCTGGTAGCGCATGCAGCACATAGTCAGGTTGAACACCTTCACGGTGAGCATGGCGCCGCCGTCGTACCGGAAGACAAGGAAGTACCTGATACATCTCCATCGTATCTACTTTTCCAAACACTTTTGACCTAGTTTTCGACTCTAACTTGCATGATTTGAATGGAACTAACCCGGACTGACACTGTTTTCAGCAGAATTGCCATGATGTTATTTTTGTGCAGAAATAAAAGTTCTTGGAATGACCTGAAACTTCACGGAGAATATTTTTGGAATATATAAAAAATATTGGCGAAAGAATCAATGTCAGGGGGCCCACACCCTGTCCACGAGGGTGGGGGCGCGCCCACCCCCTGGGGTGTGCCCCCCTGTCTCGTGGGCCCCCTGAGGCTCCACCGACCTCAACTCCAACTCTATATATTCATGTTCGGGGCAAAAAAAATCAGAGAGAAGGATTCATCACGTTTTACGATACAGAGCCGCCGCCAAGCCCTAATCTCTCTTGGGAGGGCTGATCTGGAGTCTGTTCGGGGCTCCGGAGAGGGTAATCCGTCGCCATCATCATCACCAACCTTCCTCCATCACCAATTTCATGATGCTCACCACCGTGCGTGAGTAATTCCATCGTAGCCTTGCTGGATAGTGATGGGTTGGATGAGATTTATCATGTAATCGAGTTAGTTTTGTTAGAGTTTAATCCCTAGTATCCACTATGTTCTAAGATTGATGTTGCTATGACTTTGCTATGCTTAATGCTTGTCACTAGGGCCCGAGTGCCATGATTTCAGATCTGAACCTATTATGTTTTCATGAATATATGTGAGTTCTTGATCTTATCTTGCAAGTTAATAGTCACCTACTATGTGTTATGATCTGGTAACCCCGAAGCGACAATAATCGGGACCACTCCCGGTGATGACCGTAGTTTGAGGAGTTCATGTATTCACTAAGTGTTAATTCTTTGGTCCGGTACTCTATTAAAAGGAGGCCTTAATATCCCTTAGTTTCCAATAGGACCCTGCTGCCATGGGAGGATAGGACAAAAGATGTCATGCAAGTTCTTTTCCATAAGCACATATGACTATATTCGGAATACATGCCTACATTACATTGATGAACTGGAGCTAGTTCTGTGTCACCCTATGTTGTAACTGTTGCATGAGGAATCGCATCCGGCATAATTATCCATCACTGATCCATTGCCTACGAGCTTTTCATATATTGATCTTTCCTTAGTTACTTTACCGTTGCCACTGTTACAATCACTACAAAACCAATACTGTTACTTTTGCCACCATTATCGTTACTTCCATATTACTTTGCTACTAAATACTTTGCTGCAGATATTAAGTCTTTCAGGTGTGGTTGAATTGACAACTAAACTGTTAATACTTGAGAATATTCTTTGGCTCCCCTTGTGTCGAATCAATAAATTTGGGTTGAATACTCTACCCTCGAAAACTGTTGCGATACCCTATACTTGTGGGTTATTAGTACCCGTGCCTCAGTTCATAGGCATGGAAGAACTACTCCCAGCCATGACACAGGTACATGTGGTGGTTCCTGATCACCACCTCCACGTCCCAAAGCCTGTGAAGCCCCCTGCCGGCCTGTCGCAGCTTCACATTCTTTGGCCGATGGCCGTCCAGCATCTCCACAAAAGTGTCAGGCAGCCTCTGCAACATGGGTCAAGGAATGATGTAGCAAACAATAGAGTTATGATAAAGAGATGGGTGAAGGGCAGATCTCTCCTTTTATATACCTGCCCCTTGGAGGAATTCTCAAGTATGATCGTGAAGAACTCAAAACCTTCCAACTCGTACTCTGGTGTGGCAGAGCGTAGCCTGCGGTGGCGGCCTCCCCCATCCCTGATAATCAACAACATCAACAACACTTAATTAATTCCATAGGTTAGTTGGCAATGGCAATTGGCACCCTTCAAAACTAGGGATTTTTTAGACATGAAAGAAAACTAAAAATGTTGAAAAACATAGCATAGTAATCTAAAAAACACAACCAAAATTAATTAGTGTTCTAAAATCAACAAAAGCACAACCAAAATAACAATGGCATATGGCAACGAATCCATTAAAGCAGTTGTGTAAAAAATTAATAAAAGCACAACCGAAATAACAACCCAAAACTCCTAATACGTTTAGGGTTTAGCACAAGTTGTTCTCAAATTTTGCACTCATTAGCAACCACTTCAGATAACACGAAGTAGCACCATTTATGTCCAATCAAAGAAAGGCCTCAACAATGTTTCCAAATCAGTGGGTTTTTGGACCACAAGAACACAACTTAACATAAAACAACAACTTATAAGAAATTACCCTACCATCTAAAACCCTAAAAATGATAGGATCCTAAAAGCGCCTTTGGCTTCCACTCCGGGAGTCCGATTGGTCAAAACTAAAAAAATGCCGAGTTAGCTTAGCGTCAACTTTGGCGCCATGGATACAAATGGAAATTCCAAAGCCTATCGATGTTCCTACTTGCAGACCAGACAGGGTGTGAGTTCCTCGTGACTGGGACCTCTTGGACAGTGAGTGAGTGTGTGCTCAGCGCTCACGCAGGGGCGTGGCTAGGAGTATGTGACACAGCAGGCCATTAGCATCAAATGCCTACACCATGATTCTTGTAGTTTTAGTATCCCAGGGTGTCAACGCATCAAACTAATGGGCAGGGCCTAGTTCAGGTTTCCCAAACTGCAACAATCGGAGTGCTTGACTTCTTCCGAAGGAATTCCCAGTTATAAAGAATACTGCCCCGAGTGAACTGATTACGATGTCTCAAGGACAATAGAGCTAGTTGTCGCACTTGTACACACCACATGACTATAGAAATCTGAAGAAATTACTGGAAATAAAATCGAGGATAGTACATTCAGTGCGGACTATTAAAATTGCTGCCCAAATGGAGCTAGAAAAACCATCTGTGGTGAACATTCTGTTGGACTCCAAACATTTGAAGGTGCTCCGAATCATTTTCAAAAACTTCCCACAAAATCTGCATCAGTTCTTGAAAATACAACATCATTGCACAACAATTTACTTGCACAGTTTCTTCACTCATGGGTTTCAGCATCATTGCACAACATCATTGAACCTAAACCTAAACACATAGAGAGAGAGCGCACCTCAGTGTTGGGGATGGCCGGGGTCGGGGGAGGGGCCGGGCCGGGGGGGTCGATGGTAATGACGTCAGAGGGGCCTGAGCTCGGGGCAGTGATGGTTGATGACGGGACTCGAGCGGCGAGGCAGAGGCGACGGCGTCGGAGAGGCGAGGCAGAGGGGGCGAAGGAGGGGCGAGGCATGGGGGAGAAGGATGGGCGAGGAGGCGACGAGCGAGGTGAGGAGGAGGAGGTGGCGGGGCGGAGCGGAGCTTGGGGCGGCGGGGGCGGGGGTCGGTGGGTCGGGGCTGCGGCGGGGGCGGGAGGTCGGGGGTGGGGGCGGCACAGGGATGGGAGGTCGGGGGTCGGGGCGGCGGGGGGTTCGGGGGGTCGGGGTGGGGGCGGCGACGCGGGTGAGGTGTGGGCTGGGAGAGAGAGGGGGAGGGTGAGGTGAGGTGGGGCCGGGGGGAATGGCCTTTAAAACGACCAGTTTCTTCACCGTCCGCTAGCTGACAGAAAATCTGCTAGCTGACGGCAAAGAAACTGGCAGTTAGGTCGTTCTTATAGTCCACCACCCACCATCTTTGTCGTCTGCTAGCAGACGGCAAAGAGAAGGCTGACGGCGAACGCCTTCTTTGCCATCTGCTCATTCTTTGCCGTCAGCTAGCCGACGGCGAAGAGCTGGCTGATGGCAAAGATCCGGATTCCAGTAGTGTGATGGACAAGACCCATCCGTTACCTTAGCATAATGATCGTTAAGTTTTATTGCTATTACTTTCTTCATGACTTATACATATTGTCGGATTTCGGGTTCCGGCAGACCCTTGAGGTTCGAACACTGGGGTGCACGCGGAGATTTCGTCTCCTACCTACCTACACCCCTCCGCCGCGCTAGGATCTAAACTACCAGAAGAACAACACAAGAGACACAGGGTTTATACTGGTTCGGGCCACCGTTGTGGTGTAATACCCTACTCCAGTGTGTGGTGTGGTGGATTGCCTCTTGGGCTGATGATGATGAACAGTACAAGGAAGAACAGCCTCGCGAGGGTCTGTTCTTGGCTGGGGCGATGAACTGCCGGGAGGAGTTCAGCCACCTTTCTCTCTCTCTCTCTCTCTCTCTCTCTCTCTCTCTCTCTCTCTCTCTCTGCTTCTAACCTCTCTAACGAGCACCTTCCTTCCTACTTCCCAGCCCAGAGACCCTTCGACCCCCCGCTATGTGGGTGGCTGGTCCTATTTATAGAGGCCCTGGTCCTCTTCCCAAATATTGAGCGGGAAGGGAGCCAACAATGGCAGGCTAATTTGAAGGGGGGCAGCAAGTATCAGCTATCCTGACAAAAGTAGTCTTCGCCTGCGCAAAGCTCTGGTGATGACGCCGTCTTGGGCTCCATGGTGACCTCCGTCTCGTAGTCCTCCTGGTCTTGGTCTCGTTGCACCGAAACGGCAACCTTTGCCTGATGCCTCGGTACTCCGCGGCTGCGCTTGCCTCCTTTGCACCAAAGAGGAAAGGAGGACGCTGCGTGGGCTGGCGCCCCTGGTCGTCATGGCTTGCATCACGGGCACCTTGCGAGGTATCCCGCCTTGATCTCTCCGCCTCCTCGTGAGCCAGCCTGACGAGGCCGTGCCTGAGGAAGCTCTGCGTCGTCCGCCCCGCGAGGCTTGGCCCCTCGCGAGGGTCTTGAGTTTGCGTTGGTGAAGATTGGCCGCGCTGGGCCCCCTTTTGAGCCACGCCGCAGGCCGCAGCCAGGCAAGTCTGGGGACCCCCTTTCCTAGAACGCCGACAGGAGCCCCGGGGCCTAAGGCGCGCCCGGACTTGGCCGTGCAGGGAGGCGGAAGGGCAAGAGCGAAGCGCCGCAGGCCCTAACAGCCTGCGGCCTTGGGCGCCACGTGGCGGTTGACTGGACGTGGGCGCCTCCACTTCCCCACGGCGCCTCGGCAACTGCACGGATTGGACAAGTCCCTGCATGCAAACGGGTCATGATTACCTGTGATCGTGGAGGTCGGCGGTTGGCCTCCGCCGGCTATAAGTACGGAACATCACGCGCCCTTCCAGTCCATCCCTCCTTGCTTCTCCTTCTTCCCGATTCTTGCTCCATCTTGCCGCGATGGCTCCAATCCGCCGGTTCTCGACGGCAGAGAAGGGAAAGGCTCCCCAAGAGGGACCAGACCCACTTCCGCCGAAGAAACGGCATGTCCACCGTGGCCCAGACGAGGGGGCCCTTCAGGTGGTGTCGAGGCCTTGGGGCGAGCGGGCGCCGACGGGGTTCCCGCTTCCCTTGTACGCCCACGTCGAGGGCCCCGAAGGAGCTGATGCTGACCGCCACGAGCGGCGCCGCCGTCGGCGCCGACGGGTCACGAAGGTGTGGGTCGTCCCCCCTGGGGTCCACACCGAGGGCTCCTCCCAAGAGTTCGTGCTCCACGTCACCATTCCTCTTCAGTCTTGGATCCGTCTTCCTCCCTTCTTCGCCTCTGTCATCCTGCAGGGGGAGCCCCTGGAGCTCTGGCTGCAGCACGACGGCTGCAGCACCCTCGCGACCGAGGCAGAGGTCGCGGTCATCACCTCGGGCGAGGTCTACATGACCCGGGGCTGGAGAGAGATCGCCCGGGTTTGCAGGACAAGGGGCGTCTTCGTGATCCACTTGGACTACGACGGTGCTTCGGTGATGCTCCTCAAGGTCTTCGACTCGAACGGGCGCCGGGTGGAGTGCTGCCCTGGTGAAGGCGGCCGGGGCCCTGCTGTGACGAGGACTAGGCTCGCCAACCGCTCCCTTGGCGGCTCCTCAGGCGGTGGAGACGTCGGAGGCTCCAGCGACTCCGGCGAGCCCTTCGCGACTCCGGAGACGAGCGACGACAGCTACGAGCCCCCGAGCCGGCGCCGCTCCCGGAGCAGGGCAAGCTCGTCAGGCCGCCGCCGACTCTGATCTGGATGGGGTTGGCGTTGGTGCTTGACGGCCCACTGTTGATGATGGCGTCTTTTGTAGCGATGCGCGTAGTTTGCGTCTCTTTAGGATCTGTTCCCTGCGAGGAACCACAAACGCGCCCCGTGGGGGCTTGTAAGGTGCCTGTGATCCTGTTTTGTTAATATAACCCTTGTCGTAGGTTTGCGCGAGTTGCTCATCCCGTCTTAGCTCAGTCCTCCCTTTCGAACCTCACGAGGGCTTGGTGCTCTGCGCCGACAGGTCCCAGTCCCAAGGCAGCTTCAGCCGTCGCTGGTATGCCAGGTCGCGATGCCGTGGTCAAGGCCAGGAGGTGAGCGACCCGGAGTCCGGTAAGAGCCCCTGAGTCGCGATGCTCAGGAGGTCCCCTTTGGCGCCCAAGCAGCCGTCGTTCGGTGAGAAAGGGGAGCGATGTCGCTAATATGGGATAGCATTAGGTGCAGGGATGGTGCCACGGTAGCTGGCGCTTCCGGGCGATAACTTATCTCGAGGATCAGGGGCCGCTCTCTGGCGTGTGGCTGGTTCCGTGCATTGGCAGGCGCGGGGTTGCTCGGCGAGGTCCTCGTGTGTCTCTCCCCTCTCGCCTTTGCTCCCCTTTCTGCTCTACGTCCTCGGGTCCCGGCCCTCGAGCGAGTCTCAGCCGTCGCTGGTATGCCAGGTCGCGATGCCGTGGTCAAGGCCAGAGGGTGAGGGCTGGAGAGCCAGTAGGAGCCATGAGTCGCGATGCTCAGGCACCCCCCCCCCTTTAACGTGCAAGCGGTTCATGCGGACGAGAGCGAAGGAGACATGGCAAGAGCCTCGCCTGACGCAGCCCCTTCAGGAGGTCCTGCAGGTCCATCATAGAAAAAGCAAGGGGTTGCCATAACAATTGACGGTCAGCCGTTGGTTGCTTCCGAAGGGTAGTGAGGCACTGAAGGCTTGACGAGGTGATGCTATGCGGGGCTGCCGCGGCCAGAGCTCAGCCATCCAGGTTTGTCGGTGTTGCAGGGACGGACCCATGCGCAAGCGTCGTGCCGTTTGGGAGCATCTCCGTTAGTTGGCGTCAGCTGAGCAGGCAACTAGGTAAAGCACATTAGCCGCGAAGGAGTGGATTCGTTCAAATAGATGCTGGGAATGCGGAGATCACTGGGTCAGGCCCGAGCGACTCGAGGGTGATGCAGCCCGAGGGGCGCCCCCAACAAGGTAAGCTAACGACGGGAAATAAAAGGGATACACGCCGCAGGGACGGACCCACGCGGCCTGGGAATAATGCAGCCCTGGGGGCGCTCCCAGCTAGAAGTGAAACTTGAAAGTTGTCACCTGATGACGCTGAAGACGAAGGGGTGTTGGTGTAGCCGGCTCGGTGAGCTGCGGAAGCCGATCCTCATGAGCCCCAGGCCCAGGGGCCTCGGGAGGCTCCGGAGGCGCTGGCGGTTCCTCGCGGGCCATCTCCATCTCCGCCAGGGCTGCGGAGCGCCTGGCCTCTTGTGCCTCCGTGATGCCCCTCATGAGGCACTGGTGCGTGTCAGCCGCGCTCGGCAAGTCGTAAGGCATGCGAACGTAGTTGTGGGGTGGACCTCCGCAGCGCCCCACTCGCGAGGGCCAGAGGCGCTCCAGGGAGGCGACTCGGTTGAGCCCTGGTACGTCGACGCAGACGCGCAGCCCGCCATCCTCGTCTGGATGGGGAGCCACTGCTGGTAGGCGGCGGGCGCCTCTCATGACTCTTGACTCCTGTAGCTCCTGAATGGCCTTGCTGACGAACTCCTGTGGGTCTAGATCTCCTTGCCTTGCTCCTTCTTGAGGGAAACGTGCTTCGAAAAACACCTCCATGCGGTGCCCCAGCGCCTCCCTCGTGACCCTAGCTAAGTCGGCGGCCCTCCAGGGGAGAACCCCCGAGCCCTACCTAAGGAGGGCGCCGGGCGCGCTTTCCTATGCGATGGAAGGAGGTTCCCCCTAGGCAGCCACGGGCCCAGGGGGGCCTGCCTCCTGAGGGGCCAGGCCGGACGACATCTTCTTCTTCTTGGGGGCGGCCTCAGGAAGCCTCCTGCTTCCGCGATCCGGGTCTTCCAGCGATGCGGCCTGAAAGGCTTGCTCCAGGGAACACACCGCGTCCTTCTCTTCACAGGGCACCGTGATGAAGCCGCCGCTTCCTGGCATCTTGAGGACGTTGTAGCCGTGGTGAGCCACGGCCATGAACTTGGCCAGTGCTGGGTACCCAAGGATGGCGTTGTACGGCAGGCGGATGTGAGCGACGTTGAAGTCAATGAGCTCGGTGCGGTAGTTGTCGCGTGCCCCGAAGGTGACAGGGAGGCGGACCTACCCAATCGGGACCGTGGAGCCTTCGGTGATAACGGAGAAAGGCTTGGTTGGCTGGAGCTGGTTGTAGGGCACTTGGAGGTTGTTGAATGTCTCTACGGACAGGACGTTGAGCCCTACCCCACCATCGATGAGGGTCTTGGTGACCACCACGTTGCTGATAATTGGGGAACAAAGCATCAGGAGGACTCCGGCTGTAGCTGCACACTTGAGATGATCTGCTGAGCTGAAGGTGATGGCGCACGCCGACCACCTGAGAGGGCGCATGGCTTCGAGCCTGGGGAGGGCTGCATTCACTTCACGGGCGAACTGCTTGAAAATGCATTGAGAGGCTGGGGCTTGAGCTCCGCCCAGGATGCAGGCGATCGCGCGCGGCTCTTGGAAGCCCCCAGCCTCCTCGTCCTGGCGGCGGTCCTCGTTTCTCCTTGGCAGCGGTGAGAGGCCTGTGTTGCCTTGCGGGCGATCCTCGCGAGGCTGATCCCTCCAGCCTCCCTCGCGAGGAGGGTCTTGCCAGTGATCCTTGCTAGGTTGGTCGCGCCACCCCTGGCGCGGGCCACGGTCTTCCCAGTGCCCTGCGTTCCTTCCTCCTCCTCGGCTGTAGCCCCGGTCACCGCTGTCAGGGCGACGGCCGATCCTTCCTTCTCGCACGGCTCGGAGTTCTTGGCATTCACTGGTGTTGTGGGTGTGGAGGTCGTGGTACACGTAGTACCGGCTGCCCTTGGGAGGTTCGGGCTGATCTCTGCCCCGCTTGGTGTCCGGTTCTGCCACGAGCACGGCAGCCCCCTTGCGCTTCACTTCCTTGGCCTTGAGCTTCTTCTCTTCTGGGTCTGCGGCAGGTAGCTCGAGGAGGGAGAGATGCCCTTCCTCAGCCCTGGCGCACTTGTTCACCAAGTTGAACAGCTCCAAGGAAGTGCACAGGTCTTCATGCATCGCCAGCTCCTCCTTCATCTTGACGTCGCGCACGCCGTCGGAGAAGGATGAGATGATGGCCTCTTCAGTCACCTTGGGAATCATGAGGCGTGCGCTGTTGAAGCGCTGGATATACTTCTGTAGGGTCTCCCGGGGTTGTTGCTTGATGCGGCGCATGTCGCTCACGGCGGGTGGCCGGTCGCGAGTACCTTGGAAGTTGGTGATGAAGCGGGTGTGCATTTCTTCCCAGGAGGAGATTGTGCCTGGAGCCAGGTTCAGGAGCCAGGTGCGGGCCCCGTCCTTGAGCGCCATGGGAAACCAGTTCGCCATGACCTTCTCATCTCCGTTGGCAGCTTCGATGCCCAGCTCGTAGAGCTGGAGGAACTCCGCAGGGTCGGCCGTGCCGTCGTAGCGAGGAGGCAGGTCCGGCTTGAACTTGCCTGGCCACACGACGTTGCGCAGCTCGGTGGTGTAGGCGCGGCAGCCTGCTATGGCCACGGGAGGCCTTGGGTGATGGAGAGCCTGGTCTTGCCTGTCCCCACGCGCTGGAGCGGGAGGATGGTCATGATGTGCTGGTGCAGGGAGCGCCCGGGCAGCTTCTGGCGGGCGAGGGACTTCTTGGCAGCTCTATTCTTGCTGCGCTGGCACCTGATGGAGCGGGTTCCGCCCAGGGGCCACGCGCCTTGGTGCCATGGCGTCTTCTTGAGGAGGAGGCGGCCGGTGCGCCGCCAGAGCCTCGTCGCCCACGCGGGGAGGGGTGCGGTGCAGCGGAACGGACGGCGCGGAAGAGCCCCCTGCGGCGCGGACGAGCTTGGCGACACGGCCGAGCCATTCTTCGTAGACGTCGTCGATGGGACGGTAGCGCAGGAGCTCGTTCACCGCGATGAGCACAGCCCGAGCCTCCATGGGCGCGTGGAGCGCGCGGGACGAAGATCCAGCTGGGGCGAGCGAGGGAGTTGCGGTGCGTCCGTCTTGGCGAACGGATGGATGCTGAAACTATGCTTGCTGCTCATCCCCCGTCGGGCCGGTGGCGGCGTTGACGGCAGGTGACGGGGAACGGCGAGGACGCCCGCCGACAGGGGCCGTCTAGGCGACGCGGGAAGCGAGGGCGGCCCGGCGCTCCGCGCGGGCCCGACGAGCGTCAGCCATGGGCATGATGGTCGAAGGAGAACGGGGTGGTGATGAAAGTGCAACTATCCTAGGTGGTTTTGGTAATTCATAACAACATATAGCTCATCGAGCTAATGCTATTCCAAGATGATCATTTCAGGAAAGCTCAATGATTGGCATGGCATGGATGGTGAAAGTGGAACCCTCAAAATGCTAAGGACAAAGGATTAGCTCTAGCTCATATGCTCAAGACTCTTCATTTTACATTTTAGTGGTCCAAGATCACATTGAGTCCATAGGAAAAGCCAATACTATCAAGGAGGGATGAGGTGTTGCTTAATGAGCCTCTTGCTTCATGTGCTTAATGATATGCTCCAAAATCCTCAGCTACTTTCCCATATCCACATTTGACCTAAACCCAAAGCCAAACTCGGCCCTACCGATTCTTTCAACCCGGCGCCACCGAGTTTCACTTGTCATAGCCATTGCCAAACCCTAAGCAAATCGGTTCTACCGATAGGGATCTCGGTCTCACCGAGATGGGATTGCAATTTCTCTGTTTCCTTTTCGTAACTTTCTGGTTTCACCGAAAGAGCGGATCGGTCCCACCGAGATTGCAATGTAAACTCACTGTTTCCTTTTCGTAACATTTCGGTCTCACCAAGAAGAGCGAATCGGTCCCACCGAGTTTGCCTGACCAACCCTTTGGTTAGCTTATTACCAAATCGGTCTCACCGAGTTTGTGTAATCGGTCTCACCGAGATTACGTTATGCCCTAACCCTAACCATATCGGTCCTACCGGGTTGCATGTCAGTCCCACCGAAAATCTCTAACGGTCACTAGGTTTACTATTTCGGTCCGACCGAGTTTGTTGATTCGGTCCCACCGAGATTGGTAAATTGTGTGTAACGGTTGGATTTTTTGTGGAGGCTATATATACCCCTCCACCTCCTCTTCACTCGTGGAGAGAGCCATCAGAACACATCTACACTTCCAACTCATATGTTCTAAGAGAGAACCACCTACTCATGTGTTGAGGCCAAGATATTCCATTCCTACCACATGAATCTTGATCTCTAGCCTTCCCCAAGTTGCTTTCCACTCAAATCTTCTTTCCACCAAATCCAAATCCTGTGAGAGAGAATTGAGTGTTGGGGAGACTATCATTTGAAGCACAAGAGCAAGGAGTGCATCATCAACACACCATTTGTTATTTCTTGGAGAGTGGTGTCTCCTAGATTGGCTAGGTGTCACTTGGGAGCCTCCGACAAGATTGTGGAGTTGAACCAAGGAGTTTGTAAGGGCAAGGAGATCGCCTACTTCGTGAAGATCTACCGCTAGTGAGGCAAGTCCTTCGTGGGCGATGGCCATGGTGGGATAGACAAGGTTGCTTCTTCATGGACCCTTCGTGGGTGGAGCCCTCCGTGGACTCGCACAACCGTTACCCTTCGTGGGTTGAAGTCTCCATCAACGTGGATGTAGGATAGCACCACCTATTCGAACCACGGGAAAAACATCCGTGTCTCCAATTGCGTTTGAATTCTCCAAACCCTTCCCTTTACATTCTTGCAAGTTGCATGCTTTACTTTCCACTGCCAATATACTCTTTGCATGCTTGCTTGAATTGTGTGATGATTGCTTGACTTGTCCTAAAATAGCTAAAATCTGACAAGAACTAAAATTGGGAAAAGGTTAAGTTTTATTTGGTCAAGTAGTCTAATCACCCCCCTCTAGACATACTTTCGATCCTACAAGTGGTATCGAAGCTTTGGTCTCCATTTGCTTTGACTTCCATAGCTTTTGGTGGTCATAGTCTTGGTTTCAAAACCTAGGAGAGTATGGCGTCTAGCGAGGGAAATTATCACCATAGAGGTCCTTACTTTGATGGTACTAATTTTGCTAGTTGGAAGCATAAAATGAAAATGCATATTCTTGGACATAACCCCGCCGTTTGAGCTATTGTGTGTGTTGGTTTGCAAGGTGACTTCTTTGATGGGAGAGAACCAAACCGTGAAGCTACCGCGGATGAGTTGAAGATGTTGCAATACAATGCTCAAGCTTGTGATATTCTCTTCAATAGATTGTGCCCCGAAGAATTCATCAAAATCAGCCGTCTTGAGAATGCAAAGGAAATTTGGGACACTTTGATTGATATGCATGAAGGTACCGACTCCGTCAAGGAATCCAAATTGGATGTGCTCCAAAGTCAACTTGACAAGTTCAAAATGAAGGATGGTGAAGGTGTCGCTGAAATGTACTCTAGGCTTGCTCTCATCACAAATGAGATTGCCGGCTTAGGAAGTGAAGAGATGACCGATAGATTCATCATCAAGAAGATTCTAAGAGCCTTGGATGGAAAATATGATACCGTGTGCACATTGATCCAAATGATGCCCAATTACAAAGATCTCAAGCCAACGGAGGTAATTGGAAGAATTGTTGCTCATGAGATGTCACTTAAGGATAAAGAGGAACTTCACAACAAATCAAGTGGTGCCTACAAAGCCTCATGTGAAGCCCCTACATCATCAAGTGAGAAAAAAACTTCAATGAAGAATTGAGCTTAATGGTGAAAAACTTCAACAAGTTCTACAAGAGTAGAAGCAAAGATAGAAGCTCCAAGTCAAGGTCCTACAATGACAAAAGATCTTCTAGTCGAGAGCTAAACTGCTACAATTGTGGAAGACCCGGACACTATTCCAATGAGTGTACGGCTCCCTACAAGAGAAGAGAAGACTCTCCAAAAAGAAGAAGCAAAAGAGAGGAATCACCACCAAGAGAGAGAAGGAGTAGAGATGATCATTATGAATGAAGACACTCACAGAGAAGCAAGGATTCGGAAAGGAAGGAAAAATCATCAAGGAGCTACACAAAACGAAGACATCAGGCTCATGTTGGTGAATGGGTATCCGGCTCCGACTCCGACAACCACTCCGAGAGAAGTTATCACTCCGATTCCGAATATACTCAAGATGAAGGTGTTGCGGTCTAGCACTTGTGTCAACCAACTCCTACGATATATTTGACTCACCAAATGAATGAATTGGAAGATGCTTCATGGCCAAAGGTCCTAAGGTAACACACCCCGAGTATGTTGATTTTAATAGTGATGAAGATGACTTGTTAGGTGATGATGATTTACTTGTTGACAACTCTAGTGATGAATACTGTGATGAAACGTCAATTAATCATGCTAATCAAGATAAAACGAATGACAATGATAAGGAGGAGATTGAGGCTCTAACTAAAGAACTAAACACTCTTAAGTTAGCTCATGAAACTATCTTCGAAGATCATCGAGAACTTTTAAGAGCTCATGAGAAGTTACGCTTTGAAAAGCTCAATCTTGAGCAAGAGCATAAGTTTTTAAAGGCAATCAATGATGATCTCCGCAAGAAAAGTTCTTCTTACATTCCCAAGCGTTTACTCTTATCCACTTACATGCCTCAAGTCAAGTCTAGTAACAAGAACAAGAAAGATTCTTCCTCTAGTAGTAACAATGATCATGCTAAATCCAATATTATTGCTTCTAGTAGTTCTCTTGATTCCACTAATGATTCTCTTAGCCAAGTTACACTTGAGCAAGAAAATAGCTTATTGAAGGGAATTATAGAGAAAGGAGTGTACAAAAGCCTTGCCGGGAGTAAGCAATTCGAGGAAATTGTGCGCAAGCAAGGAAGGCACCGGAAGAATCAAGGTGTTGGTTTTGAACGAAAGTTTAATGCCAATGGAGTTGAGTGGGAAGAAGATCAATACCCCAACACAAAGTTTGTTCCTCAACAAGAGAAGTATGATCCTACTTCCTTCAAGGGGACACAAGCTCAAGATGATCTTCCACCACAAGACTACAAGCAAAAAAGGCAAGGACAAGCTTCAAGAGGAAATTGATGCATTTGAAGAAGCTCCTAAGACCTTAGTCAAGTGGATTCCCAAGACCACTTCAAGTTCCACTTCATCAATTACGACTACAACTCCAAGGATTCCCATCAAGATGGTGTGGATCCAAAAGAAGAAGAACTAGAGAGTTCTTGAGGGTGACTCCGCCAACATACTTCACTCTTATCATTTTGGCAAGAACAAGTGCAATCAACTTCCACATCTTGCACTAGTTCAAGGAGTCACAAACCCTCTTGTTGGTAAGACAAGGGACAAGGTAACCTAAAAGTTTTCATGGACATCATCTTGTGTTTGCATCACTCTATGTCTACGGATATCCTTGTTTGTTCCTTGTGGGACTAACCCATGTAGGTATTGAAAGTGCAATTCACTCAAATGGATAGCTCCAAGTGATCTACATCAACATTGAGCATCCGCATCTTCAACATCTACATGAAGTCATCATCGACAAAACCCAAGGTTAGTTCATCCCTCTTAGGGGGGATATCACATCTAGGGGGAGCTTTACTCTAAGACTTGAGCTAAAGCAACTCTAAAGATGTGAACACAACAATGCTTTATGTAAAAGTGGTAACCCCACTTGAGCTTAAACGATGAGTATGACCTATGATCAAGTGTTCTCACTTGACTCCTAAGTCAATATACTCATATGTAGATGACCTAGTCATTGCCAATTGCTTGATAGATGCTAGAATTGGTTGTGCATGCTTTGTCACATATTTCAATTGTCATTTTATTGTGTGAGCATGTTGGTTGCATATTTTACTCATTCGAGGACATCCACTTGTTGTTTTGATTGTTTGGTTTTATTTCCTTTTGCCAAGTGGATGGACAAGAATGCCTAAGAACCTCCTCTAGCTATCTATGCTTTTCTCGTCTCAAACTCTATTCATGCTACATCACAAAATTTGATCAAGTCAGATTCAAACCACTCTGTGTGAGGAGCACTCAGAGTCCCCGATTTGTCATAGACTTAAACTTCCAAAACCTCTTTGTGATTCTCGGTCTGACCGATATCCTACTTTCGGTCCTACCGAGATCATTAAGTTGATCTGAATTTTTGATCTCGGTGCAACCGATTTGAACCATTCGGTCACACCGAGTTGCAATAACTGTATACAGTTTTGCATCTCGGTGCCACCGAGTTGTTCCACTCGGTCACACCGACAGGGTCGGGCTATATATAGGCACGGGCAAAAATTTGGAAATTTCTCCGAACCCCTTCCCCCGCGCGATAGCTTGCTCTGCCAACATGGTCTCCGGATCGTCTCCTCGCCGCCAGCCGCCTCCAGTCGCTGGTCTCCATCGCCGTCAACGGAATTCAACCCCGCCGTTGCCGCCGTAGTGAGTCTCCGCCGAACTAGGGTATGGACTCGATCTTTGTGCTATCCCCAATCTAATTCCTAGCACATTGTGATCTTATTGTTTCTAGCCACGATTGAAACACTCCTATCCAGTCAATGCGTTCATAGAATAGGATTGATTCAAAAACTTTAGGGTTAGGTTTCCGCCGAAACCATCTCGGACCCACCGAGTTGAAAAACTCGGTCCCACCGATTTGGCTCATGCCATTGCACAAGTGAGACTCGGTCTGACCGAGAATTACTAATCGGTGTGACCGATTTTGGAACTTTGTGAAACCCTAGCAGTCTCGGTGTCACCGAACTGTGACTCGGTCTAGCCGAGTTCACTAGTTTAGGTTCCAAAACTACTTCGGTATCACCGAGTTTAAAAATCGGTAGATCCAAAATGATTTCTATGGGAAACTAAAACTAAGATTTTGAATCATTCTTTTGCAAAAACCTTTGCATTTTGTGATGCTCATCCACTCTACCTTATCTATAAACTGTTCACAGGGTCAACAGTCAGCTTGTTCATCATGTCAGATCAGAGTGATAGCCAAAACCTGTCAGAGCAGCAAGTGCACATGAGTGAGGGCACTAGTCCCTCCAGTTCCTCAGATGAAGGCAGCAAGAGCACTCCTAGTAACTTGCCAAAAGCTGCCACCAGACAAAGGAAGAAAAGAACCTCAGAATCAGAGGATGAGGACTATGTGGCAGAAGAAGAAGCCACTTCCAAGAAAGTGGTTAAGAAGGAATATAGCACTGCTGCTTCCACCAAGCCAGGCATGAAGCAAAAGGTTCCTGCAAAGAGAATTCCAATGTCTAAGGCCAGAGCATCTACTCAAGTCCCTTTGGGATCTAAACCCAAAGAGGCTGCTGCAGAAGGGAAGAAGAGGAAGGAGAGGATCAAAAAGACCACTGCTAGAGTGCTTGGGAGATCCTCAATCATGAGAGATTCTGAAGAGGAAGAGGAAGAAGAGGTTGCTGCACCACCACCCAAGGCACAAAAGCTGATGGGTGATGCTATAAGATCAGGGGCTACTGCATCCAAGCCCAAGGAAGCACCCAAGGCTGCATCAAAGGCCAAGACAGCTCCAAAGAGGAACACAAGGAGCATACCAGCTGCTGAAAAGAACAAGGCCCTAGTGCCTGACACTACAGAAGAAGAGGAAGGCCAAGTTCTTAGGAAGCTAAAGCCCAAGATCCCAGACCACAATGATGCTCATCCTGTGGCTGAGGACATGAAGATCAGAAGAGACTCAGGGCTAAGAAAGTGGAGAGCAGAAGATCCATATGCTACAAGAAGAACTGTTGTTGACTATAGGTTCCACACTAAGGAACAGCAAGACTTCTATGAGACAGTCTTGTTGGATAAGAAGCCCATTATTTGTGACATGAGATGGGTAGATTGGCAGTTCATCAAGGACAATGAAGAGCACTATCCTGGAGTGTAAGACAGCTTCAAGGCTTGTGGAGTAGCAGACTTTGTTGGGCAGAAGCTCACAAAGTGGAATGAAGAGCTGATCATGTAGTTCTACTCCACAGCACACTTCTATGCAGATGGAAGGATTGTGTGGATGTCTGAAGGTACGAGGTACCAATCAACAGTTGCTGAGTGGGCACAGCTCATCAATGCCCCAGAGGAGCATGAGGATGACTTAGACATATATGCCAAGAAGAAGATGGACCACAACTCTATGTCCAACATGTACAAGGAAATTCCAAACAAGGCACTTGATACTTTCAAGTTTGGGTCTGTATATTATCTTCTGTCAGGGTTGCCAACTATCAATTGGATTTTGAGGCACACTCTGTTGCCCAAGTCAGGTGATCACAAGATGATCAGAGGCCATGCAATCAACTTGCTTCATATCTTTGATGTGCCACAAAAATTCAAAGTCATGAGCCTCATGGTAGAGACCATCAAAAGAACTGCAGCAGATCAGAAGAGGAGCTGTGGTTATGCCCCTCAGATCCAGGAGCTAATTAACTCCAAGATGGGCACAGACATATACCTATTGGACAAGGAACATTTGCCTATTCATCCAGATTTTGAAGATAATGAAGTTGTGATGAACAAGGATGATCCATCATCAGTTCATGCTCAAGCACAGAAGGAGAAGGCAAGGAAGGAGAAAGTTGCCAAGATGCCAACTCAAGAGGAGGCATCTGAGTATTTCCTGAAAAACAAGCAAGAGCAGCTTAGTTACTTGATTGCTTCCACACTGAGGATTGAGAAAGGACTGGCCACCCTCATTCAGAATCAGGTGAGCTTAGAGAGGATCATAAAACAAAAGTTTTATGACATGGATGTCAAAGTAACAGAGATTTAGTCTGCAGTGGAGCAACTTCAAGATGGCATGCAGGAGAGGAGAGGGAAGACTACAACTGATGCATTTGCCAGCGTGCCACGAGCTCAGAGGTCGACTGTAGTGCCAGTTCCTGACACCAGAGCCGCCACCTCAGCTCCAGCCACAGCACCAGCCCAACCAGCTCCAGCATCTACTTCAGCTCCAGCTCCAACCACGTCTACAAAAGCCTTCGTCCTTGGAGTGATCCAGACTCCACCATCACCAGAAGATCAAGCCTGAGAGTCGATCTAGCACTATGCATTTTCTAGGAACTTTTTGGTAACTTGTTGCCAAAGGGGGAGAAAAATGTATAGATCATAGGCTGAGAGAGAGAGAGTGTTGCCTTTATTCTCTCTTGCTTTATTTGGTGGGTTTTTTCAAACTTTGTTTGCTTTTGGTTGAGATACTTTGATATGCTTGTGAGACATTGATGATCATGTGTTTGATCATAAGCTACACTTATGCATGCTTGATATATCTTATCTATCTTATGTGATCATTCACTTTCTTTGGTGATGAGTGCATGTATTTCATTCTTATCTTTTTGAGCGCTCCACCAAGATGTATGTGACATGGAAGAGTAACCCATGAATCTAACTCTTTGTGCATTTGCAGTCCAAAGCAAATTTTAAATATGCACAAATTTAGGGGGAGCTCTTACTTATCACATACTTCTCAAAGCAACGATATACTTCATTCTTATTATTATTTGTCGAAGCTTTGATCTATATGTTGTCATCAATTACCAAAAAGGGGGAGATTGAAAGTGCAACTATCCCTAGGTGGTTTTGGTAATTCATAACAACATATAGCTCATTGAGCTAATGCTATTCCAAGATGATCATTTCAGGAAAGCACAATGATTGGCATGGCATGGATGGTGAAAGTGGAACCCTCAAAATGCTAAGGACAAAGGATTGGCTCTAGCTCATATGCTCAAGACTCTTCATTTTACATTTTAGTGGTCCAAGATCACATTGAGTCCATAGGAAAAGCCAATACTATCAAGGAGGGATGAGGTGTTGCTTAATGAGCCTCTTGCTTCATGTGCTTAATAATATGCTCCAAAATCCTTAGTTACTTTCCCATATCCACATTTGACCTAAACCCAAAGCCAAACTCGGCCCTACCGATTCTTTCAACCCGGCGCCACCGAGTTTCACTTGTCATAGCCATTGCCAAACCCTAAGCAAATCGGTTCTACCGATAGGGATCTCGGTCTCACCGAGATGGTATTGCAATTTCTCTGTTTCCTTTTCGTAACTTTTCGGTCTCACCGAAAGAGCGGATCGGTCCCACTGAGATTGCAATGTAAACTCACTGTTTCCTTTTCGTAACATTTTGGTCTCACCGAGAAGAGCGAATCGGTCCCATCGAGTTTGCCTGACCAACCCTCTGGTTAGCTTATTACCAAATCGGTCTCACCGAGTTTGTGTAATCGGTCTCACCGAGATTACGTTATGCCCTAACCCTAACCATATCGGTCCTGCCGGGTTGCATGTCAGTCCCACCAAAAATCTCTAACAGTCACTAGGTTTACTATTTTGGTCCGACCGAGTTTTTTGATTTGGTCCCATCGAGATTGGTAAATTGTGTGTAACGGTTGGATTTTGTGTGGAGGCTATATATACCCCTCCACCTCCTCTTCACTCGTGGAGAGAGCCATCAGAACACATCTACACTTCCAACTCATATGTTCTGAGAGAGAACCACCTACTCATGTGTTGAGGCCAAGATATTCCATTCCTACCACATGAATCTTGATCTCTAGCCTTCCCCAAGTTGCTTTCCACTCAAATCTTCTTTCCACCAAATCGAAATCCTGTGAGAGAGAATTGAGTGTTGGGGAGACTATCATTTGAAGCACAAGAGCAAGGAGTTCATCATCAACACACCATTTGTTACTTCTTGGAGAGTGGTGTCTCCTAGATTGGCTAGGTGTCACTTGGGAGCCTCCGACAAGATTCTAGAGTTGAACCAAGGAGTTTGTAAGGGCAAGGAGATCGCCTACTTTGTGAAGATCTACCGCTAGTGAGGCAAGTCCTTCGCGGGCGATGGCCATGGTGGGATAGACAAGGTTGCTTCTTCATGGACCCTTCGTGGGTGGAGCCCTCCGTGGACTCGCGCAACCGTTACCCTTCGTGGGTTGAAGTCTCCATCAACGTGGATGTAGGATAGCACCACCTATCTGAACCACGGGAAAAACATCCGTGTCTCCAATTGCGTTTGAATTCTCCAAACCCTTCCCTTTACATTCTTGCAAGTTGCATGCTTTACTTTCCGCTGCCAATATACTCTTTGCATGCTTGCTTGAATTGTGTGATGATTGCTTGACTTGTCCTAAAATAGCTAAAATCTGACAAGAACTAAAATTGGGAAAAGGTTAAGTTTTATTTGGTCAAGTAGTCTAATCACCCCCCTCTAGAAATACTTTCGATCTTACAGGTGAAAGACGAATTCCGGCGCACCCCTACCTGGCGCGCCAAATGTCGGATTTTGGGTTCTAGCAGACCCTTGAGGTTTGAACACTGGGGTGCGCGCGGAGATTTCGTCTCCTACCTACCTGCACCCCTCCGCCGCGCTAGGATCTAAACTACCGAAAGAACAACACAAGAGACGCAGGGTTTATACTGGTTCGGGCCACCGTTGTGGTGTAATACCCTACTCCAGTGTGTGGTGTGGTGGATTGCCTCTTGGGCTGATGATGATGAACAGTACAAGGAAGAACAGCCACGCGAGGGTCTATTCTTGGCTGGGGCGATGAACTGCCGGGAGGAGTTCAGCCACCTTTCTCTCTCTCTCTCTCTCTCTCTGCTTCTAACCTCTCTAACGAGCACCTTCCTTCCTACTTCCCAGCCCAGAGACCCTTCGACCCCCCGCTATGTGGGTGGCTGGTCCTATTTATAGAGGCCCTGGTCCTCTTCCCAAATATTAAGCGGGAAGGAAGCCAACAATGGCGGGCTAATTTGAAGGGGGACAGCAAGTATCAGCTATCCTGACAAAAGTAGTCTTCGCCTGCGCAAAGCTCTGGTGATGACGCCGTCTTGGGCTCCACGGTGACCTCCGTCTTGTAGTCCTCCTGGTCTTGGTCTCGTTGCACCGAAATGGCAACCTTTGCCTGATGCCTCGGTACTCCGCGGCTGCGCTTGCCTCCTTTGCACCAAAAAGAGGAAAGGAGGACGCTACGCGGGCTGGCGCCCGCCTGGCGCCCCTGGTCGTCATGGCTTGCGTCACGGGCACCTCGCGAGGTACCCCGCCTTGATCTCTCCGCCTCCTCGTGAGCCAGCCTGACAAGGCCGTGCCTGAGGAAGCTCTGCGCCGTCCGCCCTGCGAGGCTTGGCCCCTCGCGAGGGTCTTGAGTTTGTGTTGGTGAAGATGGGCCGCGCTGGGCCCCCTTTTGAGCCACGCCGCAGGCCGCAGGCAGGCAAATCTGGGGACCCCCGTTCCCAGAACGCCGACACATATTCCTTTGTGTTGAGGCATATCTCTCTCGAGGTTGTTTTGGTGATTGATGACAACATGTTTGCGGACTAATCTTGTGCTTTGTGTAGTTCATAGATTCATCCTTGGCACGAGACGTTTTCTTCCCTTCGGAGTGTCATTCAAGACGGTGTAGCTCTTTCGTTTCTTTTTTGGTGGACTAATTGTGTAGAGGGCACCGTACTATCAAGAGGGGGTCCGCTGGGGTTTTGCATGGGTGGAATCAACACGTACACGTCAGCTTCTCACCCTCCGAGCTCTTCCACTTCATTGGAGCGATCTCTTCTCTCTTCTATGTCCTGTCTGGGTTCCAGCGGTAGTACCACGCAACCCAGCGGTAGTACCGTTGAGGAGTCACAAGCGGTAGTACCGCCCGTGACTCCACAGCAGTACTACCGCTGGCCTGCCTGGCACCACCGCCTTGTCCTCAGCCTCGATGGAGAGATCTTCTCTCTCTCTCTTCTGTGTCCCAGCGGTAGTACCGCACTACCAGTGGTAGTACCGCCTTAGGGTCACAAGCGGCAGTACCGCTCCGCAGCGGTAGTACCGCCTGTGACCCCGCAGTTGTACTACCGCTGGGCTGTCTGGCTCCTACCGCCTCGACTCGAGGGGCCTTTTTCTCGTGTTGGGTTTTGTGGCACTAGTTGCGGTAGTAGAGGCGGTAGTACCGTTTTGGAGCGGTAGTACCGCCCTTACCACCGCGGTAGTACCGCGCTGGGTCCAGATCCCTGCTGGTCTTCTCTGCACGGCAGTACCGCTCACTGGAGCGGCAGTACCGCCGGCTCAGCGGTAGTACCGCCCCCCTTTAGCGGTACTACCACCCTGTGCGGGGCTGGTTGGTGGGGCAACGGTTGGATTGTTGCCCCCACTATAAAAGGGGTCCCCTTCTTCTCCTTTGACCCACCTCTTCCCCTCTCAAGCTCCATTAATGCTCAAGCTCCATTAAATGCTCCAAGCTCCATTTTCGCCCGATCTATCTCTCTAGCTAATCAAACTTGTTGATTTGCTCGGGAGTGGTTGAGAAGGCCCCGATCTACACTTTCACCAAGGGATTTTCGATTCCCCCACTCATCCCTAGCGGATCTTGTTACTCTTGGGTGTTTGAGCACCCTAGACGGTTGAGGTCACCACGGATCCATAGTCCATTGTGGTGAAGCTTCATGGTTGTGTTGGGAGCCTCCGATTAAGTTGTGGAGATTGCCCCAACCTTGTTTGTAAAGGTTCGGTTGCCGCCTTCAAGGGCACCAATAGTGGAATCACGGCATCTCGCATTGTGTGAGGGCGTGAGGAGAATACGGTGGCCCTAGTGGCTTCTTGGGGAGCATTGTGCCTCCACACCGCTCTAACGGAGACGTACTTCCCCTCAAAAGGAAGGAACTTCGGTAACACATCCTCGTCTTCACCGGATCCACTCTTGGTTATCTCTTACCTTTACTTGTGCAAGCTCTTTAGTGTTACTTCTCTTGCTTGCTTGTATGCTTGTTGTTATTGCATCATATAGGTTGCTCACCTAGTTGCACATCTAGACAACCTACTTTGATGCAAAGTTTAATTTGGTAAAGAAAAGTTAAAAATTGGTAGTTGCCTATTCACCCCCCCCCCCCCTCTAGTCAACCATTTCGATCCTTTCACTTTGACTATGAGATTATGCAACTCCTGAATACCGGAGAAATACCTTGTGTGCTATCAAACATCACAACGTAACTGGGTGATTATAAAGATGCTCTACAGGTATCTCCGAAGGTGTTTGTTGGGTTGGCATAGATCGAGATTAGGATTTGTCACTCCGAGTATCGGAGAGGTATCTCTGGGACCTCTCGGTAATGCTCATCATAATAAGCCTTGCAAGCAATGTGACTAATGAGTTAGTTGCAGGTATGATGCATTATGGAACGAGTAAAGAGACTTGCCGGTAACGAGATTGAACTAGGCATGGAGATACCGACGACCGAATCTCAGGCAAGTAACATACCGATGAAAAAGGGAATAACGTATGTTGTCATAACGGTTTGACTGATAAAGATCTTCGTAGAATATGTGGGAGACAATATGAGCATCCAGGTTCCGCTATTGGTTATTGACCAAAGAGGTGTATCGGTCATGTCTACATAGTTCTCGAACCCGTAGGGTCCGCATGCTTAACGTTTGACAATGATTTGTATTATATGAGTTATGTGATTTGGTGACCGAATGTTGTTCAGAGTCCCGGATGAGATCACGGACATGACGAGGAGCCTCGAAATGGTCGAGAGGTAAATATTCATATATAGGACGATAGTATTTGGACACTGGATGTGTTCCGGGGGTACCGGGTACGTATCGGGTCACCGGAAGGGGTTCCGGGCAACCCTGGCAAACTATATGGGCCTAATGGGCCAAGAGAGGGACAGACTAGCCCCTAAGGGGCCGGTGTGCCCTCCATATGGGCTGGCCAAATTGGAGTAGAAAAGGGGAAGGAGGAAAGGAAAAAGGGAATAGGATCCTCCCTCTTCCCTTCCTACTCTAAATAGGAATAGGAAAGGGGGAGGCCGAATTGGGAGGACCCCAAGTAGGATTCATCCTACTTGGGATGCCCCCTTGGCAGCCTCTTCTCCCCTCCAACCTATATATATGAGGGGGCACCGCTAGAACACACAACAAACATTGTTAGCTATGTGCGGCTCTCCCCTCCACATTTTACGCCTCCGGTCATATTCAAGTAGTGCTTAGGCGAAGCCGTGCGCGGATCACTTCATCATCACCGTCACCATGATGTCGTGCTGATGGAACTCTCCCTCAACACTTTGCTGGATCAAGAGTTCGAGGGACGTCATCGAGCTAAAGGTGTGCAGAACTCGGAGGTGACGTACGTTCGGTGCTTGATCGATCGGAACGAAAAGAAGTTTGACTACATCAACCGCATTGTCAAATGCTTCCGCTTTCGGTATACAAGGGTATGTGGACACACTCTCCCCTTTGCGTTGCTATGCATCTCTTAGATAGATCTTGCGTGAGCGTAGGAATTTTTTTGAAATTGCATGCTACATTACCCATCACATTTCGGCCTCCCACCATCTCCGTGTCTGGTCCCCCCTACATCACCGCGCACGTCATTCACCTTTTTGTGCACAATTCAACGGTTGATTCGATTGTTCCTGCGAGCCAGGCTGTGGGCTGCTTGGTCAGTGCGTGTGCCAGTCAGGGCCCCTAGTATGGTACCAAATGTGACTTTTTTGCACCCAGTGGCCCTATTTGGGGTTATGCAGGTAACCAAATGCACCCTAGTACTAGAAAATAGGCTAGCAGACAAAAGGTCCTTCAATGACAGGCGAGGCAATGTAGTGCATCATTCACTGATCTTTCGGCACTAGCGACGGCAAGTATGTTCATCATTGGTAGTCTCTTAGCAATGACAGGCTACTTCAAGCACAGGAGGGCCGAGATTTAGATATGAGTAGGAAGGGGGGCACGAAGAGACAAAAAAATAATGTAACGCGCACAATCATCTAGTTCCAGGGTGCTCATTTGTTTGATTAGAATGAGTGTTATTCTTTCCACTAGCTCCTCGTTGATTGCTTTAGGAACTTAGCCATACCACCAAGATCGGATAGTGGAATTATAGTATTAGTGTGTGATGCCTGATACTTATTGGTGAGGATAAAGAAAATATCACGCATATGAACTAGTTCCATCCAAGTTAAGAAAAATATTATAATGTGCATACCAACATTGTACTGTACACATTAGTGAAAGGAGAAACTAACCAATAACCACACAATCTCCATTCGACGTTGCACGCACGGTTGCAAAGTGAGGCGTGGTAGCGCCAGCATAGATAAGTTGCATCCTTGTCGGTGAATGAATTTTTTCCCTTCTCGAACCGCTGGCGGCGCCGAGAGGATCTACTAGTACCTCGGCTCCTTTCTAGTAAGTTTCTTCTTTTTTCGTTAATGCTTTCTAGTAGAGTTATTGGGCTTCAAGCCTGTGACAATGGCATGGGCCAATTGTTCTTAATTGCAAGTAATTTGATGTAAACGTTTCAGAGGGGGGTGATGGCTACGCTTGTCTCCCCCTGGGTACCGCCCCTGACCTCAAGCACCCACCATAGTTTACTGGCTTACTGGTGGCGTGGCCTTTTTAAAGTTCGTCACTCGTAACATTCCAGCTTTGAGAAAAAACACTGCCACGACAATGGTTTTGCTATCATGGCAGCATTTTGCAGTTGATCATCATATTGTATCACATATATAAATTGATGTATCAACATTCAAACATGCATCCATATTTCAAAATTGCATTACATTAATCACATTACATTAAGGACGAGTGTCAGGACCGATAGAACAGGGACCGGCGTGCCACCTACTCCAGAATTGGAGATCCGACCTCTAGAAGAACCCATTTAACTACCTTACCCAGCATGGGTCTGGTGGTTGGACTCAGACCCGGTCACATCCACAACTTCTCATCCAGACTTAGACCTGGCCGAACAATCTAGGAACTCTTCCTAGTTCAGATATCGACTATCACTCATCGACAATCTTGAACTAGAGGGGCTAAAAGGAACAAGGTGGTACGAAACCCATAATATAAATAATAATAACAATATTAATTAGGATTTGAATTATCAAAACTTGTGTAGTGATTAACATGTTAAAGTTAAGTTAATGCAATGCAATGGTGGCATGATTTCATGATGATTCATACAATATAATAACATGCAAAGGTTTAGGGGATTACTCTAGGGCTATTACAACCATGGTATGTCGTTGTCGGTGGTCTTCAATGGCAATGGTTGGGCTCCTTCCCCGAGGCTCAGTGAGGTCGGGGACGAAGGGCTCTGGGTGAAAGCCTTGCTTCCAATGGGGATCAGTAACCAACGATGATGAAATGGTGGCACCTTTTCCTTTGGAGTCATCGCCGAAGTGTTCCTCCTCTCTAGTAGGTTGTATTTGGTCGTTCCTTAGGTTGTCGTGGTGGTTGTTAGTGTGGTCGAACCCTTTTATAGGTTTGGAAGGGAGTCTTGGGTGTTTTATAGACGAAAGATTTATTGATTGACAGGGGTCGATGTCGATGAAGACAACGCCTGCCGGCGACGTGTTTCCTTCTGGAAGGCATCTCCAAAGAGCTCGCTCACTTCTCTCCGGATAGTGGTCGAGTAGGCGATGGAGCTTGAGTTAGATAGTTGTGGCTTGTGGCTTTCCTTTTCTTTTGGTGTGCCCATTGTAAGGGTTTTCGCATGATTGTCCTTCAATCAATCAAGCATTTGTGTGCTTTTCGGCCTAATTTCCCTTATAAACATGGCAAAACTCTACTCTTCTTTACGAAATTGCAGGACGATCTTGCCCTCTTGACGAGCTTCCATCCAAAAACTAGTAAGTTAGAACTATAATTTAAGAATTGAAACTAAAACATAAAAATAGGGGTGGTTTGCTGGCACAAGAATTGCAGTTATAATTTCCAAACCCAATTCCATCGAATTAGACTAGACGAAGCCAATTTTTTTCTATCAACAATAAACCAAATGAAATTCATGGGAACAACACACTCATGAGACCTACATGCACACATGGACAAGCTAAAATGTGCAAAGTTTCTCCTCAATGCACCAAATCATCTCCAAAAGTTCCAAATAGTTTAGTGAAACTGTTATGGCATGAAAGGGAGGTTGAAATTTTGAATAGCAAAGCTTTACAAAATACACTTGCAAAAGCACATGGGACCATTTGCATGAATTAATTCGCTAATAAGCCCACAATGTAGAATTTGCAACAATTTCGTCAAGTTTTTGTAGTGTGAACATGCAGTTCATAATTTGAATATAGAAGTTTTATGAAAGACATTTTTACGAGTATATCAGACCACTTGCACGAACTGATTTTCGAATAAGTTCAAAGTTGCTCCTTGACATGTGGATGGTGCCTATATTTTCTATCTTCTATATCCAAATAACCAGTCCCCACTAACTTATTTGTCACAACATGCAAACATGCCACCTCACCTAGCAATATGCATGGAAAAAAGGCCCACCCAATATGAAATCATGCATAAGAAAAGGTAGCCCTCAAGATGCAAACATGCATAAGAATATTCATTCTATTATGTTGTTTACATTTTGTAACTATATTATAATTATACAATAGTATAACACAATCAAACATAGGTATTTTCAATTTTAGTTATCACATTATTACTTCAAATATTCATGTATCATTCAATCAAATATATCGTAAAATATATTTGGAACAACTTGTATGGTATTATTTAGTTCTAAATATTTTCCAATCATGCATAAGACAAGGCACACCTCAATATGCAAACATGCATAAGAATTTTCATTCTATTATGCTATTTAAGTTAACTAAATATTTACAATTATAAAATAATCAAACACAATCAAGCATATGTATTTTTAGTTTTGGATATCATATCATTACTATTCCATATCTAAATAGCTAGCCTCCGCTAACCTATTTATCTCAACATGCAAGCATGCCACTTCATCAAGTAACATGTATGGAAAATGGCTCGCCTCAATATGCAATCAAGCATAAGAAAAGGCACACCTCAACATGCAAACCTGCATACGAATTTTCATTCTACTATGCTGTTTACATTTAGTAATTACTTTGCAATACGATAATCAAACACAATTAAACATATGCATTTTTTAGTTTTAGTTATTTATATTATTAATCCAAATAATCATGTTCCATAGAATTAAATATACTACAAAATATTTTCGCAACAACGTGGGGTATCAATCATGTTCCATACAATCAAATATATTACAAAATATTTCCACAACAACGTGCAAGGTATCGTCTAGTTTTAAACAATTTTCCATCACGCATATGAAAAGGCACACCTCAACATGCAAACACGCATAATAATTTTCATTATATTATGCTATTTACATTTAATAAATATTTTACAACTATATAATAATCAAAGACAATCAAACATATACTCACTCTAGTGTCAAAAAACATATATTTTGATACATAGTGTCAAAAAACGTCTTGTATTTTGATACGGAAGGAGTTTAGTTATCATATACTCCAAATATTCATATTCCATACAATCAAATATATTGCAAAATATTTCCACAACAATGTAAAGGGTATCTAGTTTTAAATAATTTTCGGAAATTTTATAGCATGAAACGTCATATCTTGTTTCTACCAACATGCGGGCCTCACTTGCACAAATTATGGGCCGTAGTTGTCCCTTACCCTTGGGCACACGGACAACGCCAAATATCAAATAATTTCGTGGAAACTATAGTGTGAAAGCTCTACTTGTAAGTTTCGGTTTGCCAATAAGGTCAAAGTAGATCCTCCGTATGTGGACAATGTTAGCCAACATTGAGTTTACTTTTAGCAAAATTTTGTGCGTGAACAAGAGGTAGCATAAATTCTAAATTGCAAAATTTTATAGAGTGAACACGCCCATGCAAGTCTTCCACAAGCTGATCGTTCAATCTCAGGAATAAGGCCAACTCCACCGCGCGACCCCATCTTATCCGGGTGCGTCCATTTGGGATAGAACGGACGAATAGCGCGGCCCAACACGCAGCCTCAAACGGACAAATATTCGGATTCCGTCCGTTTTCGACCCATCTCAGCCCAAACTTGCATCGAATTTGGGATAAAACGAACATCGCGCGGACGGACTCGCCGCACGCCCTTGTCCCCCCATGGCCCGCCTATCGGGGACACTAGTAGTCCCTTCGCTTCCAACCCTTTCACCCCTCTCCCCGCCCCGCCCCGCCGCTAGCGTCGCCGCTATTCTCCGGTCGCCTCCTCACCGCGCAGCCCCTGACCGTCCATACCAAACGACGTCTCGACATGGCGGCCACCACGCCCGCGCTTTCATCGTACTTTTGGACGTCGATCGGATGAGGTTTGGCCGTCGCCGTGGCAGCCGGCGGCAGAGGGGATACGACCGTTGGCGACGTACCACGGCGGCCGCAGCAGCTTCCGACGAGTGCTCCAGAGCGGCTAGTACCCGGCCGCCAACCACCCCTGCTGCACATTAAGGTGATCATCGCGGCCTCGTTGCCACCATGACCGCAAGGTGTTCGATACTTTGCCCACAAAGGTATGGACAGTGGAGATGAGTTTTTCTTCCACCACTTTATTTGTTCATCGGATGATTCGTCGTCGGATTATGAAGATCTTGTGGTGGTTGCACTGGTCGTTCACGACCACATTCAATGGCAGCTTTCTCGGTACAGGGGGTCACTCCCTGGCCATGCTCCCAACCTGAACCGCAACAGGAAGAGAGGCCACACCCTGCTCTATGCCGATTACTTTGCTAACACCCCGCTCTTCAAGGCGGATAAATTCCGTCGCAGTTTTCGAATGGCAAGGCATGTGTTCAATCGTATCCGAAAGGGAGTGGTTGCTCATGACCCATATTTCGAGTGCAAGACGGATGCCCTTGGCAAGATTGGATTCTCCTCTTACCAGAAATGCACCGCGGCCATCCGCATGCTTACATATGGAATTTCAGGCGATCTGGTGGATGAATATGTGCGTATGAGTGAGACAACATGTCTGATGTCAATGTACAAGTTCTGCTAGGCTGTGATCGAGGTGTTTGGCCCGGAGTACTTGAGGCAGCCAACTGCCGCTGATACAGAGAGATTGTTGGCGACCAACACAGCTAAAGGCTTTACAGGCATGCTTGGCAGCATAGATTGTATGCACTAGGAGTGAAAGAACTGTCCATTTGCTTGGCAGGGCCAGTACAAGGGGCATGTCAAAGCGTGCACTGTCATATTAGAAGCGGTGGCTTCGCAAGATCTTTGGATATGGCATTCTTTCTTCGGCATGGCAGGTTCTCACAATGATATCAACGTGCTGCAGCGTTCTCCAGTCTTCGCAAGGCTTGCAGAAGGCCACTCCCCACTTGTCAACTTTGAGATCAACGGCCACCAGTACAACAAGGGATACTATCTAGCTGATGGTATATATCCTCAGTGGTCAACTTTTGTGAAGACAATCTCGAAACCCCAAGGTGAGAAGAGAAAGAGATTTGCCCAAATGCAAGAGAGTACTAGAAAGGATGTGGAACGTGCTTTTGGTGTGCTTCAATCTCGGTGGGGTATCGTTCGGAACCCTGCACTGTCATGGGATGAAACGAAGCTTTGGAAGGTGATGACTGCTTGTGTGATCATGCACAACATGATCGTCGAGGACGAGCGTGATGAGAGTATCTTCGACCAAGGATTTGATTATCAAGGTGAAAATGTTGAGCTCCTGCACCAAGAACCGGCCACATTTGAACAATTTGTCCAAATCCATTGTGAGCTGCGTGATTGGCAGACTCATCTGGATCTTCAAAATGACTTGGTTGAGCACGTGTGGGATCATATTGGCAATCAATAGATGTATTGGTTCATTTTATGTTCATTCAAGACAATTTCGATTTGGTTGTAAAATTATTTTATTAAAAACAATTTCGATTGGGTTGTAAAACTGTTTTTATTTTTAGACAATTAATATTCGGACGTGAAAACTAGTTTTAATATGAAAACATGGGCATTTTTAGCCTGGTGGACAGAATGGCGCAAACGGATGTGGTTATATGCTGGGCGCATGACTACCGCATCCAAGAACAGACCCGGACATTTCCTCATCGCCCTATTTAAAGGGACAAAATCTGGTTAAATCGGGCATCCGTTTAAGGTCACGCGGTGGAGTTGGCCTAATGTACTGCATGCCAAAGTCGATTGCACGATTGTGGTGTGGCTGCGCAGTGAAACGGTGAGGCGGCGAGGCCGTGGTGGCGGCGTTGCGTTATCAGATTGAGTTTGGCACAATTTGTCACTTGTCGGCGTTGATGGGGTCTGCGACATTGCTTCGTGCGTGTGGCTACGCTGCTGCAGACCTGCAGTGTCCGGTGGCTGGGCATTACTTGACAAAGGACACTGTATTCTACAGTATAATTCTAACAACAAAAATGGTGTGATCAGCACACGGCATGCTGTTGACACTCCTTGGAGCAGAGCAACCCCCTGACCAAATCATATCCAATTGCTTTACTCAGCATTTTTGGAACACATCAACATAAGCCCCTAGGTTAAACAGAATAAATCTTTCGATAAACGCACTGACATGCGCTTAATGTCTTACATATATTATTAACACGACATATGTTCAGACACAAGAACGATGAAGAAACAAAAGACTGAAAATCGATTTGTCTGACGGAGGCGGGACATATCGGATGTCCGATAATGAGCAGAAAATAAAGCAAGTTAAGCCAAAGTATAGGCCATGTATTCAATTGGCCCAATGTTGGTGGTTTTGGAAGGCTTTGACACATCACGCCAATGTGCTCCACATCGCACCAATGAAAAAGGCCATCAATATGGCCACAGAATATATCAAACGACCATGTCCTTTAAATAAATCGACAACAAGCAACCACAGTAGGACCGACAGTGCCTGCAAAGCCGGGGAAAGTGTCAGTACAGCACATTGCAAGAATGCATATATGCACGCAGTAATTAGATGTCACACTCCAGTTAATGATCGAGGAGGATTAGAGTACAACACAATAATAGTCTAGAACTTTTTGCAAGAAAAGAACTTAGAATTCGGGGATTATAATAGGAGGTAATTGACTATGTGTAGTTTGATTTTGATATAGTAGAAACCAATATTAGATCAAAGAGCTTGTTGATTTTAGAGTGGATTCTGTTGTCAGGTAAACAACGGTAGACATGCACTACTATTACAATGGAATTGAAGGGGGTAGTTTCTTTTCGAATAGAAGGGGGTGGGAATTGTTTAAAATAAAACCGAGATGATTTTCCTGATTTGTATCCTGCATCGTTTGCCTCGACTTCTGTAGTTTTAGGGTTATGGAGGCACGATAGATTCCGGCCCTTATTTGTGGGAGGGCTTCTACTTCGATTTTAGGTGTTTTTTAGTCTGTTTAGGGTTTGTGTCTTGCTGAGAAAGGCAATGTGGCGGTGGCTCCCTGAAGATGGAATAAACTTTTCCCCACCTAACCCTTGTCCCAACAGTGTGTCTTCCGTCGTCGAAGAGCGTGTGAAGGTGTGTCTTCGGTGAATCTTGTGGGATTCCGTCAGTGTTTGTTTTTGGTGGATCTGCGCAGATCCGGTCTTCGTTCATGTGTCTATAGGATGGATCCTTTGATATACGCTTCTCTTCATTATCTACAATTGCTGCTCTAGTGCATCGGTCCTTCTTTCGAAACAGGCTTCTGCCCCGCTTTATTATAGATAAAGCAAAAACTGAACAAAGAATACGTCCAAACAATATAAGGTCGTGAGGTCATCCTCATACAATGCTGATCCCAAAATAATCGGATCACACAGGAAGCAAACGACTACACTACCTAAAGGGACATAGGAAGATCTGAGTGCAACGTCATGCCACGCCCAGTAACACCTAAGCTTGACGACAACCTCCTCAGGAGAGAATACAATGCTAAGTGTCGCCGCTGTCGAGTCCACACCGGACAAGGGTCTTCACCCGAAACCGTGCCACAGATAGGAACACCACGAATAAATCTTCAAGAAGAGAGTGGTGTCCGCAAGTGTCGCCGTCATCGGGGACAAAGCACAGAGCTTTCACTCGACAGCTCCCTGGTGCCACCACAAAGTCTTCAGGACAAGTGCGACGAAAACATATCGCCCCAAATCTGTATCGGGGTGACGCCACTACCAATGATAGAGAGTGCGCCCAAGATATCTGCCGCTACACCTCTTTGCCGCTCACACGACCAAGAGGGAAAGCCACCACTACAAGCATGGCACTCGCCAGAGAGCCAACCATGTAGACTACCATCCCGGGCCGCCGCCCCGGCATTCTTGTCCGAGACATCACCAACCGCCCACATCATGATACACTAACTACAGTAGGAAGAGTAGAAGGCACCTCTTTTCACACATAGACTGGCGTTACGTACAAAATATGGGTCAACGCCTCCACGGTGCCGCCCATGCCTGCGTCTCTAGCCATTCCCGGGGGACCACGAAAGACACAACCCCATGACTACCGACGGTCGTCGCTGAGCAAGATCGCATGATGAAGCCCGTGGCCTTCGACGCCAATTAGCCTGACGGAGTAGCCATGTCCTGACCACCACCATCGACCACAACACCCACAGGGAGAGAGACCTCACCGCCCGCGTGCACCACTGGGACCGAGCCCCCTATCGCCTACTGCGGAATAGGAGCTCCGACCCGCCTCGTGCACCAATCTGATCCACCTGAGAATGAGTCCCAAGTCCTGACCATCTCCGTCGCGCGACCATCCCATGCCACCGGCCCGAACCTAGGTGAAGGGAGGAATCACCACCACCCGCACCCCGCAGCCTCCCGAGCCACTGTAGTGGCATGTTCTACAAGTGCAACCATGGTGCTCCCACCATGATGTTGTCATACACAGAGCAAAGCCAAGCCCCCAGGAAAGGGGAGCAACCACCGCCTGCAAGCATCCCGGGCCACCCGCAGCGTAGGCCGCCAGATTTGGCAGACCGGCCACCATGGCAGCCATGGCCGTGAGCAGCCCCCAACACCAGGGCCACGGGCCAACCCAGGCGTGCACCACATGCACTACCCTGCCGCCGACACCCTCTACCCCATGCGCCATGCCGCACCATGATAGCCGCGGCCAGGAATCACACCGCACCAGCCACTCGCAGCCCCCGCCGCCCCGCGACCAGTCGAGCCCACACAGCCACTACAGCATGAGCGGCCACCCTCACCACTGGCACAACCGTCCACGACATCGCCGCCTCGCCTTGCACGAGCACCGCGGTTCTAGGTGGTTGCCGCATCCCATAATGAAGGGGGGCCACTAAGGAGGAAGAGAGCTCCGACGCTTCCTACACCGACTGGGTTTTGCCCGATGGCGGCGAGAGTGGTGGGGCGGCAAGAAAGAGGTTGGAGGGGGCGTGTGTGCCAGGGTTCGCCACCTGTTCGCATGAGCTTGTCGGGCGAAGCGTTTTTTTTCGTGCACTAGTTGTGTAGGTCCTTAGCATGATGATTTTTCGACTGAGTGCTACAACAAGGTTTATTAGGCTCCGATAAGAGAGGGATGATGACAGTGGCATGACTTTGGCTCGCTATGGTGATTATAGTCGTTGCTAGATGATCTATAAACATTGGATTTATAGTTCTAGCGTTCTTTTTATTGCCATCGTGCATGGTGTTTGATGAATCGATGGAAAATCTTTCCAAAAAATAAGATCATATGATTATCAAAAACAATAAGGTGTGCATCAAAGGGGCTATCTGGGCTATACCACATTGGATCGCTAGGAGACAAAGAGAGATTAAGCGATCCCTCGGCATGTCCACGTCATCACCCTCGTACTGTGCATGACAGCCAATGGCGAGAGAGCTTTGTGCTAGCCAATTGGATGTGCAAGAGAGGGAGAGAAAGCGCATCGGGTGGGGACAAGAGAGACAAAAGCAGTCCAATCCCACGCAGCTTCCTCTATCTCGCATCTCCTTAGGGCATCTCCAGCCGTTGGCCCCCCAGGGGGCGCCTAAAATCGTCGCCTGGGGGTGAGCCGGCGCAAAAATTGGGCCTGGGGGCGAGTTGGTCCCCAGCCGCCGTCCCCAGGGCCGCCCCCAGGCACGTTTTAAAATAAAAAAAGTTCAGCGAAGTTCAGCTTAAACACGATAAAATTCGGCCAAACACGATAAATTTCGGCACATTTCGGCGAAGTTCGCGGATTTTTATTACGTAGCACATATACGTAAACTAATCTGAAGGAAAAACTGGCTGAAGTCGCCGTCGTCGCCGCCATCGTCGTCGTTGGCCTTCTCCTCCTTGACGCGGGCGCCCCTGCTGGACCCCTGCCCGGCGTCGCCATGGCGGACTGGTGGCGGCGCATCGTCGTCGTCGTCATCGTCGCTGTCGCAGATGACGACGACTCCGCCTTCGTCGCGGCCGTGTCGACGCTCCGCGAAGCGAAGCAGGGCGGCGCGCTGGCGCTCCTTCGCCTTCTCCAGGCGCTCCTTCTCCATCGCTATGGAGTCCCTGCGCGCCCACGTCGTCGTCGACGAGCTCCGTCGTCACCGGCGCGGCCGGCTCCTTCTTCACCGGCGCATGTTGGGGAACATTGCAGAAAACAAAAAATTTCCTACGGTTTCACCAAGATCCATCTATGAGTTCATCTAGCAACGAGTGATCGGATGCATCTACATACCTTTGTAGATCGCGAGCGGAAGCGTTCAAAGAACGTGGATGAAGTAGTCGTACACGACGTGATTCAAATCACCGGAGATCCTAGCACCGAATGGACGGCACCTCCGCGTTCAACACACGTACGGTCAGCGTAACGTCTCCTTCTTCTTGATCCAGCAAGAGGGAAGAAGAGGTTGAGGAAGATGGCTCTAGCAGCAGCACGACGGCGTGGTGATGGTGGAGCTGCAGAACTCCGTCAGGGCTTCGCCAAGCACTATGGAGGAGGAGGAGGTATTGGAGAGGGAGAGTGAAAGAACATGCGGTGCCCCCATGTTTGGTTTTGGTAATTGATGACAATCTCTATGGACTAATGGTTGCCTTGAGTTATATTTGAAGGTTTTGTCCATAGGCTTTTCTTGGAGTACATGTGTTGGTTTCAAGGAGAGTTTGTGTCGACCAAGGTGCTATTCAAGGAATTACCTAAAGATTGGTCTTGTGAGAGGTTGATCAAGACTAAGTTAAAGAGTGAATCAAGTTGATCAACCCACAAAGCGTAGAAGATGTACCGAGAGGGATCAAGTGATCCCATGGTATGGTAAGCATTGTCAATTACGCTTTATGTACTAACCCATGGTCTTCGTGAGAGTTCTTTGTGGGGTTAGGTTGCGGTGTGCAAGTTCAAGTGGAGTATCACGAAGAGATCAAATGCTTGAAGCTTGCCGTCCTTTGTGGTGTCAATGGACTTGTGAAGATGCGCGGAAGAGTGGCTCACCCATAGTGGAGTATGGGGGAGCAATCAACTAGTCTTCATCGAGCCAACACAATCAAGAAAGGTGGTCCAACTTGAGGGAGTGAAGATCGTCATCATCTAGCTCAAGTGGACCACGTGCAAGGCAAAGGTTTGCCCTTGATAGGTTTTCTATTTTACCGGTCTCATGATGGTAGTTGGGAGACCGGGTTATAGGATCGATTGCCGTACTATCAAGGGGGGGTCTCGATGAGTAGCTTGATCGTATCGTTCGCTGAGAGCTCAAACTATTGCATCCTTGCATCATCTTTTTTGGTTCTTGTTTGGTTCTCTTTGTGAGTCTTAGAGCTTATGGTCATCTTGATGACAAGCTTGAGTTCATCGAAAACGGAGTTCGCATGCATCTTCTATGATGTTTTCGATGTTGGAGGTTTTGTCGGTTCATCTCGGTTGGAGGTTTCACTCCTCTATTTGTTGGCATACCTCCCCTGCCTCTTCTTACTATAACCAGTCGCTGTTTTGATGCTACTCGTCGTCTTGTTTTCAACAAGCTTGAGTTTGCTCAATTCGGAGTTCATATGCAGAAGTTATGGCAGTTCTGGTTTTCTGGAGTGTGGTTTTTCTCCTGGACCCAGCGGTAGTACCGCTGAGGCTCACTAAGCGGCAGTACCGCTCCTCGGAGCGGTAGTACCGCTTGATGGCCTCAGCAGCAGTGCCTCTGCGGATCCGTGCTCCTACCGCCTCGACACAGTGGTTGGAGCGGTAGTACGGCTGCAGTCCACTAAGCGGTAGTACCGCTCCTCGGAGCGGTAGTACCGCTTGCTGGGCACAGCTGTAGTACCGCTGTGGCTTCGTGCTCCTTCCGCTTCGATTCGAGTGCGCATTTTCTCGTGTCGGGTTTTGCGGTACTTGCTGCGGTAGTAGTGGCGGTAGTGCTGCTTGTGAGCGGTAGTACCGCCCTACCTCCGCGGTAGTACCGCTCTGGGTCCCAGCCCCAGCCCTTTTCTTCTGGCGCGGCAGTACCGCTGAGGGGGAGCGGTAGTACCGCGTACGAGCGGTAGTACCGCCCTGCCTCCGTGGTAGTACCGCTCTCTGCGGGGCTGAGTGGGGGTTAACGGTTGGATTTTCCCCCTCCTATAAAAGGGGGTCTTCTTCCCCGTTGAACCCCAATCCTTTGAGCTCGTGTTCTTCCCCCATTGTTGACCTTCTCCGAGCTTGCTAACTCTCAATCCCTCCATGGATTCTTGCTAGTTTTTGAGGGAAAAGAGAGAGGAGATCTAGATCCACATTTCCACCAATCACTTTCTCTTCTATGTGAGGGGAACCCCTTGGATCTAGATCTTGGAGTTCTTGGTGTTCTCTTTCTTGTTCTTCCTCTCATTTTCCTCCCTAGCATTAGTTGCTTCGGTGGGATTTGAGAGAGAAGGACTTGGGCACTCCATGTGCCCTTGCCATTGCATTTGGTGCATCGGTTTGAGTTCTCCACGTGATACGTGGAAGTTACAAGTTGAGAAGCTTATTACTCTTGGGTGCTTGGTACCCTTGAGCTTGTTCCTCTTGGGTGCTTGGGTGCCCTAGACGGTTGTTGGTGTTCGGAGCTCAATCATTGTGGTGCAAAGCTCCGGGCAAGCGTCGGGGTCTCCAATTAGGTTGTGGAGATCGCCCCAAGCAATTTGACGGGTACCGGTGACCGCCCCCAAGGGTTGCCAAAGTGTACGGGTTCGGTGACCGCCCCCAAGGGTTGCCATTTGTACGGGTTCGGTGACCGCCCTCAAGGGTCCCTTAGTGGAATCACGGCATCTTGCATTGTGCGAGGGCGTGAGGAGATTACGGTGGCCCTAGTGGCTTCTTGGGGAGCATTGTGCCTCCACACCGCTCCAAACGGAGATTAGCATCCGCAAGGGTGTGAACTTCGGGATACATCATCGTATCCGCGTGCCTCGGTATCTCTTACCCGAGCCCCTTTACTTATGCACTTTACTTTGTGATAGCCATATTGTTTCTTGTCATATATCTTGCTATCACATAGTTGCTTATCTTGCTTAGCATAAGTTGTTGGTGCACATAGGTGAGCCTAGTTGTTTTAGGTTTTGTGCTTGACAAATTAACCGCTAGGTTTATTCCGCATTTGTTCAAGCCTAAACCGTAATTATTTTAAAACGCCTATTCACCCCCCCCCCCTCTAGGCGACATCCACGATCTTTCAGAGAGAGAGGCAACCAAAGGCGTGGGAGAAAAGCCCTCCCTCCCCCACTATATATAGGAGGGCCAAGGGGGGGCGGCGGCCAAGGGGAGGTTTCCCTCCCCCCCAAGGCACCTAGGGGTGCCTTCCACAAGTGGGACTCTTCCCCTTTGGGAAACCCTAGGCGCATGGGCCCTTGGGGCTGGTGCCCTTGGCCCATGTAGGCCAAGGTGCGCCCCCTACATCCCATGTGGCCCCCACGGGGCAGGTGGCCCCACCCTGTGGACCCCCGGGACCCCTCCGGTGGTCCCGGTACAATACCGATAACCCCGAAACTTGTCCCGATGGCCGAAACCGCACTTCCTATATATAATTCTTTACCTACGGACCATTCCGGAACTCCTCGTGACGTCCGGGATCTCATCCGGGACTCCGAAAAACATTCGGGTTACTGCATATATATATATATCCCTACAACCCTAGCATCACTGAACCTTAAGTGTGTAGACCCCTACGGGTTCGGGAGACAGGCAGACATGACCGAGACGACTCTCCGGTCAATAACCAACAGCGGGATCTGGATACCCATGTTGGCTCCCACATGCTCCACGATGATCTCATCGGATGAACCACGATGTCGAGGATTCAATCAACCCCGTATGCAATTCCCTTTGTCAATCGGTATGTTACTTGCCCGAGACTCGATCGTCGGTATCCCAATACCTCGTTCAGTCTCATTACCAGCAAGTCACTTTACTCATACCGTAATGCATGATCCCGTGACCAGACACTTGGTCACTCTGAGCTCATAATGATGATGCATTACTGAGTGGGCCCAGTGATACCTTTCCGTTTATACGGAGTGATAAATCCCAGTCTTGATCCGTGTCAACCTAACAAACACTTTCGGAGATACCTGTAGTGCACCTTTATAGTCACCCAGTTACGTTGTGACGTTTGGTACACCCAAAGAACTCTTACGGTATCCGGGAGTTACACGATCTCATGGTCTAAGGAAAGGATACTTGACATTGGAAAAACTCTAGCAAACGAACTATACGATCTTTAAGCTATGTTTAGGATTGGGTCTTGTCCATCACATCATTCTCCTAATGATGTGACTTCGTTATCAATGACATCCAATGTCCATAGTCAGGAAACCATGACTATCTGTCGATCAACGAGCTAGTCATCTAGAGGCTTACTAGGTACATGTTGGTGTCTGTTATTCACACATGTATTACGATTTCCGGATAACACAATTATAGCATGAATAAAGATAATTATCATGAACAAGGAAATATAATAATAATGCTTTTATTATTGCCTCTAGGGCATATTTCCAACAGTCTCCCACTTGCACTAGAGTCAATAATCTAGTTACATTGTGATGAATCGAACACCCATGGAATTCTAGTGTTGATCATGTTTTGCCCTAGGGAGAGGTTTAGTCAACGGATCTGCTACATTCAGGTCCGTATGTACCTTACAAATATCTATGTCTCCATCTTGAACATTTTCACGAATGGAGTTGAAGCAACGCTTGATGTGCCTTGTCTTCTTGTGAAACCTGGGCTCCTTGGCAAGTGCAATAGCTCCAGTGTTGTCACAAAGAGTTTGATTGACCCCGACGCATTGGGTATGACTCCTAGGTCGGTGATGAACTCCTTCACCCAAATTGCTTCATGTGCTTCCTCCGAGGCTGCCATATACTCCGCTTCACATGTAGATCCCGCCACGACGCTCTGCTTGCAACTGCACCAGCTTACTGCCCCACCATTCAAAATATACACGTATCCGGTTTGTGACGTAGAGTCATCCAGATCTGTGTCGAAGCTAGCGTCAACGTAACCCTTTACGACGAGCTCTTCGTCACCTCCATAAACGAGAAACATTTCCTTAGTCCTTTTCAGGTACTTCAGGATATTCTTGACCGATGTCCAGTGTTCCTTGCCGGGATTACTTTGGTACCTTCCTACCAAACTTACGGCAAGGTTTACATCAGGTCTGGTACACAGCATGGCATACATAATAGAACCTATGGCTGAGGCATAGGGGATGACACTCATCTCTTCTACATCTTCTGCCGTGGTCGGACATTGAGCTGAGCTCAATTTCATACCTTGTAACACAGGCAAGAACCCCTTCTTAGATTGATCCATATTGAACTTCTTCAATATCTTCTCAAGGTATGTGCTTTGTGAAAGACCTATGAGGCATCTTGATCTATCTCTATAGATCTTGATGCCTAATATATAAGCAGCTTCTCCAAGATCCTTCATTGAAAAACTCTTATTCAAGTAGGCCTTGATGCTGTCCAAGAGTTCTATATCATTTCCCATCAAAAGTATGTCATCTACATATAATATGAGAAATGCTACAGAGCTCCCACTCACTTTCTTGTAAACGCAGGCTTCTCCATAAGTCTGCGTAAACCCAAACGCTTTGATCATCTCATCAAAGCGAATGTTCCAACTCCGAGATGCTTGCACCAGCCCATAAATCGAGCGTTGGAGCTTGCACACCTTGTCAACATTCTTAGGATCGACAAAACCTTCCGGCTGCATCATATACAATTCTTCCTTAAGAAACCATTAAGGAATGCCGTTTTGACATCTATTTGCCATATCTCATAATCGTAGAATGCGGCAATTGCTAACATGATTCGGACGGACTTCAGCTTCGCTACTGGTAAGAAAGTCTCATCGTAGTCAACCCCTTGAACTTGTCGATAACCCTTAGCGACAAGCCGAGCTTTATAGATGGTCACATTACCATCCGCGTCTGTCTTCTTCTTAAAGATCCATTTTTCTATGGCTCGCCGTTCAACGGGCAAGTCAGTCAAAGTCCATACTTCGTTTTCATACATGGATCCTATCTCGGATTTCATGGCTTCTAGCCATTTGTCAGAATCCGGGCCCGCCATCGCTTCTTCATAGTTCGAAGGTTCACCGTTGTCTAACAACATGATTTCCAAGATAGGCTTGCCGTACCACTCTGGTGCGGAACGTGTCCTTGTGGACCTTCGAAGTTTAGTAGCAACTTGATCAGAAGTTTCATGATCATCATCATTAACTTCCTCTCTAGTCGGTGCAGGCACCTCAGGAACATTTTCTTGAGTTGCGCCATTTTCCGGTTCAAGAGGTAACACTTCATCAAGTTCTACTTTCCTCCCACTTACTTCTTTCGAGAGAAACTCCTTCTCTAGAAAGCATCCATTCCTGGCAACAAAGATCTTGCCTTCGGATCTGAGGTAGAAGGTATACCCAACAGTTTCTTTAGGGTATCCTATGAAGACGCATTTTTCCGACTTGGGTTCGAGCTTTTCAGGTTGAAGTTTCTTGACATAAGCATCGCATCCCCAAACTTTTAGAAACGACAGCTTAGGTTTCTTCCCAAACCATAATTCAAACGGTGTCGTCTCAACAGATTTCGACGGAGCCCTATTTAAAGTGAATGCGGCAGTCTCTAAAGCATAGCCCCAAAAAGATAGTGGTAAATCGGTAAGAGACATCATAGATCGTACCATATCTAATAGAGTGCGATTACGACGTTCGGACACACCGTTACGCTGAGGTGTTCCAGGCGGCGTGAGTTGTGAAACTATTCCACATTTTCTTAAGTGTGTGCCAAATTCATGACTCAAGTATTCTCCTCCACGATCTGATCGTAGAACCTTGATTTTCCTGTCACGTTGATTCTCAACCTCACTCTAAAATTCCTTGAACTTTTCAAAGGTTTCAGACTTGTGTTTCATTAAGTAGACATACCCATATCTACTCAAGTCATCAGTGAGGGTGAGAACATAACGATAGCCACCGCGAGCCTCAACGCTCATTGGACTGCACACATCAGTATGTATGATTTCCAATAAGTTGGTTGCTCGCTCCATTGTTCCTGAGAACAGAGTCTTGGTCATTTTACCCATGAGGCATGGTTCGCACCTGTCAAATGATTCATAATCAAGAGACTCTAAAAGTCCATCTGCATGGAGCTTCTTCATGCGTTTGACACCTATGTGATCAAGGCGGCAGTGCCACAAGTATGTGGGACTATCATTATCAACCTTACATCTTTTGGTACTCACACTATGAATATGTGTAGCATTACGCTCGAGATTCATTAAGAATAAACCATTGACTATCGGAGCATGACCATAAAACATATCACTCATATAAATAGAACAACCATTATTCTCGGATTTAAATGAGTAGCCATCTCGTATTAAACGAGATCCTGATACAATGTTCATGCTCAAACTTGGCACTAAATAACAATTATTGAGGTTTATAACTAATCCCGTAGGTAAATGTAGAGGTAGCGTGCCGACGGCGATCACATCGACCTTGGAACCATTCCCGACGCGCATCGTCACCTCGTCCTTCGCCAGTCTCCGTTTATTCCGCAGCTCCTGCTGTGAGTTACAAATATGAGCAACGGCACCGGTATCAAATACCCAGGAGTTACTACGAGTACTGGTAAGGTACACGTCAATTACATGTATATCAAATATATCTTTGGTTTTGCCGGCCTTCTTGTCCGCTAAGTATTTGGGGCAGTTCCGCTTCCAGTGACCGCTTCCCTTGCAATAAAAGCACTCAGTCTCGGGCTTGGGTCCATTCTTTGGCTTCTTCCCGGCAGCTTGCTTGCCAGGCGCGGCAACTCCCTTGCCGTCCTTCTTGAAGTTCTTTTTACCCTTGCCCTTCTTGAACTTAGTGGTTTTATTGACCATCAACACTTGATGTTCCTTCTTGACTTCTACCTCCGCTGATTTCAGCATTTCAAATACCTCAGGAATGGTCTTTTCCATCCCCTGCATATTGAAGTTCATCACAAAGCTCTTGTAGCTTGGTGGAAGCGACTGGAGCATTCTGTCAATGACCGCATCATCCGGGAGATTAACTCCCAGCTGAGTCAAGCCGTTATGTAACCCAGACATAGTGAGTATGTGCTCACTGACAGAACTATTTTCCTCCATCTTACAGCTAAAGAATTTGTCGGAGACTTCATATCTCTCGACCCGAGCATGAGCTTGAAAAACCATTTTCAGCTCTTCGAACATCTCATATGCTCCATGTCTCTCAAAACGCTTTTGGAGCCCCGGCTCTAAACTGTAAAGCATGCCGCACTGAACGAGGGAGTAGTCATCAGCACGTGTCTGCCGAGCGTTCATAACATCTTGGTTCTGTGGGACGGGAGCTTCACCTAGCGGTGCTTGTAGGACATAATCTTTCTTGGCAGCTATGAGGATGATCCTCAGGTTCCGGACCCAGTCTGTGTAGTTGCTGCCATAGTCTTTCAGCTTGGTTTTCTCTAGGAACGCGTTGAAGTTGAGGACTACGTTGGCCATTTAATCTACAAGACATATTGTAAAGATTTTAGACTAAGTTCATGATAATTAAGTTCATCTAATCAAATTATGCAATGAACTCCCACTTAGATAGACATCCATCTTCTAGTCATCTAAGTATAACATGATCCGAGTCAACTAGGCCGTGTCCGATCATCACGTGAGACGGACTAGTCAACGTCGGTGAACATCTTCATGTTGATCGTATCTTCTATACGACTCATGCTCGACCTTTCGGTTTTCTGTGTTCCGAGGCCATGTCTATACACATGCTAGGCTCGTCAAGTCAACCTAAGTGTTTGCATGTGTAAATCTGTCTTACACCCGTTGTATGTGAACGTTTGAATCAAACACCCGATCATCACGTGGTGCTTCGAAACAACGAACCTTCGCAACGGTGCACAGTTAGGGGGAACACTTGCTTGAAATTATTATGAGGAGTCATCTTATTCACTACCGTCGTTCTAAGTAAACAAGATGCAAAACATGATAAACATCACATGCAATCAAATAATAATAGTGACATGATATGGCCAATATCACATAGCTCCTTTGATCTCCATCTTGGGGCTCCATGATCATCTTGTCACCGGCATGACACCGTGATCTCCATCATCATGATCTCCATCATCGTGTCTCCATGAAGTTGCTCGCCAACTATTACTTCTACTACTATGGCTAACGTGTTTAGCAATAAAGTAAAGTAATTTACATGGCGTTTCTCAATGACACGTAGGTCATATAAAAGAATAAAGACAACTCCTATGGCTCCTGCCGGTTGTCATACTCATCGACATGCAAGTCGTGATTCCTATTACAATGGCACGAACATCTCATACATCACATATGTATCATTCATCATTCATCACAACTTTGGCCATATCATATCACAAAGCACTTGCTGCAAAAACAAGTTAGACGTCCTCTAATTGTTGTTGCAAGTTTTACGTGGCTGAAGTAGGGTTCTAGCAAGAACGTTTTCTTACCTACGTGAAAGCCACAACGTGATTTGTCAACTTCTATTTACCCTTCATAAGGACCCTTTTCATCGAATCCGCTCCAACTAAAGTAGGAGAGACAGTCACCCGCCAGCCACCTTATGCAACTAGTGCATGTTTGTCGGTGGAACCGGTCTCACGTAAGCATACGTGTAAGGTTGGCCCGGGCCGCTTCATCCCACAATACCGTCGAAGCAAGATAAGACTAGTAGTGGCAAGAAAGTTGACAACATCTACGCCCACAACAAATTGTGTTCTACTCGTGCAAGAAGAACTACGCATAGACCTAGCTCATGATGCCACTGTTGGGGAACGTTGCAGAAAACAAAAAATTTCCTACGGTTTCACCAAGATCCATCTATGAGTTCATCTAGCAACGAGTGATCGGATGCATCTACATACCTTTGTAGATCGCGAGCGGAAGCATTCAAAGAACGTGGATGAAGTAGTCGTACACGACGTGATTCAAATCACCGGAGATCCTAGCGCCGAACGGACGGCACCTCCGCGTTCAACACACGTATGGTCAGCGTAACGTCTCCTTTTTTTTGATCCAGCAAGAGGGAAGAAGAGGTTGAGGAAGATGGCTCCAGCAGCAGCACGACGGCGTGGTGATGGTGGAGCTGCAGAACTCCGTCAGGGCTTCACCAAGCACTATGGAGGAGGAGGAGGTATTGGAGAGGGAGAGGGGGGCAACCAAAGGCGTGGGAGAAAAGCCCTCCCTCCCCCACTATATATAGGAGGGCCAAGGGGGGGGGGGGCGGCCAAGGGGAGGTTTCCCTCCCCCCCCCCCAAGGCACCTAGGGGTGCCTTCCATAAGTGGGACTCTTCCCCTTTGGGAAACCCTAGGCGCATGGGCCCTTGGGGCTGGTGCCCTTGGCCCATGTAGGCCAAGGTGCGCCCCCTACAGACCATGTGGCCCCCACGGGGCAGGTGGCCCCACCCTGTGGACCCCCGGGACCCCTCCGGTGGTCCCGGTACAATACCGATAACCCCGAAACTTGTCCCGATGGCCGAAACCGCACTTCCTATATATATTTATTTACCTCCGGACCATTCCGGAACTCCTCGTGACGTCCGGGATCTCATCCGGGACTCCGAACAACATTCGGGTTACTGCATATATATATCCCTACAACCCTAGCGTCACCGAACCTTAAGTGTGTAGACCCCTACGGGTTCGGGAGACAGGCAGACATGACCGAGACGACTCTCCAGTCAATAACCAACAGCGGGATCTGGATACCCATGTTGGCTCCCACATGCTCCACGATGATCTCATCGGATGAACCACGATGTCGAGGATTCAATCAACCCCGTATGCAATTCCCTTTGTCAATCGGTATGTTACTTGCCCGAGACTCGATCGTCGGTATCCCAATACCTCGTTCAGTCTCGTTACCGGCAAGTCACTTTACTCGTACCGTAATGCATGATCCCGTGACCAGACACTTGGTCACTCTGAGCTCATAATGATGATGCATTACTGAGTGGGCCCAGTGATACCTCTCCGTTTATACGGAGTGACAAATCCCAGTCTTGATCCGTGTCAACCCAACAAACACTTTCGGAGATACCTGTAGTGCACCTTTATAGTCACCCAGTTACGTTGTGACGTTTGGTACACCCAAAGAACTCTTACGGTATCCGGGAGTTACACGATCTCATGGTCTAAGGAAAGGATACTTGACATTGGAAAAACTCTAGCAAACGAACTATACGATCTTTAAGCTATGTTTAGGATTGGGTCTTGTCCATCACATCATTCTTCTAATGATGTGACCTCATTATCAATGACATCCAATGTCCATAGTCAGGAAACCATGACTATCTGTCGATCAACGAGCTAGTCATCTAGAGGTTTACTAGGGACATGTTGGTGTCTGTTATTCACACATGTATTACGATTTCCGGATAACACAATTATAGCATGAATAAAGACAATTATCATGAACAAGGAAATATAATAATAATGCTTTTATTATTGCCTCTAGGGCATATTTCCAACAGCGCGAGCCCCGGCTCCGTCTTCACCGGCGCGAGCCCCGGCTCCGTCTTTGACTTGACGAAGCACGGAGGAGGAGCCGACGAGGAGGCGCGCCGGCCGCCCTCGTTGATGACGATGCCGGCGCTGCGAGTGCGCCGGCCGAGCGGCATCTCCGCCGCGGGCTCGGCCTTGACGCCGAGCAGGGCCGGAGTGCCGGAGGAGTGCGATGAAGATCGGGAGGAGGAAGAAGAGGAGGAGGACCCGAACCTCCTTGGCGCCCATGGCCCGGTGCGTCGGTGCTGCGCCGGGGCGGCCGCCCTCGCCGGGTACGCCAACGGCGGGTCGTTGCCGCCCTCGAGGTACGTCAGCATGCCCTCGAGTGTGCGGCCTGGGACGCCCCACCACAGGTGGCGCCCCTCGCTGTTCTGCCGGCCGCCAACCACTGGCGCGCCGTTGATGGACGCCAAGCGCTGCTGCTGGCGGCGCTCGAAATACGCCGCCCAAGCCGCGTGGTTGTCGGCGGCGTACTGGGGGAGGGAGAGTTGGGCGTCGGTGAGGGAGGCGCATACGACCTCGACTTCCTCGGCAAAGTACGTCGGCTTCGCCACGGCGTCGGGCGACGGGGGAATGGGCACTCCCCCGCGCTGAGCCTCCACCCCGTCGACCCGGCACGCATGTCCGGCGGCGCCGGGATGTTCGCCTGGAACAGGAGCCAGGACTCCTGTTCGCGGAGCGAATGGCGGCCGAAGCCGTTGGCCGCCGCCTCGTCTCCGGGGTAGCGTTCCGCCATGGCGACGGGCTCGGGAGAGGTAGAGAGATAGAGGGAGGGGCTGGGCGGCGGCGCTCGGGAGAGGTATGGAGAGGGAGGAGCTGGGCGGCGGCGAGGGGCGGGGCTGGTGTGGGCACAGGCGAGTGCAGGCCACCGGCTATATAGCCGCGCCGCACCCGTGTGTACGCGTGCGAGGGGGGAGGCGTCGGCGCGCCGTCCCGTGACGCGCCGCCCGTGAGGAATCAATGGCAAGGCTGACCGGCGACAGCCTTGGCATTGATTCCCTGCGGGAACCGAGGCCGTTGGGGGAAGACGAGGCGCCGTGTCGCTGACGTGGCGGACCCGCGGCTGTTTCGCGCCAAAACAGTTCGCCCCGGCGCCCCCGGGCGCCCCCAGCGCGTCGGGTTCGGCCTGGGTCCACCGGCGCTGTTTTCGGTACAGGCCGACAAAAATCGGGCTCCTGGAGCGCGACTGGGCCGTTTTTTTTACGCCGGCGCGAAAAAATTACCTGGGGAGGCCTTCCTGGCGCGGCTGGAGATGCCCTTATCTCCACCCGACCGGCGGCTAGGGTTCCGCCGGCGCCGCCAAACCCACCTCCACCATACCTTCTCCTCCAGCCTATCCCCACGGCCGCCCCAGGCTAGAAGGCGGGTACCGCCGTCACGAGCATGACCCCCTCCTCGCTGGCGGGCTCAGCAACGACTTCGTCTCCATCTGGAACCCATCGCCGGCGCCGCTGCCGCGGCCACCATCACATCCGACAGGAGCAGCTCGCAGGGGGTCTTTCTCGTCTCCATCTCCAAGCCACGCGAGCGCCGGTAGTGGCACAGAGCTGGCGGAGAAGGCGTCGGTGGTTGGATCTGTCGCACGGGAGGCGACGGCGCGATGCGGCCTTGTCATACTCTTAGGCATCGGTGAAATTCGGTAGGAGCACTTTCTTACTCTACTTCTGTGGCAACTTCTTACTTCCCCTTGTCGCTGGTTTCTGTACGTCTCTCTACATCTGATAAGAGATGATTGACACTTTGTTTTATCATAACAGTTCTGCAATCTAGGAACAAGGCCAACTTCAGGAGCTGATTGAAGCTGCACTAAATTTAGCTGCAAAGTAACATCAAAACAATTGGTGGGCAGCCTCCTCCAAGAAGAAAATTACAGTTTGGATCAGGATCTGTAGTCCATAGGATGGTCAGGTCCTGATAGATTCAGAAGGTAAACAAATCTTTATATCTATTTTGCATCTAGGATTGATGAAGTAAATGATTTTTACATATGCTCATTTATTTGTGTAAGCTGATTAATGGTGCCTGCTGATGATAACTATATCAAGTCTTTGATTCTTTTGTAGACCAGGTCATACCATCATGACTATATTCGATTTGGATCCTTAGGTACATCAAATGTGTCTATCCAAGAGGAGCACAATTTTAGAGTGTTTCTTTATGGTTCTGATTCCCCACCCCCATGTTAATATCTCTGTATGATTACCACATTACAAGTCTTTTTTTATATCCAAAAGGGGGACTAGCAATCTACAGCATCAGAAGGATGATTCAGAAGCACACGAATGAAGCCAAGAATCGCAAACTGCAAGGCATCCTTTTTAAATTAGTGCAGGTTTGCAACATCTTACACTTGGTTTGATAAGAATTATTGCGCTTAACATTGTAGCTAGTAAGCACACACTTGAGACCGTTTCCCACCTTATCTGATTATGTCCTGTTTCTCAGGGTGAGGAAGAGTCGAGAGCAAAATAAGAGGGCTTTTACTATCCTATGTGATCTTCACCGTCGAAGGGTCTAGTTTGATTACTGCACATCAAATGCTATATGCGATGTTTGTTTCCATCCTTCTTCGAGGTGGATTTTTGTAAGGAAATGTAGGTGTCTACTGTTGGTTGCTTCCCATCTAAACAAGTGTATTCTACATGCAGGCTTATGACAGGTGCTATTTCATTGCTCATTGGGTATGAAAATGTTGAGCAAGAGGATGATAGTGATGCCAGCAGTGACGATGAAGCAATTCAAAACCCAAATATTATACTTAGTAAAGAGGATGTTTACAAGGTGATTTGGATGTTTCTGCATATTGGCGCTCTATTGATAGTATTTTAGATCTTATGGTTTCATTTGTCTCTTCTGATGCATTGTGCCAGTATGTGCAGAGCTAGACGCGGCGAAAGCTGCAGACGCCACGAGCGGCGGCGCCGTTCCTCGTGGTCTATTACCAATCGCCGCCGCCCGCAGTGGTTGCGCCGCTGCTATTTCGGTGACCAGCGGCTCACCCTCTTCTCGTCCGTCATGGCGCTCACAGGAGGTTATGTTCGAGATCTTAATAACTTTTTTTTCATGTGCTCACTGTCGCTTGATTCCCTTCTATCAGATGTGGGATGGGCTGATTTGGAAGGCCAAATACGGCCTGGCTGTGATCCAAACATTCTTATTTTGCATTGGATATGAGTCAAGTCCTCTATTCTTTATTTCCACCATTGTGATTGTACTGATTTACTGATACCCTGTAGTTAGCATAAAGGGGAGCTTGCTTATCTGACAAAAGAATTTTATTATAAAGAGTTGTTGTATTGGGATTTTAGAATAAAGTGCTTCACTAGAAGTCCATAAGAAAAACTTTGGTACTTCATAGGATTAACTCTGGTACTGCTTCATAGGATTTCGGTGATATCATGATATAGTGCAAACTTTCATACTATTTATTTGATGAATGCTTCTACATATTTCTAGGCTGTGCATTTCTGTGTTTGATTACTGTATTTTCTCTCAAGCCCTGTTGGACTTGTATCATTTGTGTTATATGTCATGGAACTGAAACTAGCATTTTGGACATCCCTTGGACAATATTGTATACTCTGACTTCAATTCCATGAGAGTACTGAACTTGGCATTGAGAGTCATCCCATGGAACTGAAGTTGGCATTGATCTCTAAAAATAATATTAGTGTAAGCAACATAAAGAACATAATTTGTATATTCCGTCTTGTTTTACCTTTTACTGGAGTACTGTATTGATCCACACAATGGACAGACACATATAATTAAGCAATTAGCAAAAAAAGGCATTTAAGGCTTTGCTTGCATGGTCGAAATTACTGGTCGTGGAGGTCTTCAATAGCTTCCATAACTATATGAGAAAACTCTGCGAATTTCTGTCTCATTGTCTGGTTATATTCAGTTCACGTTTTGAAGTTCTATACTGCCTGGATGCTAAGAGGAGTTTTGTAGCCATATTTATTTTTTAGACATCACCCAGCGCCAGAGTTTAATTTTTTATTCAACACTTTATTTGTGGAAATATATTTAACAGAGTTAATAACTGCAGAAAATTGGTAACACTGCACTCATTTAAGATTATGAGATATCTGTTGTATGTATTATTTATCAATACTACCTCAATTTCTTCCTATCGTATTTGCATGTATCTCATGCTCTTACTAATGTTTTAGCCTTCTATATTTTGTTTCGAAGAGAGCTCAGGACAATGGCTATGAGGAGGGTGAAGGCGCAGCTTCTACTTATTTATTGTCGCAAAAGGGTCACAAGAAGAAACACATTATGCAGCAGAGGATTAATGGTTTAGGACCATATGAAACTGACGTATCTTATGGTCCGCAATGTTCACCTCCTCTATTGCGGTGGAAGCCGGAAATGCTAGAAAAGCAGTGATGGAGAAGAGCTCACAGTGGTATGTTCTTGCTCACTTGCTCTCACAAGCCCCTCACGTTGATTAATTTTTCTCCTGTATGACTAAATTCATGTACTGAATCTTTGATTATCCAAGGGTCTCAATACTTACCCAACTCTGCTCTGCACTGATGGTTGCTCAATGATCGATCATCGCATGGTGCGCTGTCTTTTATTCTTATTGTCCTGATTAGTAAAATGGAGCAGGAGTTCCCTGGTTCCAACAGAGAGAAAAATCTAGATCAATTTCAGAATTAAATCCACTTGAACCTTCTGTGAATAAACATTCACCTTATGAAAAAAAGAATGCAAATCAAATTTTAATTTTATGTTCTGAGTCTAAGCAAACAAACAAATATATTGTTCTAGCAATAGCCAAATGGATTCGATTATTCTTTCCTAGCAAAGTAAGATTGGCAAAAGGTACAAGAATGTTTCTGTTTCACGAGGAAATTAATTCGGAATCTGACAGAATCAGATATTGATCTATTGGATCTAAACAAAGTATATTAAGATATTGTTTCACGAGATATTTCTGTTTCACGATGTAGATTCAATTTTTTGGGAATTGCCCTTTTAAGATTCAGGATGCATGTGCACTGGGAAAACCAGGACCGTTGTTAGTGCAATAATTTATGCCTGCATATCCATCTAGGCATGACCACTTGATTGCATGAACTATGTCCCTGTGAACTCCATACTATATTACTATGTGACTGTGCTAAGTTGATTATTGAAATGAGAGTACATCTTAATGTGTTATCTCATTTCTGTAATGTTGGGTTTTCATAATCCAACTATGTAAGAATAAATGCTACTGGTTTTTATGATTAATATGGATTTCAATTGTCTAATGTTGCCCGTTTTCTAGCATCAAAATTTAAATTTCAATATTTTGGTATATTTGATGTAATCAGTGACAACCTTTGTTATGCTCTGACATTCCTTCACTTTTTAGGGGTTGCTTTCTTCTCCTTGATGGAGAAAGTTCTAATCTTAGTGAATTTAAAGCATACCTCCCATTTGTAGTATCATCCAGAGTTTGTAATAATGCCAAGAAGATGCCAAACAATATACAGTTGAAGATATCAACTCCAATGAATTACTAGCTAAAGACCTTTGAGAAATTTGGTCCAGTTTATAACAACATTTCCTTGTTAATTTTTCTATGCTGAACTTGACTGGTAGGTCTCAGTACAAAAATAGCTTATGTGCTACTGCAAGGTGATGCCAAAGCTGGCGAATTTTCAGCCTTTTTGGTGGCTTTGCTCCTCTTCTAAAGAAGTTACCTTCAGAGGAGACTGGAGAAGACATGGAAGCTACAGCCAATTTGCATTGGTAACTGATCATTAAATACCCATAGCACAACATCATTAGTAGTCAATAAGAGTAATTTGCTATCAACATTATTTCATCCATGACTATGAGATATATTAACTCATGAAAATAGCTGAATTGGATCGATTCTGAGAACATGAACCTCTTGCTTGTAAGCATACATAATCTAGAGTAGCATGGATGGCATGCCCTGTTATTTCATATTGGTTGCATGGTCTGACCTTTGATAGAAGAAGCTGATTTCTTTATCCCGTTTGAGGTATGTAGACCTGCCAAATTTTCTATGGGGTGCAGTGTCAGTCATTGCCAAGGTCCGCGTCTACGTGGACGACCACTACTTCTGTGACACCCACGAGAGGGACATGGTCTACATTGAGGACTACTCCAATAGCGAGTCAATGATGGCGCCGACGAGCAGCTGCTCGAGTAGGCGATGAGGAAGGCGAGCATCGGAACAGTGTAGCGCGGTGATAGTAATAAGAGTTATCTGTAATGCATTTTCCATGCCATCCGGCTGTATCTCTGTATGTCTTCTTTCTTGTGCTATAAATACAAACATATGCAAGAAAAAACTATAATGGGTGGTCCGCATTATCTCTACAACCAGTTTAAGTTGTTCTGAACTTATAATTTCTCTGTTGCAATACATATACATGTGCACTAAGCCTCTTAGAGACCAAACAAGTCAGCTAAATGGGCAGCAACATGCCAGGCAGTGCACCATCATGCCTAGGATTGTTAGTAAACAGTTGACATAAGATCTGTGTAGAAAATTATATTTGTCGTTTATGGAATTATGTTGAATGGTTGCCAACAGAATGTTTGAAGAATTGCTTGTTTATTTGCTGAATTTGGTTCACTTTTTGATGAAAAGGAGCATTGTATGTAATGCATCAGTTGTGCATGCATGCATGTTATCAATCAGAGCTAAAATTCCGTGGATAGGGCGTCACCCTACCTAGCACCGCACAAACTTTCCCTCAGGCGGTGCCACCGGGTGGCACCCCAAACACTAGTATTAAGAATACAAATACAGTGGTCGCATTTAGGGTGAACTTACCCGGAAAAGGCACCGGGTGAGTTTGGCCTTCTCTTCCTCAAGGCTCGAGGTAACGAACGGACTCCTCACCGTCTCCCAGGAGATGGAGAAGCCCGTCGATGGTGCCGCTGCGCTGTCTCCGCCGGGTGCCGTTTCCGCGTCCAGCAGTGACGCCGCGAACTCCGATTCCTCACGTGCCTGGCCGCAAGCGCAGCCGCATGCGTAGGGGTGGAAATTGGTAGCGGATAATCCGAAATATCTGATATTCGTATTCGAGAAAATGCCTATTCGTATCCGAAACATCCGCATCCGAATCAAAATGGAAATGGAAATTATCCGTATCCGAATTTATTAAACAAATAAAAAATAAAATATGGTACGAGATTTTGAGACAAATATGGATATGGAAGTGGATATATCCGTATCCGAATAAGATTATGGGAGGTAATTTTCAAAATTCTAGACCCAATATTCCAATTATCCAACATAAAAGCCAAATAAGTGGTCAAATTTTACTCTTTATATGATTAAACTTATAAATTATTATGCATTACAATAGTATTTATTCATAAACCTATTTATCATTGACTTATTGTATGTCACAAGTTGATTATTTCAGGTCGCATAACTATCGACTAATTTACTTAAGCAATATGTTGATATTATTCGTATCCGTTCCGAATTAAGAAAATATCCAATACATATCCGTATTCGAATAATATCCGAGCCGCATCCGTATCCGATAACATCTGTATTCGGATTCGTATTCGTTTTAAAAATATGAAAATGAAAATGGCAATAGCACTATCCGATCTGTATCCGATCCGTTTCCACCCCTACGCACGCGTCGCAGGGCATCGATGATGGCGGCGACGAGCGAGCGAGTTGCCCGGTTTGGAATCGTGGGAACGCTTGCTCCTTTTTCTAATCGTGGGTTAGATTTATTTTTGTATTTTCTAGATTAGTAGTGGGCTAGATTTGTACTACTATTTCTTTATCAAAAAAGGAGGCCCATGGAGGTACGGAACATCGTGCCAAATCGAGAGCTCAGCCCTGGATTTCTATACGGCGCGTATCGCGCCCGGGAGCGACGTAACGCGTACCCCTCGCTCGCTGCTGTTAACATGGGCCGGCCCATTTCGGGGTTTCACCCCAAACCGGTTTGGGAAGGTTCTAGAACCTTCCCTGAACCGGGTTTTTCGTTTTTCCTTTTCTTTTTCTGTTTTCTTTTGTTTTTTCTCTACTTATATGTTTTCATTTTTACTCATTTTTTCCAATTTCCGAAAATCTATTAATTTGTGATTTATTTTTTAAGTCATTAACTTTTTTCTGGAAAGATGAACATTTTTTCAAAACCGTGGTTTTATTTTTACTAATTGGTGTACATTCTCCAAAATCATGAACATTTTTTTGTAACCTTGAACACTTTTTTAACTCACGATTTTTTTTGAAATTTTGAACATTTTATTAAATTTTTGAATTTTTTTTTAGAAATTTGTGAACATTCTCTTAAGTCATGAACATGTTTTTGCATTCATGGATATTTTTTCTAAATAATGAACATTTTAAAACTATAGACTAAATTTTCAAAATCTTGTACATGTTTTCCAAATTTGTGAACATTTTTTGAATTAGTGATTTTTATCGAATCATGAAAAATTTTCGAATTAGCAAATATTTCTTGAATCATGAAAATTTCTTTTCAAATTCGTGGACGTTTTTTGAATTAGCGAACATTTTCTTGAATCATAAACATTTTTTTCAAATTGACGAACATTTTTTTGAATCGTGAACATTTTTCTCAAATTCGTGAATATTTTCTAATTAGCAAACTTTTTTTGAATCATGAACATTTTTTCAAATGCACGAACATTTTTTGAATTAGTGAACGTTTTTTTCCAAATTTGTGAACATTTTTCGAATTAGCGAGCATTTTTTTTAACCATGAACATTTTTTTCAAACTCACAAACCTTTTTTGAATTAGCGAACATTTTTTTGAATCATGATTTTTTTCTAAATCATGAACATTTCTTGAGTTTGTGGACAACTTTTACAAATTCATGAACAGTTTTCGAATTCCTGAGCATTTTTCTCTAATCATGAATACGTTTCGAAATCGTTATTGTTTTATTAAAATTAGCAACTTCTTCTGAAATTGTAGAACTTTTTGATATCCGAATTACTGAAAAAAGGGGAAAAACAAAAGGAAATGCGCTAGTGCTAGGATTCCAACCTCCACCTTGCTTGTAATGAGCGTGATGTGATAGCCACTGCGCTTGACCAGGTTTTCTGTTAAATTAGCAGCGCAACTCGAAAAGAAATTGTCGACAGCGGCAAAAGTGTAAAAGATTCACAAAAGCTAAAGTCCCAATGAGGGGTCGAACCGAAGATCCCTTGATAGTGCTTTTTTCGAAGGCAATTTGTTTTGAAAACCCAAACACTTTCTAAATAACGCGAACAAAATGTAGGATATTTTGAAAAGTGCAAACATTTTATAAATTGTGAACAAAATTTGAAAACTAGAACATTTCTAGATTTCTGGATAATTTTAAAAAACTTCAACCTGAACAAATTTTTTAAATGCGAACATTTTTTAATTTCTACACAATTTTTGAAAAACATGATCATTTTGGGAAAGTGCGAACAATCTTTGAATCTATGATATTTCAAACAAACAGGAACATTTCCTAAAATTTGGATATCTTTTTTAATATACAAACATTTTTTTGAAACTCAAACATTTCTAAAATTGGTGCTCAAATTAAAAAAATGGAAACATTTTTTTTATTTCTGAACAATTTCAAATTAGCGTACGTTCTGAAAGTACGCAAGCATTTCCTGAATTTCTGAACACATTTTCAACAACAGGAGTATTTTTTTGAATACACCAAAACTTATGAAATTCTGAACAAATTTTGAAACAGCAAAAAAAATTCGAATTTTTGAAAAAATGAAAATCGTCATGAAATTCCGAACAAAAAAACTTTAACTACGAACATTTTTGGAAGCTATGAACAAAAATTGAAAAAGTGGAACTTTTCATCATATCCCGAACCAAAAATTGGAACCGTGAACATATTTAAAATTTGTGAACAATTTTTAAAAATAGGAACATTTTTTGAATTTAGAAAAAAACATGAACATTTTTTGGAATTCCTGCACATTTTTTGAAATGTAAACATTTTTTGAATGTCCGAACAAATTTTGATAAGAGGAACAGTTTTTGAAAATCTGAACAAAATAAATAATAAAAGTAAATTTCAAAACTAGAAAAACAAAAAATAAATAGAAAAGGAACATTTTCTAAAAATTTTGAAAATTTTGAACAAAAGCAATCCAAACACTTTTTTAAAACAAGAACATCTTTTCAAATGCCCGATTTGTTTTGAAAAATCCGAATATTTTTAAATTTATGAACACAAAAATTTTATAAATTTTTGAACTTTTTGAGAAACACAAACATATTTTGAAATTTCAGAACAATTTTCAAAAGAAACGAAAATAGAAAATGAAAACAGAAAAAAGGAAAAGAAAGAAGAAAAAGAAACAAAAAACGTGAAAAAACAAATCAAACAGAGAAACTAAAAACAAAAGAAAACCATAAAACTGGTATAAAAATAAAAAAAACCGAGTCAGAGAACCTTCTGAAAGGTTCCCAAAACCGCCTGCCTCACTGTGGGGGAGTGAGCCGGCCCAATTGTGGAGCTCGTGGGGGGTCGCATGTGCGAATGCTCGACATTTTGACACGGTTAGCATCAAGTAGGATTTTCCTAGAGGGAGTATAAGTGTATTCTTGCAGCTGGCTCAAAGCCTGCTCAAACCCCGTGATATCCATGGGCCGGCCTGCACGATCTCGTCACGAAGAACTGGCGGCAAGCGGCGCCGCCTGTTTCGAAGTTTCGAAATGCGCACGCGCGCTTGGCCCCGCCCGCAAAACCCCCAAAAGCCACCGGCGGTTGGGCAGCAGGTTATTTGGGATCTCACTACTCTTTCCCGTTTTTTGTTGTACCCCTTGGCGTACGCGCCACGAGTCCCTGCGCCCCCGCCCCTCCCTCACCCGGGAGCTCCTATTTGACGCTCTCTACGTCAAGCAGTCGAGCGATCGCATAGGAGATCAATGGACTGGGCCGGCCCATCTATCTCCCGAACAGTAGATCACGCTGGAATAGAAAAAGATGTGATGCCAGGAATCGAACGCTAGACCCGCTGCTTCCAAGCATACGATTCGAACCAGTTGAGCTAGCTAGCTTTCTTGATCATAGAACATTGCAAAACCTTAAGAAATCTCAAACGCCGTTCCGAACGATTTCTCAACAATTCGAACACAAAACCTTTTTTCGAAAACAAAACATGAATGTTTTATCAAACGCGAACATTATTAGCTTTTTTACAAATTTTGAAAAAACTCAAACATTTTAAAAACACACAAACGAATTTTGGAGACACAAACATATTTTTAGAACGGAAACATTTTTAAACTACCCTAAAAACTGAACATGAACAATTTTACAAATTTTAAAACAAAATTTGGCAACACGGACAACTTTTGCACGTGAACATTTTTTGAAACTCCAGAACAAAATTGGAAAAAACAAACATTTTTCAAAACTCCGAATAAAACATGTAAATATGAACATTTTTTAAATTTGCGAAAAAAATTTGGAACCGAAACATTTTTCGAACTCCCAAACATTTACGAACATTTTTTAAATTTGTGAACAAAATTTGAAAACTTGAACATTTTATAAATTTGTGAACAAATTTGGAAAGCTGGAACACTTTTTGAAATTCCTAAACATTTTTCGAATGCAAACGAAATTTAAAAACATGGACAATATTTAAATAGGAACATTTATTGAAACTCATGATTTTTTTTTAAATATGAACATTTTTCTTAAATTTGCGAGCTAATCTCGCAAAGTTGTGAAATTTTGAAAAAAGAACATAAAAAAATGAAACAGAAACTAAAAATACAAAAGAAATAAGAAAGGAAAAAAAGAGATAAAAACAATAGAAAGCCGAAAAGAACTAGAAAAAACCATACATGAAAAACCCCGGTTCAAGGAACCTTTTAGAAGGTTCCCAAAACCGGTTGGACGCACTATGGATAAGTGGGTCAACCCATGTCTGTCGCTCGCTGCGCTGCTCTGTATGATCGCTCGATAGTTAGCCGCGGCGAGCGGCAAATAGGATTTTCCAGCTCAGCCTACGGACGCCGGAGATGCGCTCATGTATCTCAACTCTTATGAAAAACAGAGTTAATGATGGTGTGCCTGCTATCCTGCAATATAGACCGTCCGATTTATATCTGACGTATAGGAAGGAAACTATAACAATTTTGTCATATCCACAACCCTCTCCATATTTGTAAATAAGACCTTCTCTCATTCATCATTTTTTCTCACAAGATAAACTACTTATACAAATGCATCTTAATATTGCGTGCAACACATAGGCATCTTGTTAATAAAGAAAAGAAATAGAAAAAAAATTATATAAAAAAACAATAGAAAGCCAAAAAGAACCAGAAAGAAACGATAAAGGAAAAAACCCGGTTCAGGGAACCTTCTATAAGGTTTCCAAAATTGGTTGGACGCACTATGTATAAGTGGGCCGGCCCATGTCTATCGCTTGTTACGCTGCTCTGTGCGACCGCTCGACAGTTCGCCACAGCGAGCGGCGAATATAATTTTCCAGCTCAGCATACCGACGCCAGAGATGTGCTCATGTATTTCTATATTTTATTTAGTAGTATAAGGGCCGTGCGTTGCAATGATTTTTTATTTATAATCTTCCATGGTCATGATGACATTTTTCTATATCACCGAGATACACTATCACTCTCAATTCATGAAATCATGAAAAAAAATAAAACTCGTGAACATATTTGAAATTGTGAACATTTTTAAAATTCAAGAAAAAAAATAAATATTTAAACATCTTCTAAACTTAGGACATATTTTGAATTTATGAACATACATTTTCATACTATTTTCATATATTTTTTAAAATATGAACATTTTCTTTAACAATTTTTTTGAGTCGGCAAACATTTCTAGAATGGACAAACATTATTTTGGAAACAGGTGGAACAATTTTTGAAATTCACAAACATTTCTTTAATTTAACAAGTTTTTTTTTCTGATTTAACGAATGTTTTTGGAATGCATAATCATTTTTTGAATCAGTGAACATTTTATGAATGGGTAAACAATTTTGTAAGTCACAAAGAGTTTTTGAGTTTTTAGTTCCATTCGTAAACATTTCTTGAATAAGCAAAATTTGTTCAATTTTAGTAAGTGTTTAAGTACATGAACTTTGAAAAAAATCAAGAACATTTATAATTTCATGAACATTTGTTTTCAAAATTTCAAATATTTGTTGAATAAGAAAACATATTTTGTAAAATATCGAACATTTTTTGAACCCACAAACATTTTATGATTTATTAGACATTATAATTCATAATTTCATTTCTTATTTTTAGAACTTTTTCGAAGTCCCAAATTATTTCAAGTAGAAACAAGGAGCGGAAAAAAATGAAAAATGAAATTTTGAAAAGAGGCCGTCCAGACATGGGCTGGCCCAAACGGGCACGCTGCCTCTTCTTCCAGTGCACAGATTGCAATATAGGTGGCCCCTACTGCATGTGCCGGCCCAGGCAGGGGATTTCCCTTGTGTGAAATATTTTTTTATCACTTATAAGTGCAATGGTGGGTGATATTTTGCAACTTTGGGGACAATTTTCTTGACATACCGCAAGAAGCAATAACTCCTTTATTATTAGGTATAGATATAGATATGTGATGAAAGAACCCCTTAAAAATATTGAAAAGAATGTACTAGAAAATGTATTCCAAAAAGGATTTCATGTGTTTCGTGAAATTGTTACGTCTAAATGTGTTCAAACACATTGGGAAAAATGTTCAACTATTTGTTCGAAAAAGGTAGAAATGCAAAAAAGGATAAAAAATAAATAAGAAAAAAGGAAGAGAAAATGAAAGGAAAACTAATAAAAATGGAAAAATAAAAAATAAAAAGGAAAATTGGTCGGGCTCAAGATGAGGAATACGTGTTTACCCAACAATACAATGAATAAGGGCTAGTTATTTTGATAGCTTCTAAAATAAATTGGAATAAGCTGCCTCCAACCGAGCTTATTCTAGAAGCCCAGCTAATGTTTTTAGAGGTTTACTAATTAAGACTAGACTAGTACACTTCTAATAAGAAAATTTTGATTGGACTTCTAGAATAAGCTAGCTAGGTAGGGGAAATTTATTCTAGAAGTCCAAAAAAGCCATCAAAAGAATTGGTCAAGCATAGAGTTAGTTGGAAGTTCCTTACCTCCCATCATTTTAGAGGGCAAGATCCTGGTCTTAGAGTCTTTCAGATTCTTCATAGGGAATATAAAGTGCAGCATATATTTTAACTCCCAAGTGAACTTAATAAATAGAGCTATATTCCCCAGCAATGTTGCCGGAAAATAGTCTTGATGACCCACTTGTATAGGGGATTGCAACAGTCTTCGAGGGTAGTATTTTCCCCAAATTTATTAATTCAACACAAGGGGAGCCAAAGAATATTTATAAGCCTTAACAATTGAGTTGTCAATTCAACCATACATGAGAATCACTTCCTTGCAACAATTTATTAGTAGCACAGTAATTTGATAGCAATGATAGAAATAGTAACAAAGTAATAGCAGCAATAACAACAGTAGCAAGAGAGCTGCAATATTAACTTGAGCAAAGGCAATAATATTAAAGTGTAGACATGGAGTAGCGATGGATACTTGGATAAATGTAGTATATGTAACAGTCTCAACCTAGAGCGACACACAATAGCTCATTCATCAATCATATGTAGGCATGTATTCCGTATATGGTTATACATGCTTGTGGTAAGAATTTACATGCCATCTTTTGTTCTACCTTCCCGTGGAAGCGGGGTCCTAATGGAAACTAAGGGTAATGAAGCCGCTTCTTTTAATAGAGAACCAAAACAAAACATTAATTAGTGAATACATTAACTCCTCAAATTACAGTCATCCTCGGAGAGTATCCCAATTATTGTCACCTTGGGGTTTATGGTTCAGAACAATAACATGTGCATATAACTTGCAGGTAAGATCAACATCTCAAATATATTCATGGAAAGCATAGGTGTTCATATCTGAAATCATAGCACTTGGTTCCTAGTGACAAGTATTAAGCATAGCAAAATCATAGCAACATCAATCTCAAAACATAGTGGATACTAGGCATCAAGCCCTCACAAATTGACTCGACTACATAAGAAATCGTGTCCATCTCCATCTACCCTTTAGTATGCTTACAATGAAATTACTCATTCCCGGTGGTAAGCATGGAGAAGGGTTGGTGATGACGATGGCGACGAATCCCTATCTCTGGAGCCCCAAACGGACTCCAGATTAGGGCTCCCGATGAAGAACAGGAGGTGGCAGCGGCTCCATATCATAAAACACGATGAAAATTTCCTTCGGAAGATGGAATACATAGGCTTGGAATTAGGTCATATGGAGATTGGTGGGACCCACATGAAGGAAATATGCTCTAGAGGCAATAATAAAGTTATTATTTATTTCCTTATATCCTGATAAATATTTATTATTCATGCTAGAATTGTATTAACCGGAAACATAATACATGTGTGAATACATAGACAAACAGAGTGTCACTAGTATGCCTCTACTTGACTAGCTCGTTAATCAAAGATGGTTATGTTTCCTAACCATGGACAAAGAGTTGTTATTTGATTAATGGGATCACATCATTAGATGAATGATCTGATTGACATGACCCATTCCATTAGCTTAGCACCCGATTGTTTAGTATGTTGCTATTGCTTTCTTCATGACTTATACATGTTCCTATGACTATGAGATTATGCAACTCCCGTTTACCGGAGGAACACTTTGGGTACTACCAAACGTCACAACGTAACTGGGTGATTATAAAGGAGTACTACAGGTGTCTCCAAAGGTAGATGTTCGGTTGGCGTATTTCGAGATTAGGATTTGTCACTCCGATTGTCGGAGAGGTATCTCTGGGCCCTCTCGGTAATGCACATCACTTAAAGCCTTGCAAGCATTGCAACTAATGAGTTAGTTGCGGGATGTTGTATTACGGAACGAGTAAAGAGACTTGCCGGTAACGAGATTGAACTAGGTATTGGATACCGACGATCGAATCTCGGGCAAGTAACATACCGATGACAAAGGGAACAACGTATGTTGTTATGCGGTCTGACCGATAAAGATCTTCGTAGAATATGTAGGAGCCAATATGGGCATCCAGGTCCCGCTATTGGTTATTGACCGGAGACGTGTCTCGGTCATGTCTACATTGTTCTCGAACCGTAAGGTCCGCACGCTTAAGGTTTCGATGACAGTTATATTATGAGTTTATGAGTTTTGATGTACCGAAGGAGTTCGGAGTCCCGGATGAGATCGGGGACATGACGAGGAGTCTCGAAATGGTCGAGACATAAAGATCGATATATTGGACGACTATATTCGGACATCGGAAAGGTTCCGAGTGATTCGGGTATTTTTCGGAGTACCGGGAAGTTACGGGAGAAGTAATGGGCCTTGATGGGCTTTAGTGGGAAGAGGAAAAAGGCTGCTGCGCCCCCCCTCCCCTCTAGTCCGAATTGGACTAGGGAAAAGGGGGCCGGCCACCTTTCCTACTCCTCCACTTCCTTCTCCCTTCCTCCCCTCTTGGTGGACTCCTACTAGGACTTGGAGTCCTAGTAGGACTCCACACCTTGCGCGCCTCTCCTAGGGCCGGCCTCCTCCCCCTTGCTCCTTTATATACGGGGGCAGGGGCACCTCTAGACACACAAGTTAATCCACATGATTGTTCCTTAGCCGTGTGCGGTGCCCCCTGCTACCATATTCCACCTCGATCATATCGTTGTAGTGGTTAGGCGAAGCCCTGCATCGGTAGAACATCAAGATCGTCACCACGCCGTCGTGCTGACGGAACTCCTCCCCGAAGCTTTGCTGGATCGGAGCCCGGGGATCGTCATCGAGCTGTACGTGTGCTAAGAACTCGGAGATGCCGGAGTAACGGTGCTTGGATCGGTCGGATCGGGAAGAAGACGTACGACTACTTCCTCTACGTTGTGTCAACGCTTCCGTTGCGATCTACAAGGGTACGTAGATCAGACTCTCCCCCTCGTTGCTATGCATCACCATGATCTTGCGTGTACATAGGAATTTTTTTGAAATTACTACGTTCCCCAACAGTGGCATCCGAGCCTAGGTTTTATGGTTTGATGTTATATGCATGAGTAGAACACAAGTGAGTTGTGGGCGATATAAGTCATACTGCCTACCAGCATGTCATACTTTGGTTCGGCGGTATTGTTGGATGAAGCGGCCCGGACCGACATTACGCGTACGCTTACGCGAGACCGGTTTCCCCGACGTGCTTTGCACATAGGTGACTTGCGGGTGACTGTTTCTCCAACTTTAGTTGAACCGAGTGTGGCTACGCCCGGTCCTTGCGAAGGTTAAAACGGAGTCTATTTGACAAACTATCGTTGTGGTTTTGATGCGTAGGTAAGATTGGTTCTTGCTAAGCCCGTAGCAGCCACGTAAAATTTGCAACAACAAAGTAGAGGACGTCTAACTTGTTTTTGCAGGGCATGTTGTGATGTGATATGGTCAAAACATGATGAGTTATAAGTTGTTGTATAAGATGATCATGTTTTGTTGAAGTTATCGGCAACTGGCAAAAGCCTTATGGTTGTCTGTCTATTGCATAAGATGCAAGCGCCCAATAATTGCTTTACTTTATCGCTATGCGATAGCAATAGTTGCTAGAGCAATAGTTGGCGAGACGACCATGTGACGACATATTGATATAGATCAAGATGATGGAGATCATGATGTCATGCCGGTGACGATGGAAATCATGACGATGCTTTGAAGATGGAGATCAAAGGCACAAGATGATGATGGCCATATCATGTCACATATTTTGATTGCATGTGATGTTTATCTTTTTATGCATCTTACCTTGCTTTGATTGACGGTAGCATTATAAGATGATCTCTCACTAAATTATCAAGAAGTGTTCTCCCTGAGTATGCACCGTTGCCAAAGTTCGTCGTGCCCAGACACCACGTGATGATCGGGTGTGATAAGCTCTACGTCCATCTACAACGGGTGCAAGCCAGTTTTGCACACGCAGAATACTCAGGTTAAACTTGACGATCCTAGCATATGCAGATATGGCCTCGGAACACGGAGACCGAAAGGTCGAGCGTGAATCATATAGTAGATATGATCAACATGGTAGATATGATCAACATGATGGGGGCCACATGGGATGTAGGGGGCGCACCTTGGCCTACATGGGCCAAGGGCACCAGCCCCAAGGGCCCATGCGCCTAGGGTTTCCCAAAGGGGAAGAGTCCCACTTGTGGAAGGCACCCCTAGGTGCCTTGGGGGGGAGGGAAACCTCCCCTTGGCCGCCGCCCCCCCTTGGCCCTCCTATATATAGTGGGGGAGGGAGGGCTTTTCTCCCACGCCTTTGGTTGCCTCTCTCTCTGAAAGATCGTGGATGTCGCCTAGAGGGGGGGGGGTGAATAGGCGTTTTAAAATAATTACGGTTTAGGCTTGAACAAATGCGGAATAAACCTAGCGGTTAATTTGTCAAGCACAAAACCTAAAACAACTAGGCTCACCTATGTGCACCAACAACTTATGCTAAGCAAGATAAGCAACTATGTGATAGCAAGATATATGACAAGAAACAATATGGCTATCACAAAGTAAAGTGCATAAGTAAAGGGCTCGGGTAAGAGATAACCGAGGCACGAGGAGACGATGATGTATCCCGAAGTTCACACCCTTGCGGATGCTAATCTCCGTTTGGAGCGGTGTGGAGGCACAATGCTCCCCAAGAAGCCACTAGGGCCACCGTAATCTCCTCACGCCCTCGCACAATGCAAGATGCCGTGATTCCACTAAGGGGCCCTTGAGGGCGGTCACCGAACCCGTACAAATGGCAACCCTTGGGGGCGGTCACCGAACCCGTACACTTTGGCAACCCTTGGGGGCGGTCACCGGTACCCGTCAAATTGCTTGGGGCGATCTCCACAACCTAATTGGAGACCCCGACGCTTGCCCGGAGCTTTGCACCACAATGATTGAGCTCCGAACACCAACAACCGTCTAGGGCACCCAAGCACCCAAGAGGAACAAGCTCAAGGGTACCAAGCACCCAAGAGTAATAAGCTTCTCAACTTGTAACTTCCACGTATCACGTGGAGAACTCAAACCGATGCACCAAATGCAATGGCAAGGGCACACGGAGTGCCCAAGTCCTTCTCTCTCAAATCCCACCGAAGCAACTAATGCTAGGGAGGAAAATGAGAGGAAGAACAAGAAAGAGAACACCAAGAACTCCAAGATCTAGATCCAAGGGGTTCCCCTCACATAGAAGAGAAAGTGATTGGTGGAAATGTGGATCTAGATCTCCTCTCTCTTTTCCCTCAAAAACTAGCAAGAATCCATGGAGGGATTGAGAGTTAGCAAGCTCGGAGAAGGTCAACAATGGGGGAAGAACACGAGCTCAAAGGATTGGGGTTCAACGGGGAAGAAGACCCCCTTTTATAGGAGGGGGAAAATCCAACCGTTAACCCCCACTCAGCCCCGCAGAGAGCGGTACTACCACGGAGGCAGGGCGGTACTACCGCTCGTACGCGGTACTACCGCTCCCCCTCAGCGGTACTGCCGCGCCAGAAGAAAAGGGCTGGGGCTGGGACCCAGAGCGGTACTACCGCGGAGGTAGGGCGGTACTACCGCTCACAAGCAGCACTACCGCCACTACTACCGCAGCAAGTACCGCAAAACCCGACACGAGAAAATGCGCACTCGAATCGAAGCGGAAGGAGCACGAAGCCACAACGGTACTACAGTTGTGCCCAGCAAGCGGTACTACCGCTCCGAGGAGCGGTACTACCGCTTAGTGGACTGCAGCCGTACTACCGCTCCAACCACTGTGTCGAGGCGGTAGGAGCACGGATCCGCAGAGGCACTGCTGCTGAGGCCATCAAGCGGTACTACCGCTCCGAGGAGCAGTACTGCCGCTTAGTGAGCCTCAGCGGTACTACCGCTGGGTCCAGGAGAAAAACCACACTCCAGAAAACCAGAACTGCCATAACTTCTGCATATGAACTCCGAATTGAGCAAACTCAAGCTTGTTGAAAACAAGACGACGAGTAGCATCAAAACAGCGACTGGTTATAGTAAGAAGAGGCAGGGGAGGTATGCCAACAAATAGAGGAGTGAAACCTCCAACCGAGATGAACCGACAAAACCTCCAACATCGAAAACATCATAGAAGATGCATGCGAACTCCGTTTTCGATGAACTCAAGCTTGTCATCAAGATGACCATAAGCTCTAAGACTCACAAAGAGAACCAAACAAGAACCAAAAAAGATGATGCAAGGATGCAATAGTTTGAGCTCTCAGCGAACGATACGATCAAGCTACTCATCGAGACCCCCCCTTGATAGTACGGCAATCGATCCTATAACCCGGTCTCCCAACTACCATCATGAGACCGGTAAAATAGAAAACCTATCAAGGGCAAACCTTTGCCTTGCACGTGGTCCACTTGAGCTAGATGATGACGATCTTCACTCCCTCAAGTTGGACCACCTTTCTTGATTGTGTTGGCTCGATGAAGACTAGTTGATTGCTCCCCCATACTCCACTATGGGTGAGCCACTCTTCCGCGCATCTTCACAAGTCCATTGACACCACAAAGGACGGCAAGCTTCAAGCATTTGATCTCTTCGTGATACTCCACTTGAACTTGCACACCGCAACCTAACCCCACAAAGAACTCTCACGAAGACCATGGGTTAGTACACAAAGCATAATTGACAATGCTTACCATACCATGGGATCACTTGATCCCTCTCGGTACATCTTCTACGCTTTGTGGGTTGATCAACTTAATTCACCCTTTAACTTAGTCTTGATCAATCTCTCACAAGACCAATCTTTAGGTAATTCCTTGAATAGCACCTTGGTCGACACAAACTCTCCTTGAAACCAACACGTGTACTCCAAGAAAAGCCTATGGACAAAACCTTCAAATATAACTCAAGGCAACCATTAGTCCATAGAGATTGTCATCAATTACCAAAGCCAAACATGGGGGCACCGCATGTTCTTTCAATCATGTTTATTGCAATACGGTTATTCATTAAAGTCAGAGAATAATTGTTGTTCTGTTTACATGAATAAAACCTTCGATGGTCATACACCCAATAAAACAAGTTTGTTGGATCTCGATCATAGTGATACACATATTCATAATATTGAAACCAAAAGACGCAAAGTTAATAATGATAGTGCAACTTATTTGTGGCACTACCGTTTAGGTCATATTGGTATAAAGCGCGTGAAGAAACTCCATGCTAATGGGCTTTCGGAATCACTTGATTATGAATCACTTGATGCTTGCGAACCATGCCTTTTGGGCAAGATGACTAAAACGCCGTTCTCCGGAACAATGGAGCAAGCAACAGATTTGTTGGAAATCATACATACTGATGTATGTGGTCCGATGAATATTTAAGGATTGCAGCGGGTATCATTATTTTCTAACCTTCACAGATGATTTGAGCAGATATGGGTATATCTACTTAATGAAATAGAAGTCTGATACATTTGAAAAGTTCATATAATTTCAGAGTGAAGTGGAAAATCATCGTAACAAGAAAATAAAGTTTCTACGATCTGATCGTGGAAAAGAGTATTTGAGTTACGAGTTTGGTCTTCAGTTAAAACAATGTGAAATAGTTTCACTACTCACGCCACCTGGAACACCACAGCATAATGGTGTGTCCGAATGTCATAACCGTACTTTATTTGAGCTACTAGATCATGATGAACCTACGAACTATGAAGAAGCGATGGTGAGCCCAGATTCCGCAAAGTGGCTTGAGGCCATGAAATCTAAGATGGGATCCATGTATGAGAACAAAGTATGGACTTTGGTTGACTTGCCTGATGATCGGCAAGCAATTGAGAATAAATGGATCTTCAAGAAAAAGACTGACGCTAACGGTAATATTACTGTCTATAAAGCTCGACTTGTCGCAAAAGGTTTTCGACAAGTTCAAGGGGTTGACTACGATGAGACCTTCTCACCCGTAGCGATGCTTAAATCCGTCAGAATCATGTTAGCAATTGCCGCATTTTATGATTATGAAATATGGCAAATGGATGTCAAAACTGCATTCCTGAATGGATTTCTGGAAGAAGAGTTGTACATGATGCAACCAGAAGGTTTTGTCGATCCAAAGGGAGCTAACAAAGTGTGCAAACTCCAGCGATCCATTTATGGACTGGTGCAAGCATCTCGGAGTTGGAATAAACGCTTTGATAGTGTGATCAAAGCATTTGGCTTTATACAGACTTTTGGAGAAGCCTGTATTTACAAGAAAGTGAGTGGGAGCTCTGTAGCATTTCTGATATTATATGTGGATGACATATTGCTGATTGGAAATGATATAGAATTTCTGGATAGCATAAAGGGATACTTGAATAAAAGTTTTTCGATGAATGACCTCGGGGAAGCTGCTTACATATTAGGCATAAAGATCTATAGAGATAGATCAAGACGCTTAATTGGACTTTCACAAAGCACATACCTTGACAAGATTTTGAAGAAGTTCAAAATGGATCAAGCAAAGAAAGGGTTCTTGCCTGTGTTACAAGGTGTGAAGTTGAGTCAGACTCAATGCCCGACCACTGCAGAAGATAGAGAGAAAATGAAAGATGTTCCCTATGCTTTAGCCATAGGCTCTATCATGTATGCAATGCTGTGTACCAGACCTGATGTGTGCCTTGCTATAAGTTTAGCAGGGAGGTACCAAAGTAATCCAGGAGTGGATCACTGGACAGCGGTCAAGAACATCCTGAAATACCTGAAAAGGACTAGGGATATGTTTCTCGTATATGGAGGTGACAAAGAGCTCACCGTAAGAGGTTACGTTGATGCAAGCTTTGACACTGATCCGGACGATTCTAAATCGTAAACCGGATACGTGTTTACTTTAAACGGTGGAGCTGTCAGTTGGTGCAGTTCTAAACAAAGCATCGTAGCGGGATCTACATGTGAAGCGGAGTACATAGCTGCTTCGGAAGCAGCGAACGAAGGAGTCTAGACGAAGGAGTTCATATCCGATCTAGGTGTCATACCTAGTGCATCGGGTCCAATGAAAATCTTCTGTGACAATACTGGTGCAATTGCCTTGGCAAAGGAATCCAGATTTCACAAAAGAACCAAACACATCAAGAGACGCTTCAACTCCATCCGGGATTTAGTCCAGGTGGGAGACATAGAGATTTGCAAGATACATACGGATCTGAATGTTGCAGACCCGTTGACTAAGCCTCTTCCACGAGCAAAACATGATCAGCACCAAGGCTCCATGGGTGTTAGAATCATTACTGTGTAATCTAGATTATTGACTCTAGTGCAAGTGGGAGACTGAAGGAAATATGCCCTAGAGGCAATAATAAAGTTATTATTTATTTCCTTATATCATGATAAATGTTTATTATTCATGCTAGAATTGTATTAACCGGAAACATAATACATGTGTGAATACATAGACCAACAGAGTGCCACTAGTATGCCTCTACTTGACTAGCTCGTTAATCAAAGATGGTTATGTTTCCTAACCATGAACAAAGAGTTGTTATTTGATTAACGAGGTCACATCATTAGTTGAATGATCTGATTGACATGACCCATTCCATTAGCTTAGCACCCGATCGTTTAGTATGTTGCTATTGCTTTCTTCATGACTTATACATGTTCCTATAACTATGAGATTATGCAACTCCCGTTTACCGGAGGAATACTTTGGGTACTACCAAACGTCACAACGTAACTGGGTGATTATAAAGGAGTACTACAGGTGTCTCCAATGGTAGATGTTGGGTTGGCGTATTTCGAGATTAGGGTTTGTCACTCCGAGTGTCGGAGAGGTATCTCTGGGCCCTCTCGGTAATGCACATCACATAAGCCTTGCAAGCACTGCAACTAATATGTTAGTTGTGAGATGATGTATTACGGAACGAGTAAAGAGACTTGCCGGTAACGAGATTGAACTAGGTATTGGATACCGACGATCGAATCTTGGGCAAGTAACATACCGATGACAAAGGGAACAATGTATGTTGTTATGCGGTCTGACCGATAAAGATCTTCGTAGAATATGTAGGAGCCAATATGGGCATCCAGGTCCCGCTATTGGTTATTGACCGGAGACGTGTCTCGGTCATGTCTACATTGTTCTCGAACCGTAGGGTCCGCACGCTTAACGTTACGATGACAGTTATTATGAGTTTATGCATTTTGATGTACCGAAGGTTGTTCGGAGTCCCGGATGTGATCACAGACATGACGAGGAGTCTCGAAATGGCCGAGACATAAAGATTGATATATTGGAAGCCTATGTTTGGACACCGGAAGTGTTCCGGGTGAAATCGGGATTTTACCGGAATACCGGGAGGGTTACCGGAACCCCCCGGGAGGCAAATGGGCCTATTGGGCCTTAGTGGAAAAGTGAGAAGGGGCTGCCCACAAGGGCTGCGCGCCTCCCCCCTTCCCTAGTCCTATTAGGACTAGGAGAAGGGGCCGGCCCCCCTCTCTTCTCTCTTCTCTTTGAAGAGTCCTATTACGAATAGGATTGGGGGGGAGTCCTACTCCCGGTAGGAGTGGGACTCCCCCTGCGCCTCTCTCCCTGGCCGGCCGAACCCCTCCCCGTGCTCCTTTATGTATGGGGGCAGGGGGCACCCCATAGACACACAAGTTGATCATTGTTGATCGTTCCTTAGCCGTGTGCGGTGCCCCCTGCCACCAAATTCCACCTCGGTCATATCGTTGTAGAGCTTAGGCGAAGCCCTGCGTCGGTAGTACATCAAGATCGTCACCACGCCGTTGTGCTGACGGAACTCTTCCTCGACGCTTTGCTGGATCGGAGCCCGAGGATCGTCATCGAGCTGAACGTGTGCCAAGAACTCGGAGGTGCCGGAGTAACGGTGCTTGGATCGGTCGGATCGGGAAGAAGACGTACGACTACTTCCTCTACGTTGTGAGATCGCTTCCGCAGTCGGTCTGCGTTGGTACATAGACAATACTCTCCCCCTCGTTGCTATGCATCACCATGATCTTGCGTGTGCGTAGGAAAATTTTCGAAATTACTACGTTCCCCAACAGTGGCATCAGAGCCTAGGTTTTATGGTTTGATGTTATTTGCACGAGTAGAACACAAGTGAGTTGTGGGCGATACAAGTCATACTGCCTACCAGCATGTCATACTTTGGTTCGGCGGTATTGTTGGACGAGACGATCCGGACCAACCTTACGCGTACTCTTACGCGAGACCGGTTCCCTCGACATGCTTTGCACATAGATGGCTTGCGGAAGACTGTCTCTCCAACTTTAGTTGAACCAAGTGTGACTACGCCCGGTCCTTGAGAAGGTTAAAACGGAGTCTATTTGACGAACTATCGTTGTGGTTTTGATGCGTAGGTGAGATGAGTTCTTACTTAAGCCCGTAGCAGCCACGTAAAACTTGCAACAACAAAGTAGAGGACGTCTAACTTGTTTTTGCAGGGCATGTTGTGATGTGATATGGTCAAGGCATGATGCTGATTTTATTGTATGAGATGATCATGTTTTGTAACCGAGTTATCGGCAACTGGCAGGAGCCATATGGTTGTCGCTTTATTGTATGCAATGCAATCGCGATGTAATGCTTTACTTTATTGCTAAGCGGTAGTGATAGTTGTGGAAGCATAAGATTGGCGAGACGACAACGATGCTACGATGGAGATCAAGGTGTCGCGCCGGTGACGATGGTGATCATGACGGTGCTTCGGAGATGGAGATCACAAGCACAAGATGATGATGGCCATATCATATCACTTATATTGATTGCATGTGATGTTTATCCTTTTATGCATCTTATCTTGCTTTGATTGACGGTAGCATTATAAGATGATCTCTCACTAAATTATCAAGAAGTGTTCTCCCTGAGTATGCACCGTTGCCAAAGTTCGTCGTGCCCAGACACCACGTGATGATCGGGTGTGATAAGCTCTACGTCCATCTACAACGGGTGCAAGCCAGTTTTTGCACACGCAGAATACTCGGGTTAAACTTGACGAGCCTAGCATATGCAGATATGGCCTCAGAACACAGAGACCGAAAGGTCGAGCGTGAATCATATAGTAGATATGATCAACATGACGATGTTCACCATTGAAAACTACTCCATCTCACGTGATGATCGGTTATGGTTTAGTTGATTTGGATCACGTGATCACTTAGAGGATTAGAGGGATGTCTATCTAAGTGGGAGTTCCTAAGTAATTTGATTAACAGAACTTAAACTTATCATGAACTTAGTACCTGATAGTATCTTGCTTGTTTATGTTGATTGTAGATAGATGGCTCGTGCCGTTGTTCCGTTAAATTTTAATGCGTTCCTTGAGAAAGCAAAGTTGAAAGATGATGGTAGCAATTACACGGACTGGGTCCGTAACCTGAGGATTATCCTCATTGCTGCACAGAAGAATTACGTCCTGGAAGCACCGCTGGGTGCCAGGCCTGCTGCTGGAGCAACGCCAGATGTTATGAACGTCTGGCAGAGCAAAGCTGATGACTACTCGATAGTTCAGTGTGCCATGCTTTACGGCTTAGAATCGGGACTTCAACGACGTTTTGAACGTCATGGAGCATATGAGATGTTCCAGGAGTTGAAGTTAATATTTCAAGCAAATGCCCGAATTGAGAGATATGAAGTCTCCAATAAGTTCTATAGCTGCAAGATGGAGGAGAACAGTTCTGTCAGTGAGCATATACTCAAAATGTCTGGGTATAATAATCACTTGATTCAGATGGGAGTTAATCTTCCAGATGATTGCGTCATTGACAGAATTCTCCAATCACTGCCACCAAGCTACAAGAGCTTCGTGATGAACTATAATATGCAAGGGATGAACAAGACTATTCCCGAGCTCTTCGCAATGCTGAAAGCTGCGGAGGTAGAAATCAAGAAGGAGCATCAAGTGTTGATGGTTAACAAAACCACTGGTTTCAAGAAAAAGGGCAAAGGGAAGAAGAAGGGGAACTTCAAGAAGAACAGCAAGCAAGTTGCTGCTCAGGAGAAGAAACCCAAGTCTGGACCTAAGCCTGAAACTGAGTGCTTCTACTGCAAGCAGACTGGTCACTGGAAGCGGAACTGCCCCAAGTATTTGGCGGATAAGAAGGATGGCAAGGTGAACAAAGGTATATGTGATATACATGTTATTGATGTGTACCTTACTAGAGCTCGCAGTAGCACCTGGGTATTTGATACTGGTTCTGTTGCTAATATTTGCAACTCGAAACAGGGACTACGGAATAAGGGGACGCTAGCAAAGGACGAGGTGACGATGCGCGTGGGAAACGGTTCCAAAGTCGATGTGATCGCAGTCGGCACGCTACCTCTACATCTACCTTCGGGATTAATATTAGACATAAATAATTGTTATTTGGTGCCAGCGTTGAGCATGAACATTATATCTGGATCTTGTTTGATGCGAGACGGTTATTCATTTAAATCAGAGAATAATGGTTGTTCTATTTATATGAGTAATATCTTTTATGGTCATGCACCCTTGAAGAGTGGTCTATTCTTATTGAATCTCGATAGTAGTGATACACATATTCATAATGTAGAAGCCAAAAGATGCAGAGTTGATAATGATAGTGCAACTTATTTGTGGCACTGCCGTTTAGGTCATATCGGTGTAAAGCGCATGAAGAAACTCCATACTGATGGGCTTTTGGAACCACTTGATTATGAATCACTTGGTACTTGCGAACCGTGCCTCATAGGCAAGATGACTAAAACACCGTTCTCCGGTACTATGGAGAGAGCAACAGATTTATTGGAAATCATACATACCGATGTATGTGGTCCGATGAATATTGAGGCTCGTGGCGGATATCGTTATTTTCTCACCTTCACAGATGATTTAAGCAGATATGGGTATATCTACTTAATGAAACATAAGTCTGAAACATTTGAAAAGTTCAAGGAATTTCAGAGTGAAGTTGAAAATCATCGTAACAAGAAAATAAAGTTTCTACGATCTGATCGTGGAGGAGAATATTTGAGTTACGAGTTTGGTATACATTTGAAAAATTGTGGAATAGTTTCGCAACTCACGCCACCCGGAACACCACAGCGTAATGGTGTGTCCGAACGTCGTAATCGTACTTTACTAGATATGGTACGATCTATGATGTCTCTTACTGATTTACCGCTAGCATTTTGGGGTTATGCTTTAGAGACGGCCGCATTCACGTTAAATAGGGCACCATCAAAATCCGTTGAGACGACGCCTTATGAACTATGGTTTGGCAAGAAACCAAAGTTGTCGTTTCTTAAAGTTTGGGGCTGCGATGCTTATGTGAAAAAGCTTCAACCTGATAAGCTCGAACCCAAAGCGGAGAAATGTGTCTTCATAGGATACCCAAAGGAAACTGTTGGGTATACCTTCTATCACAGATCCGAAGGCAAGACATTCGTTGCTAAGAATGGATCATTTCTAGAGAAGGAGTTTCTCTCGAAAGAAGTGAGTGGGAGGAAAGTAGAACTTGACGAGGTAACTGTACCTGCTCCCTTATTGGAAAATAGTACATCACAGAAAACTGTTTCTGCGACACCTATACCAATTAGTGAGGAAGCTAATGATGATGATCATGAAACTTCAGGGCAAGATACTACTGAACCACGTAGATCAACCAGAGTGAGATCCGCACCAGAGTGGTACGGTAATCCAGTTCTGGAAGTCATGCTACTAGATCATGATGAACCTACGAACTATGAAGAAGCGATGGTGAGCCCAGATTCCGCAAAGTGGCTTGAGGCCATGAAATCTGAGATGGGATCCATGTATGAGAACAAAGTATGGACTTTGGTTGACTTGCCTGATGATCGGCAAGCAATTGAGAATAAATGGATCTTCAAGAAAAAGACTGACGCTGACGGTAATATTACTGTCTATAAAGCTCGACTTGTCGCAAAAGGTTTTCGACAAGTTCAAGGGGTTGACTACGATGAGACCTTCTCACCCGTAGCGATGCTTAAATCTGTCAGAATCATGTTAGCAATTGCCGCATTTTATGATTATGAAATATGGCAAATGGATGTCAAAACTGCATTCCTGAATGGATTTCTGGAAGAAGAGTTGTACATGATGCAACCAGAAGGTTTTGTCGATCCAAAGGGAGCTAACAAAGTGTGCAAACTCCAGCGATCCATTTATGGACTGGTGCAAGCATCTCGGAGTTGGAATAAACGCTTTGATAGTGTGATCAAAGCATTTGGCTTTATACAGACTTTTGGAGAAGCCTGTATTTACAAGAAAGTGAGTGGGAGCTCTGTAGCATTTCTGATATTATATGTGGATGACATATTGCTGATTGGAAATGATATAGAATTTCTGGATAGCATAAAGGGATACTTGAATAAAAGTTTTTCGATGAATGACCTCGGGGAAGCTGCTTACATATTAGGCATAAAGATCTATAGAGATAGATCAAGACGCTTAATTGGACTTTCACAAAGCACATACCTTGACAAGATTTTGAAGAAGTTCAAAATGGATCAAGCAAAGAAAGGGTTCTTGCCTGTGTTACAAGGTGTGAAGTTGAGTCAGACTCAATGCCCGACCACTGCAGAAGATAGAGAGAAAATGAAAGATGTTCCCTATGCTTTAGCCATAGGCTCTATCATGTATGCAATGCTGTGTACCAGACCTGATGTGTGCCTTGCTATAAGTTTAGCAGGGAGGTACCAAAGTAATCCAGGAGTGGATCACTGGACAGCGGTCAAGAACATCCTGAAATACCTGAAAAGGACTAGGGATATGTTTCTCGTATATGGAGGTGACAAAGAGCTCACCGTAAGAGGTTACGTTGATGCAAGCTTTGACACTGATCCGGACGATTCTAAATCGCAAACCGGATACGTGTTTACTTTAAACGGTGGAGCTGTCAGTTGGTGCAGTTCTAAACAAAGCATCGTAGCGGGATCTACATGTGAAGCGGAGTACATAGCTGCTTCGGAAGCAGCGAACGAAGGAGTCTAGATGAAGGAGTTCATATCCGATCTAGGTGTCATACCTAGTGCATCGGGTCCAATGAAAATCTTCTGTGACAATACTGGTGCAATTGCCTTGGCAAAGGAATCCAGATTTCACAAAAGAACCAAACACATCAAGAGATGCTTCAACTCCATCCGGGATTTAGTCCAGGTGGGAGACATAGAGATTTGCAAGATACATACGGATCTGAATGTTGCAGACCCGTTGACTAAGCCTCTTCCACGAGCAAAACATGATCAGCACCAAGGCTCCATGGGTGTTAGAATCATTACTGTGTAATCTAGATTATTGACTCTAGTGCAAGTGGGAGACTGAAGGAAATATGCCCTAGAGGCAATAATAAAGTTATTATTTATTTCCTTATATCATGATAAATGTTTATTATTCATGCTAGAATTGTATTAACCGGAAACATAATACATGTGTGAATACATAGACCAACAGAGTGTCACTAGTATGCCTCTACTTGACTAGCTCGTTAATCAAAGATGGTTATGTTTCCTAACCATGAACAAAGAGTTGTTATTTGATTAACGAGGTCACATCATTAGTTGAATGATCTGATTGACATGACCCATTCCATTAGCTTAGCACCCGATCGTTTAGTATGTTGCTATTGCTTTCTTCATGACTTATACATGTTCCTATAACTATGAGATTATGCAACTCCCGTTTACCGGAGGAATACTTTGGGTACTACCAAACGTCACAACGTAACTGGGTGATTATAAAGGAGTACTACAGGTGTCTCCAATGGTAGATGTTGGGTTGGCGTATTTCGAGATTAGGGTTTGTCACTCCGAGTGTCGGAGAGGTATCTCTGGGCCCTCTCGGTAATGCACATCACATAAGCCTTGCAAGCACTGCAACTAAGATGTTAGTTGTGAGATGATGTATTACGGAACGAGTAAAGAGACTTGCCGGTAACGAGATTGAACTAGGTATTGGATACCGACGATCGAATCTCGGGCAAGTAACATACCGATGACAAAGGGAACAACGTATGTTGTTATGCGGTCTGACCGATAAAGATCTTCGTAGAATATGTAGGAGCCAATATGGGCATCCAGGTCCCGCTATTGGTTATTGACCGGAGACGTGTCTCGGTCATGTCTACATTGTTCTCGAACCGTAGGGTCCGCACGCTTAACGTTACGATGACAGTTATTATGAGTTTATGCATTTTGATGTACCGAGGGTTGTTCAGAGTCCCGGATGTGATCACGGACATGACGAGGAGTCTCGAAATGGTCGAGACGTAAAGATTGATATATTGGAAGCCTATGTTTGGACACCGGAAGTGTTCCGGGTGAAATCGGGATTTTACCGGAATACCGGGAGGGTTACCGGAACCCCCCGGGAGGCAAATGGGCCTATTGGGCCTTAGTGGAAAAGTGAAAAGGGGCTGCCCACAAGGGCTGCGCGCCTCCCCCCTTCCCTAGTCCTATTAGGACTAGGAGAAGGGGCCGCCCCCCCTCTCTTCTCTCTTCTCTTTGAAGAGTCCTATTACGAATAGGATTGGGGGGGAGTCCTACTCCCGGTAGGAGTGGGACTCCCCCTGCGCCTCTCTCCCTGGCCGGCCGAACCCCTCCCCCTGCTCCTTTATACACGGGGGCAGGGGGCACCCCATAGACACACAAGTTGATCATTGTTGATCGTTCCTTAGCCGTGTGCGGTGCCCCCTGCCACCAAATTCCACCTCGGTCATATCGTTGTAGAGCTTAGGCGAAGCCCTGCGTTGGTAGTACATCAAGATCGTCACCATGCCATTGTGCTGATGGAACTCTTCCTCGACGCTTTGCTGGATCGGAGCCCGAGGATCGTCATCGAGCTGAACGTGTGCCAAGAACTCGGAGGTGCCGGAGTAACGGTGCTTGGATCGGTCGGATTGGGAAGAAGACGTACGACTACTTCCTCTACGTTGTGAGATCGCTTCCGCAGTCGGTCTGCGTTGGTACGTAGACAATACTCTCCCCCTCGTTGCTATGCATCACCATGATCTTGCGTGTGCGTAGGAAAATTTTCGAAATTACTACGTTCCCCAACACTATGGTTTGGCAAGAAACCAAAGTTGTCGTTTCTTGAAGTTTGGGGTTGCGATGCTTATGAGAAAAAGTTTCATCCTGATAAGCTCAAACCCAAATCGAAGAAATATGTCTTCATAGGATACCCAAAGGAGACTGTTGGGTACACCTTCTATCACAGATCCTAAGGCAAGACATTCGTTGCTTATAATGGATCCTTTCTAGAGAAGGAGTTTCTCTTGAAAGAAGTAAGTGGGAGGAAAGTAGAAAACTTGATAAGGTAATTGTACCTTCTACCTTATTGGAAAGTAGTTCATCACAAAAATCTGTTCTTTTGACTACTACACCAATTAGTGAGGAAGCTAATGATGATGATCATGTAACTTCAGATCAAGTTACTACCGAATATCGTAGGTAAACCAGAGTGAGATCCGCACCAGAGTGGTACGGTAATCCTGTTCTGGAGGTCATGTTACTTGACCATGACGAACCTACGAACTATGAGGAAGCGATGATGAGCCCAGATTCCGCGAAATGGTTTGAGGCCATGAAATATGAGATATGATCCATGTATGAGAACAAAGTTTGGACTTTGGTTGACTTGCCCGATGATCGGCAAGCAATTGAGAATAAATGGATCTTCAAGAGGAAGACGGACGCTGATAGTAGTGTTACTATCTACAAAGCTAGAATTGTCGCAAAAGGTTTTCGACAAGTTCAAGGTGTTTACTATGATGAGAGCTTCTCACTCGTATCTATGCTTGAGTCTGTCTGAATCATGTTAGTAATTGCCGCATTTTATGAAATCTGGCAAATGGATAAACAAAACTGCATTCCTTAATGGATTTATTAAAGAAGAGTTGTATATGATGCAACAGAAGGTTTTGTCAATCAGAAAGGTGCTAACAAAATGTGCAAGCTCCAGCGATCCATCTATGGACTGGTGCAAGCATCTCGGAGTTGGAATATACGCTTTGATGAGTTGATCAAAGCATATAGTTTTATACAGACTTGCGGTGAAGCCTGTATTTACAAGAAAGTGAGTGGGAGCACTACAACATTTCTGATAAGTATATGTGAATGACATATTGTTGATCGGAAATGATGTAAAATTATTCTGTAAAGCATAAAGGAGTGTTTGAAAGGAGTTTTTCAAAGAAAGACTTCGATGAAGCTGCTTACATATTGAGCTTCAAGATCTATAGAGATAGATCAAGACGCTTGATAAGTTTTTTCAATGAGTACATACCTTGACAAGATTTTGAAGTAGTTCAAAATGGAGCAGTCAAAGAAAGAGTTCTTGCCTGTATTATAAGGTGTGAAGTTTAGTAAGACTCAAAGCCCGACCACGGCAGAAGATAGAAAGAGAATGAAAGTCATTCCCTATGCCTTGGCCATAGGTTCTATAAAGTATGTCATGCTGTATACCAGATCTATTGTATACCCTGCACTGATTTGGCAAGGGAGTACAATAGTGATCTAGGAGTAGATCACTGGACAGCGGTCAGAATTATCCTTAGTGAAATAAGGATATGTTTCTCGATTATGGACGTGATAAAAAGGTTCGTCGTAAAGGGTTACGCTGATGCAAGTTTTGACACTAATCTAGATGACTCTAAGTCTCGGTCTAGATACATATTGAAAGTGGGAGCAATTAGCTAGAGTAGCTCCATGCAGAGCATTGTTGACATAGAAATTTGCAAAATACATGTGGATCTGAATGTGGCAGACCCGTTGACTAAGATTCTCTCACAAGCAAAACATGATCACACCCTAGTACTCTTTGGGTGTTAATCACATAGCGATGTGAACTAGATTACTGGATCTAGTAAACCCTTTGGGTGTTGGTCACATGGCGATGTGAACTATGGGTGTTAATCACATGATGATGTGAACTATCGATGTTAATCACATGGTGATGTGATCTAGATTATTGACTCTAGTGCAAGTGGGAGACTGAAGGAAATATGCCCTAGAGGCAATAATAAAGTTATTATTTATTTCCTTATTTCATGATAAATGTTTATTATTCATGCTATAATTGTATTAACCGGAAATATAATACATGTGTGAATACATAGACAAACAGAGTGTCACTAGTATGCCTCTACTTGACTAGCACGTTAATCAAAGATGGTTATGCTTCCTAACCATCGACAAAGAGTTGTTATTTGATTAACGGGATCACATCATTAGGTGAATGATCTGATTGACATGACCCATTCCATTAGCTTAGCACCCGATCGTTTAGTATGTTGCTATTGCTTTCTTCATGACTTATACATGTTCCTATGACTATGAGATTATGCAACTCCCGTTTACCGGAGGAACACTTTGGGTACTACCAAACGTCACAACGTAACTGGGTGATTATAAAGGAGTACTATAGGTGTCTCCAAAGGAAGATGTTGGGTTGGCGTATTTCGAGATTAGGATTTGTCACTCCGATTATCGGAGAGGTATCTCTGGGCCCTCTCGGTAATGCACATCACTTAAAGCCTTGCAAGCATTGCAACTAATGAGTTAGTTGCGGGATGTTGTATTACGGAACGAGTAAAGAGACTTGCCGGTAACGAGATTGAACTAGGTATTGGATACCGACGATCGAATCTCGGGCAAGTAACATACCGATGACAAAGGGAACAACGTATGTTGTTATGCGGTCTGACCGATAAAGATCTTCGTAGAATATGTAGGAGCCAATATGGGCATCCAGGTCCCGCTATTGGTTATTGACCGGAGACGTGTCTCGGTCATGTCTACATTGTTCTCAAACCGTAGGGTCCGCACGCTTAAGGTTTCAATGACAGTTATATTATGAGTTTATGAGTTTTGATGTACCGAAGGAGTTCGGAGTCCCGGATGAGATCGGGGACATGACGAGGAGTCTCGAAATGGTCGAGACGTAAAGATCGATATATTGGACGACTATATTCGGACATCGGAAAGGTTCCGAGTGATTCGGGTATTTTTCGGAGTACCGGGAAGTTACGGGAGAAGTAATGGGCCTTGATGGGCTTTAGTGGGAAGAGGAAAAAGGCTGCTGCGCCCCCCCTCCCCTCTAGTCCGAATTGGACTAGGGAAAAGGGGGCCGGCCACCTTTCCTACTCCTCCACTTCCTTCTCCCTTCCTCCCCTCTTGGTGGACTCCTACTAGGACTTGGAGTCCTAGTAGGACTCCACACCTGGCGCGCCTCTCCTAGGGCCGGCCTCCTCCCCCTTGCTCCTTTATATACGGGGGCAGGGGCACCTCTAGACACACAAGTTGATCCACATGATCGTTCCTTAGCCGTGTGCGGTGCCCCCTGCCACCATATTCCACCTCGATCATATCGTTGTAGTGGTTAGGCGAAGCCCTGCATCGGTAGAACATCAAGATCGTCACCACGCCGTCGTGCTGACGGAACTCCTCCCCGAAGCTTTGCTGGATCGGAGCCCGGGGATCGTCATCGAGCTGTATGTGTGCTAAGAACTCGGAGATGCCGGAGTAACGGTGCTTGGATCGGTCGGATCGGGAAGAAGACGTACGACTACTTCCTCTACGTTGTGTCAATGCTTCCGTTGCAATCTACAAGGGTACGTAGATCAGACTCTCCCCCTCGTTGCTATGCATCACCATGATCTTGCGTGTACGTAAGAATTTTTTTGAAATTACTACGTTCCCCAACACCACAAGTCATCACGATGCTCTAGGGGCGTGCCCCTAACTTGCAGCCCGTTGGTGGCCCTTCTCCGGTAGTTCTTTGCTCCAGTATTTTCTATTTATTCCACAAAAAATCACCGGGAAGTTTTGTCCAATTCCAATAAGTTTTATTTCTATGCAAAAATAACACCAAGGTAGTTCTGCTAAAAACAACACCAGTCTGGTTTAGTACCATTCAAATCATGCAAATTATAGTAAAAAATAAGGGCAAAAGTGTTTAGAAAAGTAGATATGTTGCAGGCATATCATTGTTACTCTATTTCTTGCAAACTTAATACTTTGAGCTGCAAGCTGAATAGCGGTCTTGGGATGGAGTAATAGTAGTAGATGCAGGTGGATTAATGGCCTACTTATCACAGATGTAATGCTTATGTGAGATTATGCCAGGAATGATCATAGTTATAATTTGTGCTATTCTGTCAATTGCAGATGTCGATGTAGGAGATTATGTGTTGACCAAGGTGTTATTCAAGGAATTATATAAAGATTGGTCATGATACATGGTTGATCAAGACTAATTCAAGAGTGAATCAGGTTGATCAACACACAAAGCGTACAAGATGTACCGAGAGGGATCAAGTGATCCCATGGTATGGTAAGCATTGTCCATTGATTTCTACTACACAACCTTCTTCTTGTAGACGTTGTTGGGCCTCGAAGTGCAGAGGTTGTAGGACAGCAGCAAATTTCCCTCAAGTGGATGACCTAATGTTTATCAATCTGTGGGAGGCGTAGGATGAAGATGGTCTCTCTCAAACAACCCTGCAACCAAATAGCAAAGAGTCTCTTGTGTCCCCAACACACCCAATACAGTGGTAAATTGTATAGGTGCACTAGTTCGGCGAAGAGATGGTGATACAAATGCAATATGGATGGTAGATATAGGTTTTTGTAATCTGAAAATATAAAAACAGCAAGGTAACTAATGATAAAAGTGAGCACAAACGGTATTGCAATGCTAGGAAACAAGGCCTAGGGTTCATACTTTCACTAGTGCAAGTTCTCTCAACAATAATAACATAATTAGATCATATAACAATCCCTCAACATGCAACAAAGAGTCACTCCAAAGTCACTAATAGCGGAGAACAAACGAAGAGATTATTGTAGGGTACGAAACCACCTCAAAGTTATCCTTTCTGATCGATCTATTCAAGAGTCCGTAGTAAAATAACTCGAAGCTATTCTTTCCGTTCGATCTATCCTAGAGTTCGTACTAGAATAACACCTTACGACACAAATCAACCAAAACCCTAATGTCACCTAGATACTCCAATGTCACCTCAAGTATCCGTGGGTCTGATTATACGACATGCATCACACAATCTCAGATTCATCTATTCAACCAACACGAAGAACTTCAAAGAGTGCCCCAAAGTTTCTACCGGAGAGTCAAGACGAAAATGTGTGCCAACCCCTATGCATAAGTTCACAAGATCACGGAATCCACAAGTTGATCACCAAAACATACATCAAGTAGATCACATGAATATCCCATTGCCACCACGGATAAGCACTTGCAAGACATACATCAAGTGTTCTCAAATCCTTAAAGACTCAATCCGATAAGATAACTTCAAAGGGAAAACTCAATCCATTCCAAGAGAGTAGAGGGGGAGAAACATCATAAGATCCAACTATAATAGCAACGCTCGTGATACATCAAGATCGTGCCGAATCAAGAACACGAGAGAGAGAGAGAGAGAGATCAAACACATAGCTATTGGTACGTACCCTCAGCCCCGAGGGTGAACTACTCCCTCCTCCTCATGGAGAATGCCGGGATGATGAAGATGGCCACCGGAGAGGGATTCCCCCCTTCGACAGGGTGCCGGAACGGGTCTAGATTGGTTTTCGATGGCTATGGAGGCTTGTGGCGATAGAACTCCTGATCTAGGTTATTTTCTGGAGGTTTGGGTATTTATAGGAATTTTTGGCATCGGTCTCACGTCAGGGGGGGTCTCCGAGTCGTCCACGAGATAGGGGGACGCATCCAAGGGGGTAGGGCGCGCCCCACCCTCGTGGACGGCTCGGGACTCCAACTCTTTTACTTCGGGGGCTTCTTTTGGTCCATAAAAATCATTAAAAATTGGCACGTCAATTGGACTCCGTTTGGTATTCCTTTTCTGTAAAACTCAAAAACAAGGAAAAAACAGAAACTGGCACTGGGCTCTAGTTTAATAGGTTAGTCCCCAAAATCATATAAAATAGTATATAAATGCATATAAAACATCCTAGATGAATAATATAATAGCATAGAACAATAAAAAATTATAGATAAGTTGGAGACGTATCAATCATCCCCAAGCTTAATTCCTCCTCGTCCTCGAGTAGGTAAATGATAAAAACAGAATTTTTGATGTGGAATGCTACCTAACATAATTATCAATGTAATTTTCTTTATTGTGGCATGAATGTTCAGATCCGAAAGATTCAAGACAAAAGTTTAACATTGACATAAAAACAATAATACTTCAAGCATACTAACCAAGCAATTATGTCTTCTCAAAATAACATAGCCAAATAAAGCTCATCCCTATAAAATCATATAGTTTGGCTATGCTTCATTTTCGTCACACAAAATGCTCCAATCATGCACAACCCCGATGAAAAGCCAAGCGATTGTTTCATACTTTAGTATTCTCAAACTTTTTCAACTTTCATGCAATGATGAAAAATTCCCACTAGTATATGAAAGTGACAAAATAACAGACTCTCTATCATGAATATCATGGTGCTACTTTGAAGCACAAGTGTGGAAAAAGGATAGTAGCATTGCCCCTTCTCTCTTTTTCTCTCATTTTTTATTTGGGCCTTCTCTTTTTTTATGTCCTCTTTTTTTGCGTCCAGAGTCTCATCCCGACTTGTGGGGGAATCATAGTCTCCATCATCCTTTCCTCACATGGGACAATGCTCTAATAATAAAAATCATCACACTTTTATTTACTTACAACTCGATACTTAGAACAAAATATGACTCTATATGAATGCCTCCGGCGGTGTACCGGGATGTGCAATGAATCAAGAGTGACATGTATGAAAAATTATGAATGGTGGCCATGCCACAAATATGATGTCAACTACATGATAATGCAAAGCAATATGACTATGATGAAGTGTGTCATAATAAACGGAATGGTGGAAAATTGCATGGCAATATATCTCGGAATGGCTATGGAAATGCCATAATAGGTAGGTATGGTGGCTGTTTTGAGGAAGGTAAATGATGGGTTTATGGTACCGGCGAAAATTGCGCGGCACAAGAGAGGCTAGCAAAGGTGAAAGGGTGAGAGTGCGTATAATCCATGGACTCAACATTAGTCATAAATAACTCACATACTTATTGGAAAAATCTAAAAGTCATCAAAACCAAGCACTATGCGCATGCTCCTAGGGGGATAGATTGGTAGAAAAAGACCATCGCTCGTCCGCAACTGCCACTCATACGGAAGGCAATCAAAGAAACACCTTATGCTTCAAATTTGTCACACAACGGTTACCATACGTGTATGCTACGGGACTTGCAAACTTCAGCACAAGTATTTCTCAATTTCACAATTACTCAACTAGCACGACTCTAATATCACCATCTTCATATTTCAAAACAATTATCAAGTATCAAACTTCTCATAGTATTCAATGCACTCTATATGAAAGTTTTTATTATACCCATGTTGGATGCCCATCATATTAGGACTAATTTTATAACCAAAGCAAATCACCATGATGTTCTAAAAGACTCACAAAATAGTATAAGTGAAGCATGAGAGGATCAATAATTTCTATAAAATAAAATCACCACCGTGCTCTAAAAAGATATAAGTGTAGCACTAGAGCAAAATTATCTAGCTCAAAAGATATAAGTGAAGCACATAGAGTATTCCAATAATTATGCAACTATGTGAAGACTCTCTAACATTTAAGAATTTCAGATCTTGGTATATTATTCAAACAACAAGCAAAACAAAATAAAATAAAATGATGCTCCAAGCAAAACACATATCATGTGGTGAATAAAAATATAGCTCCAAGTAAAGTTACCGATGAACGAAGATGAAAGAGGGGATGCGTTTCAGGGCATCCCCAAGCTTAGGCTCTTGGTTGTCCTTGAATATTACCTTGGGGTGCTGTTGGGGATATAACTATCAGGTATGACCCGCCCAGGAGGGGACGGGTCAACCACAATGGTTGTTCATCCATGAAGCCCAAGAATATACCAGATGGCGGTTCGTAGATAGGCCGGTAAGAGGCCCAAGCCCAGAGACGGCTTAAGGCCCGTAAGTGTAAACCGCCATGTATGAGTAGACTTGTAATATAAGGCATGTAAGATACGTCATCGAGCCGGACACGTTGTATGAGCCGGCCGGGACTCTGTAGGCCGCAGAGCGTCAACCCGTGTACATAAGGGGACGACCCGGCAGCGGCTTAAGGGCAAGAAACATCAGATCGAGAGCCAGGCAAAGCATGTTTGCTCCCTGTAATCGAAACCCTAACAATACCACCTCAAACTGGAGTAGGTCTTTACCTTCACCGCAAGGGGTCGAACCAGTATAAACTCTCCGTGTCCTTTGTCCCGTTTAACCCCTTTAAGCTAACCTCGTCGCGATGGCTCCACAACTAAGTGAGTTCTTAAAGGGCAGCTTCGAAGGGCTCAAGGGATACGCTGTGGGCCGAATGGCCAAGAGTCGTCGCGGCAAGCTCTACATCAACGATGCGGGCTGGGGCCCCGAGGCCGGCTCAATTGAGTACGGGCACCGGGTCCCCTTCGGCGGAATCCACGTCTTCATCGGCAAGATTGGCGAGACAGACCCTGAGCCGGACATCTACACCGACATCATCAAGACAGGTCAGCGTGCACGATGTCGTGGTTCTAAGTCTGACAATAGAATGGGGGGTAGGAATGTAGAGGCAAGATCCTAGCTATGGAGGAGTTGTACACGCGAGTTTTACGAGTTCAGGCCCTTCTTGGAGGAAGTAACATCCCTACGTCTCGGAGCCCAGAGGCGGTCGACTGGATATATGCGTGTGAGTTACAGGGAGTGCGAACCCTTGTCCCAGAGGAAGGGGATGGCTTATATAGAGTGCGCCAGGACCCCAGCTCCCCTCCGTTACACAGGGTTCAATTGAACATATAAACACCGATATGCAACCCGCATAGTGGAGGCACCTGCGAGCGCAAGCAACTTTGGGTCGCTCGATCTACCCGCGTGTAAAGTTTTTCGTACTTTTCATCTGCTTGGCAAACATCTGGCCATCAGTTTTGCCTCACATGACTTGGTTTCAGTTTTGGCGGATGACGGTTGGGCCATCCTTTGTCGCGGGACCGACTATCCAGTGTGCATTACATGGCTCGTTCAGGTGCATGTTCGGTTTGTGCTGCGGTAAAAGGTGGGCGGGCAGCGATCGTGGTGGGCTCGAGTGCTTGTCTCTTGCACATCGTCAATTGTGGGCCGTTGGTTCGTGTTACAGTTGATGACAGGTGGGTCAATATGTAGGGCGGGCCCGCCGTTTCAGTTACCGCATGCGTGTGCGTGTGTGTTAGGCTGCTGCCAATGCATGGGTGCTTAGATGAGGTGCTAAGCACATTAAATAGTTTAGCAACTATACTCCCCAATGCATAGGTGCTTAGCTTATGGTTCCTAAGCTTGCTTCATTTAATGATTTAGCAACTAAAGCTCTTCATGTATTGGTGGGCTTCCTTCCTTTAAATGTTTTGCCTAGGTTCACGTGCTTAGCATTGGTTCTTCCTGGGTCACCACACTCATCTCTCTCTTTTTAAATAACCTGCCACATCAGATTTTTTGCCTACATGGAAGGCTTAGCACCTGTACAAGGTGGAGCATTGGGAAGGGCCTTAGGCTGGTCATAGTGGGGAGTAACTTATACTAGTGTCATGCATATGACACTAGTCTAAATTACTACCTTCATAGTGCAAAATATCATAGTAGTGGTGTCATAGATCGCTTCATTTATTAGCATATAGACTCATTTTACCTCGGGAAGAGCTATGTTACAGTAACATATTATGTTACTTCAAACACCTCTTTCTTCATTAAATACTTGCCACATAAGCAAAATTGCCTTGGGATGTGTTAAGTTACTAGCTAAGTTACCTTAGCTATGACCAGCCTTAGGCTAATTGTAACGAGGGTATCATAGGTAGTATCATGCATGCCAACTAGGCAAATTGGACGAGGTGGCATAGAATTCAATAAAGAAAGAGAGGGTTGAGTATTATATCATGATGCCGTATCATATTAAATATTGTGCTACTATGTATCATGCATGCTAATAAATGAAGTCATCTATGATACTAATATACTCCCTCCGTTCCTAAATATAAGTCTTTGGAGAGATTCCACTATAGACCACATACGGAGCAAAATGAGTGAATCTAACTCTAAAATGCACCTATATACATCCGTATGTGGTCCATAGTGAAATTTCTTCAAAGACTTATATTTAGGAACGGAGGAAGTATGATACTATGCACTATGAAATAGTATCATACACTAGTATCATATGCATGATACTAATATATGATACTTCCCATTGCGACCAGCCTTAGACTGGAAAAGAGGGGATAGAGGGATCGTGGGCTTCAGGCGGTCCAGCCTGGGATGGAAAGTCAGGACCAATCCTCTCCCCGAAACCTAGCGCACTCGGCCAATCCTCTCCGTCCTTCGAGCCCTCTTCTTCTCTTTCCGCGCCGTCTCGTCTCCCCTGCTCTCGCACCGCCGCCTTCTCTCCCGGCGCTCAAGGTGCAACAACAAGGGCACGTTCTCCATCCAGCCGGAGCCGGGTAGGGTGCAGGTCGCCGGCATCACGCGCCGCGTCCCATGATTCTGGATCTGGCGCATATCTTCGTCAGGAGACTAGGAGCAGCAGTGAGGGCAGCAGAGGAACCCATCCTGAACGAGCCCTGCTCCGGCGTTTGCCCGCAAAGGAGAGGGCGAGGATGGCTCCCAGTTCGTGGAGGAGACGAACGGGCACAGGTGAGCTCTTTCTTCATCGTTTACTTATCTTCGCCTAGTAACCCGAGCTCATCCCTTGATTCGTGGGAGATCAGGGCAGGCATGTCTTCATGGTGCTTGCGGAGGAGCAGGGCCGCTGAGGAAAAGTGGTGGTGGGGGAGGAGGACGCCCTTGTCCTCGGTGTTCGGGCAGCCATGGCTGACGCCAGAGCCGTTGGCTGGCCTTGAAATTGTCCGTTGTCGGCGTCCTCGTCATCCAACCACCAGGTCCTCGATCCATCTGCGACCGTACATCTGCGGCCGTACGGTCGCCGCCTACTTCCACCCCCCTCCTGTTGCTTTATTGCTGATTTTCTCATGCGATGCTCGCTTTTGTTTCCCTCTTGCGTTCATCATCTCAGAAATTTGGTGGCACTGGATCCTGCGGGAGGAGGTCCCTGAGGCATTTGATTCTTGTGGGATTCCCACACATCTTGTAGGATCAGCAACAAGTGGCTGGGCCTCTACATTATTCATAAAATCTATTTTTATCTTTCATTTATTTGTCTAATTTCTGTGCCCGTGTCCTTGCCTCTGTTCGGCTCTTGTTGAAGTTCCAACGAATTTCTGTGCTACCTAAGAAGTACTAATGCTCATATATTACAATTTGCTATCCACAGCTTTCAGTCACGGGATCTTGAGAAAAGCAGTTTAGGCATTTTGCTTGTGTCAACTATACGGAATCTGCAAAGTCTTTTTTGTGTGCAGAAAATTTCACACTCTGCATTACTTGCAAAAGATGCTGATTTTGATCTTAACAATTATAGTTGTTGTTCAAGCAGTAGAAGATCTGGCAACCTCACGGCCATCTCATTCGAAATTGAAGTCCTATCCTCAAAGTTTAGCTAAGTGTATTATTTATTTTCTAGTTTAAATTATTTTCCTCATGTGACACAAAAGGCTTGAAGCCTTCTTTTAACTCGCACTTCTATGCTAACCGAATTTATTTCTGGCTGTCAGAAGAGTTCGGAGCGAAGCTGGCCAGCATCTTCGCATGTGACACAAAAATTGTTGTTCAAGCACACATCTGCTGTATTTTGTAAATCGTGACATGTTCATATGATTTTTTTACTGAAGGTATTAGTTTTTTTCCAAACCTTTTTGTCTAATCAACTTTGCTACTTTAAATTTTTGTTAGCAAGACATGTTCATGGTTCTATTTGCTGTCTACTCTTACTAAAAGTTCAAACACTTGTGTTAGTATGAATGATCTCTCACTACTTTAAGTTTTTGTTATGGTGTTGTGTACTGATTCATGATTTAAACACGCAAAATGTCTGGTTTGCATATTTGTGCCTAGCCCTGTTACCAGCAGTGTATTTTTTGCCGAAAGAAAGATAACAGTGCTTTGTTTCTTTAACTTCTCGACCGTGTCTAATTTCTGGTAAAAGAGAGAGAATTTGAGTGAGACAGACAACCTGAAGAGCTTTGAACAGCTTTGAACGTTCGAGTGTGCAACCTCCTCTCTGTTGCTGTTGCGTAGCTGGCAGCAGTGTGTGGCTGCTGCCGACATAAGTGCAGTTTACTCTAGGTTTGGTGATGGTTTTGAAAAACACCTGTCAAGGAATTTAGTAGCATTGTGGGACGATAAACCAATTTTTTCTGTTTTCTGTGCTCACAGAGTAAGAATATGCCTGCAAGTTCTTTTCCCTAGGATGTAATTTCTTTTGCTGAGATAGATTAAGCCTGGGTCGAGGTGGCTGCTGTGTGCTGGTTGCCCAATACTTGTTTGTTGTAATGCCTTACTCAGTGAGATTTCTTTTCTTGTTGCCTATATTCAGAGGTTCTGCTTGAAGATTCTCTAATCACTTTCTTTGAATTTTTTGCTAGGATCTGCTTCCAGTTCACTTCAATGTTACTAGACTTAAAATGTACTATCTAGCATACTAGCACATGTGTAGATGATGCCTCCTTTTATCTTTAAATTTATGGCAAATGGTGTTTTTCCCCATCGTTATGTTGAACGAAAGTGATGTTCTGTTGTAATATTCAAAACTATATCTCTTTGTTTGCAGTATCTTGGAAGGGGGCAATATTTTGATACTTGCTTTCTAGGAATTCACTTTCTTTGCCTAGAACTTGTGATTTATGGCGGATGTCAATTCCACCTCTGTAGGTGCTTGTCAATTATAGGTGAAAAACTTGGCATGGAGGCGCATAGGATTGCTGCTTCTGTTTTTGGATTGGCCCTTGCGAGGGAGACCGAAGCAAACTCCAGCAGGTTTCAGGTGTGCATCCTCTATTCCTGGTGTTTGTTTCCCTACCTGACCTTGAGAATTGTACATTTTGGTAAATATAGTTAGTTAGTTTACTGTCAGTTGCGATAGTCAGAGCACGTACAAGTTTGGTTTTATGTAGGTTAGTAGATGTCATTCAGTAATCAGTGAAAATTAGGCCTGAAGAAAGTCTGCCTCCCTATTTTGTGCACATAAATGCTTAACGTAGTGTGACCAAATTAAGTAAACTTATACAATAATAAGCTTCTTCATTGTTACGCTTGTGGAAACTAAACTACTGCTGTATCGGTTGTTCTTTTGCATTTTTCCTCTGTGAAGATATGTATTAATGGACAAACAGTGCGTACATGTTAGCCTTATGTCCGCGATGGCCGTATTAGCATGCCTAGCTGCCAAGTATAAATAGTATGTGCGTCACTCAGAACTAGAGCATCCTGGTGGAATATGGATGAGGTAAGAATTGGGAAATTTCTGTCATATTTGATTGATCTCAGAAAAACTGATCTCCTACAGTGTAGAGTGAATCTCACTAAATAAAACCCTTCTGTAAAATATGTCCACATCTAACAAATATTGCAGTTTAACCTCACCATAATAATTAACAACAACTGTGAACTTCAAGGGACAATTATTACTACAGTTTTTGTACACCTGAGATTTTTTGTTGTGATCTTTGTTTGGAAAGGGGAAAAGGCCTATCTAAAGATTCGGGTCAAAGGCTGATCCGCTGTGTTTCTATGATTATGGATTTCTAAAATTCATTTACGTAACAATGGAACTATGCAGTGCAATCTTCTGTAGTTTACTACACCTTACCTGCCTCCTTCCCTGTACAAATGTTGCAAGTCTTTTAGAGATCTCCACTTAGTGCAAACGCCTGGTGACTAATTTCCTTTTGCATTGCATACTTTTGAGTAACACAGCGGTTGTTGTAGCTTTTGTATCTCTTTTTCTGTAAATATGGACCCCCCTGCTCTAGAGGAGTACGATTTGTACACATTACTCTATTTTTCTAATGAGTGTATGTGGATGCATAAAAATAGTTGAGGAGCAATTTCTATTCTCTATTTCTTTAGTGAGTTTATGTGGATGCGTAAAAACAGTTCTCTATTTGCTTTCATGGATATATGTTGATGCATGGAAAACGTATATGGTGCGTCTCATTTCTGCTCATCCTGATCTAACCAAATGGACCCCATGGATTTGAGGTTGCCTTGCCTGTCAGGTTTGGACATGTCCTTATTTGTACTAAATCACTAAAGTAAACTGTATAAAAAAAGACCCCCCTTTCCAACAACTTAATTATTTATTATTAGAGCGAGCAACGACATGTTATCATACTTGGTATCCTGTGAACAGTACTTTAGTTAGATTGACATATAATCTTTGGTATATATCATTTTTGCCTACATTATTTCCCATCAAAAGTATGTCATTTACATATAATATGAGAAATGCTATAGAGCTCCCACTCACTTTCTTGTAAATGCAGGCTTCTCCATAAGTCTGCATAAACCCAAACGCTTTGATCATCTCATCAAATCAAATGTTCCAATTCCGAGATGCTTGCACCAGCCCATAAATGGATCATTGGAGCTTGCATACCTTGTTAGCATTCTTAGGGTCGACAAAACCTTCCGGCTGCATCATATACAGTTCTTCCTTAAGGAAACCATTAAGGAATGCCGTTTTGACGTTCATTTGCCATATCTCATAATCATAGAATGCGGCAATTGCTAACATGATTCAGACGGACTCCAGCTTCGCTACCGGTGAGAAAGTCTTATCGTAGTCAACCCCTTGAACTTGTCGATAATCCTTAGCGACAAGCCGAGCTTTATAGATGGTCACATTATCATTCGCGTCTGTCTTTTTCTTAAAGATCCATTTATTTTCTATGGTTCGCCGATCAATGGGCAAGTCAGTCAAAGTCCATACTTCGTTTTCATACATGGATCCTATCTCGGATTTCATGGCTTTCAGCCATTTGTCAGAATCTGGGCCCGCCATCGCTTCTTCATAGTTCGAAGGTTCACCGTTGTCTAACAACATGATTTCCAAGACAGGGTTACCGTACCACTCTGGTGCGGAACGTGTCCTTGTGGACCTATGAAGTTCAGTAGCAACTTGATCTGAAGTTTCATGATCATCATCATTAACTTCCTCTCTAGTCGGTGCAGGCACCTCAGGAACATTTTCTTGAGCTGCGCCACTTACCGGTTCAAGAGGTAATAGTTCATCAAGTTCTACCTTCCTCCCACTTATTTCTTTCAAGAGAAACTCTTTCTTTAGAAAGGACCCATTCTTGGCAACAAAGATCTTTCCTTCGGATCTGAGGTAGAAGGTATACCCAACAGTTTCTTTAGGGTATCTTATGAAGACGCATTTTTCCGACTTGGGTTCGAGCTTTTCAGGTTGAAGTTTCTTGACATAAGCATCGCATCCCCAAATTTTTAGAAACGACAGCTTAGGTTTCTTCCCAAACCATAATTCATATGGTGTCGTCTCAACGGATTTCGACGGAGTCCTATTTAAAGTGAATGCGGCAGTCTCTAAAGTATAGCCCCAAAATGATAGCGGTAAATTGGTAAGAGATATCATAGATCGCACCATATCTAATAGAGTGTGATTACGACGTTCGGACACACCATTACGCTGAGGTGTTTCAGGCGGTGTGAGTTGTGAAACTATTCCACATTTTTTTAAGTGTGTGCCAAATTCGTGACTCAAGTATTCTCCCCCACGATCTGATCGCAAGAACTTGATTTTTCTGTCATGTTGATTTTCAACCTCACTCTGAAATTCCTTAAACTTTTCAAAGGTCTCAGACTTGTGTTTCATTAAATAGACATACCCATATCTACTCAAGTCATCAGTGAGGGTGAGAACATAACGATAGCCACCGCGAGCCTCAACACTCATTGGACCGCACACATCAGTATGTATGATTTCCAATAAGTTGGTTGCTCGCTCCATTGTTCCTGAGAACGGAGTCTTGGTCATTTTACCCATGAGGCATGGTTCGCATGTGTCAAATGATTCGTAATCAAGAGACTCTAAAAGTCCATCTGCATGGAGCTTTTTCATGCGTTTGACACCTATGTGACCAAGGCGGCAGTGCCACAAGTATGTGGGACTATCATTATCAACCTTACATCTTTTATTCACACTATGAATATGTGTAGCATTACCCTCGAGATTCATTAAGAATAAACCATTCACCATCGGAGCATGACCATAAAACATATCTCATATAAATAGAACAACCATTATTCTCGGATTTAAATGAGTAGCCATCTCGAATTAAACGAGATCCTGATACAATGTTCATGCTCAAAGCTGGCACTAAATAACAATTATTGAGGTTTAAAACTAATCCCGTAGGTAATTGTAGAGGTAGCGTGCCGACGGTGATCACATCGACCTTGGAACCATTCCCGACGCGCATCGTCACCTCGTCCTTCGCCAGTCTCTGCTTATTCTGCAGCTCCTGCTTTGAGTTACAAATGTGAGCAACCGCATCGGTATCAAATACCCAGGAGCTACTACGAGTACTGGTAAGGTACACATCAATTACATGTATATCACATATACCTTTTGTGATGCCGGCCTTCTTGTCCGCTAAGTATTTGGGGAAGTTCCACTTTCAGTGACCACTTCTCTTGCAATAAAAGCACTCAGTCTCGGGCTTGGGTCCATTCTTTGGCTTCTTCCCGGCAGCTTGCTTACCGGGTGCGGCAACTCCTTTGCCGTCCTTCTTGAAGTTCTTCTTACCCTTGCCTTTCTTGAATTTAGTGGTTTTATTCACCATCAACACTTGATGTTACTTTTTGACTTCTACCTTTGCTGATTTCAGTATTGAATATACCTCAGGAATGGTCTTTTCCATCCCCTGCATATTGAAATTCATCACAAAGCTCTTGTAGCTTGGTGGAAGCGACTGAAGGATTCTGTCAATGACTGCGTCATCCAGGAGATTAACTCTCAGCCGAGTCAAGCGGTTATGCAACCCAGACATTGTGAGTATGTGCTCACTGACAGAACTATTTTCCTCCATCTTACAGCTGAAGAACTTGTCGGAGACTTCATATCTCTCGACCCGGGCATGAGCTTGGAAAACCATTTTCAGCTCTTCGAACATCTCATATGCTCCGTGTCACTCAAAACGCTTTTGGAGCCCCGGTTCTAAGCTGTAAAGATTGCCGCACTGAATGAGGGAGTAATCATCAACACGTGTCTGCCAAGCGTTCATAACGTCTTGGTTCTGTGGGACGGGTGCGTCACCTAGCGGTGCTTCTAGGACATAATCTTTCTTGGCAGCTATGAGGATGATCCTCAGGTTTCGGACCTAGTCCGTATAGTTGCTGCCATCATCTTTCAGCTTGGTTTTCTCTAGGAATGCGTTGAAGTTGAGGACAACGTTGGCCATTTGATCTACAAGACATATTGTAAAGATTTTAGACCAAGTTCATGATAATTAAGTTCATCTAATCAAATTATTCAATGAACTCCCACTCAGATAGACATCCCTCCAGTCATCTAAGTATAACATGATCCGAGTTAACTAGGCCGTGTCCGATCATCACGTGAGACGGACTAGTCAACATCGGTGAACATCTTCATGTTGATCATATCTTCTATATGACTCATGTTCGACCTTTCGGTCTTCTGTGTTTCGAGGCCATGTCTGTACATGCTAGGCTCGTCAAGTCAACCTAAGTGTTTGCATGTGTAAATCTATCTTACACCCGTTGTATGTGAACGTTGGAATCTATCACACCCGATCATCACGTGGTGCTTCGAAACAACGAACTGTCACAACGGCGCACAGTTAGGGGAAACACTTTCTTGAAATTATTATGAGGGATCGTCTTATTTACTATCGTCGTTCTAAGTAAACAAGATGCAAAAACATGATAAACATCACATGCAATCAAATAATAGTGACATGATATGGCCAATATTATATAGCTCCTTTGATCTCCATCTTGGGGCTCCATGATCATCTTGTCACCGGCATGACACCATGATCTCCATCATCATGATCTTCATCATCGTGTCTTCATGAAGTTGCTCGCCAACTATTACTTCTACTACTATGGCTAACACGTTTAGCAATAAAGTAAAGTAATTTACATGGTGTTTCTCAATGACACGCAGGTCATACAAAAAATAAAGACAACTCCTATGGCTCCTGCTGGTTGTCATACTCATCGACATGCAAGTTGTGATTCCTATTACAAGAACATGATCTCATACATCACATATATATCATTCATCATTCATCACAACTTTGGCCATATCACATCACATGACACTTGCTGCAAAAACAAGTTAGACGTCCTCTAATTGTTGTTGCAAGTTTTACGTGGCTGCAATAGGGTTCTAGCAAAAATGTTTTCTTACCTACGTAAAAGCCACAACGTGATTTGTCAACTTCTATTTACCCTTCATAAGGACCCTTTTCGTCGAATCCGCTCCAACTAAAGTGAGAGAGACAGACACCCGCTAGCCACCTTATGCAACTAGTGCATGTCAGTCGGTGGAACCTGTCTCACGTAAGCGTACGTGTAAGGTCGGTTCGGGCCGCTTCATCCCACAATACCGCTGAAGCAAAATAAGACTAGTAGCGGCAAGAAAGTTGACAACATCCACGCCCACAACAAATTGTGTTCTACTCGTGCAAAGAGAACTACGCATAGACCTAGCTCATGATGCCACTGTTGGGGAACGTTGCAGAAAACAAAAAAATTTCTACATTTCACCAAGATCAATCTATGGAGTCAACTAGCAACGAGAGGAGAGTGCATCTACATACCCTTGTAGATCGCGAGCGGAAGCGTTCAAGAGAACGGGGATGATGGAGTCGTACTCGCCGTGATCCAAATCACCGATGATCAAGTACCGAACGGACGGCACCTCCGCGTTCAACACACGTACGGAGCGGATGACGTCTCCTCCTTATTGATCCAGCAAGGGGGAAGGAGAGGTTGATGAAGATCCAGCAGCACGACGGCGTGGTGGTGGATGCAGCAATGATCGCAGCAGGGCTTCGCCGAGCTTCTGCGAGAGGGAGAGGTGTAGCAGGGGAGAGGGAGGCGCCAAGACTTGAGGTGTCGCCGCCCTCCCTCCCCCCTTTATATAGGCCCCCCCCCCCCGGGGGGGGGGGGGGCGGCCCTGGAGATGGGATCTCCCAAGGGGGGGCGGCGGCCAAGGGGGGGGTGGAGTGCCCCCCAAGGCAAGTGGAGGCGCCCCCACCCTAGGGTTTCCAACCCTAGGCGCAGGGGGGCCCAAGGGGGGGGGGGGGGGGCGCACCAGCCCACTATGGGCTGGTTCCCCTCCCCACTTCAGCCCATGGGGCCCTCCGGGATGGGTGCCCCCCCCCGGTGGACCCCCGGGACCCATCCGGTGGTCCCGGTACAATACCGGTGACCCCGAATCTTTCCTGATGGCCGAAACTACACTTCCTATATATAATTCTTCACCTCCGAATCATTCCGGAACTCCTTGTGACGTCCAGGATCTCATCCGGGACTCCGAACAACTTTTGGATTACTGCATACTCATATCTCTACAACCCTAGTGTCACCGAACCTTAAGTGTGTAGACCTACGGGTTCGAGAGACACGTAGACATGACCGAGACGGCTCTCCGGCCAATAACCAACAGCGTGATCTGGATACCCATGTTGGCTCCCACATGCTCCTCGATGATCTCATTAGATGAACCATGATGTCGAGGATTCAAGCAACCCCGTATACAATTCCCTTTGTCAATCGGTACGTTACTTGCCCGAGACTCGATCGTCAGTATCCCAATACCTTGTTCAGTCTCGTTACCGGCAAGTCACTTTACTCGTGCCATAATGCATGATCCTGTGATCAACCACTTGATCACTTTGAGCTCATTATGATGATGCATTACCGAGTGGCCCTAGAGATACCTCTCCGTCATACGGAGTGACAAATCCCAGTCTCGATTCGTGCCAACCCAACAGACACTTTCGGAGACACATGTAATGTACCTTTATAGTCACCCAGTTACGTTGTGACGTTTGGCACACCCAAAGCACTCCTACGGTATCCCGGAGTTGCACAATCTCATGGTCGAAGGAAATGATACTTGACATTCAGAAAAGCTACAGCAAACGAACTACACGATCTTTGAGCTAAGCTTAGGATTGGGTCTTGTCCATCACATCATTCTCCTAATGATGTGATCCCGTTATCAATGACATCCCCATGTCTATAGCCAGGAAACCATGACTATCTGTTGATCAACGAGCTAGTCAACTAGAGGCTCACTAGGGACACATTGTGGTCTATGTATTCACACATGTATTACGATTTCTGGATAATACAATTATAGCATGAATAATAGACAATTATCATGAACAAGGAAATATAATAATCATTTTATTATTGCCGCTAGGGCATATTTCCAACACAAATGACGATGAAGATGTGGCTCCTAGGCCCAGGAAGAATAAAAAGGTGGCGGCTGGTAAGGCATCTCAGCAGGGGCCAATGACAACACCAAACGCCCATCAATCTAAAGATGCAGGCGGGGCCTTTGTAACCTTGCTGTACCCTTGTCGAGTGAGCGCCCCACACCGTCGACTGCACCGGTGATTCCTTCAGTCGTTCCATCTCACGCCTCGGAGGTCCAAGCTGCTGCACCTGGGTTGTCTGCCCTCTTCTTCACCAGCTACCCTGTCCCAGAAAACTAGTCGGATGCGGCTGCGGAAGCCATCCGTCAGGCTAACGTGATGATGGAGCGGATGAAGACGGTGCACGAGAATAGCCAGGCCGCTTACGACGCCAGCGCTGCTCTCCGGGCCAATGTCCAGGTAAGTAAACTTTCAACTGATCTTGTTCTATCATGATATGCTACCCGAAATTTTTTCTTTTATACAATCTCTTGTTGTTTGTGTCGAATCTGTACACCCGCTGGGTGTTTTGTTGTCTTTGGTGTTTGCACTCTTCCACTCGGTCTGGGCGAGTAGGATCTGAACCGGTGGGGGCACTCTAAGTGCACCCACTGGGTGTAGTCCCCGAGACTGCAGTCGACTGTTGGCAGTCGACTGGGGTCTGAGTTCTTTTTCCTTTCTTTTCTTCCACTCAACCCGGGTGGACCGGTCGAATGGGATCTGAACCAGTGGGGGCACGTCAAGTGCACCCACTGGGTGTAGTCCCCGAGACCGCGGTCGACTGCTGGCAGTCGGCCGGGGTCTGAATAGTTTTTTTACTCGACCCGAGCGGACCGGTCGAGTGGGGTCTGGATCAGCGGGGGCACGCCAAGTGCACCCGCTGGGTGTAGTCCTCGAGACTATAGTCGACTGCGTGCAGTCGGCTGGGGTCTTAAGTGACCTCTTTAGGTTTTATCCACTCGAAAGTAAACAACCTTTGATCTTGTCGATTGACACGTCTTTTGCCTTATGCAGAAGTCTTGTACTCTCATTTCCAAGTTTGCCGAACTTGAGGAGAAGCAGAGGCAACTCAACCTCGACTTGGAATTAGCCCAGCAGAATCTGAAGAAAGCTCAAGATGAAGCTGTTGGTATGGAAGGTAACTGCATGTTGACTGTCTTTCAATATATTTCTTCGATCTCTTGTTTGATTCGATTGCTTCTTTTGCAGAGAAAATGAAGTTGGCTCTGGAGAAGAAGGACTCGGACCTCGCTGCCGTGCAGAAAGAAGCCCAAGATAAAACTGCCCTTGCAGACTAGAAGCTGGCTTCAGTCGGAGCGCTGGAAGGGGAGGTGAACAAACTAAAGTCCTGCCTCAATGAGTCCAACCGAGAAGTGAGTCGTCTGAAGAAGGATAAAATTGTCCTGAATGAAAAGCTGGAGTCTGCGGTCCACAAGAGGAATGACACGGAAGCTTATCTGAGAACTCTCGCCAAGAAGCTCTATCTGATGCTGGAAGGTACTCCTTTCAACCCGATTGTGTTGATGCTTGCAAACGAACCCTGTCGAGTCGACTCACTAATTTTTTGACTGCAAAATTCTGCCAAGACTTTGACGAGGAAACTGGAAAGGTCGAGACGGGTCTGGACCCTATCGCTTCTCCAGTTTGCGATGAAACTGCAATGAACATGCTCCGACTGGAGTCTCGTGTCGCTGGCGTCACAAGCTACCTCGCGCGTCTGAAGGAAGCGGTCTCACGAGTCGACTCATTGCTCTGGCCAAGGGCGACGCTTCAAAATGACCTGGAATCCTTAATGGCTCGACTCAACGATATCCCTGACCGAGTGCAAGAATGGAAGAAGTCTTCCGCCCGGTGTGGTGCTGACGTGGCGCTGTCCTTGGTGCAAGTCCACTGCAAGGAAGCTCGTGAAGATAAGCTGGCGGTGATCAAGGTCACCAACACCAAAAAGCATGACTTCCAGTCCTTCATGGAGACTTTCATCGCTGCTTCCACTCGGATCGCGGATGGGATCGACTTGGACGAATTCGTCGAGCCTGCCAGCCCTCCTCCTGCCGAGTGAACAAACTTATGAAACTTGAATCTGCCTTAAATTTGCCTCGGAATGCCGAGTGATTGTTGTAACTGTTAAACTCCTTCGGGCTTGATGCTTGAATACTTTTGGTTTGCTACTTGGAACTTTAGGATTTATCCAAATTTGGTTTATTTCCGAATATGCTTGCGGTTTGCCTTCAAGTGGACTTTGTTCTCTGCTCGGAATAGTCTTTGCGCTGGAGATGCAGCTCTGAGGTGGCGACTCCAGTCGACCTGCGCTTCGTCATCCTTGCGGATAGGGATGGAGCGCACATCGTACTTGTGGCGTAGTCCCGAAGGAGAAGGTTGCAGTCGACCTACACCTCGTCGTCCTTGCGGATAGGGATGGAACACACATTGTACTCGTGGCGTAGCTCCAAAGGAGAAGGTTGCAGTCGACCTGCACCTCGCCATCCTTGCGGATAGGGATGGAGCACACATTGTACTTGTGGCGTAGCTCCGAAGGAGAAGGTTGCAGTCGACCTGCACCTCATTGTCCTTGCGGATAGGGATGGAGCGCACGTTGTACTCGTGGCGTAGCTCCGAACTTAGGCGGGTAATAGACTACAACTAAGCTTCCGAGTGGGAGGGTTGCTCTCCACTCGGTAGGATTTTTTAAACTTAGGCGAGTACTGGACTGCAGCTAAGCCTCCGAGTGGGAGGGTTGCTCTCCACTCGGTAGGATTTTACAAACTTAGTCGAGTACTGGACTGCAGCTAAGCCTCCGAGTGGGAGAACTTAGGTGAGTACTAGACTGCAGCTAAGCCCCTGAGTGGGAGGATTGCTCTCCGCTCGGTAGGATTTTACAAACTTAGGCGAGTACTGGACTGCAGCTAAGCCTCCGAGTGGGAGAACTTAGGTGAGTACTAGACTGCAGCTAAGCCCCCGAGTGGGAGGATTGCTCTCCACTCGATAGGATTTTACAAATAGGCGAGTACTGGACTGCAGCTAAGCCTCCGAGTGGGAGAACTTAGGCGAGTACTAGACTGCAGCTAAGCCCCCGAGTGGGAGGATTGCTCTCCACTCGGTAGGATTTTACAAACTTAGGCGAGTATTGGACTGTAGCTAAGCCACCGAGTGGGAGGATTGCTCTCCACTCGGTAGGATTTTACAAACTTAGGCGAGTACTGGACTGCAGCTAAGCCTCCGAGTGGGAGAACTTAGGCGAGTACTAGACTGCAACTAAGCCCCCGAGTGGGAGGATTGCTCTCCACTCAGTAGCATTTTACAAACTTAGGCGAGTACTGGACTGCAGCTAAGCCTCCGAGGGGGAGGACTTAGGCGAGAACTAGACTGCAGCTAAGCCCCCGAGTGGGAGGATTGCTCTCCACTCGGTAGGATTTTACAAACTTAGGCGAGTACTGGACTGCAGCTAAGCCTCCGAGTGGGAAAACTTAGGCGAGTACTAGACTGCAGCTAAGCCCCCGAGTGGGAGGATTGCTCTCCACTCGGTAGGGTTTTACAAACTTAGGCGAGTACTGGACTGCAGCTAAGCCTCTGAGTGGGAGAACTTAGGCGAGTACTAGACTACAGCTAAGCCCCCGAGTGGGAGGATTGCTCTCCACTCGGTAGGATTTTACAAACTTAGGCGGAACGGATTCGCGGCTAAGCCCAACCACTAGGGGATTTCAGAGGTAAATAAAAGCAACAACAATCATGCGAGAAGACTGAAAAGCTCATGTGTTTGGCGAACAAATTACAAAGGTACTTCTTATTACATTTTATTCGAATGAGTGCTTAAGTATAAAAGGGGTGGAGCAGCTCCACATTCCAAGCCCGTGGCTCGTCTTTCTGATGCTCAACACTGTAAAGATGGTATGCTCCATTGTGGAGAACTTTGGTGATGATGAAGGGGCCTTCCCAAGCCGGGGCGAGCTTGTGTGGTTTCTGTTGATCCACTCGAAGAACCAGGTCTCCCTCTTGAAAGGTTTGGCTCCTCACGTTCCTGGCGTGGAATCGACGCAAGTCTTGCTGATATATGGTCGACCAGATCAAGGCCATCTCTCTTTCCTCCTCTAAGAGATCGACTGAATCCTACCGGGCCTGCTCTGCTTCTTCTTCGGAGAAGAGCTCGACTCGAGGTGCATTGTGGAGTAGGTCACTTGGCAGAATAGCTTCGGCTCCATAGACCAAGAAGAAAGGAGTTCGTCCAGTCGACCGATTGGGAGTTGTCCTCAATCCCCACAGAACTGACGGAAGTTCATCGACCCAAGCGCCTGCTGCGTGTTTGAGATCACGCATCAGTCGGGGTTTCAATCCTTTGAGAATTAGGCCATTGGCTCTTTCTGCTTGTCCGTTCGACTGCGGGTGAGTGACTGAAGCATATCGACCCGTGTGCCTTGAGAAGCGCAGAAAGCTCTAAACTCATCAGAATCGAAGTTCGACTCGTTGTCCGTGATGATGCTGTGTGGAACTCCATATCTGAATGTCAATTCTCTGATAAAACTGACAGTGGTGCCGGCTTCAAGGTTCTTGATAGGTTTAGCTTCGATCAATTTGGTAAACTTGTCGACTACTACGAGAACATGAGTGAATCCGCTCCTACCAGTTCTCAGTGGTCCAACCATATCCAATCCCCAAACAACAAAGGGCCAGACGAGGGGAATGGTCTTTAGGGCTGACGCTGGCTTGTGAGACATGTCAGAGTAAAACTGGCAGCCTTCACATCTGTCGACTATATCTTTCGCCATTTCTTCTGGCGTTATGCATTTCTGTCTCGGTATGCTTTAGCCACGATGGCCCGAGAGTACACATGGTGACCACAGGTCCCCGAGTGGATGTCGTTGAGGATCATTCGACCTTCTTCTGGCGTTATGCATTTTTGTCTGACTCCAGTCACGCTTTCCCTGAGCAGGTGTCCTCTTATCATAGTAAAGGCCTTGGATCGATGGACGATCTGTCGAGCCTCTTCCTCGTCCTCTGGGAGTTCTTTCCTAAGGATGTACGCAATGTACGACACTGTCCAGTCGGGAGTAATGGCCAGAACCTCCATGATCAGGTCGACCACGGCTGGGACCTCGACTTCAGTCGAATCTGTGGCACTCCTAGGCTGCGGGGGCTCTTCAGTAAAAGGATCTTCCTGAACTGTCGGTGTGTGAATATGCTCCAAAAACACATTGCTGGGAATGGCTTCTCTCTTAGAACCTATCTTTGCCAAGTCATCGGCTGCTTGATTTTTCAGTCGGGGTATGTGATGGAGCTCTAACCCCTCAAACTTCTTTTCCAGCTTCCTCACTGCGTTGCAGTAACCAGTCATGGCTGGGCTTCTGACGTCCCACTCCTTCATCACTTGATTGACTACCAGATCTGAGTCGCCGTAGACCATGCGGCGACGAACGCCGAGTGAGATGGCCATACGCAACCCATACAGGAGTGCTTCATATTCAGCTTCATTATTGGAGGAATGAAAGTGAATCTGGAGGACATATCTGAGCTTGTCTCCTCGGGGGGATACCAGAACCACCCCAGCACCGGAACCATTCAACATTTTGGATCCGTCAAAGAACATGGTCCAGTGCTCCGAGTGAACTTGAGTCGGCAGTTGTTGTTCAATCCACTCGGTGAGGAAATCTGCTATTGCTTGGGACCTAATAGCCTTCTTTGCCTCAAACTTGATATCAAGGGAAGGAGTTCAATCGCCCATTTTGCCACTCGACCGGTTGCATCTCTGTTGTGCAGAATCTCTGACAATGGAGCATCGCTGACGACTGTAACAGAGTGATCAGAGAAATAGTGTGCAACCTTCTTCGTGGTCATGTAAATCCCATAAAAGAGCTTCTGATAGTGCGGATATCTCTGCTTTGACGGAGTCAAAACTTCAGAAATATAATAAACTAGGCGCTGAACTTTATAGGCTTTTCCCTCTTCTTCCCGCTCGACCGTAAGTACTGTACTGACGACTTGTCCAGTGGCTGCTATATAAAGCAGTAAAGGCTCTTTGCTGATTGGGGCAGCAAGCACCGGCTGGGTGGAAAGCAGGGCTTTTAGCTCTGCAAATGCTGCATCAGCTTCAGGAGTCCACTCGAACTTATCTGATTTCTTCATCAGTCGGTAAGAGGCAGTGCCTATTCACCAAGGCGAGAAATGAATCGACTTAGGGCGGCCAAGCAACCAGTAAGCTTATGGACATCATGCACACGCACAGGGCATTTCATCCAGAGTATAGCACCCACTTTCTCTGGGTTAGCATCGATCCCTCGTTCGGAAACGAGAAAACCAAGTAATTTTCCGCCCGAAACTCCAAACATGCACTTTGATGGATTAAGCTTGATATCATACCTCCTCAGGTTGGCAAAGGTTTCAGCAAGGTCAGTCAATAGGTCGGAACCTTTACGTGACTTGACCACAATGTCATCCATGTATGCTTCCACATTCCGACTGATCTGAGTGAGCAGGCACTTTTGAATCATCCGCATGAATGTGGCTCCAGCGTTTTTCAAACCGAATGGCATAGTGACATAACAGAAGCACCCAAATGGGGTGATGAAAGCTATTTTTATCTCGTCGGGTCTGTACAGACGGATCTGGTGGTACCCAGAGTAGGCGTCCAAAAAGGACAAACGCTCGCACCCTGCAGTCGAGTCGACTATCTGGTCGATGCGAGGGAGAGGAAAGTGATCTTTCGGGAAGGCCCGATTGATATGCTTGAAGTCAATGCACATGCGAAGTGAGTCGTCCTTCTTTGGGACCATGACAACATTAGCTAACTACTCCGAGTGGTAAATCTCACGGATAAACTCAGCTGCCAAAAGCCGAGCCACCTCTTCACCGATTGCCTTCCTCTTCTGTACGGCGGACCGTCGAAGATGTTCTTTGACTGGTTTCACTTTTTGGTCGACTCGCAAACGATGCTCAGCCAGTCCCCTGGGAACACCTGGCATGTCCGAAGGTTTCCATGCAAAGATGTCCCAGTTCTCACGAAGGAACCGGATGAGCGCTTCTTCCTATTTGGAGTCGAGTGTGGTTGAAATGTGAGTCGGAGCAGCATTGGGGTCTGTCGGGTGAATGTGAACCGACTTTGTTTCGCCAGACGACTGATGCTGAATCTGTGGCGGGCTTCTTGGCTCGCAACAAATCACTCAGATCTGCATTTTTTTGATATTCTTGCAATTCTACCACGGCCATCTGTGCATCGGCGATCTTTGAACCCTTCTGGAAGCACTCTTCTGCCTTCTTCCGATTACCAGTGATAGTGATCACCCCTTTGGGACCAAGCATCTTCAATTTGAGGTACACGTAACATGGTCCAGCAATAAAACGTGCATAAGCTGGCCTGCCCAGAATAGCATGATAGGCACTCTGAAAATCCAGAACTTCAAATGTCAACTTTTCTTTGCGGTAATTCTTGGAATCATCGAAAACCACGTCGAGAGCAATCTGGCCGAGTGATGCAGCCTTCTTGCCTGGAATGACCCCATGGAAACTCATATTACTCTCACTGAGTCTGGACATCAGAATGCCCATTCCTTTCAATGTCTCTGCATATAGTATATTCAGGCCACCGCCACCATCCATCAGAACCTTTGTCAGTCAGGTGCCTTTGACTACTGGGTCGACCACCAACGCTTGCCTCCCAGGGGTGGCTATGTGCGCTGGGTGATCGGACTGGTCGAATGTAATGGCGGTCTGGGACCACTTCAAATAACTGGGTGTCACCGGAGTGACCATGTTCACTTCTCTGTTGATAACTTTCAATCGACTTTTACTCTCAACGTCAGCGAAAATCATCAAGGTGGAATTCACGTGGGGTAACCATCATCATCCTCTTCCTCATCCTCAACCTTGTCTGCTTCCTTCTCCTTTTCCTTGGGCTGTTTCTCTCGGAACTGTTGGATTAGGAGTCGACACTGTCGAGTGGTATGCTTCGGGTAAATGAAATTACCCTCTTCATCTTTTTTAGTGTGGATGTGACATGGCAAATCCAGCACATCATTTCCATCTTGATCTTTTACTTTCTTGGGGTTCCATGGCCCCTTGGGCTTCCCCTTGAACTTTCCTTGAGTCACAGCTAAGGCTTCACCAGGGGCGGCTGGCTCGGCCTTGCGCTTCTGTTTCCGACTGGAGTTACCTCCTCCAGTTTCATGGGCGACTGTTTTGTGCTTGCCACTCCGGAGTCGGTCTTCTTCTTCACCATTGGCATACTTGGTGGCAATTTCCATCATCCGAGTCAGAATCATATCTCCTGTCCGACCGAACTTCATATTCAATTCCCGATACTTGACACCTTCTTTAAAGGCACACATTGCCTGGTGATCAGACACATTCTCCACCGTGTGATGCAATGTGATCCATCTCTAGATATAATCCCTCAAAGACTCATTCGGTTTCTGCACGCAACACTGTAATTCGGTCAGCCCTGCCAGCCGTTTGCAAGTCCCTTCGAACGTTCTGACAAATACTCGGGCAAGATCTTCCCAAGTATAAATACTGCTTGGTGCTAACTAATAGCCGAGCCCTCCAGCATCAGAGGAAGGTGTTTCATGACCACTTCATCATTGCCGCCACCAATCTGGAGAGCCACTGGGTAGTCTTCAAGTCAAGTATCAGGCTTGGACTCACCAGTGAACTTACTGACTCCATTCGCCAACCTGAAGTTGGGAGGAATCACTGCAGCCCTGATGGCCCTGCTGAAGCACTCTGGACCTGAGACATGCACCCTGCTGCTGGTTGGTACATCTCTGTCACGACCCTCTCGGTGAGCTCTGTTTCTGTCGACCAAGCCCTGAACGAGAATAGATCTCGCATCAAAGCCCGGCTCTCTGGGGTCGACTGGAACCCCTTGCCCCATACTGTGAGGGCGTCTATCATCATGTTATCGAGGCACGTACGACCCACTCCTTGGGGGAGGTGTGGGCACTCGACGACGATCATCGCGATCGACTCGGTGATCATATTGCTCACAGTTTCTATACTGATCTAGTCGGTCTCCACGTCCCTCACGCCTTGGGGGCGATCTTGGGTTGTGAGCCGACTGAACTGTGTCTGCAACCACGGACCTGCTATGGATCCTATTGCACGACTGAGATACAGCTGTATTCTGCTCTCCTACTGCATGGAGCAAAGCTCGGATCTGCACCAGACCTCGACCAGCTTCTGATTGGGAAGGTTGGATCGACTCCGCTATCCGGGCTGCAGCTGCGAGATTCTGGATCGGAGTTCGGTATACCTGAGTGGGAGGCGGAAAGAGTTGACGTCGACTGGATTCAGGAGCATGCTGTCGAGCACGCTCGTTGAGTGCGCGCTGGAGATTCTCCAGTCGAGTGCGCTCAGCCAAGTTGGCCAGGCGCGCCTCCTCCAAGGCCTGGGCCTCAGGGGTTTCCCCAATGATAGGAGTGTGAAGTGCATCCATGTTTCGGCGGCGAAGTTCTTCTCTCTACTGCGAGGAGAGGGGTTCGGGGTGGTACTCTTCATGAACGCGTGACGGATCACCGTTCCCATCGCCTCCGTCTTCACGGGTGAAGCTAGGAGGACTGCGTGGTCCATTAACCATCAAAACTTCTGCCGCGGGGTCGCTACTATCGCACTCGGATGCGGTCTCTACGGAGCCAGTCGACAGATCGAACAAGCTGTAGAGGGTTTCGTCGGGCTCGATTGCCGCGACTTGAGGGGTGGCCGACTGAGGAGCCACCGCATGCTTCACCCACCGCTGAAGCCTCGACCGGCCGGAACGTTTGCTCCGGCGGGCCGCAGGGAGGGGGAAGCCATAGGAGCCGATCGATACTGGGTTGATGGCTGCCGCAGGAGGACGCTGCGGACGCACGTGCGAAAGTGCGTCGCCCCGCGGACGGGGAGTGCGTCGACGTCGAGTGGAGCCTCCTGAAGCCAAGCGGAGTCGTCGGCGACAAACACGAGCGCCCTGAGACAGATCTCACGGCCCTCAGCCAAATGTCCGCCTGAAACCATGATGAAGGGGATCGGAAAAATTGCAACTTCTCCAAAAAGTCGCTAAGACACCTGCCCCACGGTGGGCGCCAACTGTCGTGGTTCTAAGTCTGATAGTAGAATGGGGGGGGGGGTAGGAATGTAGAGGCAAGATCCTAGCTATGGAGGAGTTGTACACGCAAGTTTTACAAGTTCAGGCCCTTCTCGGAGGAAGTAACAGCCCTACGTCTCGAAGCCCAGAGGCGGTTGACTGGATATATGCGTGTGAGTTACAGGGGGTGCGAACCCTTGTCCCAGAGGAGGGGGGTGGCTTATATAGAGTGCGCCAGGACCCCAGCTCCCCTCCGTTACACATGGTTCAATGTTCATAAAGGAGGAGCGTTATTGGTAACGTCCGAAGTAAAGTGCTATAAATGATTATTAAAGCTATGACTTAAATCCCGACCATTGCAGAGTGAGTGGCTTCACATCTTCTGGTGGTCAAGTGGTTGTTCGTATGGTCGAGTGTCTTCAAGACTGTCGAGTGGAACATAGCTTTTGGGTTGAGTGGATGATGATTTCTCTTCGACTGCTTCTGGTTCTTTTAGAGATGTCCTTCGGGAGGGTATCTTGGACAGATCCATGACCCTACCCTAGGTACATAGCTTCGTCACACGACCCGCCCGGGCTCAGCCCCGCCGTAAAGCATGTCTTCATTGGATTCACCCATGGGGCTGAGTTGGAAGGCTCTGTCTCCAGCGGTGATACGGAAATCTGCTCTGATGACGAGTCCACGGGTGAGACCTGTAAGATGGAAGGCTTGGGGGCTGTTCCGATGACGGCAGTATTCCGGACCCCCGTGAGCCGTCGAACAGGGTGGCGATCTTCATGGAGGGCACACAACCGGTTCTTGGCTCAACATCCGCCGCGGCTATGACTTCTAGTGCAGCTGCGGTTACGGTAGCCGGGGCTGGCGGTTCAGCTCGTCCACCGGCTCAAGTCTTAACAGATCTATTGGATGCTCTGGCGACTCTGATGGAGGTTGAGGTAACCCCAGAAAACCAGGAGCAACAGAAGGTAGAAGTGGCTAAATTACGTGATGGAATAGCACAAGCTAAAGCAGACTTAGCGGCAGAGAACACTAGGATGGCTGCAGAACAAGCCGTTTTGGACGCTCAGGCATAACGGATTCAGGCAGATTCATATCGGCTTAGGGTAGATCAGAACGCTTCACACGAAGTCTTGAGGAGGAAGCACCAGAGTCGTTTACCCTTGGTTTATGAGTCGAGGGATCTCTTGAACACCCCTGGAGCTGGGGGCCAGTAACCCGCCGGTGGTGAATCAGATAGACAGCACTCCGCCTCAGCATGTGGTGACACCACCGGGTCATTACTCTACCCCTGGACAATATGATTGTTGCAGCCACCCGATTGGCTGCTCTACCCATCGAGGGTGAAACTCCAGCGGCGGTTGAAACCCGAAGGGCCAGAGAGTTTCTTCAAACAGCCTTGGTGCAGCAGCAGGCTTACTCTTATAGTCATGATCGGATTCATGTGACCCCTTGCCCAAGCCAGAGCTATAGCAGGCACATTGACTCGCCAGCAGTCTCCAGTACTGAACGGCGCCGTAACCAACCTCACGGACATGAACCGGCACACAATGGAGTCAATGCACATGATTTGGTGGACCAGGCCAAAACACGTCGGGAGGCTGAGCTGGCGGCTCAACTGGCGGCTCATCAGCATGCGTCGGTTTACCCGACAACTTCAATTGAGGTAGGTGTGACTTCCAAGGCTTTCGTTGTGCCATGTCTAACGGCTGCTATACGAAACGAGTGTCTGCCCAAGGACTTCAAAGGCCCTCGGAAGGTGCCTAATTATACAGCCGATCAACCCCCTGAGGCGTGGGTGGAAAGTTATGAGATGGCCATGGAGATGCTGGATGTTAGTGAAGCTGCTTACACCAAGTACTTCACCATGATGTTAGAAGGGATGGCTCGTACCTGGTTGAAGGGATTGCGGCTAATTCCATCGGGTCATGGGCGGAGCTGAAGGCCCGATTTATACACAATTTCAAAGACACGTGCAAGCAGGCTATGTCGATTGTGGATCTGGTTTCTTGCGTTCTGGCTGAGGGCGAGTCAACGACTAGCTGGGTGCGCCGGGTCTCAACCATCATACATTATTCAGATAACATCAACGTCGGCTCGGCGGTTCTGATGTTGGAGAAAAATTGCCGGTTCATTCCACTCAAGCAGAAGCTTGGGTGGCTCAAGCGTCATTACAACGACATGGGGGAGCTGATGGGGGCTCTTGTTAAATATGCCGACTCTGATGGTACCAAGGATCCCGACTTAGAGGACGAAAGATCGGGAAAGGGAAAGAAGAGAAACGGCATGAAGGGACAACAGTACAACTCTACCAATCAAGGCAGCAACGGTAAGCACAAAGCTGATGACTATGTGGTCAACACAGGTGCACACAATGATAACCAGCGCCATAGGGGACAGATGGGGCCGACGGCTCCGAGGACAGGATTCGACCTTGAGGGAATGTTAAATCAGCTGTGCCCAAAACATAGAATGGATCGTAAGCCGACTACTCATAATGAGAAGCTTTCGGGAATCCATCCAGCGCCACCATGGCCCAAATGGCGGATCAGGGTCCAGCTTTCACGGTCCGGGTCATGGAGGCGGCGGTTCAAGCTCCGGGTTTCAAGGTCACGGTAACCAGAGTGGTTACAATCAACAGAGTAATCAGGGGAGTCAACAACAGCAGCAATCCGGTTATCAGAGCAATCCAAAGCAGTTGAATAGTGGACAATACCATGTTTTTACCACTAGTGTGTGTAAACGGGATCAGAAGCTTCACAAGAGACTGTGAATGCTGTTGAGCCGGCAGTGCCACGTTACCTACGATGGTCAGAGCAGCCTATTGTGTGGAATCGTGAGGATCATCCGCCCCGGGTTGATAATCCGGGTCAACTGGCTCTGGTGGTGGCGCCTCAGGTTGGGGGCTATAAGTTTACTAAGGTGCTCATGGATGGAGGTAGCAGCATTAACATCCTTTATTATGAGACCTTCCGTCACATGGGACTAACAGATAAGAATTTTCTGATCTTCACAGATGATTTAAGCAGATATGAGTATATCTACTTGATGAAACATAAGTCTGAAACATTTGAAAAGTTCAAAGAATTTCAGAGTGAAGTGAAAAATCATCGTGACAAGAAAATAAAGTTTCTATGATCTGATCGCGAAGACAAATATTTGAGTTACGAGTTTGGTCTTCAGTTAAAAACAATGTGAAATAGTTTCACTACACACGCCACCTGGAACACCACAACATAATGGTGTGTCCAAACGTCATAACCGTACTTTATTGGATATAGTGCAATCTATGATGTATCTTACCGATCTACCACTATCGTTTTGGGGTTATGCATTAGAGACAGCTGCATTCACGTTAAATAGGGCACCATCTAAATCCATTGAGACGACACAATCTGAACTATGGTTTAGCAAGAAACCAAAGTTGTCGTTTCTTAAAGTTTGGGGTTGCGATGCTTATATGAAAAAGTTTCATCCTGATAAGCTCAAACTCAAATCGGAGAAGTGCGTCTTCATAGGATATCCAAAGGAAAATATTGGATACACCTTCTATCACAGATCCGAAGGCAAGACTTTTGTTGCTAAAATTCGGAAACTTTCTGGAGAAGGAGTTTCTCTCGAAAGAAGTGAGTGGGAGGAAAGTAGAACTTGACGAGGTAACTGTACCTGCTCCCTTATTGGAAAGTAGTACATCACAGAAAAATGTTTCTGTGACACCTACACCAGTTAGTGAGGAAGCTAATGATGATGATCATGAAACTTCAGAACAAGACACTACTGAACCTCGTAGATCAACCAGAGTAAGATCCGCGCCAGAGTGGTACGGTAATCCTGTTCTGGAAGTCATGCTACTAGATCATGATGATCCTACGAACTATGAAGAAGCGATGGTGAGCCCAGATTCCGCAAAGTGGCTTGAAGCCATGAAATCTGAGATATGATCCATGTATGAGAACAAAGTATGGACTTTGGTTGACTTGCCCGATGATCGGCAAGCCATAGAAAATAAATGGATCTTCAAGAGGAAGACGAACGCTGATAGTAGTGTTACTATCTACAAAGCTAGAATTGTCGAAAAAGGTTTTCGACAAGTTCAAGGTGTTGACTACGATGAGTTTTTCTCACTCGTATCTATGCTTAAGTCTGTCCGAATCATGTTAGCAATTGCCGCATTTTATGAAATCTGGCAAATGGATAAACAAAACTGCATTCCTTAATGGATTTATTAAAGAAGAGTTGTATGTGATGCAACTAGAAGGTTTTGGCAATCCGAAAGGTGCTAACAAAATGTGCAAGCTCCAGCGATCCATCTGTGGACTGGTGCAAGCATCTCGGACTTGGAATATACGCTTTGATAAGTTGATCAAAGCATATAGTTTTATACAGACTTGCGGTGAAGCCTGTATTTACGAGAAAGTGAGTGGGAGCACTACAACATTTCTGATAAGTATATGTGAATGACATATTGTTGATCGGAAATAATGTAGAATTATTCTGTAAAGCATAAAAGGAGTGTTTGAAAGGAGTTTTTCAAAGAAAGACTTCGGTAAAGCTGCTTACATATTGAGCTTCAAGATCTATAGAGATAGATCAAGACGCTTGATAAGTTTTTCAATAAGTACATACCTTGATAAGATTTTGAAGTAGTTCAAAACGGAACAGTCAAAGAAAAAGTTTCTTGCCTGTGTTACAAGGTGTGAAGTTGAGTAAAGACTCAAAGCCCGACCACGGCAGAAGATAGAAAGAGAATGAAAGTCATTCCCTATGCCTCATTCATAGGTTCTATAAAGTATGCCATGCTGTGTACCAGATCTATTGTATACCCTGCACTGATTTGCCAAGGGAGTACAATAGTGATCTAGGAGTAGATCACTGGACAGCGGTCAGAATTATCCTTAGTGAAATAAGGATGTGTTTCTCGATTATGGACATGACAAAAAGGTTCGTCATCAAGGGTTACGTCGATGCAAGTTTTTGACACTGATCCAGATGAATCTAAAGTCACAATCTGGATATGTATTGAAAGTGGGAGCAATTAGCTAGAGTAGCTCCGTGCAGAGCATTATAGACAAAGAATTTTGCAAAATACTTACGGATCTGAATGTGACAGACCCGTTGACTAAAATTATCTCACAAGCAAAAACATGATCACACCTTAGTACTCTTTGGGTGTTAATCACATAGAGATGTGAACTAGATCACTGACTCTAGTAAACCCTTTGAGTGTTGGTCACATGACGATGTGAACTATGGGTGTTAATCACATGGTGATGTGAACTATTGCTGCTAAATCACATGGCGATGTGAACTAGATTATTGACTCTAGTGCAAGTGGGAGACTGAAGGAAATATGCCCTAGAGGCAATAATAAAGTTATTAATTATTTCCTTATATCATGATAAATGTTTATTATTCATGCTAGAATTGTATTAACCGGAAACATAATACATGTGTGAATACATAGACAAACAGAGTGTCACTAGTATGCCTCTACTTGACTAGCTCGTTAATCAAAGATGGTTATGTTTCCTAACCATGGACAAAAGAGTTGTTATTTGATTAACAAGGTCACATCATTAGTTGAATGATCTGATTGACATGACACATTCCATTAGCTTAGCACACGATCGTTTAGTATGTTGCTATTGCTTTCTTCATGACTTATACATGTTCCTATAACTATGAGATTATGCAACTCCCGTTTACCGGAGGAACACTTTGGGTACTACCAAACGTCACAACGTAACTGGGTGATTATAAAGGAGTACTACAGGTGTCTCCAATGGTAGATGTTGGGTTGGCGTATTTCGAGATTAGGGTTTGTCACTCCGATTGTCGGAGAGGTATCTCTGGGCCCTCTCGGTAATACACATCACATAAGCCTTGCAAGCATAATAACTAAGATGTTAGTTATGAGATGATGTATTACGGAACGAGTAAAGAGACTTGCCAGTAACGAGATTGAACTAGGTATTGGATACCGACGATCGAATCTCGGGCAAGTAACATACCGATGACAAAGGGAACAACGTATGTTGTTATGCGGTCTGACCGATAAAGATCTTCGTAGAATATGTAGGAGCCAATATGGGCATCCAGGTCCCGCTATTGGTTATTGACCGGAGACATGTCTCGGTCATGTCTACATTGTTCTCGAACCGTAGGGTCCGCACGCTTAACGTTACGATGACAGTTATTATGAGTTTATGCATTTTGATGTACCGAAGGTTGTTCGGAGTCCCGGATATGATCACGGACATGACGAGGAGTCTCGAAATGGTCGAGACGTAAAGATTGATATATTGGAAGCCTATGTTTGGACACCGGAAGTGTTCTGGGTGAAATCGGGATTTTACCGGAATATCGGGAGGGTTACCGGAACCCACCGGGAGGCTAATGGGCCTATTGGGCCTTAGTGGAAAAGAGAAAAGGGGCAGCCCATAGCTGGCCGCGCGCCCCCCCTTCCCCAAGTCCTATTAGGACTAGGAGAAGGGGCCGGCCCCCCTCTCTCTCCTTTCCCCCTTGGGAGTCCTAGTTGGAATAGGATTGAGGGGGGGGGGAGTCCTACTCCCGGTAGGAGTAGGACTCCTCCCGCGCCCTCTCCCTAGCCGGCCAAACCCCCTCCCCCTGCTCCTTTATATACGGGGGCAGGGGGCACCCCATAGACACACAAGTTGATCATTGTTGATCGTTCCTTAGCCGTGTGCGGTGCCCCCTGCCACCAAATTCCACCTCGGTCATATCGTTGTAGAGCTTAGGCGAAGCCCTGCGTCGGTAGTACATCAAGATCGTCACCACGCCGTTGTGCTGATGGAACTCTTCCTCGACGCTTTGCTGGATCGGAGCCCGAGGATCGTCATCGAGCTGAACGTGTGCTAAGAACTCGGAGGTGCCGGAGTAACGGTGCTTGGATCGGTCGGATCGGGAAGAAGACGTACGACTACTTCCTCTACGTTGTGAGATCGCTTCCGCAGTCGGTCTGCGTTGGTACGTAGACAATACTCTCCCCCTCGTTGCTATGCATCACCATGATCTTGCGTGTGCGTAGGAAAATTTTCGAAATTACTACGTTTCCCAACAGTGGCATCCGAGCCTAGGTTTTATGGTTTGATGTTATTTGCACGAGTAGAACACAAGTGAGTTGTGGGCGATACAAGTCATACTGCCTACCAGCATGTCATACTTTGGTTCGGCGGTATTGTTGGACGAGACGATCCGGACCAACCTTACGCGTACTCTTACGCGAGACCGGTTCCCTCGACGTGCTATGCACACAGATGGCTTGCGGAAGACTGTCTCTCCAACTTTAGTTGAACCAAGTGTGACTACGCCCGGTCCTTGAGAAGGTTAAAACGGAGTCTATTTGACGAACTATCGTTGTGGTTTTGATGCGTAGGTGAGATGAGTTCTTACTTAAGCCCGTAGCAGCCACGTAAAACTTGCAACAACAAAGTAGAGGACGTCTAACTTGTTTTTGCAGGGCATGTTGTGATGTGATATGGTCAAGGCATGATGCTGATTTTATTGTATGAGATGATCATGTTTTGTAACCGAGTTATCGGCAACTGGCAGGAGCCATATGGTTGTCGCTTTATTGTATGCAATGCAATCGCGATGTAATGCTTTACTTTATTACTAAGCGGTAGTGATAGTCATGGAAGCATAAGATTGGCGAGACGACAATGATGCTACGATGGAGATCAAGGTGTCGCGCCGGTGACGATGGTGATCATGACGGTGCTTCGGAGATGGAGATCACAAGCACAAAATGATGATGACCATATCATATCACTTATATTGATTGCATGTTATGTTTATCCTTTTATGCATCTTATCTTGCTTTGATTGACGGTAGCATTATAAGATGATCTCTCACTAAATTATCAAGAAGTGTTCTCCCTGAGTATGCACCGCTGCCAAAGTTCGTCGTGCCCAGACACCACGTGATGATCGGGTGTGATAAGCTCTACGTCCATCTACAACGGGTGCAAGCCAGTTTTGCACACGCAGAATACTCAGGTTAAACTTGACGAGCCTAGCATATGCAGATATGGCCTCGGAACACAGAGACCGAAAGGTCGAGCGTGAATCATATAGTAGATATGATCAACATGACGATGTTCACAATTGAAAACTACTCCATCTCACGTGATGATCGGTTATGGTTTAGTTGATTTGGATCACGTGATCACTTAGAGGATTAGAGGGATATCTATCTAAGTGGGAGTTCTTAAGTAATATGATTAATTGAACTTTAATTTATCATGAACTTAGTCCTGGTAGTATTTTGCAAATTATATTGTAGATCAATAGCTCGCGTTGTTGCTTCCCTGTGTTTATTTTTGATATGTTCCTAGAGAAAATTGTGTTGAAAGATGTTAGTAGCAATGATGCGGATTGGATCCGTGATCTGAGGTTTATCCTCATTGCTGCATAGAAGAATTATGTCCTTGATGCACCGCTAGGTGACAGACCTATTGCAGGAACAGATGCAGACGTTATGAACGTTTGGCTAGCTCAATATGATGACTACTTGATAGTTTAGTGCACCATGCTTAATGGCTTAGAATCGGGACTTCAAAGACGTTTGGAACGTCATGGACCATATGAGATGGTTCAGGAGTTGAAGTTAATATTTCAAGCAAATACCCGAGTTGAGAGATATGAAGTCTCTAACAAGTTCTATAGCTAAAAGATGGAGGAGAATCGCTCAACTAGTGAGCATGTGCTCAGATTGTCTGGGTACTACAATCAGTTGAATCAAGTGGGAGTTAATCTTCCAGATAAGATAGTGATTGACAGAATTCTCTAGTCACCATCACCAAGTTAGTAGAACTTCGTGATGAACTATAATATGCAAGGGATAACGGAAACAACTCCCGAGCTCTTCGTGATGCTGAAATCAACGAAGGTAGAAATCAAGAAAAACATCAAGTGTTGATGGTTGACAAGACCACTAGTTTCAAGAAAAGGGCAAAGGGAAGAAGGGGAACTTCGAGAAGAACGGCAAGCAAGTTGCTGCTCAAGTGAAGAAGCCCAAGTCTGATCCTAAGCCTGAGACTAAGTGCTTCTACTGCAAAGGGACTGGTCACTAGAAGCGGAACTACCCCAAGTGATTGGCGGATAAGAAGGATGGCAAAGTGAACATAAGTATATTTAATATACATGTTATTGATGTGTACTTTACTAGTGTTTATAGCAAACCCTCAGTATTTGATACTAGTTCAGTTGCTAAGATTAGTAACTCAAAACGGGAGTTGCAGAATAAACAGAGACTAGTTAAGGGTGAAGTGACGATGTGTGTTGGAAGTGGTTCCAAGATTGATATGATCATCATCGCACACTCCCCATAATTTCGGGATTAGTGTTGAACCTAAATAAGTGTTATTTGGTGTTTGCATTGAGCATGAATATGATTTGATCATGTTTATTGCAATATGGTTATTCATTAAAGTCAGAGAATAATTGTTGTTCTGTTTACATGAATAAAACCTTCGATGGTCATACACCCAATGAAACAAGTTCGTTGGATCTCGATCGTAGTGATACACATATTGAAACCAAAAGATGCAAAGTTAATAATGATAGTGCAACTTATTTGTGGTACTGCCGTTTAGGTCATATTGGTATAAAGCGCATGAAGAAACTCCATGCTGATGGGCTTTCGGAATCACTTGATTATGAATCATTTGATGCTTGCGAACCATGCCTTTCGGGCAAGATGACTAAAACGCCGTTCTTCGGAACAATGGAGCGAGCAACAGATTTGTTGGAAATCATACATACTGATGTATGTGGTCCGATGAATATTGAGGCTCGCGACAGGTATCATTATTTTCTGATCTTCACAGATGATTTAAGCAGATATGAGTATATCTACTTGATGAAACATAAGTTTGAAACATTTGAAAAGTTCAAAGAATTTCAGAGTGAAGTGAAAAATCATCGTGACAAGAAAATAAAGTTTCTACGATCTGATCGCGAAGACAAATATTTGAGTTACGAGTTTGGTCTTCAGTTAAAAACAATGTGAAATAGTTTCACTACGCACGCCACCTGGAACACCACAACATAATGGTGTGTCCAAACGTCATAACCGTACTTTATTGGATATAGTGCAATCTATGATGTATCTTACCGATCTACCACTATCGTTTTGGGGTTATGCATTAGAGACAGCTGCATTCACGTTAAATAGGGCACCATCTAAATCCATTGAGACGACACAATCTGAACTATGGTTTAGCAAGAAACCAAAGTTGTCGTTTCTTAAAGTTTGGGGTTGCGATGCTTATATGAAAAAGTTTCATCCTGATAAGCTCAAACTCAAATCGGAGAAGTGCGTCTTCATAGGATATCCAAAGGAAAATATTGGATACACCTTCTATCACAGATCCGAAGGCAAGACTTTTGTTGCTAAAATTCGGAAACTTTTTGGAGAAGGAGTTTCTCTCGAAAGAAGTGAGTGGGAGGAAAGTAGAACTTGATGAGGTAACTATACCTGCTCCCTTATTGGGAAGTAGTACATCATAGAAAAATGTTTCTGTGACACCTACACCATTTAGTGAGGAAGCTAATGATGATGATCATGAAACTTCAGAACAAGACACTACTGAACCTCGTAGATCAACCAGAGTAAGATCCGCGCCAGAGTGGTATGGTAATCCTGTTCTGGAAGTCAGGCTACTAGATCATGATGATCCTACAAACTATGAAGAAGCGATGGTGAGCCCAGATTCCGCAAAGTGGCTTGAAGCCATGAAATCTGAGATATGATCCATGTATGAGAACAAAGTATGGACTTTGGTTGACTTGCCCGATGATCGGCAAGCCATAGAAAATAAATGGATCTTCAAGAGGAAGACGAATGCTGATAGTAGTGTTACTATCTACAAAGCTAGAATTGTCGAAAAAGGTTTTCGACAAGTTCAAGGTGTTGACTACGATGAGTTTTTCTCACTCGTATCTATGCTTAAGTCTGTCCGAATCATGTTAGCAATTGCCGCATTTTATGAAATCTGGCAAATGGATAAACAAAACTGCATTCCTTAATGGATTTATTAAAGAAGAGTTGTATGTGATGCAACTAGAAGGTTTTGGCAATCCGAAAGGTGCTAACAAAATGTGCAAGCTCCAGCGATCCATCTGTGGACTGGTGCAAGCATCTCGAACTTGGAATATACGCTTTGATAAGTTGATCAAAGCATATAGTTTTATACAAACTTGCGGTGAAGCCTGTATTTACGAGAAAGTGAGTGGGAGCACTACAACATTTCTGATAAGTATATGTGAATGACATATTGTTGATCGGAAATAATGTAGAATTATTCTGTAAAGCATAAAAGGAGTGTTTGAAAGGAGTTTTTCAAAGAAAGACTTCGGTAAAGCTGCTTACATATTGAGCTTCAAGATCTATAGAGATAGATCAAGACGCTTGATAAGTTTTTCAATAAGTACATACCTTGATAAGATTTTGAAGTAGTTCAAAACGGAACAGTCAAAGAAAAAGTTTCTTGCCTGTGTTACAAGGTGTGAAGTTGAGTAAAGACTCAAAGCCCGACCACGGCAGAAGATAGAAAGAGAATGAAAGTCATTCCCTATGCCTCATTCATAGGTTCTATAAAGTATGCCATGCTGTGTACCAGATCTATTGTATACCCTGCACTGATTTGCCAAGGGAGTACAATAGTGATCTAGGAGTAGATCACTGGACAGCGGTCAGAATTATCCTTAGTGAAATAAGGATGTGTTTCTCGATTAGGGACGTGACAAAAAGGTTCGTCGTCAAGGGTTACGTCGATGCAAGTTTTTGACACTGATCCAGATGAATCTAAAGTCACAATCTGGATACATATTGAAAGTGGGAGCAATTAGCTAGAGTAGCTCCGTGCAGAGCATTATAGACAAAGAATTTTGCAAAATACTTACGGATCTGAATGTGACAGACCCGTTGACTAAAATTATCTCACAAGCAAAAACATGATCACACCTTAGTACTCTTTGGGTGTTAATCACATAGAGATGTGAACTAGATCACTGACTCTAGTAAACCCTTTGAGTGTTGGTCACATGACGATGTGAACTATGGGTGTTAATCACATGGTGATGTGAACTATTGCTGCTAAATCACATGGCGATGTGAACTAGATTATTGACTCTAGTGCAAGTGGGAGACTGAAGGAAATATGCCCTAGAGGCAATAATAAAGTTATTATTTATTTCCTTATATCATGATAAATGTTTATTATTCATGCTAGAAGTGTATTAACCGAAAACATAATACATGTGTGAATACATAGATAAACAGAGTGTCACTAGTAGGCCTCTACTTGACTAGCTCGTTAATCAAAGATGGTTATGTTTCCTAACCATGGACAAAAGAGTTGTTATTTGATTAACAAGGTCACATCATTAGTTGAATGATCTGATTGACATGACCCATTCCATTAGCTTAGCACATGATCGTTTAGTATGTTGCTATTGCTTTCTTCATGACTTATACATGTTCCTATAACTATGAGATTATGCAACTCCCGTTTACCGGAGGAACACTTTGGGTACTACCAAACGTCACAACGTAACTGGGTGATTATAAAGGAGTACTACAGGTGTCTCCAATGGTAGATGTTGGGTTGGCGTATTTCGAGATTAGGGTTTGTCACTCTGATTGTCAGAGAGGTATCTCTGGGCCCTCTCGGTAATACACATCACATAAGCCTTGCAAGCATAATAACTAAGATGTTAGTTATGAGATGATGTATTACGGAACGAGTAAAGAGACTTGCCAGTAACGAGATTGAACTAGGTATTGGATACCGACGATCGAATCTCGGGCAAGTAACATACCGATGACAAAGGGAACAACGTATGTTGTTATGCGGTCTGACCGATAAAGATCTTCGTAGAATATGTAGGAGCCAATATGGGCATCCAGGTCCCGCTATTGGTTATTGACCGGAGACATGTCTCGGTCATGTCTACATTGTTCTCGAACCGTAGGGTCCGCACGCTTAACGTTACGATGACAGTTATTATGAGTTTATGCATTTTGATGTACCGAAGGTTGTTCGGAGTCCCGGATGTGATCACGGACATGACGAGGAGTCTCGAAATGGTCGAGACGTAAAGATTGATATATTGGAAGCCTATGTTTGGACACCAGAAGTGTTCCGGGTGAAATCGGGATTTTACCGGAATACCTGGAGGGTTACCGGAACCCCCCGGGAGGCTAATGGGCCTATTGGGCCTTAGTGGAAAAGAGAAAAGGGGCAGCCCATAGCTGGCCGCGCGCCCCCCCTTCCCCAAGTCCTATTAGGACTAGGAGAAGGGGCCGGCCCCCCTCTCTCTCCTTTCCCCCTTGGGAGTCCTAGTTGGAATAGGATTGAGGGGGGGAGTCCTACTCCCGGTAGGAGTAGGACTCCTCCCGCGCCCTCTCCCTAGCCGGCCGAACCCCCTCCCCCTGCTCCTTTATATACGGGGGCAGGGGGCACCCCATAGACACACAAGTTGATCATTGTTGATCGTTCCTTAGCCGTGTGCGGTGCCCCCTGCCACCAAATTCCACCTCGGTCATATCGTTGTAGAGCTTAGGCGAAGCCCTGCGTCGGTAGTACATCAAGATCGTCACCACGCCGTTGTGCTGACGGAACTCTTCCTCGACGCTTTGCTGGATCGGAGCCCGAGGATCGTCATCGAGCTGAACGTGTGCTAAGAACTCGGAGGTGCCGGAGTAACGGTGCTTGGATCGGTCGGATCGGGAAGAAGACGTACGACTACTTCCTCTACGTTGTGAGATCGCTTCCGCAGTCGGTCTGCGTTGGTATGTAGACAATACTCTCCCCCTTGTTGCTATGCATCACCATGATCTTGCGTGTGCGTAGGAAATTTTTCGAAATTACTACGTTTCCCAACAGAAACAGCTGGCTGAGCCGCCCGTACTCGCTACCCCTGTTGATAAAGAGCCTCTGTTGTTATATGTGGCTGCTAATAGCCGGGCTGCCAGTGTAGCCGCCTTTGTGGAAAGAAAGGATGCAGGCAAAGAGTACCCGGTCCAATGGCCGGTTTATTACATCAGTGAGGTGCTTATCGAGTCCAAGCAGAGGTACCCACACTGTCAGAAGCTTGTTTATGGGGTGTTCATGGCAAGCCGGAAGCTTAAGAAATATTTTCAAGGTCATCCTATCACTGTGTTTAGTTCTGCTCCCTTAGGAGATATCATCCGAAATAGGGAAGCCATAGGCCAGGTTGCTAAGTGGGCCATTGAGCTGGGGCCTCACGATTTAAAATATGTACCTCGAACAACCATCAAATCCCAAGAACTTGTGGATTTCATCAATGACTGGACAGAGTTACAGGCACCTGAGGAAAAGCCGGATAGCACATATTGGACTCTTCACTTTGATGGATCCAGACAGTTGGAGGGCTCGGGGGCTGGAGTCATCTTGACTTCCCCACGAGGTGACAAATTTTCTTATGTTCTCCGGCTAATGTTCCCCTATACTAACAATGCAGCTGAGTATGAGGCTTTACTCCATGGTCTTCGGATGGCTAAGGAGATGAACTTAAGCCGGGTAAGGTGCTTTGGCGATTCAGATCTGGTGGCTCAGCAAGTTTCTGGTACTTGGGATTCTAAAGATCCGCTCATGGCAGCTTACCGCCGAGAGGTTGATGCCATTGCGGTTCATTTCAAGGGCTATCAAGTTGATCATATTGATCGCAGGAAGAATGAGGCTGCTGATACATTAAGCCAGATAGGGTCTCAGCGTAAGCTGGTGCCACCTAACACATTCCTGGACATTTTGCTTAATCTTTCTGTCAAATTGCCTACAGAGGAGGACCTTGCTGTTCCTGACCCGGAAGCACAATTGGTGGCAGCTCTCCATGTTATTCCTGATTGGACGTTCCGTATTTGGCTTACATGACCCGGGGTGAGTTTCCAGAGGATGAGGTCTTGGCCAGACAGATAACCTAACGGTCTAAGTCAATGAAGATTGTCAATGGGGAGTTACACCATCGCAGTGTTACAGGGGCATTTCAATGTTATGTCTCTCCTAAAGAAGGCTGTGAGATCTTATGAGAGATCCATGAAGGAGATTGTGGTCATCATGCCGGCTCTAAATCTCTGGTAGCCAAGGCTTTCCGTCATGGTTTTTATTGGATGATGGCTCACGCTGATACTGAGAATTTGGTAAGCAGATGTGACGGTTGTCAGAAGTTTGCACGATGAGCTCATGTGTCGGCTCAAGAATTGAGGATGATTCCAATTACCTGTCTGTTTGCAACTTGGGGGCTTGATATGGTTGGGCCTTTTAAAAGGTCCAAAGATAAGAAAACCCACCTCTTGGTGGTGGTTGATAAGTCTACTAAGTGGGTTGAAGCAGAGCCAGTTAGTAAATGTGATGCGGCAATGGCGGTTCAATTCATGAAGAAGGTGATCTTCCGTTTCGGCGTTCTGCACAGCATCATATAACAGATAATGGCACTAATCTTTCTAAAGGGGCTATGGAAGAATTTTGTCAATGGGAGCATATCCAGCTTGACATTTCCTCTGTAGCTCACCCTCAGTCCAATGGTCAAGCAGAATGGGCAAATCAGGAGATTCTGCGAGGTATCAAGCCCCGACTTATGGTTCCTTTACAAAGAACGCCAGGTTGTTGGGTGGAGGAATTACCCTTCGTGTTATGGAGCATCAACACGACCCCCAACAGATCTACGGGTTACACACCCTTTTTCATGGTTTATGGGGCAGAGGCGGTTCTCCCTAGTGATATCTGTCACGACTCACCTAGGGTGGCGGCTTATGTTGAAGCTGATAATGAAAAGGCGTGTCAAGACGCACTTGACTTATTGGATGAAGAGCGTGATCTTGCGGCGGCCCGTTCGGTGATTTACCAGCAGGACTTACGGCGTTATCACAACCGCCAGGTCAAAACCAGAAACTTTCAAGAGGGCGACGTAGTGCTCCGACTCATCCAAGATCAAACAGATATGCACAAATTATCACCACCTTGGGAAGGACCTTTTGTGGTCAGCAAGAACTTACATAATGGGTCATACTACCTTATCGACGTTCGAGACAACAAGGACTCACGCACATCGGAGGAGGAGACCCGTCGGCCGTGGAACATTGCTCATCTTCGGCCCTACTATACTTGAGCCTCTGGCTCTCATGATGTACATAGGTATCTGATGTATATATTATAAGCAGTATAATAAAGCCGACATCCCTGACAATTCAGGGCCTCTGTCATTTCACTTTTTCAAAGCTGAGTCTTTATCATCATTTAAGAGGCTCGATGCCCACAACTTTAAAGACCAAAGAGAGTTGGATGCACAGCTCAAACATAGGTCCTTGATGATCACTTGGGGGCTTCCTGCTCATCGAGCATAGCTGTCGGTACCCTCTTGATCGGCGCAATGCCAAAGTTCATGTGATCACTTGGGGGCTTCCTGCTCATCGAGCATAGCTGTCGGTACCCTCTTGATCGGCGCAATGCCAAAGTTCATATGATCACTTGGGGGCTTCCTGCTCATCGAGCATAGTTGTCGATACCCTCTTGATCGGTGCAAGGCCAAAAGTTTATATGGTTGCTTGGGGGCTTCCTGTTCAAACATAGGTGCATTCACCAAAGAGAACATAGCTGTCCGTACCCTTTTGACCGGCTCAACGCCACGCTTGTAAGTATGTCACTTGGGGCTTCCTATTCAAACATAGGCGTATTTGACCAAAGAGAACATAGCGTTACTACCCTCTTGACAAGGTTTGTTCAACATAGGCGTATTCGACCGAAGAGAACAAACTCTGACCAGGTCGTCCTACCTGTACACCAGCTGCTTCAACTCCATCAGGTCATCCTGATTGACCCGCCGAACTCTTAACGATCAGTCTTTATGGCGTATTCGACCAAGATCTAAGATCGATTAAGGTTCAAATGGCGGCTTGTCATTTGAGAGCACGGTTTACAGAGTCAGATGGATCCATGCTTCATAAGCCGCCTTCCTTGGAACTTGGATAAATCGGCCCATGATACTGTTACTTTGGCCCCGCGTACTCCTGATAAGTCTTTGAGCAAGACCATACTTATTCTAGGGTTCAAATGTCAATTGGGCACACTGTGAGTCAGGATCACGGCAGCACAAACAATCCAGTGGCTCTGGCTAGTTTCATTGAAGAAGACACTTTAGTTTGACAGTATGCAAAATCCTCGAATTTCTTTTGATTTCTTATTCATATTTGAGTTTTTCACTGTCTTCCGGTTTCTTTTTTATAAGTCGGGCCCAGCTGCCCTGTTTACGGCTCATATTGGAAGCACACTTTGGGTTTATACAACCCGTCAGGTGGGCAGACTCTAAATTGCCAAAGTGTGATGAATCCTATGGTTGAAGGTATAACTCTAACACCTCTCAATTGCATGAAGCTGATAAACTGGCAGTTTAAGTATATACTACGGGTATGTTGTTTTACTTAGCAGTTGTCAGACCGGCTCTGGTTATGGACTATTCGTCCCCAGCGGCTTTAATTGGGTATCATGACCCGCCCGGCGGTAAGCCACCAGGGCCCTTGTGTTTTCTTCGTGTGCAGGATAATAATAATAATTCAAATCTACATAAATCAAAGGCTATCATACACAGAATGATTTTTTAAGCCGGTGGATCAACAGTATTACGCACAACAGAAATGTACACGATGGCACAACACAGAAAAGTTTTAAACTACCCTATTACATGGCTCCATGAGCCAAAAGGAGATCAAGTATTTTTCCAAAGATTAAAAGTTTATACATCGCCCGACGGTTCAATCTTCTTGACCTTGCTGATGGGAGGCCTCTGGTTCATCCCTTGCCGGTTCTTCTTCCTCCTCCGCCGTCTGGAAGTTTGGTTCGGACCAGTCAAAGACGCGCAAGGCGAAGAATTCAGCTTCGTCGTCAATCAGATTGGATGGGAATTTCAGGAGCGAAAGTGTGCTTATGAATCGGCGGAATTAAGTCCATCACTTTGTACGCAGGAGTATGCATCTTTTGATTCTCTGCATCGTAAGCCGGCTGATACTTAGAGAGGTTGGTTTCTTTGGCAACGACTGTGGCATGAGGACGGATTGCTTTAACACAAGCCGCAAAATCCTGTTGATCAAAAGAAGTACCGTCCTCCTTCAGACTTGGATATCCACTGGCTACATCCGCCGGGTCTAACTCTGGTGCTCAAGCTTTAGCACGGCTCAAGGACATCACAGCACCGGCTCTCGCACACGACCATTTTATCTCTTGAATTCTGGTGGGCAAGATTGATAATTTCTTCAGCACATCGCTTAACAGACTAGGTCCTTGATTAGCCGGAGAGATGGTAGCCAATGTACATTGAGCTCTAGTATACAATTGCTTGATGAGAGTATAAACCGCCTTGAGCTTCACAAGAGTGTCTTGACTAAGGTTGCTGCTCCTGGGACCTGAGTAAGTCATAGATTGGTTAAAATGATGGCTTACATTATGACGAAAAGTACTTACTTTGGATGAATAACAAGGAGACTCACCGAAGATAGCGGAAACCATCTAAGACACACGGTGTTTTAAATCGGTGAGTTCAGTGGTAGCCTCCTGAAGAACCGCCTCTGCTTTCTCAGCATGTTGCATCAAGGCAGTCTTTTCTTCAGCCCAAGCCTTTTTATCTGCAGTAAAACTGGTCTTCAATTTTTCCGACTCAGACATACTAAACTGGAATTTTGATTAAGCTTTCCGGGTCTCAGTTTCCCGAGCTGCCAGCCGGGTCTTGGCATTGTTCAGTTGAGATTCCAATTCAGCGGTAGTAGCCTGCATGCATCATAGATTTATCAAACATACTTCATGGTGGATTACAACAATATAAGTCCCTATCTCTTTGCAAGCAACAACACTTGCACTTGGGAGCTAATGTCTATCAAAGCAATTTTTCAACGAAAACAACTTTTATAACTAAAAGTCCCAAGCACTTTGCAAAGCAAGATTACTTGGCACTTGGGGGCTAATGCATATTGCTTGTATCTTCATAATGATGAGCCGGGTGTGCTATAAACAGTCTCAGCCAACTCATGGGGGCTATCCAGTTAATTTCTACTCTTTTACATAGTGATCAATTGGACCGGCTCATTCATACTGATTAAACTGGCCCTTGGGGACTATGAATGCAAAATTATGCTATTTTCAGCATCCGGTTTAGTTTTAAACCGGACTTGGAGGGAGTCTAGGACAAAAGCTTATAATTCTTCTAAGTCTACAGATTATTCATTCTTATCATAATCAGAAGACTTGGCGGCTAGCAGGATATACATAACCTATGTAAGCCGGATGACATACCTCTTACTTCTGGTGCATCTGTTTCACCATCTCAATTTCCAAGTCACGACTGGAGTGTACTTGATTGAGATAACCAGACAATACTTCACTACTGCTCAATTGAGCATAGTGGGAGACATCAAATCTCACTTTCCGTCTCTCCATGACATCTTGCTTGGCAGAATGACTAGCTAACACAGTTGGGTTCCCCGGTTCAGTAAAACCAGTGCCAGTGATCAGAATGTCATCACCATAAGTTTCTGGCGGGTTAAGTGAGCTGGACGGTTCAGTAGTGGAAGGGTCAATGTTGGTTTGCTCAACAAACAACTCAGGCACTTCAGATTGAGTGTTGGAAGCAGGATCTTCTGGTTGTTGTTCAGAGGCATTTGGTGTAGAAGCTTGCTGGCCCGGTTCAGCAACTTTAGGGTCTGCGGCCAGTTTTGTCACCTTCGCCTTCTTGTTGGGCTTTGCTTGACCACTAAAAGAATTCAGACAAGTCAGCATAATGATGAGGATATTAAAGTACAACAGAAAGGTAATTGTTCTTACCCAGGGGCAGTCTTGAAAGCCGGCAGCTGGGTCTGAGATGAATCGCAAGAGGAAGAACAAGAAATTTCCTGCAAGATTGAATCAAAGGAATTGAGTGGCTAGCGAAAGAGACCCGCCAAGTAAATAAAAGAGTTAAGGTTAAAAAGAACCTCATTTTGGCGTTTTCGAGGAGTGTTTGGTAAACCAGAGGATAATTCTTCACCTCCACTGGCCCGAGTCTGGCGGCGATTCTTGTGTCGTTGTCATTTCAAAAGAAAATGAGGATCTAAATAAGCCAAGGGGTGTGAAAAACTTACTTTCCGGGTTACTCGCCGAAGTTTCTGTCTTGGCAAAGGGTCTGTGTCGGAGGAAATAATGGTTACCTCTTCTTCAACTGCTTGGTTGGGTCCCGTGTCATCCTGGTAATAGTCAGTGTCAATAAGATGATTGAAAAAGAAGCCAAGAGAGTCAAGGGCTACCTCCGACTCAGAGGTGTCATCCAGCTTAAGCAGATCAAAGGCGCTTGATTTCTTCTTATGTTTCTTGCTGGTCTTTCTGGCGGCTTTTGCGGCAGCCCTAGCCTTTTTGGTGGCTTCGTGATCGTATTTTGCCTTCCAGAAGTCAGACTTAGCCTGTGGAAGAGTAACATACTTGAGCTCACATAATATTTGGACGAAGCGATAAAGTAAGGGAAATCAAGAGACTTACATCTGGCGGCGGGTTAAGCTTGCAAAAAGGGTTCAGAGCCACTTTGTTGCAGTCTTCGAATTTTCCATTTACAAGGGTTGTTGCCATTTCAACAATGCCCTCTTCAGATAGACACAGAGGGCTATAGCGTAATGGATCGTCTTTTCCTCCGGTATAGGTACACATCAAGCCAGATCGGCGGCTTAAGGATATGATCCGCCACGAGACCCAGCATCGGACCAAATCCACTCCGGTTAAACTGTTTCCAAGCAGGTCTTGGACCTTTCTGATAGCAGGGGCGAGTTTCTTATGTTCGGCGGTGGTAAGTTTCTCAGGGAGTTGATATTTTGGGTCAAGACATTCAACACGATAACCCGGCAATGGATTTTCATAAGACGGCGAGATATCTTTACAATAGAACCATGTCTGATTGCAGTCCTTGGGGTGACTCGGTAGAGCTTCTTGAGGGAAGATGGCGTCTCTTTTGTGTTGAATTGAAATTCCACCAAGTTCCAAGCTGGGCCCGTTCGTGAACTCATTTTGCCGGTTCAGATAGAAGTATTCCCTGAAAAGCTCGACACTAGGCTCTTCTTGAAGGTATACTTCACAGAAAACTTGAAAGTTACAGATGTTTGAGACGGAGTTGGGTCCAATGTCTTGCAGATGGAGTTTGAAGAAGTGTAGACCATCTCGAAAGAACTTAGAGCTGGGCGTTTAGAAGCCCCGGTTCATATGATTAGTGAATACAATGGCTTCAGCGCCTTTGGCAGAGGTCTCTCTTCGCCCGAGTCAGGAGCACAGTAATGCATGACACTCTTCTCTGGCAAATATCCAACTTTGACAAAATCTTTTAAAGTACCCTCAAAGACAATGGAGGGAACCCAGTTACATGTAATGACTGTCTTTGGCAGCATTGTGAAAGAAGGATAACCTAAAGGAAAGGAATAATTTGTCGGTTCAAGTCAGTTGGTGAAATCACAACTTAACAGTTGCAGTGTACATTCAGAATGGCGACTTAAGCGAGGGCTAATGATATATGAAGTAACGATAAGCCGGTGAAGTAAGCCACCGTGACTAAGATGTTCAAGATTTAACAAGAGCGAAATTTTCTAAGTGTTGGGACAAACAGGTTCCACAAGTTAAAGCTATAAATTTGGATCAACAACTGCTCAGAAAAAGGAAATAAATTTTAAACCTACAGAGGCGGCGGCATAAAAGTGGAGGTGCCTCAGAGGAGATCTGTCGTGATGAGGAGATGTTCTAATATTAAAAGCGGGTGCTAAAGCTGCTACCGCATAGGACCTATGTTATTTTCAGATTAAAATACGCGATATAGAAAGGAGAAAGGGAAGAAACGGTGATGAACACCGATGAACACCAGAACCCTAAGAACAGATCCATGAAAAGGAAAAGGGAGGACTTACTGGTGCTAGCTGACAGCGGAGGAGTGCCGCGGCGTTTCTGGTCCGTTCAGAGTGATGCAGCGGCCGGAGTTGACGAAAGGGACGGAGGTCAACAATGGCGGAGCTCGTGCGGGCTAGTGCGTCGCGAGGAAGAAGAAGACGAGAAGGAGAAGAGAGGTGAATGAGAAAGGGATGGTGGGACCCTATTTATAAGGGAAGGAGTAACAAGCAGGTACGAAAAACAAGGAGGCCATATGATGATTATCCCACTAATTGAACACCTCGATTTTCGGAAGGTCATTAAAGATAAAAGATCCGTTAAAGATGACATCATGGCGGGTTTTCGAAATTTCTAGAGATGACGTCATGGCGGGTTACAATGTTTCACAGTAGAGGAAGAAGGATTTTTTCTAAGTGTTGAAGGTTGACATGAACAAGTTCAAATCAACCTGGGGCCTAATGTTGGGGATATAATTATCAGGTATGACCCGCCCAGGAGGGGCCGGGTCAACCACAATGGCGGTTCATCCGTGAAGCCCAAGAGTATACCAGATGGTGGTTCATAGATAGGCCGATAAGAGGCCCAAGCCCAGAGACGGCTTAAGTCCCGTAAGTGTAAACCGCCATGTATGAGTAGACTTGTAATATAAGGCATGTAAGATACGTCACCGAGCCAGACACGTTGTATGAGCTGGTCGGGACTATGTAGGACGCAGGGCGTCAACCCGTGTATATAAGGGGACGACCCGACAATGGTTTAAGGGCAAGAAACATCATATCGAGAGCTAGGCAAAGCGTGTTTGCTCCCTGGTAATCGAAACCCTAGCAATACCACCTCAAACTAGAGTAGGCCTTTACCTTCACCGCAAGGGGCCAAATCAGTATAAACTCTCCGTGTCCTTTGTCCCGTTTAACCCCTTTAAGCTAACCTCGTCGAGATGGCTCCACAACTAAGTCCTTCCATGAGGACATCTGCTGTGACACTTCCAAGGCTTAGGCTCTTGCCACTCCTTATTCCTTAGTCCATCGAATCTTTACCCAAAACTTGAAAACTTCACAACACAAAACTTAATAGAAAACTCGTAAGCTCCTTTAGTATAAGAAAATAAATCACCACTTAGGTACTGTTGTGAAATCATTCTAAATTCATATTGGTGTAATATCTACTGTATTCCAACTTCTCTATGGTTCATACCCTCCGATGCTACTCATAGATTCATGAAAATAAGCAAACAACACAATGAAAACAGAATCTGTCAAAAACAGAACAGTCTGTAGCAATATGGAGGTTTCAAATACTTCTGTAACTCCAAAAATTCTGAAAAATTAGAACGACCTAAATAATTTGTATATTGATATTCTTCAGTTGGAATTGGTATTTTATCGCTCTCTGGTAAAAAAAAGAAAATCATTTTCGTGAGTGCATACTTTCTGTTTTTATCAGCAAGATCAAACAACAATCACCCAAGAAGATCCCAAAGGTCTTACTTGGCACTTTATTGAAACAAAAGCTATAAAACATGATTACTACAGTAGCATCATCATGTGAACACACAAAAACATTAGGTATAAATGTTGGGTTGTCTCCCAACAAGCGCTTTTCTTTAATGCCTTTCTAGCTAGGCATGATGATTTCAACGATGCTCATATAAAAGATAGGAATTAAAACATAATGGGATCATCATGAAGAATATTACTAGCACATTTAAGTCTAACCCACTTCCTATGCATAGGGATTTTGTGAGCAAACAACTTACGGAAACAAGAATCAACTAGCATAGGAAAGCAAAACAAGCATAACTTCAAGATTTTAACCACATAGAGAGGAAACTTCATATTACTGCAATTCCTACAAGCATATATTCCCCCCTCATAATAATTTTCAGTAGCATCATGAATGAATTAAACAATATAACCATCACATAAAGCATTGTTTTCATGATCTACAAGCAGAGAAATTTTACTACTCTCCACATAAGCAAATTTCTTCTCATGAATAGTAGTGGGAGCAAACTCAACAAAATAACTATCATGTGAGGCATAATCCAATTGAAAATTAAAATCATGATGACAAATTTCATGGTTATCATTGTTCTTTATAGCATACATGTCATCACAATAATCATCATAGATAGCAACTTTGTTCTCATAATCAATTGGAACCTCTTCCGAAATAGTGGATTCATCACTAAATAAAGTCATGACCTCTCCGAAATCACTTTCATCAATATAATCATCATAAATAGGAGGCACGCTTTCATCATAATAAATATTCTCATCAAAACTTGGGGGACTAAAAATATCATATTCATCAAACATAGCATCCCCAAGCTTGTAGCTTTGCATATCATTAGCATCATGGATATTCAAGGAATTCATACTAACAACATTGCAATCATGCTCATCATTCAAATAGTTAGTGCCAAACATTTTAATACATTCTTCTTCTAACACTTTGGCACAATTATCGGAATCCTTATTTTCACGAAAGACATTAAAAAGATGAAGCATATGAGGCAACCTTAATTCCATTTTTTGTAGTTTTATTTTATAGACTAAACTAGTGATAAAACAAGAAACAAAAAGATTCGATTGCAAGATCTAAAGATATACCTTCAAGCACTAACCTCCCCAGCAACGACGCCAGAAAAGAGCTTGATGTCTACTACACAACCTTCTTCTTGTAGACGTTGTTGGGCCTCCAAGTGCAGAGGTTTGTAGGACAGCAACAAATTTCCCTCAAGTGGATGACCTAAGGTTTATCGATCCGTGGGAGGCGTAGGATGAAGATGATCTCTCTCAAACAACCCTGCAACCAAATAGCAAAGAGTCTCTTGTGTCCCCAACACACCCAATACAATGGTAAATTGTATAGGTGCACTAGTTCGGCGAAGAGATGGTGATACAAGTGCAATATGGATGGTAGATATAGGTTTTTGTAATCTGAAAATATAAAAACAGCAAGGTAACTAATGATAAAAGTGAGCACAAACAGTATTGCAATGCTAGGAAACAAGGCCTAGGGTTCATACTTTCACTAGTGCAATTTCTCTCAACAATAATAACATAATTAGATCATATAACAATCCCTCAACATGCAACAAAGAGTCACTCCAAAGTCACTAATAGCGGAGAACAAACGAAGAGATTATTGTAGGGTATGAAACCACCTCAAAGTTATCCTTTTTGATCGATCTATTCAAGAGACCGTAGTAAAATAACATGAAGCTATTCTTTCCATTCGATCTATCCTAGAGTCCGTACTAGAATAACACCTTAAGACACAAATCAACCAAAGCCCTAATGTCACCTAGATACTCCAATGTCACCTCAAGTACCCGTGGGTCTGATTATATGATATGCATCACACAATCTCAGATTCATCTATTCAACCAACACAAAGAACTTCAAAGAGTGCCCAAAGTTTCTACCGGAGAGTCAAGACGAAAACGTGTGCCAACCCCTATGCACAAGTTCACAAGATCACGAAACCCGCAAGTTGATCACCAAAACATACATCAAGTAGATCATGTGAATATCCCATTGTCACCATGGATAAGCACTTGCAAGACATACATCAAGTTTTCTCAAATCCTTACAGACTCAATCTGATAAGATAACTTCAAAGGGAAAACTCAATCCATTACAAGAGAGTAGGGGGGGATAAACATCATAAGATCCAACTATAATAGAAAAGCTCGTGATATATCAAGATCATGCCGAATCAAGAACACGAGAGAGAGAGAGATCAAACACATAGCTACTGGTACATACCCTCAGCCCAGAGGGTGAACTACTCCCTCCTCCTCATGGAGAGCATCGAGATGATGAAGATGGCCATCGAAGAGGGATTCCCCCCTCTGATAGGGTGCCGAAACGAGTCTAGATTGGGTTTCAGTGGCTACGGAGGCTTGCGGCGGCAGAACTCCCGATCTAGGTTATTTTCTGGAGGTTTGGGTATTTATAGGAATTTTTGGCATCGATCTCATGTCAGGGGGGTCTCCGAGTCATCCACGAGATAGGGGGACGCGCCCAGGGGGTAGGGCGCGCCCCACCCTCGTGGACGGCTCGGGACTCTTCTGGCCCAACTCTTTTACTTTGGGGGCTTCTTTTGGTCCATAAAAAAATATCAAAAATTGGCATGTCAATTGGACTTCGTTTGGTATTCCTTTTCTGTAAACTCAAAAACACGGAAAAACAGAAACTGACACTGGGCTCTAGGTTAATAGGTTAGTCCCAAAAATCATATAAAATAGCATATAAATGCATATAAAACATCCTAGATGGATAATATAATAGCATGGAACAATAAAAAATTATAGATACGTTGGAGACGTATCATCCATTACGCTTTGTGTACTAACCCATGGTCTTCGTGAGAATTCTATGTGGGGTTAGGTATGTTTCCATGGGCTTGCGTCAAGATGAAGATATCATACAACCCATGGAGATGACATGAAGTGGCGATCATCATCAAGATTGCGGTGTGCAAGTTCAAGTGGAGCATAACAAAGAGATCATGCTTGAAGCTTGTCGTCCAATGTGGTGACAATGGACTTGTGAAGATGTGCCGAAGAATGGCTCACCCATAGTGGAGTATGGGGGAGCAATCAAGTAGTCTTCATCGAGCCAACACAATCAAGAAAGGTGGTCCAACTTTAGGAAGTCAATATCGTCATCATGTACCTTAAGTGGATTATGCGCAAGGCAAAGGTTTAGCCTTGATAGGTTTCTATTTTACCGGTCTCATGATGTTTGTTGGGAGACCGTTTATAGGATCGATTACCGTACTATCAAGGGGGGCTCTCAAGTGAGTAGATTGATTATATCATTTGTAGAGAGCTCAAACCATTGCATCCTTGCACCATCTTTCTTGGTCCTTGTTTGGTGTTTCTCTTTGTGAATTTTAGAGCTTTTGGTCATCTTCATGACAAGTTTGAGTTCATCGAAAACTGAGTTCACATGCTTCTTCTATGATGTTTTCGATGTTGGGTTTTTTGCCAGTTCTTCATTCATAGAGGTTTCACATCTCTATACCTTTGGCATTTTATTCACATCTCTATACGTTCTCTGTTTGGATACTACTTGTTTTCATCTATCCAACAAGCTTGAGTTTGCTCAATTCGGAACTCATTTGTAGAAGTTATGGCAGTTTAGGTATTCGTGCATCCATCTATTTTACATGGGCCTTGTTGAAGCTCTTCGGCGGTAGTACTGCTCTGGGCAGCGATAGTACCGCTTATAAGCGGCACTTCCCCTGTTCCAGTACCGTGCGTGCTTCCGCTCATTCTGGGGATTTTGTCTTTTGTGTCAGTTGAGCGGTAGTCCAGAGGCAGTGGGGCGCGGTAGTGCCGCCCTGCCACTTCCACTTCTCTTCAGCTTATGTTTTTTTCTTCTCGCCATGTCCGCCACTCCGCTGTAGTAGGGCGACAGTGATGCACGGTAGTACCGCCTATAAGCACTACTACATCTATGCTTTGTCCTACTGCTGCTCTTCCCCTTTATACTGCAACCCCATCGATAGTGTCACCGGGGCGAGCGGTAGTACCACTCCGGTGATACTGCCGCCTCAGGGTACTTCGTCATTGCACTATACTCCGAGACTGCTCCCTAGAGCGGTAGTACCACTGGTGCACGGACTGAGTGCATAACAGTTGGATTTGGGGGTTCCTGTAAAAGGGGGTCTTCTTCCCCACTGAACCTTATCCCTCTTGAGCTCGTGTTGTTCCCCCATTGTTAACCTTCTTTGAGCTTCCGAAGTCTCAATCCTTCCAATGATTCTTGCTAGTTCTTGAGAGAAAAGAGAGAGGATATCCAGATCTAAATTTCCACCAATCACTTTCTCCTCTATGTGAGGGGTACCCCTTGGATCTAGATCTTGGAATTCTTAGTGTTCTCCTTGTTCCTCCTCTCATATTCCTCCATAGCTTTTGTTGCTTTAGTGGGATTTGAGAGCGAGGGACTTGACCACTTCGTGTGTTCTTGCCATTGCATTAGTTGCATTAGTTTGAGTTCTCCACAGTGATACGTGTAGATGAAAAGTTGAGAAGGTTTGTTAGTCCAACAAATCATATAACATGTTGCCAAAAATATGTGAAAGTTTTATAATATTGGCATGGAACAATAAAAAATTATAGATACGACGGAGACGTATCATCATCCCCAAGCTTAATTCCTGCTCATCCTCGAGTAGGTAAATGATAAAAAAGATAATTTTTGATGTGGAATGCTACCTAGAATAATATTGATCATATATCTAATCATGGCATGAATATTAAGACACGAGTGATTCAAAGCAATAGTCTATAATTTGACATAAAGACAATAATACTCAGGGATCCCAACAAACAATCGTGTCTTTCAAAATATCAACGCTAAAGAAAGCTATCCCTACAAAATCATATAGTCTTATCATGCTCCATCTTCTTAACACAAAGTATTTATCATGCACAACCCGATAACAAGCCGAGCAATTGGTTCGTACTTTTTAACGCGCTTTAGCTTTTACAACCCCCATGCAATACATGTGCGCAATCCATGGATATAACACTATGGGTGGAATAGAGTATGATGATAGGGGTAAACATAGAGAAGACAAAAAAGTAAGAAAGTCTCACATCGACACGGCTAATCAATAGGCTATGGAGATGCCCATCAATTGATATCAATGCGAGGAGTAGGGATTGTCATGCAATGGATGCACTAAGAGCTATAAGTGTATGAAAGCTCTATGTGAAAACTAAGTGGGTGTGCATCTAACTCTATGATCAAAAATTCCCACTAGTATATGAAAGTGACAACATAGGAGACTCTCTATATGAAAAACAAAGTGATACTTTGAAGCACAAGTGTGGAATTAGCATACCCCTTCTCTCTTTTCTCTCATTTTTTCTTTTTTTTTCTTTTTTCTTGGGCTCTTTTTGGCCTCACTTTTTTTCTTTTTTTTATATTTGTCCGGAGCCTCATCTCAACTTGTGGGGGAATCGTAGTTTCCCTCATACTTTCCACAATAGGACATGCTCTAATAATGAATAATGATGACCATCACACTTCTATTTACTTACAACTCAATATTACAAGTCGATACCTAGAATAAAGTATGAATCCATACAAATGCTGTTGGGGAACGCAGTAATTTCAAAAATTTTCCTACGCACACGCAAGATCATGGTGATGCATAGCAACGAGGGGGAGAGTCTGATCTACGTACCCTAGTAGATCGCAACGGAAGCGTTGACACAACGTAGAGGAAGTAGTCGTACGTCTTCTTCCCGATCCGACCGATCCAAGCACCGTTACTCCGGCACCTCCGAGTTCTTAGCACACGTTCAGCTCGATGACGTTCCTCGGGCTCCGATCCAGCAAAGCGTCGAGGAAGAGTTCCGTCAGCACGACGGCGTGGTGACGATCTTGATGTACTACCGACGCAGGGCTTCGCCTAAGCACTGTAACGGTATGATCGAGGTGGAATTTGGTGGCAGGGGGCACCTTACACGGCTAAGGAACGATCTCAAGGATCAACTTGTGTGTCTTGGGGTGTCCCCTGCCCCCGTATATAAAGGTTGGAGGGAGGGGGGCTGGCCGGCCAAAGAGGGGAGGCGCAGGAGGAGTCCTACTCCCACCGGGAGTAGGACTCCCCCCTCCGATCCTATTCCAACTAGGACTCCTTGGGAAAAAGGGAGAGGGAAAGAGAGAGAGGTGGCCGACCACCTCTCCTAGTCCTAATAGGACTAGGGGAAGGGGGGAGGTGCGCAGCCCTCCTTGGCAGCCCCTTTCACCTTTCCACAATGGCCCATGTAGGCCCATTTGGCTCCCGGGGGGTTCCGGTAACCCTCCCGGTAATCCGGTAAAATCCCGATTTCACCCGGAACACTTCCGATGTCCAAACGTAGACTTCCAATATATCAATCTTTACGTCTCGACCATTTTGAGACTCCTCGTCATGTCCGTGATCTCATCCGGGACTCCGAACAACCTTCGGTACATCAAAATGCATAAACTCATAATAACTGTCATCGTAACGTTAAGCGTGCGGACCCTACGGTTCGAGAACAATGTAGACATGACCGAGACACGTCTCCGGTCAATAACCAATAGCGGGACCTGGATGCCCATATTGGCTCCTACATATTCTACGAAGATCTTTATCGGTCAGACCGCATAACAACATACGTTGTTCCCTTTGTCATCGGTATGTTACTTGCCCGAGATTCGATCGTCGGTATCCAATACCTAGTTCAATCTCGTTACTGGCAAGTCTCTTTACTCGTTCCGTAATACATCATCTCATAACTAACATCTTAGTTATTATGCTTGCAAGGCTTATGTGATGTGTATTACCGAGAGGGCCCAGAGATACCTCTCCGACAATCGGAGTGACAAACCCTAATCTTGAAATACGCCAACCCAACATCTACCATTGGAGACACCTGTAGTACTCCTTTATAATCACCCAGTTACGTTGTGACGTTTGGTAGTACCCAAAGTGTTCCTCCGGTAAACGGGACTTGCATAATCTCATAGTTATAGGAACATGTATAAGTCATGAAGAAAGCAATAGCAACATACTAAACGATCGGGTGCTAAGCTAATGGAATGGGTCATGTCAATCAGATCATTCAACTAATGATGTGACCTCGTTAATCAAATAACAACTCTTTGTTCATGGTTAGGAAACATAACCATCTTTGATTAACGAGCTAGTCTAGTAGAGGCATACTAGTGACACTCTGTTGGTCTATGTATTCACACATGTATTATGTTTCTGGTTAATACAATTCTAGCATGAATAATAAACATTTATCATGATATAAGGAAATAAATAATAACTTTATTATTGCCTCTAGGGCATATTTCCTTCAGTCTCCCACTTGCACTAGAGTCAATAATCTAGATTACACAGTAATGATTCTAACACCCATGGAGCCTTGGTGCTGATCATGTTTTGCTCGTGGAAGAGGCTTAGTCAATGGGTCTGCAACATTCAGATCCGTATGTATCTTGCAAATCTCTATGTCTCCCACCTGGACTAAATCCCGGATGGAGTTGAAGCGTCTCTTGATGTGTTTGGTTCTTTTGTGAAATCTGGATTCCTTTGCCAAGGCAATTGCACCAGTATTGTCACAGAAGATTTTCATTGGACCCGATGCACTAGGTATGACACCTAGATCGGATATGAACTCCTTCATCCAGACTCCTTCGTTCGCTGCTTCCGAAGCAGCTATGTACTCCGCTTCACATGTAGATCCCGCTACGACGCTTTGTTTAGAACTGCACCAACTGACAGCTCCACCGTTTAAAGTAAACACGTATCCGGTTTGCGATTTAGAATCGTCCGGATCAGTGTCAAAGCTTGCATCAACGTAACCTCTTACGGTGAGCTCTTTGTCACCTCCATATACGAGAAACATATCCTTAGTCCTTTTCAGGTATTTCAGGATGTTCTTGACCGCTGTCCAGTGATCCACTCCTGGATTACTTTGGTACCTCCCTGCTAAACTTATAGCAAGGCACACATCAGGTCTGGTACACAGCATTGCATACATGATAGAGCCTATGGTTGAAGCATAGTGAACATCTTTCATTTTCTCTCTATCTTCTGCAGTGGTCGGGCATTGAGTCTGACTCAACTTCACACCTTGTAATACAGGCAAGAACCCTTTCTTTGCTTGATCCATTTTGAACTTCTTCAAAATCTTGTCAAGGTATGTGCTTTGTGAAAGTCCAATTAAGCGTTTTGATCTATCTCTATAGATCTTTATGCCTAATATGTAAGCAGCTTCCCCGAGGTCTTTCATCAAAAAACTTTTATTCAAGTATCCCTTTATGCTATCCAGAAATTCTATATCATTTCCAATGAGTAATATGTCATCCACATATAATATCAGAAATGCTACAGAGCTCCCACTCACTTTCTTGTAAATACAGGCTTCTCCAAAAGTCTGTATAAACCCAAATGCTTTGATCACACTATCAAAGCGTTTATTCCAACTCCGAGATGCTTGCACCAGTCCATAAATGGATCGCTGGAGTTTGCACACTTTGTTAGCTCCTTTTGGATCGACAAAACCTTCGGGTTGCATCATATACAACTCTTCTTCCAGAAATCCATTCAGGAATGCGGTTTTTACATCCATTTGCCAAATTTCATAATCATAAAATGCGGCAATTGCTAACATGATTCTGACAGACTTAAGCATCGCTACGGGTGAGAAAGTCTCATCGTAGTCAACTCCTTGAACTTGTCGAAAACCTTTTGCGACAAGTCGAGCTTTGTAGATAGTAACATTACCATCAGCGTCAGTCTTTTTCTTAAAGATCCATTTATTCTCAATTGCTTGCCGATCATCGGGCAAGTCAGCCAAAGTCCATACTTTGTTCTCATACATGGATCCCATCTCAGATTTCATGGCTTCAAGCCACTTTGCGGAATCTGGGCTCACCATCGCTTCTTCATAGTTCGTAGGTTCATCATGATCTAGTAGCATGACTTCCAGAACAGGATTACCGTACCACTCTGGTGCGGATCTTACTCTGGTTGATCTACGAGGTACAGTAGTATCTTGATCTAAAGTTTCATGATCATCATCATTAACTTCCTCTCTTATTGGTGTAGTTCTCACAGAAACAGTTTTCTGTGATGTACTATTTCCCAATAACGGAGTAGGTACAGTTACCTCGTCAAGTTCTACTTTCCTCCCACTCACTTCTTTTGAGAGAAACTCCTTCTCAAGAAAGTTTCTGAATTTAGCAACAAAAGTCTTGCCTTCGGATCTGTGATAGAAGGTGTATCCAATAGTTTCCTTTGGATATCCTATGAAGACACACTTCTCCGATTTGGGTTCGAGCTTATCAGGTTGAAGCTTTTTCACATAAGCATCGCAGCCCCAAACTTTAAGAAACGACAACTTTGGTTTCTTGCCAAACCATAGTTCATAAGGCGTCGTCTCAACGGATTTAGATGGTGCCCTATTTAACGTGAATGCGGCCGTCTCTAAAGCATAACCCCAAAATGATAGCGGTAAATTAGTAAGAGACATCATAGATCGCACCATATCTAGTAAAGTACGATTACGACGTTCGGACACACCATTACGTTGTGGTGTTCCGGGTGGCGTGAGTTGCGAAACTATTCCACAATTTTTCAAATGTACACCAAACTCGTAACTCAAATATTCTCCTCCACGATCAGATCGTAGAAACTTTATTTTCTTGTTACGATGATTTTCAACTTCACTCTGAAATTCCTTGAATTTTTCAAATGTTTCAGACTTATGTTTCATTAAGTAGATATACCCATATCTGCTTAAATCATCTGTGAAGGTGAGAAAATAACGATATCCGCCACGAGCCTCAATATTCATCGGACCACATACATCGGTATGTATGATTTCCAATAAATCTGTTGCTCTCTCCATAGTACCGGAGAACGGTGTTTTAGTCATCTTGCCCATGAGGCACGGTTCGCAAGTACCAAGTGATTCATAATCAAGTGGTTCCAAAAGCCCATCAGCATGGAGTTTCTTCATGCGCTTTACACCGATATGACCTAAACGGCAGTGCCACAAATAAGTTGCACTATCATTATCAACTCTGCATCTTTTGGCTTCAACATTATGAATATGTGTATTACTACTATCGAGATTCAATAAGAATAGACCACTTTTCAAGGGTGCATAACCATAAAAGATATTACTCATATAAATAGAACAACCATTATTCTCTGATTTAAATGAATAACCGTCTCGCATCAAGCAAGATCCAGATATAATGTTCATGCTCAACGCTGGCACCAAATAACAATTATTTAGGTCTAATATTAATCCTGAAGGTAGATGTAGAGGTAGCGTGCCGACCGTGATCACATCGACTTTGGAACCGTTTCCCACGCGCATCGTCACCTCGTCCTTTGCTAGTGTCCGCTTATTCTGTAGTCCCTGTTTCGAGTTGCAAATATTAGCAACAGAACCAGTATCAAATACCCAGGTGCTACTGCGAGCATTAGTAAGGTACACATCAATAACATGTATATCACATATACCTTTGTTCACCTTGCCATCCTTCTTATCCGCCAAATACTTGGGGCAGTTCCGCTTCCAGTGATCAGTTTGCTTGCAGTAGAAGCACTCAGTTTCAGGCTTAGGTCCAGACTTGGGTTTCTTCTCTTGAGCAGCAACTTGCTTGCCGTTCTTCTTGAAGTTCCCTTTCTTCTTCCCTTTGCCCTTTTTCTTGAAACTAGTGGTTTTGTTAACCATCAACACTTGATGCTCCTTCTTGATTTCTACCTCCGCAGCTTTCAGCATAGCGAAGAGCTCGGGAATAGTCTTGTTCATCCCTTGCATATTATAGTTCATCACAAAGCTCTTGTAGCTTGGTGGCAGTGATTGGAGAATTCTGCCAATGACGCAATCATCCGGAAGTGTAACTCCCAATTGAATCAAGTGATTATTATACCCAGACATTTTGAGTATATGCTCACTGACAGAACCGTTCTCCTCCATCTTGCAGCTATAGAACTTATTGGAGACTTCATATCTCTCAATCCGGGCATTTGCTTGAAATATTAACTTCAACTCCTGGAACATCTCATATGCTCCATGACGTTCAAAACGTCGTTGAAGTCCCGGTTCTAAGCCGTAAAGCATGGCACACTGAACTATTGAGTAGTCATCAGCTTTGCTCTGCCAGACGTTCATAACTTCTGGTGTTGCTCTTGCAGCAGGCCTGGCACTCAGCGGTGCTTCCAGGACGTAATTCTTCTGTGCAGCAATGAGGATAATCCTCAGGTTACGGACCTAGTCCGTGTAATTGCTACCATCATCTTTCAACTTTGCTTTCTCAAGGAACGCATTAAAATTCAACGGAACAACAGCACGAGCCATCTATCTACAATCAACATAAACAAGCAAGATACTATCAGGTACTAAGTTCATGATAATTTTTAAGTTCAGTTAATTTACTTAAGAACTCCCACTTAGATAGACATCCCTCTAATCCTCTAAGTGATCACGTGATCCAAATCAACTAAACCATAACCGATCATCACGTGAGATGGAGTAGTTTTCAATGGTGAACATCAATATGTTGATCATATCTACTATATGATTCACGCTCGACCTTTCGGTCTCCGTGTTCCGAGGCCATATCTGTATATGCTTGGCTCGTCAAGTATAACCTGAGTATTCCGCGTGTGCAACTGTTTTGCACCCGTTGTATTTGAACGTAGAGCCTATCACACCCGATCATCACGTGGTGTCTCAGCACAAAGAACTTTTGCAACGGTGCATACTCAGGGAGAACACTTCTTGATAATTTAGTGAGAGATCATCTTATAATGCTACCGCCAATCAAAGCAAGATAAGATGCATAAAAGGATAAACATCACATGCAATCAATATAAGTGATATGATATGGCCATCATCATCTTGTGCTTTGTGATCTCCATCTCCGAAGCACCGTCATGATCACCATCGTCACCGGCGCGACACCTTGATCTCCATCGTAGCATCGTTGTCGTCTCGCCAATCTTATGCTTCCACGACTATCACTACCGCTTAGTAATAAAGTAAAGCATTACATCGCGATTGCATTGCATACAATAAAGCGACAACCATATGGCTCCTGCCAGTTGCCGATAACTCGGTTACAAAACATGATCATCTCATACAATAAAATCAGCATCATGCCTTGACCATATCACATCACAACATGCCCTGCAAAAACAAGTTAGACGTCCTCTACTTTGTTGTTGCAAGTTTTACGTGGCTGCTACGGGCTTAAGTAAGAACTCATCTCACCTACGCATCAAAACCACAACGATAGTTCGTCAAATAGACTCCGTTTTAACCTTCTCAAGGACCGGGCGTAGTCACACTTGGTTCAACTAAAGTTGGAGAGGCAGTCTTCCGCAAGCCATCTATGTGCAAAGCACGTCGAGGGAACCGGTCTCGCGTAAGAGTACGCGTAAGGTTGGTCCGGATCGTCTCGTCCAACAATACCGCCGAACCAAAGTATGACATGCTGGTAGGCAGTATGACTTGTATCGCCCACAACTCACTTGTGTTCTACTCGTGCATATAACATCAAACCATAAAAACCTAGGCTCTGATACCACTGTTGGGGAACGCAGTAATTTCAAAATTTTTCCTACGCACACGCAAGATCATGGTGATGCATAGCAACGAGGGGGAGAGTCTGATCTACGTACCCTAGTAGATCGCAACGGAAGTGTTGACACAACGTAGATGAAGTAGTCGTACGTCTTCTTCCTGATCCGACCGATCCAAGCACCGTTAGTCCGGCACCTCCGAGTTCTTAGCACACGTTCAGCTCGATGACGTTCCTCGGGCTCCGATCCAGCAAAGCGTCGAGGAAGAGTTCCGTCAGCACGACGGCGTGGTGACGATCTTGATGTACTACCGACGCAGGGCTTCGCCTAAGCTCTACAACGATATGACCGAGGTGGAATTTGGTGGCAGGGGGCACCGCACACGGCTAAGGAACGATCAACAATGATCAACTTGTGTGTCTTGGGGTGTCCCCTGCCCCCGTATATAAAGGTTGGAGGGAGGGGGGCTGGCCGGCCAAAGAGGGGAGGCGCAGGAGGAGTCCTACTCCCACCGGGAGTAGGACTCCCCCCTCCAATCCTATTCCAACTAGGACTCCTTGGGAAAAAGGGAGAGGGAAAGAGAGAGAGGTGGCCGGCCACCTCTCCTAGTCCTAATAGGACTAGGGGAAGGGGGGAGGTGCGCAGACCTCCTTGGCAGCCCCTTTCACCTTTCCACAATGGCCCATGTAGGCCCATTTGGCTCCCGGGGGGTTCCGGTAACCCTCCCGGTAATCCGGTAAAATTCCGATTTCACCCGGAACACTTCCGATGTCCAAACGTAGACTTCCAATATATCAATCTTTACGTCTCGACCATTTCGAGACTCCTCGTCATGTCCGTGATCTCATCCGGGACTCCGAACAACCTTTGGTACATCAAAATGCATAAACTCATAATAACTGTCATCGTAACGTTAAGCGTGCGGACCCTACGGTTCGAGAACAATGTAGACATGACCGAGACACGTCTCCGGTCAATAACCAATAGCGGGACCTGGATGCCCATATTGGCTCCTACATATTCTACGAAGATCTTTATCGGTCAGACCGCATAACAACATACGTTGTTCCCTTTGTCATCGGTATGTTACTTGCCCGAGATTCGATCGTCGGTATCCAATACCTAGTTCAATCTCGTTACTGGCAAGTCTCTTTACTCGTTCCGTAATACATCATCTCATAACTAACATCTTAGTTATTATGCTTGCAAGGCTTATGTGATGTGTATTACCGAGAGGGCCCAGAGATACCTCTCCGACAATCGGAGTGACAAACCCTAATCTTGAAATACGCCAACCCAACATCTACCATTGGAGACACCTGTAGTACTCCTTTATAATCACCCAGTTACGTTGTGACGTTTGGTAGTACCCAAAGTGTTCCTCCGGTAAACGGGAGTTGCATAATCTCATAGTTATAGGAACATGTATAAGTCATGAAGAAAGCAATAGCAACATACTAAACGATCGGGTGCTAAGCTAATGGAATGGGTCATGTCAATCAGATCATTCAACTAATGATGTGACCTCGTTAATCAAATAACAACTCTTTGTTCATGGTTAGGAAACATAACCATCTTTGATTAACGAGCTAGTCTAGTAGAGGCATACTAGTGACACTCTGTTGGTCTATGTATTCACACATGTATTATGTTTCTGGTTAATACAATTCTAGCATGAATAATAAACATTTATCATGATATAAGGAAATAAATAATAACTTTATTATTGCCTCTAGGGCATATTTCCTTCAAATGCCTCTGGCAGTGTACCAGGATGTGCCATGATCTAGCGTAACAAGGACATCAAAAATGGACAAGCCATGGAAATATCATGCTAGCTATCTTACGATCATGCAAAGCAATATGGCAATGAATGCTCAAGTCATCAAAACGGAAACGGTGGAAGTTGCATGGCAATATATCTCGGAATGGCCATGGAAATGCCATAATAGGTAGGTATGGTGGCTGTTTTGCGGAATATATGATAAGGCTTATGTGTGATAGAGCGTATCATATCAGGGGGTTTGGATGCATCTACGAAGTTTGCACCACATCTCGAGGTGAGAAAGGGCAATGCACGGTACCATAGAGGCTAGCAAATTGCGGAAAGGTAAGAGTGCGTATAATCCATGGAATCACATTAGTCATAAAGAACTCATATACTTATTGCAAAAGTTTATTATCCCTCGAAGCAAAGTACTACTAGGCATGCCCCTAGCGGGATAGATTGGTAGGAAAAGACAATCGCTCGTCCCCGACCGACACTCATAAGGAAGACAGTCAATATTAAATTTTGCTCCAACTTCACAGCATAATGAGAGACTATACGTACATGCTTCGGGGATCATAAGCCTTAACACCAATATTCTTACTAAACACAACCATTTACTAGTACCTCCCACATATTATCATCTCTATATCGCAAAACTATTGCAAGGATTCAAACATTTCATATTTAGTGATCCATAAGTTTTATGTAGGATTTCATGACTAACCATGCAAATGACCAATTCCTGTTGAGTCTCTAAATAGATATATGTGAAGCATGAGAGTTTAATTCTTTCTACAAAAGACCATGCTCTTAATAAATATAATTTAAGCAAAAGAGCATTCTACAAATAATGATTTTCTATATGTAGAGAAATAGGCAATCCAAACTTCAAATGATATAAGTGAAGCACATGAAGCAGTCTATAAAGCCATACTCAAAAGATATAAGTGAAGTGCAATGAGAATTCTATAAATCAACCATTTACTATCTCTAAAAGAAAAGTGAAAACTAAACAAAAAATACACTCAACAATTTACGCATATCACGTGAACAAAACAAAGACGAAAATATACCGATACTTGTTGAAGAAAGATGAAATGCCTTCCAGGGCATCCCCCAAGCTTGAACACTTGAGTCTCCTTGGGTATTTCTTAACACAAAGTATTTGTCATGCACAACTCGATAACAAGCCGAGCAATTGGTTTGTACTTAACGCGCTTCCGCTTTTACAACCCCCATGCAATACATGTGCGCAAGCCATGGATATAGCACTATGGGTGGAATAGAGTATGATGATAGGGGTAAACATAGAGAAGACAAAAAAGTAAGAAAGTCTCACATCGATACGGCTAATCAACGGGCTATGGAGATGCCCATCAATTGATATCAATGCGAGGAGTAGGGATTGTCATGCAATGGATGCACTAAGAGCTATAAGTGTATGAAAGCTCTATGTGAAAACTAAGTGGGTGTGCATCTAACTCTATGATCAAAAATTTCCACTAGTATGTGAAAGTGACAACATAGGAGACTCTCTATATGAAAAACAAAGTGCTACTTTGAAGCACAAGTGTGGAATTAGCATACCCCTTCTCTCTTTTCTCTCATTTTTTTCTTTTTTTTCTTTTTTCTTGGGCTCTTTTTGGCCTCACTTTTTTTTATATTTGTCCGGAGCCTCATCCCGACTTGTGGGGGAATCATAGTTTGCATCATACTTTCCACAATAGGACATGCTCTAATAATGAATAATGATGACCATCACACTTCTATTTACTTACAACTCAATATTACAACTCGATACCTAGAACAAAGTATGAATCCATACAAATGCCTCTGGCAGTGTACCAGGATGTGCCATGATCTAGCGTAACAAGGGCATAAAAAACGGACAAGCCATGGAAATATCATGCTAGCTATCTTGCGATCATGCAAAGAAATATGACATTGAATGCTCAAGTCATCAAAACGGAAACGGTGGAAGTTGCATGGCAATATATCTCGGGATGGCCATGGAAATGCCATAATAGGTAGGTATGGTGGCTGTTTTGCGGAATATATGATAAGGCTTATGTGTGATAGAGTGTATCATATCAGGGGTTTTGGATGCATCTGCGAAGTTTGCACCACATCTCGAGGTGAGAAAGGGCAATGCACGGTACCATAGAGGCTAGCAAATTGCGGAAACGTAAGAGTGCGTATAATCCATGGACTCACATTAGTCATAAAGAACTCATATACTTATTGTGAAAGTTTATTAGCCCTCGAAGCAAAGTACTACTACGCATGCCCCTAGCGGGATATATTGGTAGGAAAAGACCATCGCTCGTCCCCGATCGACACTCATAAGGAAGACAGTCAATAATAAATTTTGCTCCAACTTCATAGCATAATGAGAGACTATATGTACATGCTTCGGGAATCATAAGCCTTAACACCAATATTCTTACTAACCACAACCATTTACTAGTACCTCCCACATATTATCATCTCTATATCGCAAAACTATTGCAAGGATTCAAACATTTCATATTTAGTGATCCATAAGTTTTATGTAGGATTTCATGACTAACCATGCAAATGACCAATTCCTGTTGAGTCTCTAAATAGATATAAGTGAAGCATGAGAGTTTAATTCTTTCTACAAAAGACCACGCTCTTAATAAATATAATTTAAGCAAAAGAGCATTCTACAAATAATGATTTTCTATATGTAGAGAAATAGGCAATCCAAACTTCAAATGATATAAGTGAAGCACATGAAGCAGTCTATAAAGCCATACTCAAAAGATATAAATGAAGTGCAATGAGAATTCTATAAATCAACCATTTACTATCTCTAAAAGAAAAGTGAAAACTAAACAAAAAATACACTCAATGATTTACGCATATCACGTGAACAAAACAAAGACGAAAACATACCGATACTTGCTGAAGAAAGATGAGATGCCTTCCAGGGCATCCCCAAGCTTGAACACTTGTGTCTCCTTGGATATTTACTTGGGGTTCCTTGCGCATCCCCAAGCTTAAACTCATGTCTCTCCTCCTTCTCCTCGTATCGAGACCTCCTCGATCTTTGAAAACTTCATCCACACAAAACTTAACAGAAAACCCGTGAGATCTTTTAGTATAATAATGCAAATTACTACTTTAAGTACTGTTGCAAACCCATTCATATTTTGTTTTTGCATTATAGCTACTGTACTATAACTTTTCCATGGCTTATACCACCGATACAATCGATAGTTTCATCAAAACGAGCAAAACAATGCATCAAAAATAGAATCTGTCAAAAACAGGACAGTCTGTAGCAATATGAACATTGACCATACTTTTGTAACTATAAACATTCTAAAAAATTAGGACAAAATAAAAAAATCATAGCAATACCGTGTAAAATTTTTAGAAACTTTTGACGTTCTAGTTAAAAATTAAATTCACGCACTACAACCAAAGTTTCTATTTTTTACACCGCACATACCAACAAGCAATCTAATAATCCTAACGGCAAATCTTGGCACATTATTTTTATAATACAATGGATTTGTACATGGGGATAATTATTTTTGTTGAAAAGTTTATGTAATTCAAGATTCACAAAGTTTCCATGGGCATGAACGAAGTTCAAGGCATGCTCTTGCTTCCACGGTGCTCGTCTTTCTCACTTTACCTTTTCTTTTTGTGAAGTTTTAAGTTCCCCTCTATATATTTTTTAAACTTTATAAAAGCACACAATATAATAAAATGACTCTCTAGGACTTCTGGGTTGTTGATGTCGGCTAGGACTACGTCGGTATTTCCCCAAAGAGGAAGGGATGATGCAGCACATCGATGGTAAGTATTTCCCTTAGTGATGAGACCAAGGTTATCGAACCAGTAGGAGAACCAAGGAACACTACGTAAACATCACCTGGACACAAATAACAAATACTCGCAACCCGACATGTAAAAGGGTGTCAATCCCTTTCGGGTAACGACGCCAGAAATTGGCAAAGGACGTGAGAGAGTTGTAAATAGTTGATAGATCGAATGCCAAATAAAATAAAGTGCAACAAGGTATTTTTTATTTTTGGTTTAATAGATTTGAAAATAAAAGCAAAGGAAAATAGATCGCAAAGGCAAATATAATAAAGAAGAGACCCGGGGGCCGTAGATTTCACTAGTGGCTTCTCTCGAGAAAAATAGCAAACGGTGGGTAAATAAATTACTATTGGACAATTAATAGAACTTCAAATAATCATGATGATATCCAGGCAATGATCATTATATAGGCATCACGTCCAAAGATTAGTAGACCGACTCCTGCCTGCATCTACTACTATTACTGCACACTGATATGTCTACAACGTATCTATAATTTTTGATTGTTCCATGCTATTATATTATCAATCTTGGATGTTTTAGAATCATTTTATAGTCATTTTATATCATTTTTGGTACTAACCTATTGACATAGTGCCAAGTGTCAGTTGCTGTTTTCTGCATGTTTTTTACATCGCAGGAAATCAATACCAAACGGAGTCCAAATGCAACGAAACTTTATGGAGATTTTTTTGGACCAGAAGACACCTAATGGGCCAAGGCTGCGCCTAGCGGTGCTCCAAGGAGAGCACAACCCACCAGGGCACGCCAGGAGGCCCATGCATGCCCTGGTTGGTTGTGCCCACCTCGGGTGCTCCCCGGACCGCCTCTTTGCTCTATAAATACCCCAATATTCTAGAAACCCTAGGGGAGTCGATGAAAATCAATTTCAGCCGCCACAGAGTCACTACTGTAGGATGCTGCTAATGCAACACTAGGATCAGAGACCCTTTGACCAAACTGTGTGCGATGCCATAATTGCAAGCGGTGGTGTAAAAAACCCATCAAAAAGGGTGCAAAACGTTTGCGATGGAGGATGCATCAAACATGGTTCAGATTTTAGTTGCGTGTGTGATGCAGGGCATACGGTTCAGCTTAATTAACTATTTGCGACGAGGAGGAACAAAAGAAACAGGCAGCCAGATGAAGGTGTGTGCAATGTACATCATAAGGTTCACTCAGATGAACTGTTTGTGATTAGGCAACACAAAAGAAACGGTCAACCAGATCAAGGTGTGTGCGATATACGACATGCGGTTCACTCAGATGAACTATTTGCGTTGAGACATGAGAACAAAAATGGTTCAACTTAACAAGATGTGTGTGATACGCGGCAAACATGTCTGTAATCGGAAACGTGTGCGAAGACCGATAACAACACAGACGATTACTGCTAACAAGTCGTGTGTGTTGTGAGCAAACGATTGCTGGTATATAGTTGTGAGTGATCGATGAAAACATCACCGACGGCTTCCATTGTTTAGTCCGTGTGTGATGTGATTTTCTTTGTCCACACAACATCTACGCTCTGTCTACAAAGCATCAACATATATACTTAAAAAGATAGCATTGCGTAACCAAATTAATCATACAATTACATAAGTGGCTACACACATAACATTTCCACACACCAAAGTAAGCAATTACATGCATACTAAAGTAGGAGAAACGAGGATCTAATCATCTACTTATTGTTGCGACGACGCTTATCATTGCTCTGCTTCTAGCTGGACCCCTGACCAGTTTGGGGAAGGAAGCACTTCCTCATGTCAACGATCCGCCTGTGCATGTCGTAGCTCGTGTACGCGTCCTTGGTCGCGTACACGACATGAGCTTTGTCGATTTTCTCCATTTAGGCCGAGTGCTAGGCACGCTTGTCCTTGTTGCATGAATCCTTCATGTCTTTGTAGTAGGGGTTGATGATGGCCTCAGCGAGGTGAACCGGTGAGTCCTTCTCATGCTCCTTGCTGTCCCAGATCTTGTATTGGCCCTGGATGTCGACAAGATTCTAGCAGGCGATGCCCGAATTCTCGAGCGCCTTTACATCGTTGGTGATGTCCACCGTAGTGAACATGTAGTGGGGGCTATTGACAAACCTAGCGAAACGCTCGCAAGGCCTTGTGGCCAGGCAGTAGTGGTAGACGAGGACGTGGTGGCACATGCACATCTGGGCGACGACGACCTTGGGATGAGACCCGACACGAGCGCGGGTGTACTCGAGGTCGAACCCGACCACCTTGTACTTCTCCTCGGCAAGAAATAGCTCCATGATGTGGATGGAGTGCTCCACCTAGACCGGGTCATTGGTGTACACCACCGAGATGTCCATGAACCTTCTGTGGGTGTCCACCACGGCACGCATGGTGAACTGCTGCTCGTCGTCGGCAGCCGCTCGGAGCGCCATTGGAGCCGTGCAGGATACCCTCTAAGAATTTCTTATGGTGAGTGGTGCTTCTTGCAATGGTGGGGCGAGATCGAAAGGTTGGCCGCTGTAATAAATGGGGGCCAGCCAGCCTGTAATCGTCACGTCTTGTCATGACGTTCATAGCGGAGGATTCCAGTGCATGATTGACAACACCGCACCGCACGCGTAGGCTTGAAGAGGCACCAAATGTATCATCAGTGAGCCTGTTCCCGCGCTACCGCGCTGTTTACCACGCAAACTTCCCGCGCGGCTAGTTTGGCCATGCGTCGTCTAGAAGAGGGACAAATCGTGGGCGTTTATTGGCAAAAAGCTTTGTAAAAATGAAGTGTGTAGAATGACTTCGGTCATAGGTTTACCCTTGGGTTATGAGTTCAGAGTTACATAGAAGGGTGATGATGGACACTCGAGTGCAATAATTAATTCTGCGCTCTATAGTGCACACGGTGGAAGAAACCAACTGTGTGCAATAATGTCGAAGATCGCAGTCGAGTTAGCTATACAGATCGTGTGCTGTGAGATCGACAAGGTAAACAGATTCGAGAATGGTTAATAAAATCTAAGACCATTGCATATTAAGGTCAAAATAGTGCTAGCAATATACGAGTCTCATACGATGCCATTTCAATGATTGCACCACAAAAGCTCGAAATATTACAAGGTTCAAATTCCAGAGTTATATGGCTCAAATTCGAAGATTACAAGGTTCAAACTGATATTAGAAATGAAGTTCTGCTCAGTAGCTGCAAACGCTCACGCTGATCCGTTGAACATGGATATCATAGAGGTTCAAACTAATATCACCACTTCTAAGTCTGGTTTCGAAACCTCACAATTTTTGCAAAGGGGTCAGCCACTGAGAAGTCATGTATGGGGTTGACACGATGACTTCCGATTACTCTGTCATATGAAGTTCCAAAATGAAATTCAGCATTTTTGGAGCCTACTCCATTCTGCCGCAGGCGCCGGCGCTGATCAACAAACCATTCATTTTTGAGAAATAAATGTAGGGCAAACCTCATTTCCTTCAGCACCCTTGTTCTGAGAACAAAGAACCCGGCGAATATAATCTCTGGTAAGGTCCCTCGGTAGGAGTTCAAAGTAATTTCTGATAGATGCAGATCTAGGCATTCGACGTGATTGTTATATTGTACCAAATTATCCACCACTGGGCCTAATCTTATCTGCAAAAGAAGAAAACGTGTTAGTGCCTACATGCATTTTTGAACATTACTACAGGCCTATTTGGTTTGCAGGATTTGTAAAATGCACTAGCATGCCATCTTCGATCTGACATGATTAACATGGGCATTTGATTACATTCTAGAAAAATGTAGCCTTCTTCACAAGAGGTTGGAGTGGATGAAAAGTTCCCTAAGAAAACTAGTACAGATGAATCCAAAGGAGAAATGCTTATTGATTGAAACCATATGGATGAAGCAACCAATATGGGAGGGGGGCATGTATATACTGAAATCCTCCAAAAGAACCTTCAGAAATCGTAGTACATTGTCATTGTAAACTTGGAAAAAGGTTTCACAAATTGAACTCCCTTATGGTTAACATTTAACAGGAAAGGAACATCACCTCGATATATAGCTTCTCCAGGCATGGAAAGCATCTCAGGAAACTGACAACTTGCTCCAAGTTGGGGCCGATAGATTCTAGTGCCAAGTCCTTCACTGTGCGTAGTTTCGGGGTCAAGCTTGTCAGAATCATTTTCTGAATGACAGACGAACAAACATCTTCAAAATTAGAAATAATGTTAATTTGTAGAAGGAGAGGTCGAAGGTGAATGTTGTACCTGAACGGGTGGATCGAATAACAAGTTCGGCGTATTTGTGAGATGAGTAGCCCACCACTGTCAATTTCGGCGCAGAAATGACATTGATTCTTGTTGGACCTTCTTGATCAACTACAAGTAATCTCTCAAGTGCAGGTGTGTCCTCAATGACCATACCGTGGTACACATCTTGTGTCTTCCCGCCACACCAGCAACACACATAAATAGTCCAGAGAGTCATGGAGGTGATGTGGAAGGTACTCAACCCATTGATCGCCTAAAGACGAAGGTACGTACTCAAGTGTAGTACAACCACAGAGTAGGTGCTCCATGTCACCGTTTGAGAGGCAGACGGCGACAAGATCGAGGTGCTTCAGTCGTGGTAGAATTAGAGCGGCCATGTCATTAAGGGGGGATGGCAATTCTTGAACTTGGCGACGTGCAGCGTGGGCGCGAGGCGGAGTGCAGACATTGGCAGCGACCGCATATGCCCATCATCAAAAGTGAGCTCCTCGAGCTGATCTAGGGCGGGGGATCGGAACCAGTCGTCAAGCCTGGCTCGGTCCTTGCCGTTGGAATGGAACTTGCCCATTCTAAGGCCTTTGGTTGCGCCAAGGTGACTGCCGAGGATCTTGGAGAACGCATCCAAGCTTTTGCGAAAGCCATGTCAGAGCTCGTGGGTGTCGATGAGGTTGAGAGGGCTGGAGTTCCATAGGGGGCGCCACCGCCGGGAAAGGACGGTTGCCCGCGCCCCATATTTGATTGGGAGGAGGGAGATGATGACTCTCAACATATCATCGGGGAGGCTGCTGATGAAGTATAGGCCTGCTGTAGTCGCTTGCAGTTCTAGCTCGCCCCGCCTCCGCTTGTTGGCAGCCCCGTTCTCCACCTCCGGAGTCTCCTTGTCAGCGGCGCTTTCTGATAGAAATGGAAGTATAGGGAATATTTAGTTAAAACAGGGCAGTAGAAAAGTGTATTGGTAACTAGAAGTTATTAGGTAGGAATATAGTAAGAAAAGGGAATAACAATTGGTTGCTTAAATACTACACAATTCATTTGACATTGCTGGGTAAGTCTGCAGATAGTTGAAAAGAAAACTTACTTCGAACAAAGTCTGGACAAATGATTTTGTTGGGGAAATTAGCATATATCTCATGACCAGGCCCTTTTATGTGTAGTGCAATTTTAGTGCCAGCTTTCAGTACATAAAACTTAGAAATTTCTTTCCAAAAGCTAGTGCCAAAATAGGAGTCACCATGTTCATCAAGTCTTACAGTAGCAACGATTGTAAACCCATGGTTTGTGTGCAATATGACATCCGTGCAGCCTTGATCTTTGTAAAGGGAAAATTGTGCACTACATAATTTGTTGCATAGCAAGGGATGTGCTGCAGAAAATGGTAGGATTGTTAAAGAAAATATGGTAACATGCAAATATGGCCCCAAATTGAAAGATCTATACATCAGTTGAAATCAAAGGACAAAAATCTATAATTAAGCAGATAGGGTAAACATGATGTCATGGAAATATGAGAATAATCAAAAGAAAAATAATAATTAATTTGCCTAATATAGAAATAAGAGGGGAAAACCCCCCTTTGACGTATATGGTTCATGTGGCACCTTTTATCCAAATGTAGCAATATTTAGAATATGTTCAGGAAAGTAGGCCATGCCAACCGATTTAGGGTGAGATTGAACATACCGCGTGCGTCCTCAAGTTATCTGGTATGGTGAGATGGAATCTCTGGCAGAGGTCGCAAAGCCCTGAAGTGTCGGCACACTGTACATTCTATGAATGAAAGAAAACCCTCAAATCAGCTCGAATAAAAATGAATTCACGGTGATTTCTGCTGGGTGATTAAAGGACCTAGATGAACTGGGATAAGAGATGAGATAATATCTCATTAAATTAGTTACCTTGTCGTCCATGAGAAAGAACCCTCAGTACAACAGATTCCCCAACCGAGCGGAGCTGGGTCGACCACGAGCAGTGTCGAGAAAGTCGACGGCGATAGGCGGCGGCAAGCAGAAGTGGCGAAATGCGGTGGGCTTTGCCGGCAGCCTAGAGGCGGCGGCAGGCGTCGGGCTAAGTGTTTATCGCCGCGATAGGCGGTGCCATGGCATAGACGCGAGGAGCTTGTGCAGGTGTGAATGGGGAACGTATCGGAAGGGGTGGCGGGTGGGGTGAGGGTTTTTGTGACGTGGGGATGGTGAGGTTTTTTTTCTTTTTTGAATTGGGTGGTGAGGATTTTCTGTCCCACAAAGAATTTTGGGGGCGACGGTTTGCTAGAGCGAACCGTGTGTGATTGATGCAACATGAAAAATGAAAGTCATTGCACATGGTTCCAATTTTGGGAACGATGTGTGGTTGACGTACTACCTCTATCCCGATTTATTGGTCCCCCTTTGTAATTTTTACCAAAATTTGACCAAATATTTAACATGCTCAAACATAGATAATAAGCGTACACGCACATAAGCATAGTTCAACATTAAGTACATAGTTCGATCCATCCCACATCTCATCTCACATGCCGGCACGATCCTGAAGCTTCTCCAGGTACTCGGCGTACGCGTCGTGTGCTACCCTGTGAGAATACTTCTACTTGAAGGAGCCAACGGCCCGTCCTCTTGCATGCGCCAGAACACTTAGATACGCCTCATGTAGCTTCTGGTTGCAAAATGGGCATCGATAGCCGCCGTTCTAGGTCCTAATACGCCTGTTATGCATTCCCGCATAAAGCTCCCTCAGGATTTGCCTCTTGTACCTCCTCTGGCCATCATCATCCTCGCTGTCCACATCATCAGACATCACCTATACAAATAGTAAAACAAATTTGGCATCAAATCGATGGTTACATGCCGTAAAGTAGGATTAGGAATTTATGGCTATTTATTTATACATATCCAGAGATTATGGTTCGATTTTTAAGCACAGTCGTCTATGTATAGACCAATCTTGAAGAAAATAATGGCACAAACATATGTAGGTCATTCAAAATCAATTGTCAAGTCCTGGCTAGGAATTATTAGCACGAACACTAACCCTAGTTGGATTACTAGCATAAATCATTTGCACAGATGAAACAACTAATCACTTATCACTTGTATCATTCAAACAATCAATACACTACACGGATCTAACGAAACTTACTCAGGTTTCATGGATAGGGAGAACGTAACCATAGGATTTCTATTCCAAAAATGGGGAGGCATGAGTAACCAGAGAAACCCTATGATCTATTTGCCACATAAATGGGTATAGATGACTAACCAACTGTCGGTCGTCGTCGGAGTCGTCGTCAGGGTGGTCGTCGGAGTCGTCGCCGGGGTCGTCACCAGAGTCGGTGTGGAACTCCGCCTCTAGCTATGGAAGCTCGACGACGTCAGGGTGCAGCGATAACTCACCGACGGTGACGGCAACCTCTGTCTTCATCTCCACGCCGTGCTCCGGTGCTTTAGCAGCCCCGGCGTTGCCACTCCTTCTGATGGGGCGCTTCAGCGGCATCCTCATACACTGACGGCTTTGAGGACTGAGAGCGGCATCGAGGATGCAAGCGGAGAGAGAGGATTGTATGTGTGGCGAGGATGGGGGTGTGGCCGCTCAAGCGCACCATTAATATGGACTAGTGGGAGTTGTGGGAGAGAGGCGGGCGGCGGTCAAATCGATGGCTCGCCTCCCGTTGAGGTCAAACCGATGGCTCACCTCCCGGTGAGCTTGCGCACCAGACTGCTGGCATGCCTACCAAAGTTTCACATAGCTACTTGCACGCCTCTCGATGACACTGTGTACTGAGAACGCCTCCATCAATTCACACACCTGCACACACGCCTCCCCGTTTGCCTGCGCGGTGGACTACTCACATGCATCCCGTCAACTCACGCCTGCTCGCACAGCACATGGGTCATGCGGCGGAACATATATTGTTTATCTATTTGGATGATTAATGCTGCCGCTTTATTGCTTAACCGAAGCATGGAACGTATCCATTGTTGGTCTAATGCTCACGGTTCGAATAAATAATTTGTTTTGGATATTGGTTCCCAATTATTAATAATCTCCCGTTTGTAAATAGATAAAGATTACATCAAAACTCATCTCAAATTTGACAAAAAAGTGCAATGCCACTTTGTATTGGTGTCCATATGACAACACGATAAGTTTCATGAACTTCAAATAAGTTTTGGATGTACTAGAATTTAAAAATCAAGATTCTCAATGTTTGAAATTTGTTGCCTAGGGAGTAAACATGCACCCAGTGAGACACATCTGTTTTTGCAATCCATTTAGGTGCACTGTCACGTGTGCATGTAGCTCAAATTTGATTTTTGCACATTATACCCGTAGAAAATCAATCAATTAATGAACTAAAACGTCTTAATGATCTCTATGATTTTTTTGAAATTAAAACGTCCCTCCTTTGGTAACATATGTTCACCGCGGGACAATTAATTTAACATGCATCGTAGTTGTGGTGGATTCACGGTGTGTGTGTGGGTGTGTGCGTCTGGGGGTGGTAGGTGGCTCACAGTACACTATGAGTTGTGAGCCACCGTGTGGGTTGTCCGTTTTGTTAGGCAGGCCAGCGCCACATCAAAGTCGTGAAATCGTTATTTAAAACATAACACAACCCTTTCATACATACATGTTTTGGCCACATGCAGTCGATGGTTGTCCTACATGACACTCGATACTCGCGTGTGACGCTTTCTGTGGACCCGTGAGGTCGTCGTCCATCACTTTGATGAACAGCCGGTAGTGAGGTTAATTTGACCAGCAAGGTAGAATCTTTTTTGTTTGTGTTATGGTGGTATATATTACGCGTCGAAGAGGTGGGTGGGGACTAGCATATATACTATACGTACGCATCCGTGAACAAGTACACCTCACTCAGTGTCTGGACTTTTTGGTTTCCGAGGCACGTGCCACATCAAAATTGTGAAATTGGCTATTCAAACATCACACAACACCTTTTTGGGCCACATGCATGCACACAGTGGTTATCCTAGCTAGGACACTCACATGTGACGCTTCCATCTGTGGGCCCATGAGGCCATCATCGACGCATGCATGCATCACTTTGACCTACATCGGGAGAGGTTAATTAATTTCACCATCGATGAGGATTCTTTTGGGTTTTACGTATATTACGGCAGGACCATATAGTATGCGCTGAAGAGGGGGGAAGGGGACTGTCGGTGTCAAAATCGGCAGATCTCGGGTAGGGGGTCCCGAACTATGCGTCTAAGGCGGATGGTAACAGGAGGCAGGGGACACGATGTTTTACCTAGGTTCGGGCCCTCTTGATGGAGGTAAAACCCTATGTCCTGCTTGATTTATTCTTGATGATATGGGTATTACAAGAGTTGATCTACCACGAGATCGGAGAGGCTAAACCCTAGAAGCTAGCCTATGGTATGATTGTATATTATTGTGTCCTACGGACTAAAACCCTCCGGTTTATATAGACACCGGAGAGGGTTAGGGTTAGACAAGGTTGGTTACAAAGGAGGAGATATCCATATCCGTACTGCCTAGCTTGCCATCCACGCCAAGTAGAGTCCCTTCCGGACACGAGACGAAGTCTTCAATCTTGTATCTTCATAGTCCAACAGTCCGGCGAAAGGATATAGTCTGGCTGTCCGGAGACCCCCTAATCCAGGACTCCCTCAGTAGCCCTTGAACCAGGCTTCAATGACGATGAGTCCGGCACGCAGTATTGTCTTCGGCATTGCAAGGCGGGTTCCTCCTCCGAATACATCACGGAAGAATTTGAATACAAGGATAGTGTCCGACCCTGCAAAATAAGTTCCACATACCACCGTAGAGAGAATAATATTTCCAGAAATCTAATCTGCTGACATGTTTCGGCAACATGACGTTATGTCATGGCCCGGTAATTATTTGAACCGTTTCCTTTAACTAGCCCCGCACACAACGCGGGGCAGTTTCTTGACACGTCTTGTCAAAGCAGAGATCGTGTTCCCCTTATTACGGGATTCTCATCAATACGGGCGTGGGTAACCCAACCGCGGCATCGATTACGGCGCTTGGGGGATAAGCGAGTTTTACCAGGCTAGTGGGGGCGCATAGTTTCGGCCGCCCTAATAAAGGGACAAGGTTTAACCTTTTTTCTACCCACGCCTTCTTCCTCCTTGCTCATCCACTCTTGCGCACTCGAGCTCCAATGCTCAAGCGCACATCCTTCCCCTCAACCTTCTCCAATCATGTCCGGAGCGGGAGGCAAATGGATGGCTTCCTCCGTTATGGAGGGGCACATCAAAAAGATGCGCGGCACCGGATACTTAGCCGCGAATATCGCGCATCGGCTGCCCGCTACGGGGCAGATCGTTCCTACCCCGGAACCTCATGAGAGGGTAGTTTTCCTCCACCACTTCCTCCATGGACTGGGGTTTCCCCTTCATCCATTCGTCCGTGGTCTCATGTTCTACTACAGGCTGGACTTTCATGATCTGGCCCCGAACTTCATCCTCAACATTTCGGCGTCCATCGTCGTCTGTGAGGCTTTCCTCCGTGTCCGGCCCCACTTCGGCCTGTGGCTGAAGACCTTTAACATCAAGCCGAAGGTGGTGGGAGGCCAACAAGCAGAATGCGGCGGAGCCATGGTGGGCAAGATGCCCAATGTCACATGGCTTGAGGGCTCCTTTGTGGAGACCATAAAGGGGTGGCAATCGGCCTGGTTCTACATCACCGAGCCGCGCGACACCAAATGGGCAGCGGCCCTCGAGTTTCGATCTGGATTCCCTACACGGCTCACTTCCTGGAAAGAGAAGGGCTTGTCGTGGGGTTCATCGGTGGAGCTGGATGGACTCCAGAAATGTATCCGGAGTATGGCAAGCAAGAAGCTCAAGCTTGTCAACATAGTCCAGGTCATGCTCATCCGCCGGATCCTCCCGTGCCAACAACCGGACTTCAACTTGTGGGAGTTCGACCCGGCCCAGCACCAAACTCTGAGCGAGCTCTTCGACATGACACACAAGGACGTCTAGAAGGTGTTGTTCAAGGGCGTCGAGGTCCCTCCCTCTCTCACCGAGGACCGCGGGCTAAGCGCGAAGCGCCGAGCGCATTCGGTGAGTTCTATACATCCGGTAGGATATTTATTTCCCCTAGCTTAACCATGTGCGGGGTCTGATCTCCATGCCTTTGACAGGACTGGGTGGAGACGTCGGGGTAGATTAACTGTCCGGCCCTTCTTCCCGAAGACACTGCGGACGCTCTCCTGACGGAGATGCTGACTCCGGCTCCTTACAAGGTGCCGGAGAAGACCAAGAAGGCCAAGGGAACCCGAAAGAGCTCCCGGCGCCAGGTGTTATTAGACTCATCGTCCGATAACTCCGCGACGCACTCCTCCCCCAAAGATGAGGAGGAAGATGAAGATGTTCCCCCTCCAGTCGGGGGAGACAAGAAAAGGAAGGCCGCCCCTACTGGGGGCCCGAAGGGTCCAAGAAGGGAAGGACTCTCCTTCCGGACTACTCCACCACCGCCGCCGAAGGCGAAGACGAGTGGCTGCTCAGGGCCAAGCCCCTGGCGAAGTCGTAAGTATTCGGATACCAGAGTAACTCATAACATTCCTTTGTCGCACTGCTTCTCCTAACGCCGAATTATGATTGTGCAGACCGCCCCGAACCCGTATCGACGTATCCTCGTCGGACAACTCCCTGGGCTCGTTGGATATGGATAGCGATCCACTTCCGACCGCCACCTCCCCTTGCCCTACGGACAACACCGAGGTGTTGTCTCAAGAGGCACTGGGTCGAGGGGAGGCAGTCCCAGAGGCGCCTCAAAGCGACCTTCCGGACTCCGGGAGCAAGGGGAGCAAAGCCCCCGAGGGCTCCGAATTTGGCCCTCAGCCGAACACCACGCCGGAACCTCCAGTGGTTCCGGAATCGGGCAGGCGGCCTCCTTCCAAGAGGGGCAAGACGCCTATGCCGGTGACCTCTGCCCATCCAGAGGCACCGGACAATCTGCTGGGAGCGCTTCGCAGCGCTTCCATTGACGAAGAGCACCGCACTATTATGAGTGCGGTGGTCCAGAAGGTTCAGTCTGCCAAGAGCGCACTGACTGAAGCCTGTGCCAGCCTTCTAACAGGCTTTTTGGTAAGTTTTTGAAATATAGGAGAAATATTACCGCATAGACAGTAGCCCCTGACGCTCTATTCGCTGTTCACAAAGAAAAGCCGAACAGAGGATCAAACAATATCGCAGGAGTCTAATATAAGTATGTCTATATGCGTATGCATGCTTCGCTGCTGGCCTCTGCCGCACTGACTGCGGAGGTCTCCGCACTGAAGCAGGACCTCGAGGGGTCCAAGAAAGAGCACGGCCTTGCCAAGAGGCAGCTCGAGGAGAACAAGGGTAAGTAATACCCTGTCTATAGATATGTATATATAAAATAAGACGCGATTGCAAAATGACAGGATCATCATAAATTTGCCAGGGGCAACGACCGAGGTGGCGACCCTGAAGCAAGCGCCATCCGAGGCCGAAGACAAAGCGGCCAAGGAGCGCACCGAGCGGGAAAGGCAGGAGGCACGGGTGGGCGAGGTGCAGCAGGAGCTCCAAGCTCTTGTGTCGAAGCATGAGGCATTGGAGCGTGACTCGAAGATGCGAGAGTCCGAGCTTGCCACGACCCTCGAAAGCGCGAGAAATGCCAAGGCCGAAGCCCAAAGAGCCCTCCAGGAGATTGAGGCGATGAAGAAAATAGCGGCGGGTAAGGCATTCCTTATGCAGAGCAAGCATGTGAAAGTAAATTACTTGTTACTTACCCGAATCTGGAGCTCTCCAGGAGCGTTCGCAGATTTGCCTCGCAGCATGTCGGATGCCACACAGTTTTACCAGGCCGAGGAGGGAAGCTCAATAGAGAAGTTGTTCTGGGCCCAATATACTGGGACCGAACACCCGGTGCCTATGAGCGACCAGCTAAAGCAGCTGGTCGAGCTACACAAGGCATCCGAACAGGCCATGCAGGGCTTTATAGTCCGGCTGTGGCCTGGTGACGCCCTTCCGAACAGCTACTTCGGCCTGGTGAGGCGGCTTGTGGATGCCTGCCCACGGCTGGAAGTCGTCAAGTAGTCCGTCTGCATCGAAGGTGCAGGCCGGGCTTTCGCCCGTGTGAAGGTGCAATGGGCCAAGCTAGACGCCGTGAAGCTGATCAAGGAAGGGCCACCGGAGGGCAAGGAGCATCGCCACCCCGAGATGTACTATGAGGGTATCCTGAAGGGTGCCCGTCTCGTAGCGGACGAGTGTACGAAAGATATAATATTTGAGTGAACTCGCTCGTGTAATCCTGTATTCATGAAAACTTGTTCATATGCGCTATGCAACGCTTGTTTGAATTTAAAATATTACCTTCTGTGCGACTGTTTATCAAATCTGAGAGATGGCTAATCGTTGGCTTCTGCCCCCATGCCACGAGTGCTGGGGTGTTCGGGATAAACCTGAGCACTCTTGTTCCCATTTTTGGGTCCTTCGAGGGAGGTGCTCAGCACAACAAACAAGGCAATCGGACTATAATGCGTTATCACTCTCACTTAGCCATAGAATTCTATAATTTTAAATTTCGGCGAAGCCCCTAGTATTCGGAAGGCTGAATTTGGGGCGCGATACATGCCTTAAGCCGGACAGGGCCGACTCCTCGCTCGAAGCGGCATAAGTCTTTAAGGACTCGAAAACCTCTCGAACAACGACCAGTCTCTCGCCTTATCATGATAACCAGTTTTAGCATTCTCTACTAAGGTGCTTAGCCCAGCAGAACCGGGGCACAATCGCAGTAGTTCTCCCAGTGCTACCTTAGCCGATATAGCGGAACGAAAGGTACCAAAACATGGGAGCCGGGCAAACCCAACTATTGACCCAAGACATGATTCAGAGCTGATGCATATAATGCTATAAGTTCGGGGTGCCGCACTGTCGAAAGTGTTCGGATTTCTCATGCCGTATTGTGGGGTATGCTTGAGCCCCTAGCGTATTGGCCGTACCAGAGTGTACGGGTGCTTGATGTCATGAATGAACACACACACACACACACACACACACACATATATATATATATATATATATATATAAAGGAGAATGCAATAAAAGCCTTAATGCAATGCATTGTTTATTAAAAAACGTGCTTTAGAGCAGAATGATACAGGTAGTGCGATAAGCAAAAAGTAGGACTATGTCCCCTCCAAGGGCAAGCTGAGGAATAATATTAAAGCAAGTATTTCACTCGTTATCATAATCCACCTGGGAGTTCCGTGGTGTGATGTAGCTTTCTGCCTCCTTGGTTGCTGCATCATGTGTTCGGCAATCATGCTGTCAGACAGGGTTTCCAGAGATTAAGGTCCTGAAAGAGAAAAATAACAAAGCAGGAAGCCCCTAGTGTGGTTTAAGCCGCGTCTTGGAGCGTGCCATAATCATGCCCCCTCACTACCTGTGCCCATGGTATTTTTAATGCGTAATTATGTACGCGTGGCACGAGTTTCGCCATTTGGCTGGGGCCGGGGTGGGGGCCGCATTGCTATGCAAGCTCGGAACATGCCAGGCGGTCCTGTTGTCGATTACTCCGGGCGCGCTTGAAGGTGTTCGGGTCCTTAAACGCCGAACTAGTGGATTGCCTTAAGAGGCTGCTTTGCGCTTCCGCTGCGAGGGCCGCAGTGTGCTCCTCCGTTCGGAGAGAGCGCTCTATGTTTCCATTAACTGTAATGACCCCCTGAGGTCCTGGCATCTTGAGCTTGAGGTATGCATAATGCGGTACCGCATTGAATCTTGCGAATGCGGTTCGCTCGAGCAGTGCATGATAACCACTGCGAAACGGGACTATATCGAAGATTAACTCTTCACTTCGGAAGTTATCCGGGGATCCGAAGACCACTTCCAGTGTGACTGAACCTGTGCAATGGGCCTCTACACCTGGTATGACGCCTTTAAAGGTCGTTTTTGTGGGTTTGATCCTTGAGGGGTCTATACCCATTTTGTGCACCTTGTCCTGGTAAAGAAGGTTCAGGCTGCTGCTGCCATCCATAAGGACTCGAGTGAGGTGAAATCCGTCAATAATTGGGTCTAAGACTAGTGCAGCGAATCCGCCATGACAGATACTAGTGGGGTGGTCCCGGCGATCGAAGATGATCGGACAGGAGGACCATGGGTTGAACTTTGGGGCGACTGGCTCCAACGCATATACATCCCTGAGCGCACGCTTCGGCTCCCTCTTGGGGATGTGGGTTGCGTATATCATGTTCACCGTCCGCACTTGTGGGGGGAACCTCTTCTATCCTCCGGTATTCGGCTGCCGGGGCTCCTCCTCGTCATCGCTATGTGGCCCCTTATCTTTGTTTTCAGCAATTAATTTGCTGGCCTGCTTGAACACCCAACAATCCCTGTTGGTGTGGTTGGCTGGCTTGTTGGGGGTGCCGTGTATTTGACATGAGCGATCGAGTATACGGTCCAAACTGGACGGGCCCGGAGTGCTTCTTTTGAATGGCTTTTTCCGCTGACTGGGTTTAGAGCCTTTGAATCCGGCATTGGCTGCCGTATCCTCGGTATTGTCGCTGTTAATGCGACGCTTATGTTTGTTGCGACGTGACCTGCTACTATCGTCCTTGGTATCCGAAGTACCATGGTTCTTTGATATGTTGTTACTATGAGCCAGCCAGGTGTCTTCTCCCGCACAAAAGCGGGTCATGAGTGTTGTGAGGGCTGCCATAGATTTCGTCTTTTCCTGTCCAAGGTGCTGGGCAAGCCACTCATCGCGGATGTTATGCTTGAAAGTTGCTAGGGCCTCTGCATCCGGATAGTCAATGATTTGATATTTCTTAGTTAGGAACCGTGTCCAGAATTTCCTGGCCGATTCCTCTGGCTATTGAATTATGTGGCTCAAGTCATCAGCATCTGGTGGTCGCACATAGGTGCCCTGGAAGTTGTCGAGGAATGCGGCTTCCAGGTCCTCCCAACAACCTATGGATTCTGCTGGCAAGCTGTTGAGCCAATGTCGAGCTGGTCCTTTAAGATTGAGTGGGAGGTATTTGATGGCATGTAGATCGTCACCACGGGCCATGTGGATATGAAGGAGATAGTCCTTGATCCATACCGCGGGATCTGTCATACCATCATATGATTCGATATTCACGGGTTTGAAACCCTCTGGGATTTGATGATCCATTACTTCATCTGTGAAGCATAACGGGTGTGCGGCGCCTCTATAATGGGCTATATCACGACGCAGCTCGAATGAGTTTTGTCTGTTGTGTTTGGCCCGGCCGGATTTACTTTTGCTGTATCTAGCGTGATGGTTATCGTCTCGTGTCGTGGGGCACCCATGCGATCCGTAGACCGATCTTGTTTGCCTTGCTTTGTCCTCCAATATATCTCGCAGGTCTAGCGCGTTTCCCCGAGCCTTGGTATTTTTTGAGTGGCACCGGGGTGCGGCTTGAGTTGTGGGCCGAGAGGCCTCTCTGTCGCGGCCACGAGGTGGCCGATCAGCCATGTCATACACTTCTTCCTCCAGTCGGGGTAGCAACCTGCATTTTGGGTAACTCTTGGAGGGGCGTTCGAGTTTATATTCCTCGGCCGCGAGGACTTCAGTCCATCTGCCAGCTAGCAGATCTTGATCACCTTGAAGCTGCTGGTGCTTTTTCTTAAGGCTATTTGCCGTGGCTATAAGCCGGCGCTTGAAGCGCTCTTGTTCGACGGGATCCTCTGGCACGACGAATTCATCATAGTCGAGGATTGCCTCGTCTTCGGAGGGGGGCATGTAATTATCATCCTCCGCCTCTCCATCTGCCGCTCTCTCTGGAGGGCTGGCCTCTCCATCCTCCTGTCCTAGATCATGCTGGAGGGGATTGTTGCCATCTTCGGCACTATCTGGAGTGTTATTATCTCCTATGCCGGTATCACCACTTTTGCTTTGGCGGGACTTAGAGCGGCGCCGCTGACGTCGGCGCTTGGGTTGCTTCTTGGAGGGGTCATCCTCCGCTGTCTCGTCGCCATTGCCTTCTTTGGGTGTGTCCACCATGTATATATCGTATGATGAGGTGGCTGTCCAGTGCCTTGTGGGCAGTGGTTCCTCTTCGTCTCCCACATCGTCATCCATACTGTCGATGTCTTTGGAGTCGAAGTCGAGCATGTCAGTTAAGTCGTCGACAGTGGCTACTAAGTGGGTGGTGGGTGGGCAGCGAATTTCTTTGTCATCCGCATCCCAATCCTGCCGGACATAGTTCAGCCAGGATCCTCCTGACAAGGAGAGAGAGACCTTAATGAGTTCAGTATGTCGCTAAAGGGCGAGTGCTGAAAAATATCCGCGGAGGTAAACTCCATGATCGGCGCCCAATCGGATTTGCTGGGAATGGGCGCAGGCGGTTCGGAGTCCGTGGCCGGAGAAGGATCTGGCAGTCTGACAACACGGCTCTCGTGCAGGTTAAGGTCTATGTTTGTATCGATCGCCGCTGAGGGTAAGTCCTCCGTGGCAGGGTCCATCCACCCGTCCATGGACAGCACAACTGGCTCCGAATTGAGGGTCGAAGCGGCTGCCGGTGCGATCTCCTGAACACTGTCTGATGGTAGAGCTAAATCATACTCATCGTGACTGTGTGGCGCACAAGGCAGAGGCTCGAATCCGTCGAAGATCAAGTCTCCACGGATATCAGCCGTGTAGTTTAAGCTTCCAAACCTGACCTGGTGGCAAGGGGCGTAACTTTCGATCTACTCCAGATGGCCAAGCGAGTTGGCCCGCAGTGTGAAGCCGCCGAACACAAAGATCTGTCCCGGGAGAGAAGTATCACCCTGGACTGCATCGCTATCAATGATAGAAGGAGCTATCAAGCCTAACGGCGACGACACAGAGGAACTCTCAATGAAAGCACCAATGTCGGTGTCAAAACCGGCGGATCTCAGGTAGGGGGTCCCGAACTGTGCGTCTAAGGCGGATGGTAATAGGAGGCAGGGGACACGATGTTTTACCCAGGTTCGGGCCCTCTTGATGGAGGTAAAACCCTACGTCCTGCTTGATTTATTCTTGATGATATGGGTATTACAAGAGTTGATCTACCACAAGATCGGAGAGGCTAAACCCTAGAAGCTAGCCTATGGTATGATTGTATGTTATTGTGTCCTACGGACTAAAACCCTCCGGTTTATATAGACACCGGAGAGGGTTAGGGTTACACAAGGTCGGTTACAAAGGAGGAGATATCCATATCCGTACTGCCTAGCTTGCCTTCCACGCCAAGTAGAGTCCCTTCCGGACACGAGACGAAGTCTTCAATCTTGTATCTTCATAGTCCAACAGTCCGGCCAAAGGATATAGTCCGGCTGTCCGGAGACCCCCTAATCCAGGACTCCCTCAGGGACCATCATATGTAGTACGCTTCATGAACCTCACTCTGTGTGGGTGCATGGTTTATGGTTTTTGAGGCATGCCGCACATCAAAGTTTTGCATTTTGGGTATTCAACATATATATGTTTGGCCCACATGCAAAGCGGTGGTGGTTGTCCTCTCGCACCCACTTAAGCGGTTATTAGCGATATCGATGCTTTCCATCTGTGTGCCCGCTTGGTCCATCACTACTTTTTGCCTGACAACAAGAGAGGTTAATTTGACTTAGGAGGGGATTATTATTTTTGCTCTGGGATGACATGCAAGATACAGTTTGAGCACACACACATGCATGTGTACGCATGAATCCCTCCCGTCGAGTCGAAGTGGCCAGTACAACTACACATCATGAACCGATCTGCTCTGTGTGGGGAGCTACTGTACGATTTTTGATGCACGCACCACATCAATGTTGTGAAATGGTATTCAAACATGCATGCACACATCACCCCCATACACATGCATGTAGTTGTTGCCTTCGAACGGTACACTCCCTCGCGTGGTTATCGGCGACAAGCCTATATATTCGTGGGCCCACGTGGACATCCATGATCACCTTGACCAACAACAAGATAGGTTACCATGGCGGATTCTTCATTTGGTTCGTGTTATCATAGTATAGGTCATGGTGAGATTCCGACCTTAAGTTTAAGCGCATATACTATGCACGCATGCATGCATGAATCCCCGTCGTTGGCTTGAAGTGTGGTGTAACATACATATGCATCGTTAACCTAACCCTCACTCAGTGTGGGGATTTCTAGTTCGAAATCACGGTGCCACATCAAAGTTGTACCATTGTTACTCAAAAACACACCTATCCATACATATGTTTGGGCCACACGCATGTAGTGGTTGTCTTCGGGGACTAGCTACTTGCGTGATTATTGGCGAGCTACCCCATCTCCGGGGTCGCATGGATGGCCATCACTTTGACCAACAACAAGGGAGAAGTTGTAGGACCAAGGTAGATTATTCTTGGTCTGTTTTACGATCCATCTTGATGAGATATATGCCTCTTTGGCCCATCGACTGAAAGTGTGTGTGTGCGGGGGGGGGGGGGGGGTTGCTACATCGCACTTTTCTAGGTGAACCTCCATTGGGGGGGGCATGCATTCATAGCTTAGGATCCCCTTCATGGCGACACGAAGGGGGGAGGGCTGCTAGCTACTTCGCACTTTGCTAGGTGAACCTCGGTTGGGGGGGGGGCATGCATTCATAGCTTAGGATTCCCTTCGTGCCGACATGAGGGAGGCGGCTGCTAGCTACTTTGCACTTTGCTAGGTGAACCTCGGTTTGGGGGCATGCATTCATAGCTTATTCCCTTCGTACCAACACGAGGGAGGGGGGCTGCTAGCTACTTCGCACTTTGCAAGGTGAACCTCGGTTGGGGGCATGCATTCATAGCTTAGGATTCCCTTCGCGCCGACACGAGGGAGGGGGCTGCTAGCTACTTTGCACTTTGCTAGGTGAACCTCGGTTGGGGGGAGGGATGCTAGCTACTTCGCACTTTGCTAGGTGAACCTCGGTTAGGGGGCATGCATTCATAGCTTAGGATTCCCTTCATGCCGACATGAGGGAGGAGGGGGCTGCTAGCTACTTCACACTTTGCTCTAGGTGAACCTTGGTTGGGGGGGCATGCATTCATAGCGTACGATTCCCTTCGTACCGACACGAGGGAGGAGGGGGGCCGCTAGCTACTTTGCACTTTGCTAGGTGAACCTCAGTTGGGGGAGGGGGCATGCATTCATAGCTTAGGATTCCCTTCGCACTGACACGAGGGGGGGGGCAAGCAATACCGTGCGCTTTGCGAGAGGGGTGCCCCATCGAAGTTGCATTTGGTATTTGAAAATCAAACCACCCTTTTGATACATAAATTTGGTCCACATGCAAGTGTGTTTGTGTTCTGACCCCCTCCTGCATCATTTTTCGCCAAATTTATGAACACTAGACAAGTCGGATGACGCAACAGACACGGTTCACTTAAACTAACCGTGTGCCACTCCGGTGCCCCTGTCACGCACACATCCGCACAGTACATTGGGCTCCACGAGGCTCCCCCTCTCAAAAATATCTTCCCGCCTCGAGGGTTTTTCTGTTTCATAACACACGGTTGTTATCTCCGGACCGTCTGCAATCTTTCTTGTTCCCAATCCCGCATGCGTCCCTAGAAAATATCTACCCGCCTCGAGGGTTTTTCTGTTTCATAACACATGGTTGTTATCTCCAGATCGTGTGCGATGTTTCTTGTTCCCAATCCCGCCTGCATCCCTAGAAAATATCTGCCCGCCTCGAGGGTTTTTCTATTTCATAACACATGATTGTTATCTCCGGACCATGTGCGATGCACTATCATCAAAATTTTCAATAGCCCCGGCATTTCACTCCCGCATTTGACTCCCGCGTAGTAAAATTTTCAGTACCCGCATCATTTCCTCAAACACCCCCTCCCCCTCCACACACACACACACACACACACACACACACACACACACCAAAACCTCCTCGGGCGTGCGCACACACCCCCTCCCTCGCTCGAAACCCTAGCAAGGTCCCCGCCGCCACCGCAAGTCCTCCATTATCAACATCTGCCGGTTTTCCCGTGTAGCTTACCCACCGATCTCCATACCCAGGTCACCCCGAGTTTCTTAGATGACGCCTGCCAAACGCCCCCTTTCCCACAGATCCCCATCCCCATCCCCCACTCCAGAGCGTCGCAGCCTAAGCCCAACTACCCTTCCCATGGTGCTCGAGGAGCGACTGGCCGAAAAGAGGTGTATAGTGGTATCTTCGCCCGACGTCACCGAGGAAGCGGACCACCATTACTGGCGGCAGGCACTCAAGCAGTGGGCTAGAGAATGCGGCATCCCACACAGTTCTTTATCTGGAAACGTGTGTGCAAGTTGGCCTAACGCAAACAGTTCGCTGCCGGAAGCCGTGTGTGATTGTTAGTTGATTGAACACGCCTACTTTCTAGAAACCATGCGGGTTGTTTGAGTTCATCGCCCACGGTGCTGTCTGATTAACCGTTTGCAATAGAAAACCCCAATAAGCAGGGTAATTAGCCTATTATTGATAATCGATGTACTAATCAAACTGATATTTCTTATAAAACACGCCAGATATTTCATATCCGTATAAAAGCAACCAAGATTTCATAATCGAATTACATCAGATAGCTTCGGCACTCAGTTATGCCATTACACAACAGCACCAAGTTTCACATGCAGCATCAAAAACCTTTGGAAAGTAGCATCATATACGGTAAATAGACAGATGAATCTCATCTAGGAAACTGCAGAAGCAGAAGGCAAATATTGAGCGTTTAGTGATGTTGAATGTCCTTGCAACTTTAGGCCAGTGGCTATGGATAATTGCCTGCCCAACCTTCGTCCTCTTTAGCAAGACTTCAATATTGTACCATGGGTGTTGAATGAATACCTTCCTCGCCTCTTGACCATGCAGGTGGTTTGAGAGGTAATCATCGGTGAACTGCTTTGAAAAGTACTGGAAACAAAGCTATGCATAAATCACTGTTGTAAATTTTGAAATGGTGCAATGGGTAAAAACAAGGTAAAAGAGTTGGTACCATCCTATAGTTGACTGATGTCTTCTTCATTGTGCAAACAAAGATCTTGCTGTTATTCATTGCAAGTTTCTTCATCCTAACAATCTTTCTGAGTTTCTTGACTTGACTGATATTCATGGACATCTCATTTACCCATATGCAAAATGGGTCGAACAGTGGGTCTAAGCCTCTGACAGCAGGACCTACATGTGCAAGACCAAATTGTAAGAAACCTAAATATTAGAATGATTCCTGCAACTGCACAATAATGTGCTATTATCCAAAGGACCCTGCTTGAACAAACCTCGATGGTAAACTGCAGTGTCTCCCATTGTTTCCCTGCAACACACATAAGGAAGATCTTGATCAGGTTAACTGAGAGTTGCCATAATATCAGTAGAATATGTATTGAGTACAACCAAATTCGATTGGTGTCACATGCATAACAATTCAAAATTGTACCCACAACAAATGAAAATCAAATTGTAGAACTGAACCAAACAGTTAAATGGACAACAGACCAAATGAACCAAAATAGTTAAATGAGCATGACATTGTAGAATAGAAACAAGTACTAGAAGATAAGATAGTTAACAAAACAAAGAATGCTTGAGAACGGTACTATGAAATGTAGCAATTGTTGGACCAAAGTGTTAACCGAACAATACATTTCAGAGGACCAAACTGTTAATTGAACACCAGATTGCATATTAACATTACAAAGGACAAATCACTAGAAGGCACTAGCTGTGGCCCCGAGAAAACACCACAAACTGTATTTTAAAGTAGACAACCGCGCGGCGGTGTCGATGGTTGCCTCGAAGACGAGGTGCTCCTCCAAGATCTGGCGGTCGACACACATGTCAATCGTAGCGACCTCATTCGCGCGTTCGGCCGCATGCTACTCAGCTCCATGTTATACTGCGTGTAAATGGCTGTGGGCGGTGTTTAATTGGAGGAGGTGGGTAGTGATTTCGGTGGAAGGTGTCACTCTGTCAGTCGGGGCATGTGGGAAAGGAAAGGAGGAGGATGGTGTGGGTGGGGTGTGGATTACCTGACCATATCGACGAGGCCGTGCAGCAAGAAGAAGGGTCAGCGGCAAGGAGGCCGCACAACAAGAAGAAGGGTCACCGGCAAGGAGGCGGCGCTGCAAGAAGAAGGGTCACCTGCGAGGAGGCGGCGCTGCAAGAAGAAGCGTAGCCGGCGAGGAGGCAGCGCTGCAAGAAGGGTCAATGGCGACGAGGCTGAGCTGCTAGTTAGAAGCAGTGAAGGTTTGAACTTGGAAAGCAAGGAGGAACGGTGGAAATGTGGATTTTGGTAGGAGGAAGGGGGCGGGGAGATAGATATTTCCGCGGTGGAATTTTTTTCGCTCGATGCCGCGAGAAACTAGCGCGCAAGTGTGGTTCAAGCGGGGGTGGTGGACTGTAGACGATGAAGCTTCTTGCGTAAGCCAGACAAGACGGTGCGCCAAGATATTTTATATCGCATCCCACATGATTCTTTCTAGTAAACTGTTTGTGGTATACCTTTCATTATGTTTTGAAAGAAAAAATGGTGTTACGGAGGGAAATGATGGTGTTTGAATTGCTAGAACATTTACGTACAGTGAACATGCAACTAGTACATGAGTGTCGTGTTTAAATTGGGAATTATTCTGGGTTCATTTGGCATTTTTATGCATTAACTGAGTTTCTGGGTATTTGATGTGCATAATTCAAATTTCAACTACAAAGCACATGCTCCAATGCACCAAAGTTTGCTGAAAAAATCACATGTGTGTCTTTGGGTGAATTTATAGGTCCCATGCAAGAATTGGGAATAAAATTCAAACATCTGGGCGTCATGGCTCGGCCGGAAAGATTGAGAAACTTGGTTTTTTAATTCCTGTAAATCCAAACATGGCTAAAAATCATGAAACTTGGTATGGTCTCATGACATGGCACCAACAGGCGGCGGTAATTTTTTTGGCCGAATTGGGACAAGCTTTGGTGTAAGCTTGTTGCAAATCAGAGCTTCCCTCAAGAAGGCTCCTGGTTCTGAGAGGGGACGTGTCACCTCTGTGTGCAAAACGACATACGTACACTGCCTTCTCCCGCCTTAATTTTTTGCATAGGTAGATTAAACCAAATAGAAGTATCGTGCTAAATTTTGTAATTATTCCGTGTTCGTTTCGCCTTTTTCATAAATTAATTGAGTTTCTGGGCATTTAATGTGCATAATTCAAATTTGAACTACAAGCACGTGCTCCTGTGCACCATAGTTGTTTGAAAAATCACATGTGTGTCCTTGGATGAATTTCTATGTCCCATGCAAGAGATGGGAGTGACATTCAAACATCTAGGCGTCGTGGCTTGGCCAGAAAGATTGAGAAACTTGGTTTTTTAATTCCTGTAATTCCAAAACACGCCTGAAAATCATGAAACTTGGCATGGTCTCATGACATGGCACGAACATGTTGCGGTAATTTTTTTGGCCGAATTGGGACAAGCTTTGGTCTAAGCTTCTTGCAAACCGGAGCTTCCCTCAAGAAGGCTCGTGGTTCCGAGAGGGAACGTGTCACCTCCGTGTGCAAAACGACATAGTACACTGCCTTCTCCCACCTTATTTTTTTACACAGCCAGATTAGACCAAATAGAAGTACCGTGCTAAATTTTGGAATTATTCCGGGCTCGTTTCGCCTGTTTATACATTGAATGAATCTCTGGGCATTTAATGTGCATAATTCAAATTTGAACTGCAAGCACATGCTCCAGTGCACCAAAGTTGTTTGAAAATCATATGTGTGTCCTTGGGTGAATTTCTAGGTCCCATGCAAGAGATTGGAGTGAAATTCAAACACCTAGGCGTCGTGGCTCGGCCGGAAAGATTGAGAAACTTGGTTTTTAATTCCTGTAATTCCAAAACACACGTGAAAATCATGGTACTTTGCATGGTGTCATGACATGGCACGAACATGCTGCGGTAATTTTTTTGGCCGAATTGGGACAAGCTTTGGTGTAAGCTTCTTGCAAACTGGAGCTTCCCTCAAGAAGGCTCGTGGTTCCGAGAGGGAACGTGTCACCTCCGTGTGTGAAACGACATACGTACACTGCCTTCTCCCACCTTATTTTTTTACACAGCCACATTATACCAATTAGAAGTACCGTGCTAAATTTTGGAATTATTCCGGGCTCGTTTTGCCTTTTTTATACATTAATTGAGTTTTTGGGCATTTAATGTGCATAATTCAAATTTGAACTACAAGCACATGCTCCAGTGCACCAAAGTTGTTTGAAAAACCACATGTGTGTCCTTGGGTGAATTTCTAGGTCCCATGCAAGAGATGGGAGTGAAATTTAAACATCTGGGCGTCATGGCTCAGCCGGAAATATTGAGAAACTTGGTTTTTTTAATTCCTGTAGTTCTAAAACATGCCTGAAAATCATGAAACTTGGCATGGTGCCATGACATGGCACCAACATGTTGCAGTAATATTTTTGGCTGAATTGGGACAAGCATTGGTGTAAGCTTCTTGCAAACCGGAGCTTCCCTCAAGAAGGCTCGTGGTTCCAAGAGGGAACGTGTCACCTCCGTGTGCGAAACGACATATGTACACTGCCTTCTCCCGCCTTATTTTTTTACACAAGCAGATTAGACCAAATAGAAGTACCGTGCTAAAATTTGGAATTATTCCGGGTTTGTTTGGCCTTTTTATACATTATTTGAGTTTCTGGGCATTTAATGTCCATAATTCAAATTTGAACTACAAGCACATGCTCTAGTGCACCAAAGTTGTTTCAAAAATCACATGTGTGCCCTTGGGTGAATTTCTAGGTCCCATGCAAGAGATGGGAGTGAAATTTAAACATATGGGCGTCATGGCTCGGCCGGAAATATTGAGAAACTTGGTTTTTTAATTCCTGTAATTTTAAAACATGCCTGAAAATCATGAAACTTGGCATGGTGCCATGACATGGCACCAACATGTTGCGGTAATATTTTTGGCCGAATTGGGACAAGCTTTGGTGTAAGCTTCTTGCAAACCGGAGCTTCCCTCAAGAAGGCTCGTGGTTCCGAGAGGGAACGTGTCACCTCCGTGTGCGAAACGACATACCAACACTACCTTCTCCCGCCTTATTTTTTACATAGCCAGATTAGACCAAATAGAAGTACCATGCTAAAATTTGAAATTATTCCGGGTTCGTTTGGCCTTTTTATACATTAATTGAGTTTCTAGGCATTTAATGTGCATTATTCAAATTTGAACTACAAGTACATGCTCCAGTGCATGAATGTTGTTTGAAAAATCACATGTGTGTCCTTGGGTGAATTTCTAGGTCCCATGCAAGAGATTGGAGTGAAATTCAAACATCTGGGCGTCGTGGCTCGGCCGGAAAGATTGAGAAACTGGGTTTTTTAATTCCTGTAATTCCAAAACACGCCTGAAAATCATGAAACTTGGCATGGTCTCATGACATGGAACCAACATGCTGTGGTTATTTTTCTATCCGATTTGCGAAGGACCACACATGAACAATCAACAAAGTCATTTTGGAACTAGTGTTGTCACGTTACAAATCGGAAACACAAGTATTATTGAAACCGTGGGCGTTCGACTTACCAATTACGTGTGGCCACGCGTCCCTTTTTTATTGGCTAGGAGGTGCGTGCGGGGTAGCTATTTGTGTACGGATGGCATGCGATCAGACCCCTACGCGTGCTCATCGGTAGGAGAGCCCTTTGACTGCTACCCTACATGCACCTCCGTCCCAATGTCTCCATTAATGGCACTTGAGCACTCATTCTACTGCGTGGCTATACGTCTCACTGGACTGAGATTTAAGAGAGAAAAATGAAAATCTGAAAAGAAAGTTTTGCATGGATCTTGATGTAAGATCCGACGTACCTATATAGCATCGACTGCGACTTATAGCAAGGATGATGAATATAAGGACGATGACAATGGATAATAATTGTATTACATATTTAGAAACATAATTAAAAAAAGCCACATGCAGCAACGCTCGAAATACACAAGGGCCAAAGAAGAAGGAAGACAACGATCTGGCTCGCTGATCTCTACTTTCTTGATGCGTTGCTGCAGGCCGTGGGAACTAGTCTCTGCGAAGAGCGGCGACGAGCTCTTTCTTGTCCCCAAGATGCTGCTTGAGAGCATCCATGGATTCCTCCACCAGCCTTCTGCGCTCGACGCGCAGCTTGTTATTCTCGTCCATAAGTTTCTCGACGATGACGCCAGTCCTCTTCAACAAGGCAGTGGTCTGCTCCTGCTGCTCCGCACTTCTGACGATCTTCGCCCTCAGTAGGTCGCGCTTGGCACGGAGCTTCGCATTGCTCTCATTTAGTTGTCGGATGACGTCGGTAGACTGTTCAAACGAGGCTTGCAGGTCATCATGCAACCTCGCCCACCTAGAGATCTGATCCATCTGCCTACGGACGAGGGCACGCATGCGCCTGTAAGAGTCCTCGCCTGCCCGCGAGGCATTTTCCCAGGCCGCCGTGGCAAGGGATGACATCTCTACTGCATTTGCGGTGCAGCGAGACATCTCTTCTGCTTCTGCGATGTGGTCGGACCAGTGTGCTGCATCGACAGCGCGGCAGGTCCTCCGAGCTGCTTCAGCGGCGCGGCGGGACCTCTCTGCTGCTACGGTCATGTGGTGGGACGTGTTGGCTGCTATTGCGGCAAGGCGGGACATCTCTTGTGCTCCCGCTTCTAGGCTCGCCTCCCCCTGGTCACAATCTCTCAACCCAGAACTCACGCTGGCCATCGCGGGCGCAAGGGAACGATGATGAATGACTTGTTTGTTTTTGACTTTTTGTGGATGAGGAGTTGAGGAGGAATGTGCAGTCATCTTGGAGTAGTAGTATTTATAATTGTGTAGTAATACACTCCTAAGTGGGAAACCGTTTAGGTTTTGATCGGTGTGAACAGGTTTGCAATTTGGAATGTGACGGGAAGCATGCTCAAAATTTACTGACGGTTATAAGTGCAGCACTATTCCCGGAAGGCGTAACGTGGGCATGTACACCTTCTCGGCCGCGTATGTGGCGTTTGCACCATAGGGTGCACCGCAATAGGCAATGTCAGCACACTTCTTTTAATTAGAATGGGTGTGCCCGTCTAGCACACACACGTTGATCTATCTAACTGTTTCAGTTTGTTGTGGCTAATTCGCAAACAATTCATCCATGTGAAGTGTATGCCATCAATCGCGGACACTTTGATCTGGCTTACCCGTTTCTGTTCTGTTGCCTAACCGCAAACAGTTAATCCTTCTGAAGCATATGCCCTCAATCACACACACCTTGATCTAGCTAACTGTTTCTTTTGTGTTGCCTAATCACAAACATTTCATCCGAGTGAACCATATGCTGTATATCGCACACACCTTCATCTAGCTGCCCGTTTCTTTTGTGTTGCCTAATCACAAACAGTTCATCTGAGTGAACCGTATGCTCTATATCGCACACGCCTTCATCAGGCTTCCCGTTTCTTTTGTTCCGCCTCATCGCGAACCGTATGCCTTGGATCGCACACGCAACTAAAATCTGAACCGTGTTTGATGCATCCTCAATCGCAAACATTTTCACCTTTTTTGACGGTTTTCATACAACACCGTTTGCGATTATGGCATCGCACATAGTTTCTCGAAGGGTCTCTGATTGTAGTGTCGCGTTCACAGCATCCTGCAGTAGTGTATATTTGCTTGCTGTTAAGCCTTTAATAGCGAGCATATGCCTCTTTTAAAGTTTTTTGATTGTTCGGTTGTTTGTAGTTAGGATATGTCCAGTTTCAAATGCTATCTTTGGTTGTTCGTAGTATGCCTTGTTTGTTCCAATTATTCACAATGTGATGTTTTATATGTGCAAGTATGAACTGTGCAGTTCAATTTCATCAGTACCAGTTTCAACAATACCACTATGAATGACTACATTTTCTTGCTCCATCTTGTAGTTAACACGCCTTTCCATTTTTATTTAACAATAACCAATGCACTTAGACTGGCACAATACCAGCTTGAATGACTATTTTTGCTTGCTGTTAAATGTTAGGCTTGTTGCAGTTAGCACACCTTTCCACTTGTTTTTCTTTACTAGCGTGCTTAAACCTGCACACTGAAGCAATCTTTTGGAGATTATTTTGTCTGCCATCGATAATTTTGGTTGATGTTTTGCCTGTGGTGCTTAACATGCTTCTTGATGTACCAACACAAGACAATTTTGGGAATGATTGTTGTTTTCCATTGAGGTTAGTTTCATCCCATGGCTTATATCTGTTCACTGTTCAGGATATCGATAGCTGGTACCATATAGGCCAGCGGCTGATAAGGGACTAATCGGTGAATCAGACTTTTAACTGAATATATCTGCAACCCATTTATCGTTAGGTTAACTAGGGCCATATGTAATATATATCTGAGGATACATAGCAACATGCACTGTACTTAATGTCTAAATATGCAATCCTAGGCTACATAGCAACAAGGAAGAGTGTTACATTAATGTTCTAATGATGTCTATATATACGTAGAAGAGTAGCAGCAGCAACAACAACAACACAACCCTATTTGGATACTCAACTTAGCTAAAGGTTAGAGTTAGTTTCTAGCTCATGACTAACCCTGAACTAACTCCATCCAAAGAGTTGTTTGGATGGTAGGGTTAGATTGACAATAAATGCACTAGGAGAACTAGCTCCAATTAGCACCTCTTGGGTTGGATAGTTTTTTTGGGTGGGTTATAGATGCAACTAGCTCAAACGAGCCCTCGTGTTTAGATATACTTTAGGGCTATTTGAGCCCAAACTAGCTCAAATAACTGTAACCCATGGATACAACAGCAGTTAATCAGCCAATAATTTGTAAGAATGCATTAAACTCCTTCCGGCCCATAATATAAGATGTTAATCATCTAATATGTGAGTATATTGGATGTTATACTCCCTCCGTTCCTAAATATTTGTCTTTTTAGAGATTTCAAATGGACTACCACATACGGATGTACATAGACATATTATAAAAGAGTGTTGTACTACATCATTGTGCAATTGCTGTTTAGCTTCTAATATTAACTTGGTGCTTTTAGGTACATATGTCATTGGTAAAGATCCGCGCTTCAACCCTTTCTACGTATGGGGCAATGAGATATCAATGTACCAGCATCAAGTGAGGAAGCTAATAAAGATTGCTAGTAAAATGGGTCCAAAGATGGCAATTAAACTATTTGTTTACACTTTATCCAAGACAACAACGAACTACAGGATGGTAAGTAAGAAATCTGCAACCTTCTTTTTACTGCCCATAATGAGTTGTGTTAGATGACAATATTTGAATCTTTTTCCATTGCAGTGGTTGCCAAAGTAGTTTACTCAAAATTACCTCTCAAACTACATGATTGGTGGGCATGCAAAGGTTAAAGTATTTCTACCAGAACACGAGGATTATCTAGATGTTTTCATGAAGACCGTGAAGGATGGGCGGTCGGCCATCACAAGGGGTTGGACTAGAGTCGTGCGTGCCTTCTGCATGGAGGAGGGCACAATATGGGCATTCCGCTTCACCTTGTTTAGCAACCAGAATATATTTCACATCTTTCTTTACCATATTTAATAGTACAAGTATACAATTGTGGTTCATCATTCTTTATTTGGTTCTTATGTAATTCTTGAACATATGTACCTATGAACCGAATAATGCATTGGTTGTTTGAACCTGATGGATATGAATAAAGCTGTAGCATACATTCAAATTCAAATTCAAATCCGGTACAATTTGAAATAGCAGAAATTAAATTACGGTGAAATTACGCTCTCCAGGTTGTTATGGCACACACGGTTAGTAAAACACAAATGTTTGCGATATACACCATAATCCGAGACGGTTCATAGAGAGGAAACATGTGCAAGCATGCACACAGTTGCCGTTTGCAAAGCGTGTGCGATGTCAGACAATATCACAAACGGTGTGGGAAAACTAAATGTTTGTGTTAGTTGCCTTATCGTACACGATTCGCAACCATGAACTATTTTTGATGAAGTATGCATCGTAAGCATTGCACCACAGAATAGCGTGTGCGATAGTTGTCGTGTACGACGATGTTACGACTGTCCGATGTCTCGTAATCCTGTCCGACACTCACACGACAAGTAGCTAATCTTCTTAATAGTGAAGCGTTTGTGATGGCTTTCTCTGGTCGTGCATCATACACGTTCTATAATAGTGAACTGTTTGTGATGGGATGCACATCATAAACGTAGCACCATAGAATACCAACTGCGATGGCAATGTGAGCAAAAACGAGTAGGAGTACTGTAGGGTCCCTATCCCCAACGGTTTCTAGGTCATGTGGGAAGGACACCCCTATCGCCATCACTCACTAGGCAACGGTTCCAAATGAGGTCGCGGAAAGGGGTTAAAAACCGTTTGTATAGCACCACGCGCATTAGTGAGTCCAGAACCACCAGATCCAATCTAGACACCATCTCAGATGGGGTTCACCACCTCCATTGGTGCATCTTCGATGATGCGTGAGTTGTTCTTTGTAGAGCTTCGGGTCCGTAGTTAGTAGCTAGATGGCTTCCTCTCTCTCGCTGAATTATCAGTACAATGGTCTCTTGGAGATCCATATGATGTAACTCTTTTTGCGGTGTGTTTGTTGGGATCGGATTAACTTTGAGTTTATGGTCACATCTATCTATTTATATCCATGAAAGTATTTGAGTTTCTTTGATCTCTTTTATGCTTGATTGCTTATAGCCTCGTATTTCCTCTCTGATATTTGGGTTTTGTCGTGGAAGTGTCACACCAGATGTCCTCATGGAAGGACTTAGTTGTGGAGCCATTGCGACGAGGTTAGCTTAAAGGGGTTAAACGGGACAAAGGACACGGAGAGTTTATACTGGTTTGGCCCCTTGCGGTGAAGCTAAAGGCCTACACCAGTTGAGGTGGTATTGCTAGGGTTTCGATTACCAGGGAGCAAACACGCTTTGCCTGGCTCTCGATTTGATTTTCCTCGCCCTAAGCCGCTGCCGGGTCGTCCCCTTATATACACGGGTTGACGCTCTGTGGCCTACAGAGTCCCGGTCGGCTCATACAACATGTCCGGCTCAGTGATGTACCTTACATGCCTTATATCACAAGTCAACTCATACATGGCGGTTTACACTTACGGGCCTTAAGCCATCTCTGGGCTTGGACCTCTTACCGGCCTATCTATGAACCGCCGTCTGGTATACTCTTGGGCTTCATGGATGAACCGCCATTGTGGTTGACCCGGCCCCTCCTGGGTGGGTCATACCTGATAGTCATATCCCCAACATTAGGCCCCAGGTTGGTTTGAACTTGTCCCGGTCAATATTCAACACTTAGAAAAAAATCCTTCTTCCTCTGTTGTGAAACACTGTAACCAGCAATGACATCATCTCCGGAAATTTCGGAAACCCGCCACAACGTCATCTTTAACGGATCTTTTATCCTTAATGACCTTCCGAAAATCGAGGCGTTCAATTAGTTGGATAATCATCATTTGGCCTCCTTGTTTTTCATGCATGTCTGTTACTCTTTTCCTTATAAGTAGGGTCAAACCACCCCTTTCTCATTCTCCTCTCGCCTTCACGTCTTCTTCTTCCTCGTGACGCACCAGCCTACATGAGCTCCGCCACCGTCGACCTCCGTCCTCTTCATCAACTCCGGCCGCTGCATCACCCTGAACAGTCCAGAAATGCCGCAACACTCCTCCGCTGTCAGCTAGCATCGGTAAGTCTTCCCTTTTCTTTTTCATGGATCTCTTCTTTAGGGTTTTGGTGTTCGTCGGTGTTCATCGCTGCTCCTCCTTCTCCTTGCTAGATCGTGTAGTTTTGATCTGGAAATAATGTAGGTCCTGTGCAGTAGCAATTTTAGCACCCACTTTTGATATTAAAACAAATCCTCATCACGACGGATCTCCTCTAGGGCACCTCCACTTTTCTGCTGCCGCCTCTGTAGGTTTAGATTTTATCTCCTTTTTCTGAACAACTGTAGATCCGAATTTATAGCTTTAATCTATGGAACATGTTTGTCCCAACACTTAACAAATTTTGCTCTTGTTAGATCTTAAATATCTTAGTCATGGCGGCTTACTTTACCGGTTTACTTATTACTTCATATATCACCAGCCCTCACTTAAGCCGCCATTCTGAATGTACACTGCAATTGTTAACTTGTGATTTCACCAACTGACTTGAACCAGCAAATTAATCCCTTCTTTAGGTTGTCCTTCTTTCACAATGCCACCAAAGACAGTTACCACATGTAACTGGGTTCCTTCCATCATTACTGAGGGTACTTTGAAAGATTTTGTCAAGGTTGGATATCTACCAGAGAAGAGTGTCATGCATTACCGCGCTCCTAACCCGGGCAAAAAGAGACCTCTGCCAAAAGAAGGTGAAGTCATTGTATTCACTGACCATATGAACCCGGGCTTCTCACCGCCCAGCTCTAAGTTCTTTCAAGATGTTCTGCACTTCTTCAAACTCCATCCGCAAGACATTGAACCCAACCCGTGTCAAACATCTGTAACTTTCAAGTTTTCTGTGAAGTATACCTTCAAGAAGAGCCTAGTGTTGTGCTTTTCAGGGAATACTTCTATCTGAACCGACAAAATGAGTTCACAAACAGGCCCATCTTGGAACTTCGTGGAATTTCAATTCAACGCAGAAGAGACGCTATCTTCCCTCAAGCAGCTCTACCGTGTCACCCCAAGGACTGGAATCAGACATGGTTCTATTGTAAAGATATCTCGCCGTTTGATGAAAATCCATTGCCGGGTTATCGTGCTGAATGTCTTGACTCAAATTATCAAGTCCCTGAGAAACTTACCTCCACTGAACATAAGAAAATTGCCCCTACTATCAGAAAAGTCCAAGCCCTGCTAGGAAATGGTTTAGCCGGAGTTGATTTGATCCGATGATGGGTCTCATGGCGGATCATACCCTTAAGCCGCCGATCTGGCTTGATGTGTACTTATACTGGAGGAACAGACGATCCATTATGCCACAGCTCTCTGCGTCTGACTGAAGAGGGCATTGTTGAAATGGCAACAACCCTGGTAAATAGTAAATTCGAAGACTACAACAAAGTGTGTCTGAACCCTTTCTGCAAGCTTAACCCGCCGCCAGATGTAAGTCTCTTGATTTCCCTTACTTTATCGCTTCGTCCAAATATTATGTGAGCTCAAGTATGTTACTCTTCCGCAGGCTAAGTCTGACTTCTGGAAGGCAAAATGTGATCACGAAGCCGCCAAAAAGGCTAGAGCTACCGCAAAAGACGCTAGAAAGACCAGCAGGAAACCTAAGAAGAAGTCAAGCACCTCTGACATGTTTAAGCTGGATGACACTTCTGAGTCAGAGGTAGCCCTTGATTCTCTTGGCTTGTTTTCAACCATCTTATTGGCATTGACTATTACCAAGATGATACTGGAACCAACCAAGCAGTTGAAGAAGAGGTAACTATTATTTCCTCTGACTCAGAACCTTTGCCAAGGTAGAAACTTCAGCGAGTAACCCAGAAAGTAAGGTTTTCACACCCCTTGGCTTATTTAGATCCTCACTTTCTTTTGAAATGATAGCAACATGAGAGCCACCGCCAGACCCGGACCAGTGAAGGTGAAGATTTATCCTCCGGTTTACCAAACACTCCTTGAAAACGCCAAAATGAGGTTCTTTTTAACCTTAACTCTTTTATTTACTGGCAGGTTTCTTTTGTTAGCCACTCAATTCCTTCGATTCAATCTTGCAGGAGATTTCCCGTTCTTCTTCTGGCAACTCATCTCAGACTCACTTGCCGGCTTTCAAGACTGCCCCTGGGTAAGAATAATTACCTTTCTGTACCTTTATATCCTCACCATTATGCTGACTTGCCGAATTCTTTTAGCGGTGAAGCAAAACCCATCAAGAAAGCGAAGGTGAGAAAACCGGCTGAAGACCCTAAAGCTGCTGAACCAGAGTAGCAAGCTTCTGCACCAGAATCCTCTGAACAACCAGAAGATCCTGCTTCCAACACTCAACCTGAGATGCCTGAGTTGTCTGTTGATGAAACCAACATTGACTCGTCAACTACTGAACCGTCAAGCTCGCTTAACCCGCTAGAGACTCCTGCTGAGGACATTCTGATCACTGGTACTCGCTTTACTGAACCGAGGAATCCAACTATATTAGCCAGACATTCTGCCAAACAAGAAGTCATGGAGAGATGGAAAGTGAGGTTTGATGTCTCCCACTATGCTCAGTTGAGTAATAGTGAAGTATTATCTGGTTATCTCAATCAAGTACACTCCAACCATGACTTGGAAATTGAGATGGTTAAACATATGCATTAGAAGTATGAGGTATGTGATCCGGCTTACATAAGTTAGATATCTTGCCAGCCCCCAAGTCTTCTTATTATGATAAGATTGAATAATCTATAGACTTAAATAACTTATAAGCTTCTGTCCTAGACTCCCTCCAAGTCCGGTTTAAAATTAAACCGAATGCTGAAAATAGCATAATTTTGCATTTGTAGTCCCCAAGGGCTGGTTTAATCAGTATGAATGAGTCGTTCTTATTGATCAATGTGTAAAAGAACAGAACTTAACTGCCTTGCCCCCATGAGTCGGCAGAGACTGTTTACAGCACTCCCGACTCATCATTAGGAAGATACAAGCAATATGCATGAGCCCCCAAGTGCCAAGTGTTGTTGCTTGCAAAGCGCTTGGGACTTTAAGTTATAAAAGGTGTTTTCATTGAAAAATTGCTTTGATAGACATTAGCCCCCAAGTGCCAAGTGTTGTTGCTTGCAAAGCGCTTGTGACTTATATTGTTGTAATCCACCATGAAGTATATTTGATAAATCTGTGCTGCATGCAGGCTGCTACCACTAATTTGGAAACTCAACTGAACGATGCCAAGACCCAGCTGGCGGCTCAGGAAACTGAGACCCGGAAAGCTGAATCAAAATTCTAGTTTAGTGTGTCTGGGTCGGAAAAATTGAAGACCAGTTTTACTGCGGATAAAAAGGCTTGGGCTGAAGAAAAGACTACCTTGATACAACGCGCTGAGAAGGCAGAGGCGGCTCTTCAGGAGGCTACCACTGAACTCACCGGTTTAAAACACCGTGTGTCTCAGATGGTTTCTGCTATTTTCGGTGAGTCGCCCTATTATTTATCCAAAGTATTGTCGTCGTAATGTAAGCCGCCATTTTAACCAATCTATGACTTACTCAGGTCCCAGAAGCAGCAACCTTAGCCAAGATATGCTTGTGAAGCTCAAGGAGGTTTATACTCTTGTTGAGAAATTATATACTAGAGCTCAACGTACATTGGCTACCATCTCCCCGGCTAATCAAGGACCCAATCTGTTAAGCGATGTGCTGAAGAAATTATCCATCATGCCCACCAGAATCCAAGAAATAAAGCGGTCTTGTGCAAGAGCCGGCGCTGTGATGGCCTTGAGCCATGCCAAAGCGTGGGTGCCGGAATTAGACCCGGCAGATGTGGCCAGTGGGTATCCTAGCTTAAAGGAAGACGGAACCTCTTTCAATCAGCAAGACTTTGCTGCCTGTGTCAAAGAGATTTGTCCTCATGTAATAGTCATTGCTGAAGAGAACAATCTTTCCAAATACCAGCCGGCTTACGATGCGGATAATCAAAAGATGCATACGCTTGCGTACAAAGTGATGGACTTAGTTCCGCCGATTCATAAGCACACCTTTGCCCCTGATATTGACCCATCCAATCTAATTGATGACGAAGCTGAATTCTTCACCTTGCGTGGCTTTGACTGGTCGAAACCAAACTTCCAGACGGCGGATGAGCAAGAAGAACCGGCAAGGGATGAACCGGAGGCCTCCCGTCAGCAAGACCAAGAAGAGTGAACCGCCAGGCAGGTTAAAGACTTAAGCTTTGACAAAACACTTGACCTCATGTTGGCTCATGGAGCTATGTAATAGGATAGTTAAAACTTGAATTGGCCATGCCATCACGCACGTTTTCTGCTTTCCGTAACACTGATGATCCATCGGTTTAAAAAAACCACTCTTTGTATGATAGTCTTTGAATTATTATGATCCTGCACACAAAGAAAACACAAGGGCCCTAGCGGCTTACCGCCAGGCGGGTCATGATACCCAACTAAAGCCGCTGGGGACGAATAGTCCATGACTAGGGTTAGTCTGATAACTGCTAAGTAAAATAACATACCTGTGATATATACTTAAACTGCCGGCTTATCAGCTTCGTGCAATTTAAAGGTGTGAGAACTATAACTTCACCCATGGTATTCATTATGCTTTGGCGATGTAGAGTCTGTCCTCCCGACGGGTTGTATAAACCCAAAACGTGCTTCCAATGTAAGCCGTAAACAGGGCAGGTGGGCCCGACTTATAAAAAACCAAAAAGCTACGAAAAAACTCAAACATGAATAAGAAAACAAAAGAAATTCAAGGCTTTTGTAGACTGTCAAATTAAAGTGTCATCTTCAATGAAACTAGCCGGAGCCATTGGATTGTTCATGCTACCGTGATCCGGACTCATAGTGTGCCCAATCGACATTTGAACGCTAGATAAGCCTGGTCTTGCTCAAAGACTTATGAGGAGTACGTGGGGCCGGAGTGACGGTATCATGGGCCGATTTATCCAAGTTTCAAGGAAGGCGGCTTATGAAGCCTGGATCCATCTGACTGTGTAAACCGTACTCTTGCAAGACAAGCCGCTGTGTGAACCTTAATCAAGCTCAGATCTTGGTCGAATACGCCATAAAGACTGATCGTTAAGAGTTCGGCGGGTCAATCAGGATGAACTGATGGAGTTGAAGTAGATGGTGTTACAGGTAGGATGACCTGGTCAGAGTTTGTTCTCTTTGGTCGAATACGCCTATGTTTGAACAAACCTGGTCAAGAGGGTAGTAATGCTATGTTCTCTTCGGTCGAATACGCCTATGTTTGAATAGGAAGCCCCCAAGTGACATACTTACAAACGTGGCGTTGAGCCGATCAAGAGGGTACCGACAGCTATATATGTTCTCTTTGGTGAATACACCTATGTTTGAATAGGAAGCCCCCAAGTGACCCTATAACCTTTTGGCCTTGCACCGATCACGTGGGTACTGACAGCTATGCTCGATGAGAAGGAAGCCCCCAAGTGATCATATAAGTTTTGGCATTGAGCCTGATCAAGAGGGTACTGACAGTTATGCTCAATGAGCAGGAAGCCCCCAAGTGATCATATAAGCTTTGGCATTGTGCCAACCAAGAGGGTACCGACAGCTATGCTCAATGAGCAGGAAGCCCCCAAGTGATCACCAGGGACCTATGTTTGAGCTATGCTATGCATCCAACTCTCGTTGGTCCTGGAAGTTGTGGGCGTCAAGCCTCTTAAATGATGATAAAGACTTAGCTTTGAATAAGTAAAATGACAGAGGCCCTGAGTTGTCAGGGATGCCGGCTTTATTATACTGCTTATAATATATACATCACGAGAGCCGGAGGCTCCAGTATAGTAGGGCCGAAGATGAGCAATGTTCCACGGCCGACGGGTCTCCTCCTCCGATGTGCGTGAGTCCTTGTTGTCTCAAACGTCGATAAGGTAGTATGACCCATTATGTAGATTCTTGCTGACCACAAAAGGTCCTTCCCAAGGTGGTGATAACTTGTGCATATCTGTCTGATCTTGGATGAGCCGGAGCACTAAGTCGCCTTCTTGAAAGGTTCTGGTTTTGACCCGGTGGCTGCGATAATGCCATAGGTATTGCTGGTAAATCATCGAACGAGCCGCCATGAGGTCATGCCCCTCATCCAATAAGTCAAGTGCATCTTGACGCGCCTTTTCATTGTCGGCCTCAACATATGCCGCCACCCGGGGTGAATCCTGACAGATGTCACTAGGGAGAACTGCCTCTGCCCCATAAACCATGAAGAAGGGTGTGTAACCCGTAGACCTATTGGGGGTTGTGTTGATGCTCCATAACACTAAAGGTAACTCCTCCACCCAACAACCCGGCGTTCTTTGTAAAGGAACCATAAGTCGGGGCTTGATACCTCGCAGAATTTCCTGATTTGCTCATTCTACTTGCCCATTGGATTGAGGGTGAGCTACAGAGGAAACATCAAGCCGGATATGCTCCCGTTGACAAAATTCTTCCATAGAACCTTTAGAAAGATTAGTCCCATTATCTGTTATGATGCTATACGGAAAGCCAAAACGGAAGATCACCTTCTTCATGAATTGAACCGCCATTGCCGCATCACATTTACTAACCGGCTCTGCTTCAATCCACTTAGTAAATTTATCAACCGCGACCAAGAGGTGGGTCTTCTTATCCTTGGACCTTTTGAAAGGCCCAACCATATCAAGCCCCCAAGTTGCAAATGGCCAAGTAATTGGAATCATCCTCAACTTGAGCCGGCACATGAGCTCGTCGTGCAAATTTCTGACAGCCATCACATCTGCTTACCAAATCCTCAGCATTAGCATGAGCCGTTAGCCAATAAAACCCATGATGGAAAGCCTTGGCTACCAGACATTTAGAGCCGACGTGATGGCCACAATCTCCTTCGTGGATTTCTCGTAAAATCTCAAAACCTTCTTCAGGAGAGACGTAACGTTGAAACACTCCTATAACGTTGTGATGGTGCAACTCTCCATTGACAATCATCATTGACTTAGACCGCCGAGTTATCTGCCTGGCCAAGACCTCATCCACTGGCAACTCACCTCGGGTCATGTAAGCCAAATACGGAACCGTCCAATCAGGAATAGCATGGAGAGCCGCCACCAACTGCGCTTCTGGATCAGGAACAGCAAGGTCCTCCTCTGAAGGTACTTTCACAGACGGGTTAAGCAGAATATCCAAAAACGTATTGGGCGGCGCCGACTTATGCTGAGATCCTAGCCGGCTTAAGGTATTAGCTGCCTCGTTCTTCTGGCGATCAATATGTTCAAGTTGGTAACCCTTGAAATGACCAGCAATGGCATCAACCTCCCGGCAATAAGCCGCCATAAGAGGATCCTTGGAATCCCAAGTGCTAGAAACTTGCTGAGCCACCAGATCTGAATCGCCAAAACACCTCACCCGGATTAAGATCATCTCCTTAGCCATCTGAAGACCATGGAGTAAGGCCTCATACTCTGCTGCATTGTTAGTACAGGGGAACATTAATCGAAGAACATAGGGAAACTTGTCACCTCGTGGGGAAGTCAAAACAACTCCAGGCCCCGAGCCCTCTAGCTGTTTGGATCCATCAAAGTGGATAGTCCAATATGTATTATTCGGCTTTTCCTCAGGCGTCCGCAACTCTGTCCAATCATTGATGAAATCCAGCAGCACTTGGGACTTGATGGCCGTGCGTGGCACATACTTTAAACCGTGAGGACCGAGCTCAATGGCCCATTTAGCAACCCGACATGTGGCTTCTCTGTTTTGAATGATATCTCCTAAAGGAGCAGAACTTACCACAGTGATAGGATGACCTTGAAAATATTGCTTAAGCTTCCGACTTGCCATAAAAATGCCATATACAAGCTTTTGCCAGTGTGGATATCTCTGTTTGGACTCGATAAGCACCTCACTGATATAATAAACCGGCCGTTGAACCGGATATTCCTTGTTTGCCTCCTTCCTTTCCACCACAATAGCTACACTGACGGCCCGGCTATTAGCAGCCACATATAATAATAAAGGCTCCTTATCAATAGGGGCAGCAAGCATGGGCGGCTCAGCCAGCTGTTTCTTCAGATCCTCAAACGCTTGATTAGCAGCATCACTCCAAACAAAGTGATATGTCTTCTTCATCATCTGATAAAGAGGAATAGCCTTCTCCCCCAGCCGGCTTATGAACCGTCTCAGAGCTGCAATACGACCCGCCAAACGCTGAACATCATTAACACACGTCAGTTTAGCCAATGAAGTAATGGCTTTGATCTTCTCCGGGTTAGCTTCAATGCCTTTGTTAGAAACCAAAAATCCCAAGAGCTTGCCTGCTGGCACAACAAAGACACATTTGGACGGGTTAAGCATCATCTTGTAGACCCGGAGATTGTCAAATGTCTCTTTCAAATCCTTAATCAAAGTTTCTTTCTCTCTTGACTTCACCACAGTGTCATCTACATAAGCATGAACATTGCTCCCTATCTGATTGTGAAGGCAATTCTATACACACCACTGATAAGTCGCCTGGGCGCTCTTAACCCCAAAAGGCATAGACACATAGAAGAAGGCTCCAAATGGAGTAATGAAAGTTGTCTTCTCCTGGTCCTTAACTGCCATTTTGATCTGATGATAACCAGAATAAGCATCCAAAAAGCTCAAACACTCACAACCCGCCGTAGCATCAATGATTTGATCAATGCGAGGAAGAGCAAATGGATCAGCCGGACAAGCTTTGTTTAAGTTCGTGTAATCCACACACATTCGCCAAGTGTCGTTCTTTTTGAGTACCAACACTGGATTAGCCAACCACTCAGGATGAAAAACTTCAATGATAAACCCGGCCGCCAAAAGCCGGGCCACTTCCTCACCAATGGCCTTGCGCCTCTCCTTGTTAAACCGGTGAAGAAATTGCTTGACCGGTTTAAACTTCGGATCAATATTAAGAGTGTGCTCAGCGAGTTCTCTCGGTACACCCGACATGTCAGAAGGCTTCCATGCAAAGATGTCCCGGTTCTCATGGATGAACTCGATGAGCGTGCTTTCCTATTTCGGATCTAGATTAGCGCTGATGCTGAACTATTTAGATGAGTCTCCAGGGGTGAAATCAACCAGTTTAGTATCGTCCCCCGATTTAAACTTTAATGAAGGATCATGCTCTGTGGTTGGCTTCTTCAAGGACGCCATGTCTGCCGGGTCAAAATTGTCTTTGTAAAATTTCAGCTCCCCCATTGCACAAACTGATTCAGCATAAGCCGCATCACCTTCCTCACATTCTAGGGCCACCTTGCAACTCCCATGCACTGTGATGGTGCCCTTATAACCCGACATTTTAAGCTGCAAGTAGACATAACAGGGCCTCGCGATGAACTTAGCATAAGCCGGGCGCCCAAACGGAGCATGATAAGGGCTTTTGATCTTGACCACTTTGAAGGTTAACGTCTCAGACCTGGAATCATGCTCATCTCCAAAGGCCACTTCCAATGAAATCTTACCCACTGGGTAGGTTGATTTACCTGGCACGACACCATGGAAGACAGTGTTTGACGGCTTAAGATTCTTATCTGTCAGTCCCATGCATCGGAAGGTCTCAATATAGGATGTTAATGCTGCTACCTCCATCCATGAGCACCTTAGTAAACTTATAACCTCCCACTTGAGGCGCCACTACTAAAGCCAGATGACCCGGATTATCGACCCCGGGCGGATGATCCTCTCGACTCCACACAATAAGCTACTCTGACCATCATAGATAACGCAGCACCGCCGGCTCAATTGCGTTCACGGCCCTCCTATGAAGTTTCTGGCCCCGCTTACATAAGCTAGTGGTGAAGACATGATACTGTCCACTATTCAATTATTTTGGATTGCTCTAATAACCGGACTACTGCTGTTGATTCCCCTGACTATTCTACTGATTGTAACCACCCTGGTTACCGTGACCTTCAAATCCGGAACTTGAGCCGCCGCCTCCATGACCCAGACCATGAGAGTCGGACCCTGATCCGCCATTTGGGCCATGGTGGCGCTCGATGGATTCCCGAAAGCTTCTCATTATGCTGCAATCCTTCCACGAATGAGTAGCCAGTTTATGATCCGTGCCATGTTTTAGACACGGCTGGTTTAACATTGCTTCAAGGTCGAATCCTGCCCTCAGAGTCGGCAGCCCCTGCGCCCCCTACAGCGCTAGTCGTTATTGCGTGCACCTGTGTTAGCCACAAAGTCATCAGCCTTGCGCTTACCGTTGCCACCCTGACTGGCAGAGTTGTACTGTTGTCCCTTCATGCCATTACTCTTCTTTCCCTTTCCCGATCTCTCATCCTCTGAATCGGGGTCCTTGGTACCATCAGAGTCGGCATACTTAACTAGATCCGCCATCAGCTCCCCCATGTCGTTGCAATGACGCTTGAGCCGCCCAAGCTTCTGCTTGAGTGGAATGAACCGGCAATTTTTCTCCAACATCAGAACTGTTGAGCCGACGTTGATGTTATCTGAAGAATGTATGATGGTTGAGACCCGGCGCACCCAGCTGGTCGTGGACTCGCCTTCAGCCTGAACGCAAGAAACCGGATCCAGAATCGACATAGGTTGCTTGCACGTGTCTTTTAAATTATGAATAAACCGGGCCTTCAGCTCCGCCCATGATGCGATGGAATTAGCCAGCAATCCCTTCAACTAGGTACAAGTCGTCCCTTCTAACATCATGGTGAAGTACTTGGCGTAAGCAGCTTCACTAACATCCAGCATCTCCATGGCCATCTCATAAATCTCCACCCATGCCTCAGGAGGTTGATCGGCTGTGTAATTAGGCTCCTTATGAGGGCCTTTGAAGTCCTTGGGCAGACGCTCGTTTCGTATAGCTGCCGTTAGACACGGCACACCGAAAGCCTTGGAAGTCACTCCTGCCTCAATAGAAGCCGTCGGGTAAATCGACGCGTGTTGATGAGCCGCCAGCTCAGCCTCCCGACGTGCTCTGGCCTGGTCCACCAAATCTTATGCATTGGCTCCATTGCGTGCCAGGTCATGAGGTTGGTTACGGCGCCTTTCAGTACTTGAGACCGCTGGCGAGTCAATGTGCCTGTTGTAGCTCCGGCTCGGACGAGGGGTCTCATGAATCCGATCACGATTGTAAGAAAAAGCCCGCTACTGCACCAGAGCTGTTTGAAGAAGCTCCCTGGCCCTTCGGGTTTCAACCACTGCTGGAGTTTCACCCTCATCGGGCAGAGCCGCCAATTGTGTAGCTGCAACAATCATGTTGTCTAGAGGGGTGGAGTAATGACCCGGCGGTGTCATCACATGCCGAGGTGGAGTGCTGTTCATACGTGGCTGGCCGGGCGGTTCAACTATTCGGTTCACCATCGGCGGGTTACTGGCCCCAGCTCCAGGGGTGTTGAAGAGGTCCCTTGACTCATAAACCCAGGGCAAACAACTCTATTGCTTCCTCCTTAAGACTTCATGTGAGGCGTTCTAATCTACCCTAAGCCGATATGAATCTGCTTGAATCTGTTGTGCTTGGGCATCCAAAACTGCTTGTTCTGCGGCCATCCTAGCGTTCTCTGTCGCTAAGTCTGCCTTAGCTTGCACTATTCCATCATGTAATTTAGCCACTTCTAGCTTCTGTTGCTCCTTGTTTTCCGGGGTTACCTTAACCTCCATCAGAGTCACCAGAGCATCCAGTAGATCTGTTAAGACTTGAGCCGGCAGGCGAGCTGAACCACTAACCCCAGCTGCCATGATCGCAGCTGCACCAGAAGTTATAGTCGCAACAGCTATCAAGCCAAGAACTGTCTGTGTGCCAGCCATGAAGATCGCCACCCTGTTTGGCGGCTCACGAGGGTCCAGAATACTATCACCATCGGAACAGCCCCAAGCCTTCCATCCTATAGCTGATACATTGAATTGGTCTTGCCCGTGGACTCACCATCAGAGCAGATCTTCCTCTCACCACCAGAGACAGAGCCTTCCAATTTAGCCCCATGGGTGAACCCAACAAAGACATGCCTTACGGCCGGCTAAGCCGGGGCGGGTCATGCACCCTGAGCCGTCTCGATGATGTCGGTGCAGAAGTCCGGCTCAGGGCCCGGCTCACCGATCTTGCCGATGAAGACGTGGATTCCGCTGATGGGGACCCGGTACCCGTACTCGATTGAGCCGGCCTCGGGGCCCTAGCCTACATTGTCGATGTAGAGCTTGCCGCGATGACACTTGGTCATCCAGCCCACAGCATATCCCTTGAGTCCTTTGAAGTTTCCCTTTAAGAACTGGCCCCACGGTGGGCGCCAACTATCGTGGAAGTGTCATGACAGATGTCCTCATGGAAGGACTTAGTTGTGGAGCCATTGCGACAAGGTTAGCTTAAAGGGGTTAAACGGGACAAAGGACACGGAGAGTTTATACTGGTTCGGCCCCTTGCGGTGAAGGTAAAGGCCTACTCCAGTTGAGGTGGTATTGCTAGGGTTTTGATTACCAGGGAGCAAACACGCTTTGCCTTGCTCTCGATTTGATGTTTCTTGCCCTAAGCCGCTGCCGGGTCGTCCCCTTATATACACGGGTTGACGCCCTGCGGCCTACAGAGTCCCGACCGGCTCAACAACGCGTCCGGCTCGGTGACGTACCTTACATGCCTTATATTACAAGTCTACTCATACATGGCGATTTACACTTACGGGCCTTAAGCCATCTCTGGGCTTGGGCCTCTTACCGACCTATCTATGAACTACCATCTGGTATACTCTTGGGCTTCATGGATGAACCACCATTGTGGTTGACCCGGCCCCTCCTGGGTGGGTCATACCTGATAGTCATATCCCAACAGGTTTTGTTTGGCCAACTTGATCTATTTATCTTGCAAAGGGAAGAGGTGCTTTGTAGTTGGTTCGATCTTACGGTGCTTGATCCCAGTGACAGAAGGGGAATCGACACGTATGTATCGTTGCTATTAAGGATAAAACGATGGGGTCTATCTCTACATAGATAGATCTTGTCTACATCATGTCATCATTCTTATTGCATTACTCCGTTTCTCCATGCACTTAATACACTAGATGCATGCTGGATAGCGGTCGATGTGTGAAGTAATAGTAGTAGATGCAGGCAGGAGCCGGTCTACTAATCTTGGATGTGATGCCTACGTAATGATCATTGCCTGGATATCATCATGATTATTTGAAGTTCTATCAATTGCCCAATAGTAATTTGTTTACCCACCGTTTGCTATTTTTCTCGAGAGAAGCCACTAGTGAAACCTACGGCCCCCGAGTCTCTTTCTCATACTATTTTCCTTTGCGATATATTTTCCTTTGCTTTTATTTTTGGATCTATTAAACCAAAAATACAAAAATACCTTGCTGCCTTTTATTCTCATTTATTTTATTTGGCATTCGATCTATCAATCTACTACAATTTTATTCACATCCGTTTGCCCATCTTGGGGCACCGCTACCCGAAAGGGATTGACAACCCCTTTTACACGTTGGGTTGCGAGTAGTTGTTATTTGTGTGCAGGTGCTGTTTACGTTGTGTTGCTTGGTTCTCCTAATGGTTTGATAACCTTGGTCTCATAACTGAGGGAAATACCTACCGCTGCTGTGCTGCATCATCCCTTCATCTTTGGGGAAATACCAACATAGCTTCAAGCCCCATCAAAAGAAATTCCTGGCGCCGTTGCCGGGGAGGATCTTCAACATATACCAGGTTCCTAATCAAAAATCTCATCTCCTTGCAATTTACATTATTTTCCATTTGCCTCTCGTTTTCCTCTCCCCCACTTCACAAAAATTTGTCGTTTTATTCGCCCTCTTTTTCGTTCGCCTTTTTCTTGTCAGATCTCATGTTTGCTTGTGTTGCCATGTGCCTTCTATTTTCTTGCATCTTTGCTTGCTAAAAATCTATTGATATGGATACTCATCCACCTGCTAATCTTTTCAAAAGATCCAATTATGGTGAACCAATTGCTAGTGAGTCGAGTGCACTAGATTATCTTTATGAAGTTTTGCTTGAGATTCATGAACCTGAAAATTGTGATTAAGAAATTTATGAAGTGATTCATGATAGCTCCTTGAATGAAAAGCATGATTGCAATGATTTTGCTATAAATTCTATTAATGTCAATTGTGCTAATAATATGCAAAACTCCAAGCTTGGGGATGCTAATTTTGCTATGTCCACTACTTGTTGCAATGATCATGATTGGGGTGATGATTCTTATGATCTTGAAAATTTATTTATGCCTCATGATGAATATGTTTACAATAATATTAAAAGTGGGTTCGGAAGAGTGTTAACTTTAGGTAAAAATAATCCCACATATTTGGAGAGCGTTCAGTCTTGTGAATTTTTTGATAAAAGTGGGCTTGGAGAGGTCATGACTTTAGTTGATGTTAATCCCACTATCTTGGAAGATTATAGAACTTTTGTGCATGTGGATCATGAAGAGAAAATTGTATATGATAGCTATATTGTTGAACTTGATTATGATCCTACATGTAATTATTATGAGAGAGGAAAATATGGTTGTAGAAAATTTCATGTTACTAATTTACCTCTCATTATGTTGAGATTGTTATTGTGTATTTCTTCTTCCTTGCATATGTTATATATTTCTTGTCTTGATAATTTGTTTGCTTATAAAATCCCTATGCATCAGAAGTATGTTAGACTTAAATGTGTTTGTCACATGTATAATGATGCTCCCTTTGTGTTTCAATTCTTTTCTTTAATGCAAGTATCATCAAAATTATCAATGCCTAGCTAAGGGCATAAAACTACAGCGCTTGTTGGGTGGCAACCCAATGAATAAAATTTATTTTTGCTTTTTGCTTTCTATTCTTAAGTGTTTGCAAAATTATGCTACTGCTATGATTGTGTTTTTTGTGTTTTAATTAGTGTTTGTGCCAAGTAAATCCTTTAGGATCTTCTTGGGTGATAGTTGTTTGATCTTGCTGAAAAAACAGAAACTTTTGCTCTCACGAAAAGAATTCTCACTTTTTACCATAGCATGATAAAATGCCAGTTCTTTTTGCGGCAGGTTAATATACATATTGCACATGTCTTCCTAATTTTTCAGAATTTTTGGAGTTTCAGAAGTTTTAGAAATAGTCATATTGCTACAACTGTTCTGTTTTGACAGATTCTGTTTTCTTTGCGTTGTGTGCTTGTTTTGATGGCTCTATGGTTTTATTTGATGAGTTTTTGCCATAGAATAGTTGGAATACAATAGATATAATGCAAGAATAAAATATGAATTGGTTTGATACAGTGCTTATAGTAGTGATTTGCTTTCTTTTACTAACGGATCTCACGAAGGTTTTGTTGAGTTTTGTGTGATTGAAGTTTTCAAGTTTTGGGTTATCTTACGATGGATGAAGGAATAAGGAGTAAGAAGAGCCTAAGCTTGGGGATGCCCCGGCATCCCGCACTATTATCCAAAAGAGAGTAAGCAACTAAGCTTGGGGATGCCCCCGAGTGGCATCCCCTCTTTCTTCTAATGACCATCGATATTTTACTCGAAGCTATATTTTTATTCGTCACATACTATGTGTTTTGCTTGGAGCGTCTTGTATGATATGAGTCTTTGATTGTTTTATTTTGTGCTTTAAGTCTTGATTCCTTGCTGGACACACCTATTTGAGAGAGCCAAAATTATGTCATGACTTGTTAGAATTGCTCTCTATGCTTCACTTAAATTTTATGAGCTATGGACTTGCTCTAGTTCTTCACTTATATCTTTTTTAGAATGGTGTGCTTTAGTATTTTTTGAAGAAATGCTCTCTTTCTTCACTTAGATTTATTTGAGAGTTAGTAAAAATTTCAACAAATTCTCTCTTGCTTCACTTAAATTAATTTGAGAGAAAGAAAAATTATGCTCATGATCTTCACTTATATCTATTTGAGATTATCAAAAGCAACATATGAAAATTAGTTCCAAGGTGATAGATATCCAAGAAGGATATAATAAAAACTTTCATGAAGATCATTGGACAAAATAAACTTGATTCTTAGTAATAGTTTTGAGATATGATGATGTGATATGTGAGTTATGTTGATGAGTAATTATGCTTTAGTAAGAATATTAGTGCTAAGGTTTGTGATTCGCTATGCAAGCACGAAAGTCAATAATTATGCAATGAAATTATATCCTACTTGTGGTGCATTATTCGGTGTTAATTATGCTTAATGCTCGCTTATGAGATTATTCGTTTCTTGGTTGGTCGCTTCTCAATCTTTTGCTAGCCTTCATCTTGCACTAAGTATGATCACTACTTGTGCATCCAAAAACCTTTAACCCATTTTTGCCACATGAGTCCACTATATCTACCTATATGCGGTATTATTTTGCCATTCTAAGCAAATTTGTATGTGCCATCTCTAATTTTCAAACTAAACTTCTCTTTTGTGTGTTTGTTTTGCTCGCGGAGCGGTGAGGGGTGGCTAATATTTTCCATGCTAGATGTGTTATTCTCACGATGAGTGTTTATTCACTTGTCATTGCACGAGAGTAAGGCAAAGGTATTAGGGATGCCCAGTCCCGAAATGAAAAATGAATTTACTTTATGTTGTCAAATAATAAATTCCTTGGAAAGTGTTGGTATGGAAGGAAACTGTGGATATGGCTAGCCATGGAAAGTGAAAGTATGGTTGAAAAGGAATAAACTTTATTTTCTGTTTGGGAACGCCTATGATATATCTAGCATGGAAAGTGTTGGGAACTCTAAGTCATTTTCGTTGGTGTGAAGGATACACCTCCCAAAATGTTTTTATCTCTCAATTTTTCGCTTTGAGCTCTGGCACCTCTACAAATCCTTACTTCCCTTTACGAAGGGCCTTTCTTTTACTTTATGCAATTTTTGTTTTTGAATTTGAGTCTCCATCTTCTATTATAAAAGCACCAACCAGGAGGCAAAATGATCGCACTTGAGTATTGGGTGTAGCTAATATACAAGTGTGTTTCATGAATGGATCAATGATTGAGCATGATGGGCTAGGGATAACTTATTTTAGCGTTGATATTTTGAAGACATGGTTGCTTGTTGATATGCTTGAGTATTTAAGTTATCATGTCAAAACTAGACTATTGATTTGAACAATATAAAAGTCCAAATGTCCATGCTATAAAGAAAAGAAATATGATATAACATGATAGGCAGCATTCCACATCAAAAATTCTGTTTTATAACTTACCTACTCGAGGACGAGTAGGAGTTAAGCTTGGGGATGCTGATACGTCTCCAACGTATCTATAATTTTTTATTATTCCATGCTGTTATATTATCAATCTTGGATGTTTTATAATCATTTTATAGTCATTTATATCATTTTTTGGTACTAACCTATTGACATAGTGCCAAGTGCGAGTTGCTGTTTTCTGCATGTTTTTTACATCGCAGGAAATCAATACCAAATGGAGTCCAAATGCAACGAAACTTTACAGAGATGTTTTTTGGACCATAAGACACCTAATGGGCCAAGGCTGCGCCTAGGGGGGGTGGTCCGAGGAGAGCACAACCCACCAGGGCGCGCAAGGAGGCCCAGGCGCGACCTGGTGGGTTGTGCCCACCTCGGGTGCCCCCTGGACCACCTCTTTGCTATATAAATACCTCAATATTCCAGAAACCCTAGGGGAGTCGACGGAAATCAATTCCAGCCGCCACAGAGTCCAGAACCACCAGATCCAATCTAGACACCATCTCGGATGGGGTTCACCACCTCCATTGGTGCCTCTCCGATGATGTGTGAGTAGTTCTTTCTAGACCTTCGGGTTCGTAGTCAGTAGCTAGATGGCTTCCTCTCTCTCGCTGAATTCTCAATACAATGGTCTCTTGGAGATCCATATGATGTAACTCTTTTTGTGGTGTGTTTGTTGGGATCGGATAAACTTTGAGTTTATGATCAGATCTATCTTTTTATATCCATGAAAGTATTTGAGTTTCTTTGATCTCTTTTATGCATGATTGCTTATCTCGTATTTCCTCTCCAATATGTGGGTTTTATTTGGCCAACTTGATCTATTTATGTTGCAATGGGAAGAGGTGCTTTGGAGTTGGTTCGATCTTACGGTGCTTGATCCCAGTGATAGAAGGGGAACCGACATGTATGTATTGTTGCTACTAAGGACAAAATGATGGGGTATATCTCTACATATATAGATCTTGTCTACATCATGTCATCGTTCTTATTGCATTACTCTGTTTCTCCATGAACTTAATACACTAGATGCATGCTGGATAGCGGTCGATGTATGGAGTAATAGTAGTAGATGCAGGCAGGAGTCGGTCTACTAATCTTGGACATGATGCCTATGTAATGACCATTGCCTGGATATCGTCATGATTATTTGAAGTTCTATCAATTGCCCAACATTAATTTGTTTACCGACCATTTGCTATTTTTCTCGAGAGAGGCCACTAGTGAAACCTACGACCCCAGGTCTCTTTCTCATATTATTTTCCTTTGCGATCTATTTGCCTTTTCTTTTATTTTCAGATCTATTAAACCAAAAATACCTTGCTGCGCTTTATTCTCATTTATTTTATTTGGCATTCGATCTATCAATCTACTACAATTTTATTCACGTCCGTTTACCCATCTTGGGGCGCCGCTACCCGAAAGGGATTGACAACCTCTTTTACATGTCGAGTTGCGAGTATATGTTATTTGTGTGCAGGTGTTGTTTACGTTGTGTTGCTTGGTTCTCCTACTAGTTCGATAACCTTGGTCTCATAACTGAGGGAAATACCTACCGCTGCTGTGTTGCATCATCCCTTCCTCTTTGGGGAAATACTGACGTAGCTTCAAGCCACATCACACACATCGACCACTATCCAGCATGCATCTAGTGTATTAAGTTCATGGAGAAACGGAGTAAAGCAATAAGAACGATGACATGATGTAGACAAGATCTATTTATGTATAAATAGACCCCATCTTGTTATCCTTAATGGCAACGATACATACGTGTCAGTTCCCCTTCTGTCACTGGGATCAAGCACCGTAAGATCAAATCCATCACAAAGCACCTCTTCCCATTACAAGATAAATAGATCAAGTTGGCCAAACAAAATATCGAAGAACAAATATGAGTCTATAAGCAATTATACATATAAAAAGATCAAAGAAGACTCAAATAACTTTCATGGATAAAAAGATATATCTGATTATAAACTCAATGTTCATCCGATCCCAACAAACACACCGCAAAAAGAGTTACATCATATGGATCTTCTAGAGACCATTGTATTGAGAATCAAACGAGATAGAGGAAGCCATCTAGCTACTAACTATGGACCCGGAGGTCTACAAAAGACTACTCACCCATCATCGAAGAGGCACCAATGGAAGTGGTGAACCCCTCCGTGATGGTGTCTAGATTGGATCTGGTAGTTCTGGACTCTACGGTGGCTGGAATTGATTTTCGTCGACTCCCCTAGGGTTTCTGGAATATTGGGGTATTTATAGAGCAACGAGTTAGTTCAGGGGGCACCCGAGGTGGGCACAACCCACCAGGGCGCGCCTGGGCCTCTAGGCGCGCCCTGGTGGGTTGTGCTCCCCTCGGAGCACCCCAAGCACTTCTCCGACCCGCTGGATGTCTTCTGGTCCAAAAAATCCACAAGAAGTTTCGCTGCATTTGGACTCCGTTTGGTATTGATTTCCTGTGATGTAAAAAACATGTGAAAACAGCAACTGGCACTTGCACTATGTCAATAGGTTAGTACCAAAAAATGATATAAAATGATTATAAAACATCCAAGAATGATAATATAACATCATGGAACAATAAAAAATTATAGATACGTTGGAGACGTATCAGTTGTCTCCCTGGCAACGCTTTCTTTAAAGCCATTAAGCTAGGCATAAAGTGCTCAAGTAATGGATCCACCCGGAACCCAAGGTATGAAAGCCAATTTGAATCAACAATGATTTGTAATTTAGTAGTGAGCATAAAGCAACATATATCATGCAATGACAAAGTCTAACTCTCTTCCTATGCATCGGCATGTCATAAAAGAACAGTTCAAGAACATCAAGTAAGGGCCAATACATAGCATAAGCAGTTTCTTGCAATTTTACCATATTGGAAACATAGAGAGGTGGAGATGTAGTTCCTCTCTCATAATAATTGCAAGTAAGAGAAGCAAGCACATGCATATTATATCCATTAAAATCATCATGTGTAGTAGTAAAATGCAACCCATCAATATAATCCTTAATAAGAGCATACTTCTCCGATTTAGTGTAATTGGGAGAATTCAAAAACATAATAGGACTATCTTGTGTGTGTGCAATAGAAAAAATTTCATTCTTAATATAAGGAACTATAGCAAGTTCATCTCCATAAGCATAATTCATATTGGCATCTTGGCCACAAGCACAGCAATCATCAATTTCATCAAAAAGGGACATTTCAAAAGAATTAATGGGATCATAACAATGTTCGTAGCATTCATCTTTTGGTAAGCACGAAAGGAAACTAAACAATGTATGAGTTGAAGAGTTACTCTCATTAGAAGGTGGGCACGATTAGCTAATCCGCTCCTCATCCTTTTGTTCTTCACTCTCCTCATCATCTTTTTCATCCAATGAGCTCACAGTTTCATCAATTTCTTCTTCCATAGATTCCTACAAAATATTATTCTCTTCTTGGACAGCGGAGACTTTCTTAATAAACTTATCAATATCGACATTATATTCAAAATTCTCATAGCAATATTTAAGTATGGAAATTTTTTTAGGTCTGTAAACAACATCATCATAATCTTCATACTTTTCAAACATTGATTCAATTTCATAAGCACCCTTAAAAGCAAAAAATTCTTCTATTCATTCCACACCATATTAATCATATCTACCATTAGCATAAGAAGCCAAGGTTTCATTATCAATAATTCACATGAAAAGGGAAGGTGTCAAACCTTCATCCTAGAGCAACAAGTATAATCGTATCTCAAACATAGATTCCAAGCATACCATTGCAACATTTCAATTTGATCCCATAAGAGTTTTCCATTTTGAGTCAAGCGATAATCCCTAAACTATTCACGTTGATCCAACGTGTCTCCCATTATCAAGTTGAATGGAGTTTTCTCAGGATTATCAAAGTAGTGCTTAATATTTTTGACATAACAAGCATCGAGGATTTTAGGAGGTTCCCCATCTCCATGAGTAGCAACTACAACTATTTTTGGGGTATTTCATGTTCCATATCCATAACTCAAGATAGGGAACAACTTAAATCAGAAAATAAAATCTACTTAGTGATAAAGCAAGAAAGCACACACGAGAATTATTCACCCTAAGCTATTGCTCCCCAGCAACGGCGCCGGAAAAAGGTCTTGATAACCCACAATTATAGGGGATCGTTTGTAGCCCTTTTTGATAAATAAGAGTGTCGAACCCAATGAGGAGCTAAAGGTAGAACAAATATTCCCTCAAGTTATATTGACCACCAACACAACTCTACCGACACTTTAATGTTTGTTTTACCTAGAACAAGTATGAAACTATTTTGTAGGTACGATTCTAGAACTACTTTGAAAGAATAAAAGTACGAGTACTTTACAAGTCAATAAAAGTTAGTTGTTTAGTAAAATGGTTTTGTCACACAAGAAAGTTATTTGTCCCTAGGCAATCGATAACCATACCGTTGATCATTATTGCAATTTTATATGAGGGAGAGGCATGAGCTAACATACTTTCTACACTTGGATCATATGCACTTATGATTGGAACTCTAGCAAGCATCTGCAACTACCAAAGATCATTAAGGTAAAACCCAACCATAGCATTAAGTATCAAGTCGTCTTTACTCCCATACGCAACAACCTCCTTACTGGCCTGTGCTTCTATCACTCACGCCACCCACCATAAGTGAATCATGAAGGTATTGCAACACCCTATAGCGAGGATCCCTCACATTTGCGTGACACAGAGGGCACCATAGGACAACACCAAAATAAAACATACAACTCAAACCAATCATGATCATCGATTAACCCGTAGGACAAACAGATCTACTCAAACATCATAAGATAGCCATGATCATTGGGGAATAATATATAGCGTTGAGCACCATGTTTAAGTAGAGATTACAGCGGGGAGAAGAGGTGGTAGACTGCTTCATACAGGGGGGAGAGTTGGTGTTGACGGCGGCGAAGTTGTTGGTGTAGATCGTCGTCATGGTGATTGCCCCGGCGGTGCTCTGGCGCCACTGGGAGAGAGGGGGAGAGAGCCCCCTCCTCCTTCTTCTTCTTCCTTGCCCTCCCCCTAGATGGGAGGAGAATTCCCCCTCTAGTCCATGGTTGCCATGGCAGCAGTGGGGCGAGAGCCCCTCCGAGATTGGATCTCTCTCTCTCTCTCTGTTATCTTCTGTTTCGCATCACCCAAATCTAGCCGAAAACCGTTTTTTAAATATCCGGAGATCCATAACTCTGATTGTGCTGAAATTTTAACACGGATTTTTTTCCAGATATAAGCTTCATTGCGCTCAAAGAAGGGCAGCAACCACCTTATGAGGTGACCACAATCCACCTCCAGGCGCCTGGGGCCTGGGACACACCTTGGTGTCTTGTGGGGGCTGTGGGCCTCCTTTTGCATTGATTCCACCTCCAAAAAAATCACATATATTACAAAATAATTATTCGTAAAATTTTATTGCATTTGGACTTTGTTTGATATGGTTATTCTATGAAACAAAAAACATGCAACAAACAGGAACTGGCACTGGGCACTGGATCAATATGTTAGTCCAATAAATCATATAAAATGTTGCCAAAAATATCTGGAAGTTGTATAATATTGGCATGGAACAATAAAGAATTAGATACGCCAAAGACATATCAATGAATAGTACACCACTAATCTGCATGGGTTGATCACAAATCTAGAAACCTAGCTAGGGTTATGCCTTCTGTCTACCTACCGTTATTGCGTACACTTTTGGCGGTGGTTGTTGATGAGAATGTCATGTCGTGCCCTATATATCCTTGCGCCTTCCTAGAGGTCTCCAGAGCTGTAGTAGGATTACCAATTTGTTGATGAGGTCGGCCGAATGTTTGATGACAATACCCTCAATGAGCGCCTTGTTGCGAGTGGTCCAAAGTGCCCACGCAATGGCCCCTATTCCAACCCAAGCCATTATTGTGTCCCTGGCCAAGGTGGACTACATACAGAAAAATATATTTGTGAATCAAGACGGGTTCCACTGGCATCCCGTTGCTTCGCGGATGACGCTCCACATGAATCTGGCTAGAATACATCCAAAAAGGATGTTATCGCAGCCTCATTCACCCCACACCATGAGCATTTGCCGTCTCTCGGGCCATGCCATTTTTTCACTTGGTCCCCACTAGGGATTTTGTTTCATGCCGATTCCCATAAGAAGACTTTGGTCTTTACCACGGAGCCACTCTGAAGATCTCGTGATACAAAGATCTGTTGGCGAAGTGACCAGATGGTTCTAATCTTCATGAAACCTCGTCCCTGTCGGAGAAGCTGGAGAACCTGCTACTCTTTCTCCCTGAAGAATCTGGACCGGACTGTATACATTTTCTGATGCACTCCATACTGGAGAAGATAAATGCCCATGGTAAACATCAGGATGTTGGTTAAACAGTCATTCACCAGGACTAGACGACCCGCCGAAGACATTAGCCTCCCTGGCCACGGCTCCACTTTCGTGCCACTTTATCGACTAACGGATCAAAGTCCTATCGAAGATCGTTGTTCCCAAATATTTCATGGGTACTTTGCCCAACTTATAGTTCATCATGTGAGCTACCCATAATTTATCTTTTGGCTCAGTGCCCATAATAATAGCTTCACTTTTGTTAAAGTTGATCTTAAGCCCTGGCATTGCCTCCAAACACATGAGGAGAAACTTTAAGTTGATAATTCCCGCCTTGGAATAGCGGATGAGAATAAGCGTGCTGTCAGCGTATTGCCAGTGAGATAGCCCAATAGGGACAATCCTTGTGGCTACCCCCTCAATGTGTCCCGCCTCCTTCGCCCTTTCCAATATTGGCGTAAACACATCGATTATGATGTGCAAAGAGGAGAGGTGATACGGGATCACCCTTCCTCACTCCCCTAGCATTTAGGAAGTACTGATTGATCTCTCCATTGATGCTGGTCACTGATGTCACTTGAAACTGCGTCGGTATTTCCCCAAAGAGGAAGGGATGATGTAGTACAACTATGGTAGATATTTTTCTCAGTTGTGAAACCAAGGTATCAATCCAGTAGGAAAACCAAGCAACACTATGTAAACGGTACCTGCACACAAAGAACAAATACTTGCAACGCGACACGTATGAGGGGTTATCAATCCCTCTTTGGGTAACGGCACTAGAAATTGTCAAGTTGACGGGATAAAATCTGTGTAGATTAGATAAATAGATCTTGATAAAACACAAAATAAATAAGTAATAAAAAAGTGCAGCAAGGTATTTTTTGGTGTCTGGAATAATAGATCTAAAAACAAAAGTGAATAAAAATATATCTCAAAACAATATGATAAAGAATAGACCCGGGGGCCGTAGATTTCACTAGTGGCTTCTCTCAAGAAATAGCACATGGTGGGTAAACAAATTAATGTTGGGCAATTGATAGAAGATCGAATAATTATGACGATACCCAAGGCAATGATCAATATATAGGCATCATGTCAAAGATTAGTAGACCAACTCCTGCCTGCATCTACTACTATTACTCCACACATCAACTGCTATCCAGCATGCATCTAGTGTATTAAGTTCATGAAAAAATGGATTAATGCAATAAGAACAATGACATGATGTAGACGAGATCTATTCATGTAGGAATAGCCCCCATCTTGTTATCCTTAATAGCAACGATACATGAGTGTCTTGCTGCTCCTTCTGTCACTGGGAAAGAACACCGCAAGATCAAACCCATCACAAAGCACCTCTTCCCATGGCAAGAAAAATCGATCTAGTTGGCCTAACTAGACCAAAGATTCAAAGAAGAAATACGAGGCTATAAATAATCATGCACATAAGAGATCAAAGAAGACTCAAATAATATTCATGGATATAGATCTGATCATAAACTCAAAGTTCATCGGATCCCAACAAACACACTACAAAAATAGTTACATCAAATAGATCTCCAAGAGACCATTGTATTGATAATCAAAAGAGAGAGAGGAAGCCATCTGGCTACTGCCTACGGACCCGTAGGTCTATGGTAAACTACTCATGCATCATCGAACATGCACCAATGAGGATGATGAACCCCTCTGTGATGGTGTCTAGATTGGATCTTGTGGTTTTGGAACTTGCGGCGGTTGGAATTGTGTTTCGTCGACTCCCCTAGGATTTATGGAATATTTGGGGATTTATAGGGTGAAGAGGCCGTGTGAGAGGTCACCGAGGGGGCACAAACCCTGGGCGCGCCTGGGCCTCCTGGCGTGCCCTAGTGGGTTGTGCCCACCTTAGGCCTCCCCTCCGGTACTTCTTTGGCACATCGGGTGTCTTCTGGTCCAAAAAAATCTCCAAAAAGTTTCACTGTTTGGACTTCGTTTGGTACTGATATTCCGTGAAGTAATAAAATAAGGAAAAAACAGCAATTGACAATGGGCACTATGTAAATAGGTTAGTTCCAAAAATGATATAAAGTTGCTATAAAATATTGTAAAACATCCAAGAATGATAATATAACAACATGGAACAATAAAAAAAATTATAGATATGTTGGAGATGTATCAGTCACTGTGTGTCCCCCATGAACAAATTCCATCATCCAACTGACCCATCTGTGGTCAAACCCTTTCTTGTGGAGGACATCCTCCAAGAATTCCCATCAAACCCGATCATACGCCTTTTCAAAATCAATTTTTAGAATGAACACCTTTTCTTTTGAGCGTTTGATCTCATGAATAACCTCATGAAAAATCGCAATGTCGTCGAGGATCCCACACCCCTTAATAAAGGTCGATTGATTAGGGCGGATGATTTTGTGTGCCACCGGCGATAGGCGAGAAGCAAACCCTTTGTGATCAACCGAAAGCTCACATTTATCATTGTTATAGGCTTAAATTGTCAGGTATTCCCGACCCCCGCAATCTTGAACATTAGAGTTAGAACCCCATAGTTTAGCGTCTTTATGTTAATACCACCCTACATGAAGTCTTTGATCAAACACAATAGTTGTGGCCCTATCATGTGCCAAAACCGTCGGTAGAATACTATCGGAAAACCATACGGGCCCGGTGCCATGTTACCCCTCATATCCCTCAAATTATTGGTTAAATCCTCGAAGGTAAATGGTGTGGTGAGAAAAATATATCCGATGTGGACACTCTCGCCTCATCATTCCACGCGAGCGACAAAGTAGTGCCCCCCCCCCGCCCTGCATTTTGCCGAGGGGTTCTCAATACAGATTGTATATATGCTCCTTAAGCTGCTCTTCTCCCATGATGATCTGGGAGCCCATCTAAGCACTCTTATTGTACCCCTTCTTTTGCGGCCATTTGCCATGACATGGAAAAATTCGGTGCTCGCGTCTCCCTGTAGGATCCTGTTGGGGAACGTAGTAATTTCAAAAAAATTCCTACGCACATGCAAGATCATGGTGATGCATAGCAACGAGAGGGGAGAGTGTTGTCTGCGTACCCTCGTAGACCATTCGCGGAAGCGTTATATAAACACGGTTGATGTAGTCGTACGTCTTCACGTCCGACCGATCCAAGTACCGAAAGCACGGCACCTCCGAGTTCTGCACATGTTCGGCTCGGTGACATCCTCGCCTTCTCGATCTAGCAAGAGCGGCGTAGTAGTAGATGAGTTCCGGCAGCACGATTGCGTGGTGACGGTGTTGGTGAAGAACAATCTCCGCAGGGCTTTGCCTAAGAACTACGAAAACTATGACGAAGGATAAACTAGAGGGGATGGGGTTTCCGGCACACGGCTTGGTGTTTCTTGATGTGTCTTTGGTGCTAGCCCTGCCCCTCTATTTAAATGTTGAGCCCTGGGGTCGAAACTTGGAGCAAAAGCCTCCTCAAAGTCGGTTTTTCCCGAAAGGCAAGAGTCCCACTCGGACTCCGGGACCAAACGCCACAATCCTTGGCGTGTAGCCCAGACGCCATGGGCCTCGGCGTCTGGCCCAGGGCCAGATGCCAGGGTCTCCAGCGTTTGGCCCCCTGGCCTCCGCAAAACTCCTTTTGCACCGACTTATAGCCACATGGGCCTGACCCCTTGGCCAAACCATATCATCCAATATATGAATCTTTACCTCCGGACCATTCCAGAGCTCCTCGTCATGTCTGTGATCTCATCCCGGACTCCGAACAACATTCGGTCACCAACATACATAACTCATAGTACTATATCGTCAACGAATGTTAAGCGTGTGGAGCCTACGGGTTCGAGAAGTATGTAGACATGACCGAGACACCTCTCTGGTCAATAACCAATAGCGGGACCTGGATGCCCATATTGGCTCCTACATATTCTACGAAGATCTTTATCGGTCAGACCGCATAACAACATATGTTGTTCCCTTTGTCATCGGTATGTTACTTTCCCGAGATTCGATCGTCGGTATCTCAATACCTAGTTCTATCTCGTTACTGGCAAGTCTCTTTACTCGTTCTGTAATACATCATCCCGCAACTAACTCATTAGTTGCAATGCTTGCAAGGCTTATAGTGATGTGCATTACTGAGTGGGCCCAGAGATGCCTCTCCGACAATCGGAGTGACAAATCCTAATCTCAAAATACGCCAACCCAACAAGTACCTTCGGAGACACCTGTAGAGCACCTTTATAATCACCCAGTTACGTTGTGACGTTTGGTGGCACACAAAGTGTTCCTCTGGTAAACGGGAATTGCATAATCTCATAGTCATAGGAACATGTATAATTCATGAAGAAAGCAATAGCAACAAACTAAACGATCAAGTGCTAAGCTAACAGAATGGGTCAAGTCAATCACATCATTCTACAAATGATGTGATCCCGTTAATCAAATGACAACTCATGTCTATGGTTAGGAAAATTAACCATCTTTGATCAACAAGCTAGTCAAGTAGAGGCATACTAGTGACACTCTGTTTGTCTATGTATTCACACATGTATTATGTTTCCAGTTAATACAATTCTAGCATGAATAATAAACATTTATCATGAAATAAGGAAATAAATAATAACTTTATTATTGCCTCTAGGGCATATTTCCTTCAGTCTCCCACTTGCACTAGAGTCAATAATATAGATCACATCGCCATGTGATTTAACATCAATAGTTCACATCACCATGTGATTAACACCCATAGTTCACATCGTCATGTGACCAACACCCAAAGGGTTTACTAGAGTCAATAATCTAGTTCACATCGCTATGTGATTAACACCCAAAGAGTACTAAGGTGTGATCATGTTTTGCTTGTGAGAGAAGTTTAGTCAACGGGTCTGCAACATTCAGATCCGTATGTATTTTGCAAATTTCTATGTCAACAATGCTCTGCACGGAGCTACTCTAGATAATTGCTCCCACTTTCAATATGTATCCAGATTGAGACTTAGAGTCATCTGGATCAGTGTCAAAACTTGCATCGACGTAATCCTTTACGACGAACCTTTTGTCACCTCCATAATCGAGAAACATATCCTTACTCCAGTAAGGATAATTTTGACCAATGTCCAGTGATCTACTCCTAGATCACTATTGTACTTCCTTGCCAAACTCAGGGCAGGGTATACAATAGGTCTGGTACACAGCATGGCATACTTTATAGAACCTATGGCTGAGGCATAGGGAATGACTTTCATTCTCTTTCTATCTTCTGCCGTGGTCGGGCTTTGAGTCTTACTCAATTTCACACCTTGTAACATAGGCAAGAACTCTTTCTTTGACTGTTCCACTTTGAAGTATTTCAAAATCTTGTCAAGGTATGTACTCATTGAAAAAACTTATCAAGCGTCTTGATCTATCTCTATAGATCTTGATGCTTAATATATAAGCAGCTTCACTGAGGTCTTTCTTTGAAAAACTCCTTTCAAACACTCCTTTATGCTTTGCAGAATAATTCTACATTATTTCCGATCAATAATATGTCATTCACATATACTTATCAGAAATGCTGTAGTGCTCCCACTCACTTTCTTGTAAATACAGGCTTCACCGCAAGTCTGTATAAAACTATATGCTTTGATCAACTTATCAAAGCGTATATTCCAACTCCGAGATGCTTGCACCAGTCCATAGATGGATCGCTGGAGCTTGTATGTTTCCTTAACACCTTTAGGATTGACAAAACCTTTCTGGATGCATCATATACAACTCTTCTTTAATAAATCAATTAAGGAATGCAGTTTTGTTTATCCATTTGCCAGATTTCATAAAATGCGGCAATTGCTAACATGATTCAAACAGACCTAAGCATAGATACGAGTGAGAAACTCTCATCCTAGTCAACACCTTGAACTTGTTGAAAACCTTTTTGCGACAATTCTAGCTTTGTAGATAGTAACACTACTATCAGCGTTCGTCTTCCTCTTGAAGATCCATTTAATCTCAATGGCTCGCCGATCAATGGGCAAGTCAATCAAAGTCCATAATTTGTTCTCATACATGGATCTCATCTCAAATTTCATGGCCTCAAGCCATTTCGCGGAATCTGGGCCCATCATCACTTCCTCATAGTTCGTAGGCTCGGCATGGTCAAGTAACATGACCTCTAGAATAGGATTACCGTACCACTCTGGTGCGAATCTCACTCTGGTTTACCTACGAGGTTCGGTAGTAACTTGATCTGAAGTTCCATGATCATCATCATTAGCTTCCTCACTGATTGGTGTAGTAGTCACAGGAACAGATTTCTATGATGAACTACTTTCCAATAAGGGAGCGGGTACAGTTACCTCATCAAGTTCTAATTTCCTCCCACTCACTTCTTTCGAGAGAAAGTCCTTCTCTAGAAAGAATCCATTCAAAGCAACTAATATCTTGCCTTCGGATCTGTGATAGAAGGTGTACCCAACATTTTATTTTGGGTATCCTATGAAGACACACTTCTCCGATTTGGGTTTGAGCTTACTAGGTTGAAACTTTTTCACATAAGCATTGCAACCTCAAACTTTAAGAAACGGCAGCTTAGGTTTCTTGCCAAACCATAGTTCATACGGTGTCCTCTCAACGGATTTAGATGGTGCCCTATTTAATGTGAATGCAGCTGTCTCTAATGCATGACCCCAAAACGATAGTGGTAGATCGGTAAGAGACATCATAGATCGCACCATATCTAATAAAGTACGGTTATGACGTTCAGACACACCATTACGCTGTGGTGTTCCAGGTGGCGTGAGTAGTGAAACTATTTCACATTGTTTTTAACTGAAGGCCAAACTCGTAACTCAAATATTTTACTTCTGCGATCATATCGTAGAAACTTTTATTTTTGTTACGATGATTCTCCACTTCACTCTAAAATTCTTTGAACTTTTCAAATGTTTTAGACTTGTGTTTCATCAATTAGATATACTCATATCTGCTCAAATCATCTGTGAAGATCAGAAAATAATGATACCTGCCGCGAGCCTCAATATTCATCGGACCACATACATCAGTATGTATGATTTCCAACAAATCTGTTGCTCGCTCCATTGTTCCGGAGAACGGAGTCTTAGTCATCTTGCCCATGAGGCATGGTTCGCAAGCATCAACTGATTCATAATCAAGTGATTCCAAAAGCCCATCAGCATGGATTTTCTTCATGCGCTTTACACCAATATGACCTAAACGGCAGTGCCACAAATAAGTTGCACTATCATTATTAACTTTGCATCTTTTGGTTTTAATATTATGAATATGTGTATCACTACGATCGAGATCCAACGAACCATTTTCATTGGGTGTGTAACCATATAAGGTTTTATTCATGTAAACAGAACAACAATTTATTCTCTTACTTAAATGAATAACCGTATTGCAATAAACATGATCAAATCATATTCATGCTCAACGCAAACACCAAATAACACTTATTTAGGTTCAACACTAATCCCGAAAGTATAGGGAGTGTGCGATGATGATCATATCAATCTTGGAACCACTTCCAACACACATCGTCACTTCACCCTTAACTAGTCTATGTTCATTCTGTAATTCCCGTTTCGAGTTACTACTCTTGGCAACTGAACCAGTATCAAATACCGAGGGGTTGCTACGAACACTAGTAAAATACACATCAATAATCTGTATATCAAATATACCTTTGTTCACTTTGCCATCCTTCTTATCCGCCAAATACTTGGGGCAGTTCCGCTTCCAGTGACCTGTCCCTTTGTAGTAGAAGCACTTAGTCTCAGGCTTAGGACCAGACTTGGGCTTCTTCACTTGAGCAGCAACTTGCTTGCCGTTCTTCTTGAAGTTCCCCTTCTTCCCTTTGCCCTTTACTTGAAACTAGTGGTCTTGTCTACCATCAACACTTGATATTTTTCTTGATTTCTACCTTCGTCGATTTCAGCATTACGAAGAGCTTGGGAATCATTTCCATTATCCCTTGCATATCATAGTTCATCACGAAGTTCTACTAACTTGGTGATGGTGACTAGAGAATTCTGTCAATCACTATTTTATCTGGAAGATTAACTCCCACTTGATTCAAGCGATTGTAGTACCCAGACAATCTGAGCACATGCTCACTGCTTGAGCTATTCTCCTCCATCTTTTAGCTATAGAATTTGTTGGAGACTTCATATCTCTCAACTCGGGTATTTGCTTGAAATATTAACTTCAACTCCTGGAACATCTCATATGGTCCATGACGTTCAAAATGTCTTTGAAGTCCCGATTCTAAGGCGTTTAAGCATGGTGCACTAAACTATCAAGTAGTCATCATATTGAGCTAGCCAAATGTTCATAACATCTCCATCTGCTCCTGCAATAGGTTTGTCACCTAGCGGTGCATTAAAGACATAATTCTTCTGTGCAGCAATGAGGAGAAACCTCAGATCACGGATCCGCATCATTGCTACTAACATCTTTCAACTTAGTTTTCTCTAGGAACATATCAAAAATAAAACAGGGGAGCTAAACGCGAGCTATTGATCTACAACATAGATATGCTAATACTACCAGGACTAAGTTCATGATAAATTAAAGTTCAATTAATCATATTACTTAAGAACTCCCACTTAGATAGACATCCCTCTAATCATCTAAGTGATCACGTGACCCAAATCAACTAAACCATAACCGATCATCACGTGAGATGGAGTAGCTTTCAATGGTGAACATCACTATGTTGATCATATCTACTATATGATTCATGCTCGACCTTTCGGTCTCAGTGTTCCGAGACCATATCTGCATATGCTAGGCTCGTCAAGTTTAACCTGAGTATTCTACATGTGCAAAAACTGGCTTGCACCCGTTGTAGATGGACATAGAGCTTATCACATTCGATCATCACTTGGTGTCTGGGCACGACGAACTTTGGCAACGGTGCATACTCAGGGAGAACATTTTTATCTTGAAATTTAGTGAGAGATCATCTTATAATGCTACCGTCAATCAAAGCAAGATAAGATGCATAAAAGATAAACATCACATGCAATCAATATAAGTGATATGATATGGCCATCATCATCTTGTGCTTGTGATCTCCATCTCCGAAGCACCTTCATGATCACCATCATCACCCGCGCGACACCTTGATCTCCATCTTAGCATCATTGTCGTCTCGCCAATCTTATGCTTCCACGACTATCGATGCCGCTTAGTGATAAAGTAAAGCATTACAGGGCGATTGCATTGCATACAATAAAGCGACAACCATATGGCTCCTGCCAGTTGCCGATAACTTGGTTACAAAACATGATCATCTCATACAATAAAATTTAGCATCATGTCTTGATCATATCACATCACAACATGCCCTGCAAAAACAAGTTAGACGTCCTCTACTTTGTTGTTGCAAGTTTTACGTGGCTGCTACGGTCTTAGCAAGAACCGTTCTTACCTACGTATCAAAACCACAACGATAGTTTGTCAAGTTGATGCTGTTTTAACCTTCGCAAGGACCGGGCGTAGCCACACTTGGTTCAGCTAAAGTTGGAGAAACTGACACCCGCCAGCCACCTGTATGCAAAGCACGTCGGTAGAACCAGTCTCGCGTAAGCGTACGCGTAATGTCGGTCCGGGCCTCTTCATCCAACAATACCGCCGAACCAAAGTATGACATGCTGGTAAGCAGTATGACTTATATCGCCCACAACTCACTTGTGTTCTACTCGTGCATATAACATCAACGCATAAAACCTGGCTCCGATGCCACTGTTGGGGAACATAGTAATTTCAAAAAATTCCTACGCACACGCAAGATCATGGTGATGCATAGCAACGAGAGGAGAGAGTGTTGCCTGCGTACCCTCGTAGACCGTTCGCGGAAGCGTTATATCAACGCGGTTGATGTAGTCGTACGTCTTCACGTCCGACCGATCCAAGTACCAAAAGCACGGCACCTCCGAGTTCTGCACACGTTTGGCTCGGTGACGTCCTCGCCTTCTCGATCCAGCAAGAGGGGCGAAGTAGTAGATGAGTTCCGGCAACACGACGGCGTGGTGATGGTGTTGGTGAAGAACAATCTCCGTAGGGCTTCGCCTAAGCACTATGAAAACTATGACGGAGGATAAACTAGAGGGGACGGGGTTGCCGGCACACGGCTTGGTGTTTCTTGATGTGTCTTTGGTGCTAGCCCTGCCCCTCTATTTATATGTTGAGCCCTGGGGTCGAAACTTGGAGCAAAAGCCTCCTCAAAGTCGGTTTTGCCCGAAAGGCAAGAGTCCCACTCGGACTCCGGGACCAAACGCCACAATCCTTGGCGTGTATCCCAGATGCCATGGGCCTCGGCATCTGGCCGAGGGCTAGATGCCAGGGTCTCCGGCGTTTGGCCCCCTGGCCTCCGCAAAACTCCTTTTGCACCGACTTATAGCCCCATGGGCCTGACCCCTTGGCCAAACCAAATCATCCAATATATGAATCTTTACCTCCGGACCATTCCGGAGCTCCTTGTCATGTCCGTGATCTCATCCGGGACTCCGAACAACATTCGGTCACCAACATACATAACTCATAGTACTATATCGTCAACGAACATTAAGCGTGCGGACCCTACGGGTTCGAGAAGTATGTAGACATGACCGAGACACCTCTCTGATCAATAACCAATAGCGGGACCTGGATGCCCATATTGGCTCCTACATATTCTACGAAGATCTTTATCGGTCAGATCGCATAACAACATACGTTGTTTCCTTTGCCATCGGTATGTTATTTGCCCGAGATTCGATCGTCGGTATGTCAATACCTAGTTCTATCTCGTTACCGGCAAGTCTCTTTACTCGTTTCGTAATACATCATCCCGCAACTAACTCATTAGTTGCAATGTTTGCAAGGCTTATAGTGATGTGCATTACCGAGTGGGCCCAGAGATACCTCTTTAACAATCGGAGTGACAAATCCTAATCTCGAAATACGCCAACCCAACAAGTACCTTCGGAGACACCTGTAGAGCACCTTTATAATCACCTAGTTACGTTGTGACGTTTGGTGGCACACAAAGTGTTCCTCCGGTAAACGGGAGTTGCATATTCTCATAGTCAAAGGAACATGTATAAGTCATGAAGAAATCAATAGCAAGAAACTAAACGATCAAGTGCTAAGCTAACGGAATGGGTCAAGTCAATCACATCATTCTCCTAATGATGTGATCCCGTTAATCAAATGACAACTCACGTCTATGGTTAGGAAACTTAACCATCTTTGATCAACGAGCTAGTCAAGTAGAGGCATACTAGTGACACTCTGTTTTTCTATGTATTCACACATGTATTATGTTTCCGGTTAATACAATTCTAGCATGAATAATAAATATTTATCATGAAATAAGGAAATAAATAATAACTTTATTATTGCCTCTAGGGCATATTTCCTTCAGATCCATCTTTGGTTGCCGCAATGCTCCCAGTACATCTCACAACAAGCGATGAAAGTGAGCTTCCTCTCGAGTTTAGTGCCTCCTTTCTACGGCAGAGATCACTCTCCATGTCCGTCCCCACCCCCTCAAGTATCAACACAATAAATGCAATTCTGCCACTCATCCATGCTATCACATAAGGGACCGAACTGGTGGAGTGGAGAGGCCCTCTACATATCCCACATACTCACCACGCAGTCGATGAACCCAGGTTGTGTGAGCCAATGTTTCTCAAAGAAGAAATACCGCGAAACCTACTTCGTGGGCTCACCCAAGTTAAGGATTAGTGGGAAATGGTCAGATCCCATACGTAATTCGACCGTAAGCATGCAATGTGGGAACTTGGTTTCCCATTTCCCTGAGACGAACACCCGGTCAAGTATGGATCACACTGGCTCATCTTGGTTGTTCGTCGAGGTAAAGTGTTCCCCCACCCCCACCGATGTAGTTCGACAAGCTCAAGCTCCGCCACCCAATCATTAAAGATCCATACCAGACGCGGGTTATTAATCACCATGTCACTCTTGTCGCGCTGGCTACAGACGAGGTTGAAATCATGCCCAATAACAACCGGATGCGGGGTAGCCATAATCTTAATATTAGCTTACACTTCCGACAAGAACTTACCTAAGCGATGTGTGGTAGGCAGGACCATACACAGTTACAAGCTCCCATTTGAACCCATTACCATGTTGAATGACATGGGCGCTAACAAAAAAATTAAGCAACGTCGATCACGCTGTCTGAACCCTCGCATGTTCCATATCAAGCCTTTCATCGAGGTTGCGACTCCTCGCATGTTCCAGATCAAGCCTTTCATTGAGGTTGCGAACCACTATTTCAAGAGTGTTTTTATGGAGTCTGAGACTGGTATAATGACTCCACTAGAACCTTTTTTAGGTATCAAACTCCATATGGGTGGTTATTATCCATCCGATGTGGCACATTGCTAGAGTTGCTCTTATATTTTTTCCTAATCTGTATCATCTGCCACAAAGAAGAAGCAAATTACTTAGGTAGAAGCACTATTGCAAATCGAAGATGGACATTTTCTCAAGATTCCCCAAAAAAGTGGCATGCAATGCATGATCATTGTGGGATTATTGGAAGCTTCCTTTCGTTGCCCATCGCACCAAGAATCCAATTCCAAACATCTCTTGTAATGATGAAGATGATAGACCTTGAATAATGGACTTTTGTCAGCTCACAATTATTTTCATCACTTATGTTCTTTTCGGTACATACACAAGACCACCCAAATCTAAATCATATAGCTCAAGTTACATGCTGACACTTGATACTTACCTTCTTTTAGATCATGAAATAAACTATATTTGACACTCGGTGTGAGTAGATAATAGAAAATGGACATGATGAATTACTAGTACACAACTTTGTCAAGCAGGAATTTGATGTATATTTTGTAGAACTCCTTTCTTTTACCACAACGAAGGTAATTTGAATCAATAAAGTCAATTTTCCCTCAGCTCACCCAAATTTCCAGGATTTATAGTTTACATTTGATGATGAACCAACCCTTTTTGTAACGCACAGAGTGAACAATTCTCAACCATTAAGGTTGCAAAAGAAGAAGAGATACGACTTGGTAAAAGTACTTGTCTTAGTTCGGCAAGAAGATTAAGCAGTTTCCATGGCATCAATCTACGATTGTCCATGTCATGTCGCCCTTGAAGATCCAATGGCAAACCTCTTTTTTGCCGGCTTTACCACCAAGGGCGATGAACACTCCATGAGCCACTTTCTCTGTAAAAAAAGGTGTTAGACAAGGAGACCCAGTTTCCCCACTGATCTTTGTACTAGTTGCGGACATGCTCCAAACTATGATGAATGAGGCCATGACAAATTCACTGGTGAACTCTCCCTTGTTGCACAATTCATGCTCTGACTACCCAGTCATCTAGTATGCAGATGATACCATCTTAGTGGCTAATGCAGATGCTCAACACCTCACCCACATTAAAAATCTGCTACTTCATTTTGCTGCTTACACTGGGCTCAAAGTGAACTACTCTAAATCCACCATGATTTCCATCAACACCCCTACCACAAAGATGAATGAGCTATCTGCTTTACTTGGTTTCAAGATTGGAACTTTGTCGCACACATATCTTGGTCTCCCACTCAGCACATCCAAGCCCAAAGTAGTGGATTATGTGCCCATGATGAAGAGGATTGAAAACATATTGCTTAGTTATTCCACACTCTTATCCACTGGTGATAAGCTTACCTTGATCAAATATGTCTTCACCAGTATGCCCACATTTTTCATGTGCACATTATCTCTGCCTAAACCTATGGTTAAGAAAATCAACATGTACCTCAAGCAATGTTTTTGGCGAAGATGTGGGACTATTGATTCTGGATCTGCATTAATCTCATGGGAGAAAGTTTGTAACCTAAAGAAGATGGGATACTAGGAGTATTGGACATTGGCACACGCAACCAAGCTCTCTTGATGAAATTTCTTCCCAAATTCCTAAATAAAGAAGACATTCCTTGGGTTAACATCATTTGGGAGACTTACTACCAAACAACACCGCCTGGTGACAGAAATGTGGGATCTTTTTGGTGGAGAACTATTTCCAGACTTCTCCCTTGTTTTAAACAACATGTTATATGAAAGGTAGGAATAGGAGACACAACTCTGTTTTGGACTGATAACTGGATTTGAAAACCTCTATCACTCACATTCCCAGAGCTATATTCCTTTGCCATTAATGGAGACATCACTCTATCCAAGGATATTAAACAACCAGACACCAGCCATCATTTCCATAGGCCATTATCACTCCAGGCTTATCAGCAATTCAACACATTGGAGGAATTTCTTGGTACCAGAATGGCAGGTGATGAGCAAGATTGGTGGCATTATTCCTGGAACAACAACACTTATTCATCAATGAATATGTATAGAGCACTCAAGAAGAAAGAAGTTCCCCAAAAAATTTACAAGCTCCTGTGGAACACATCATGGAGGCTCAGACACAAAGATCTTCTTCTAGATGCTATACCAAGACGGATTAAACACAAGGAACCTATTGCACGGCAAGAATATGTACTTGGAGGATTATAGTTGTGTGCTCTATGGAGACAAGACTGAGGAAACAACACTGCACCTATTCTGGGATCGCCCATTTGCCATCAGATGCTGGGATTATCTCATGCAAGATAAACAAAGAGGTATATCAGCACATGATGAGATCATGCTAACACTGCACATACTTCCATTAGATATAAGATTGGATATCATCACCATGAGCTGTTGGAGTATCTGGTCTGTCAGGAACGATAAAATTTTCAGATCAGTAGCCACACACTTTAATACATGGAAGTTTTATCTCAAGGAAGGATTATGGGCATCAGAACTTTGAGCAAAACCGAATAAAGCAGACAAGATAAGGAGTTGGGTAGCACAGTTCATGAACCCAGATTAACTATGCTTTTCTTATGTTTTCCAAAATCGGCAATGGTTAATTTTACTAGTTACCTTGTATGTTGTTTAATTATGTAATGAAAATACCGTAGAACGATTGTTCTACGGTTTCTGCTAGAAAAACGCTCCATGAGCCAGGCTTGCGTCAGAAGTGTTAAGGTAACACATCGCCACCCTGTGATTGATCTTCTGGTCAGAGTTGGCGGCGGTGATTTCAGCCTCGTAAACCTAGAAACGAAGGTGCCGCCATCTTCTGATCCGGGAGTCCTAGATCTAGTGTTTCCCTCGGAGCATACCAAGCGACAACTATGCCTCACCAAGGAAATGATGTCGGAGACGCCGCCATCATCCACGATGACCGACATCATCCACCATGACCAAAGTCGGCACAATTTCATTGGCTATCGTGCCACCTCAATCTCACCATTAATTGGATCCACGCGGAGCCTCGCCATGAAGACGTACGTCGCCGCCTCCCAGTGGAGACCCAGATCGAGGGGCATGCGCTCCCGCTCGCCAAAGGTGCCCCGCACCATGAGAGGAAGGAGCTCCTCCGTCACCACCGTCAGCTGCCCGGGCTTAGCTCGGTGGCCTCATTGCAAATTCAAGAGGGTCACTTCCCCAAGATTCGACGAGGGTTTGGTCCAAAGTCCACACCACGAGGAGGATACGATCCTGCTAGGCTAGCCACGCTCCCGCTCCGGCCGCTGGCCGCTCTGGCCCCGGCGGCCACCAAAATCGGCTGTATGGCCCGCTCCTCCACCTGCAGCTCACGGAGGCCCCCCTGTCGCTGCTCCACCTCCCCGGGCGACCCCCCTCGGTACGGCGGTCCTTCGCGGCCATGCACCCCTGGATCTGTTGCGTCCACAACGGCTGCGTTAGATCCGGCCTCGACGCCGTGTATCCTGCAACGAGACGGCCGGCCATGGGCGGGGGCGTGCCTCAGACCGGTTGATCTGCGCAAGCCCCCCCCCCCCCCCCCCCCGCAGGAGGGTGGCCGCCTCAAATCCATTATGGCTCTCCCTTCCGCCCCGGTCAACCATTCCCTTTCGAGCCAAGTAGAGGGGGATGGCGAGGGGTGGACAAAAGTCACCTCGATGAAGAACCGAAAGGCTGGCTCCCCCCCCCCCCCCCCCGCGCTGGGTCATGCGCAGGTACGCCCATCACAGCGCTCAGACCAACGCCAGGGCTTCAATGCGGTTGGCAGCCGTGTAACATCCAGGATATGAATTACCCAATTTCTACTCCAACTCTTGCCGTTTCCGGCCTTAAGTTATTTTATTTTCTCGGGTTCGGGTCTTTGTCTCCGTGTGTTGTTATCGTTCTCATGCATCTCATATCATGTCATCATGTGCATTGCATTTGCATACGTGTTCATCTCTTGCATTCGAGCATTTTCCCCGTTGTCCGTTTTGCATTCCGGCGCTTCGTTCTCCTCCGGTGGTCATTTCTACCTTTCTTTCGTGTGTGGGGATTAAACATTTCCGGATTGGACCGAGACTTGCCAAGCGGCCTTGGTTTACTACCGGTAGACCGCCTGTCAAGTTTCGTATCATTTGGACTTCGTTTGATACTCCAACGGTTAACCGAGGGACCGAAAAGGCCTCGTGTGTGTTGCAGCCCAACACCCCTCCAATTTGGCCCAAAACCCACCTAACTCTGCTCCATCACCTAGAGCGTTCGATCACGATCGCGTGGCCGAAAACCGCACCTCATTTGGACTCTCCTAGCTCCCTCTATGCCTATATAAAGAACCCCCATTTCAAATCTCGGATCCCCTCCCCGAAACCCTAGTCATCTTCCTCCTCTCACCGCCGGACACATCCGATTCGGGCCGGACGTGTCCGACTTACCCCACCTCCGCCACGTGTCACCGCCTTGTTGGCTGCGCCCGCCGTCCCCGCCGCCAGGCCCGCCGAGCCCGGGTAGAGCCCCCGCGGCCCGGGTCCCGCCGCCGCCGCCCGGGGCAGCGTCTTCCTCCGCCCCGCCACCTAGATCTTCGCCCTGCCGCCCCGGAAGTTCGACGCTGGCGCCGCCACCTCACCTCCCTTCGACGCCGGCCGCTTGGGTCGCCGTCGCCGGGCTGCCGCCGCCTCGCCCGCCGCGCCGCCACCGCGCCCAACCACCGGAGCCGCCCCGACATCTTCCTCCCCTCGCCACGGCCTCTTACTCACCAACTCCGGCCGCCGCATGGCGTCGTTCTAGCGAGTACTCCGGCGAACGCGTCGGGAGTCGTGGGATCCAGATCTGGATCGGGGTGAACAGTAACCCTAGAGGTTGATTTTTTTTGTCTAAGTCCCGAAATTGCAGATCCAAGTGCTCCTGTTCATGGCCTCGTAACTTTGCATCCGTAGCTCCGATTCATGCATATAGCTTATAAAAATGTTCGTCTCAGAGAGTACACCATTTCATTCCATTGCATAATTTTCATTTGAGTTCATCTTGATGCCCGAAATGCTATTAGAAGGAGGCTACTTGAGATAATTGTCAGATCTGCTACTCCATCTTAGACTTTTGTCATTTTTGCCATGATTATTGTGTGCATGATATGCCCTGAGGCTCTATATATGTTTTGTTAAGGGTTTTGTCATCTTTCCAGAGGTGCAACCCATGTATTTTTGGGATGTGTGTGGTGACTAGTGCAAGCTTGGAAAGTGAGGCTCTTGGTAATTCTGTTTTCAGGGACTTAGCATTTCCACCAAGTCCTTGAGCTGTTTAGTTCATGATGCCATATGTTCATGTTGTTTCCTAGTGATCCGTTCCTCTTTTGAGGATGATCAGTAAGGATGTTTTGTTAATCTTGTAGTGCTTTATCCACCCATGTCTTTGTTTGCATATATGGAGCATCCTAGCTTGAGTCAATCGAGCTCTACTTTTGCTACTTTGTAAATCTGGGCAGATTGTCAACTTGTTTGCAATTTTGCCGAGGATGTTGTAGTTGATCTGTGCATGCTATGTTATTGTTCTTGCCATGTCTAGCTTGCATTTTATGTGTTCTTGATAGATGTATGCTTAGCTTATCATGACTTGCTCCATAGTGAGTGCATCAAGCTCGTAAACATGCCTACTTGATATCTGTTTTCAGCATGTCCCAGTTTTCACTAAGTCTGAAAACTGATTATGTTTTTCCTATGTTCACATGCTTGCAAATGTATTTTGTGATCCCTTTTGGCTCAAGGTCACTAAGGGACTTTTGTTAAGCTCTTTGAGTAGCTCCATGCCATGCTTTACTTTGTCATGTTCAGGTCCTGTAGCATATAGATTTGTTGCTTCGAAGAGGGCTACCTGATCTGAAATTCCAGACAAGTGTTAATTTCACTAAGTGTGAGATCTGTTTACCATATGCATTTTTGCCATGCTTGTTTGAACCTGTTAATGGAAGAATTGGCCGTAGCTCAGTGCTAGACTTTTGTTAAGCATCTTAAATGCATCCCTGCCATGTATTTTGTTGCCATGTTTGGGTGCTGTAGCATGTTCATCTCATTGCATTTAGATGACTACTTGCTGTAAATCGCAGATCGTGGTCATATTTGAATCGCTTGCCATTTCCAAACCGTAACTCCAATTCCGGTGATCTTTATATCGTTTTCAAGCGATTTCATCTCATCTTTCTAGTGGCATGCTTGGTTTTCCAATTTGAGGCCAGGTTCATACATTTCCTGTCATATCTTGCATATGCATCCCGCATAGCATACCATGTTTGCATCATCTTGTTTGATCCTTGCACGTGGTTGATTGTGTTCTTGTTGCTTGTTTGTCTTGTTTGGGTAGCTCCGGGAGACGAGTTTGCTAATGAGGATCTCGTTGAGTTTTCTTTCGAGGATCCAGTCAACTCTGACAACTTTGCAGGCAAGATGATCATACCCTCGAAATCACTACTATCTTTGCTATGCTAGATTGCTCGTTCTTTTGCTATGCCAATGCTACGATGCCTACCACTTGCTTTCAAGCCTCCCAAATTGCCATGTTCAGCCTCTAACCCACCATTGTCCTAGCAAACCGTTGATTGGCTATGTTACCGCTTTGCTCAGCCCCTCTTATAGCTTGCTAGTTGCAGGTGAAGATTGGAGACCGTTCCTTGTTGGAACATTTATTTACATGTTGGGATATCATTATATTGCCATGTTATCTTAATGCATCTATATACTTGGTAAAGGGTGGAAGGCTCGGCCTCTCGCCTACTGTTTTGTTCCAGTCTTGTCGCCCTAGTTTTCCGTCATATCGATGTTATGTTCCCGGATATTGCGTTCCTTACGCGGTTGGGTTATAATGGGAACCCCTTGATAGTTCGTCTTGATTAAAGCTTTTCCAGCAATGCCCAACCTTGGTTTTACCATTTTCCACCTAGCCTATTTTTCCCTTGGGTTTCCGGAGTCCGAGGATCATCTTATTTTGAGCCCCCCGTGCCAGTGCTCCTCTGAGTGTTGGTCCGAACTAGAGTCCTGTGCAGCGCCCCCTCGGGGAAACTCGAGGTTTGGTTTTAGTTGTATGGAGCGCTCATCTGAGTGTGCCCTGAGAACGAGATATGTGCAGCTCCTATCAGGATTTGTCGGCACATTCGGACGGTGTTGCTGGTCTTGTTTTAACCTGTCGAAATGTCTTGAAGAACCGAGATGCCGAGTCTGATCGGAACGTCTCGGGAGGAGGTCTATTCCTTCGTTGACCGTGAGAGCTTGTCATGGGCTAAGTTGGGACTCCCCTACAGGGATTTGAACTTTCGAAAGCCGTGCCCGCGGTTATGGGTAGATGAGAATTTGTTAATGTCCGGTTGTAGATAACTTAAACATTAACTTAATTAAAATGAATCAACTGTGTGAGTTACCGTGATGGCCTCTTCTCGGCGGAGTCCGGGAAGTGGACACGGTGTTGGAGTAATGTTTGCCGCAGGATTGCCCTCTTTAGTTATGCGTTCGCACTTTGCCTTCTCTTCTCGCTCTCTTTTGCGAATAGGTTAGCCACCATATATGCTAGTTGCTTGCTGCAGCTCCACTTATATTTACCCTGCCATACCTATTTAAGCTTAAATAGTCTTGATCGCGAGGGTGCAAGATTGCTGAGTCCCTGTGGCTCACAGATTACTATTACACTAGATGTAGGGACTGATGATACAGCTCCAGATGGAGCGCTTGAGCTCAAGTGGGAGTTCGACGAGGACTCTCAGTGTTACTATGTTTCTTTTCCTGATGATCAGTAGTGGTGCCCAGTTGGGGTGATCGGGACCATGTCGCTTGTTGGGTTATCTTTCATTTTGGCGCCGTAGACGGGCCATGAGTGTTTTGGATGATGTATGTTATTTATGTACTTGATTGACGTGGCGAGTGTAAGCCAACTATGTTATCCCTTTTATTCATCTATATTACATGGGATGTTTGTGATGATTGCCTGACTTGCGGCATATGCCTTCAATGCGATTATGCCTCTAAGTCGTGCCTCGACACGTGGGAGATATAGTCGCATCATGGGTGTTACAAGTTGGTATTAGAGCCTTCCCCGACCTTAGGAGCCCCCTCTGATTGATCTTTTTTAGCGGCCGACTTGTGTCTAGAAAAATGTTTTGAGTCATTTAGGAATTATATATCAGAGAGTTAGGAATTCTTTTTACTTCCCAGTCTCCTCATCGCTCTGGTAAGGCATCCTGATGTAGAGTTTTGACTCTTCTCTTCTCAAATTTCACTAAATATTTTTTTAGGATCACGCGGGTATCTTGGAATCGTTCCGATGGTATTATGATGAGAACATTGTCTTGGTGCCTCCTGTCAGGGGTTTAGTGGAAGTGGCCCGGGGAGTTGAGCTCTGAGGTGTTGTCGTCATAATTTTATCGTTGCAATTCTGGAATACCTGTGTTTAGTACGCTGACATCGAAAATCTCTTTTATGCAGTTCGTTGGTGAGATAACCTCGACGCCACCCAGTACTGGGGCGGGAGTTCGGGAGTATCGCCATAACTTGTATAACGGATGCTTTTCGAAGGTTGAGGTAGATGGTTTCCGAAGTTTTTCTCGGTTATGTGTTGAAGGATGGATACAGTTGGATGTAGGATTTGCTAGTTTGGGTGAGATATTATGCTTCCCCTGTATCCCCAACACCTGATTGCATAACCGGAAAGGTTCGGGAGTTTCATAGGTGGGAATTCTTGTAGCTCTAGCTCTTCTTCCATGGATATTGGTTTGAGATTGGGATTTCTTACCGATTATTCGTTCTTGATCCATACCTTGTTGATTTATTTTCTTCTACCTAATTCTACGTGGCTTCTCAATTTATGGATATGTGACCATTTCAAGAGGAATGCATTCGTTCATTTTTGTTCGGATGTGAAGACTTTATGTTGCAATTTTCATTCCGTTGGATTCAGCTTCAATATTTGTCTGTCAATGTGCTAATGGATGTCAACCTCTTCAGGATGGCTCCTCCAACGCGCACGACTCCGAATCCTGATCCGCGACCACCTCCACCTCCTCCGGAGGCATGTCAAGCTGTGATGGCCGCAACCAATGCAAACACGCAGTTGATCATGCAAATTCTTCAAGAGCGTAATCAAGGCAACCAAGGGAATCAAGGCAACAGTCAGAATCATTTTGCTACACTCAACCAGTTCCTTGCTAACGGGCCAAAGACTTTTAGCAATTGTGTTGAGGCAACCGATGCTGGCGATTGGCTTGTGGATCTGTCCAAGCATTTTGAGTGCAGTAACGTCAGGCCTGAGGATTTCGTCAAGTTCGCTTCCTTCCAACTCAAAGATCAAGCTGCAGAGTGGTTCGAGCAGTACAAGGATTCCAGAGGTGGACGTGTGATCACTTGGGATGAATTTCGTCAAGATTTCCGAGCTCATCATATCCCTCAGAGTGTGACTGAAAGTAAGCGTGAGAAATTCCGCAACCTGAAGCAAGGCTCTTTGTCTGTCTATGACTACAACAAGTTGTTCCAGAAGCTCGCCTGCTTTGCCAAGCAGGACGTTCCTGATGAGAAGAGCATGATATACCAGTTCAAAGGTGGTCTCAGAGAAGAAATCCAGCTAGCTCTTGTTCTCTTTGAGCCCTTGAGGTACGATGAGTTCTACAACATGGCAGTGAAGCAAGAGGCCGCTCAACTGAGGTGTGATGCTTCCAAGAAGTGAGTCACAGACACTACTCCTTCTTCCTCTACTCAAGTGGCCAAGTAGCAGAAGTATTGGCTTCCTCCTCCTCCATTTCGTCAGCCGTATTAGCAGAAGAGCAAAGGTGGCAGTGGTTCTTCCCACCCACCCAACCCTGGCTTTCAGAACAAGACTTCGTCTCAAGCTCCAAGATCGAGTGCTCCGTACCACCATCCGCTTTCAGAGGTCACGTGCAACAAGTGCCAACAGAAGGGTCACTATGCCAACAAGTGTTCCAACCAGAGGCGTCTTCCTCCTCCTCCTCCTGTCAGATCGGCAAGTACAGCTGTGGTCAAGCATAACCCCAAGCACGCCAAGGTCAATTTGATGAATGCAGCTCAGGCAGAGGATTCGTCAGATGTCATCATGGGTAACCTTCCTGTTAATGATATTCCTGCAGAAGTTCTTTTTGACATGGGTGCATCGCATTGTTTCATTTCCAAACCTTTTGCATCAAAGTACGAGTGCAATTATCAGTATCTACAAAGTGCCTTGCAAATTGTGTCACCGGGCAAGCAGATGACAGCTAACACTTGCATTCCGGAAGTTACTATCACCTTGGGCGACTACAAGTTCCTTTCTTCCCCAATTGTTCTTGGTGACTCGGATATTGATCTTATTCTCGGAATGGATTGGCTTTCTAAGCACAAGGCGCATCTTCATTGTGCTGCCAGGCAGATCCAATTGAATCATTCGTCTGAGGATGTAATTGTCTTTGCCGCTCGGGATAATACAATCTGTCTGTTTTCTCTCAATGAGAAGGGTGAACTGGATGCTATCTCACAGATTCTAGTCGTTTGCGAATATCAAGACGTCTTTCCAGAAGAGCTTCCAGGAATGCCTCCGCACCGGCCAGTTGAATTCATTATTGATCTTGAGCCTGGTACGGAACCTGTGTGCAAGCGTCCTTACAAGCTCGGACCTGAAGAGTTGAAGGAGTTGAAGAAGCAACTAGATGTTCAGGAAAGAATGGGTCTCATCCGGCCTAGTTCTTCTCCGTGGGGTTGTGGCGTTCTTTTTGTCAAGAAGAAGGATGGAACGGACCGACTTTGTGTTGATTACCATCCATTGAACAAGAAGACCATCAAGAACAAATACCCACTTCCCAACATCAACGAGCTGTTCGAACAACTCAATGGTGCCCAAGTATCCTCCAAGCTTGATCTCCGTATGGGTTATCATCAGATTCGAATCCGTGAGCAAGATATTCCCAAGACGGCTTTCAGGACAAGCTATGGGTCATTAGAATACACTGTCATGTCTTTTGGCCTCGTCAACGCTCCTCCGATGTTCTCTCATATGATGAACTTCATCTTCAATGCCTACACCAATGACTTCGTTTTGGTCTATCTCGACGACATTCTGGTTTTCTCGAAGAACAAGGAAGATCATGCCAAGCACTTGCGTTTTGTTCTCGACAAGCTGAGGGAACACTAGTTCTACGCCAAGTTCTCCAAGTGTGAATTTTGGCTCGATGAGGTTCTTTATCTTGGTCATATCATCTCTGCCAAGGGCATTGCCGTGAATCCTGAGAAGGTGTCTGCAATTGTGAATTGGGAACCTCCTCAGAACGTGAAGCAACTCCGTAGCTTCCTCGGTCTCGCAAGCTACTGCCGAAGATTCGTTGAAAACTTTTCTAAGATCGCGAAGCCTCTCTCAAATCTTCTCCAGAAGCACGTCAAGTACGTTTGGTCTCCGGAGTGTGACATTGCTTTCAACACCTTGAAAGAGAAATTGATCACTGCTCCAGTTCTGACTCCGCCTGATGAATCCAAGCCATAGGAGGTCTTTTGTGATGCCTCTCTCCAAGGTCTTGGCGCAGTGTTGATGCAAGAGAAGAAAGTTGTTGCTTATACTTCTCGCCAGTTGAAGCCTAATGAGAAGAACTACCCCACTCATGATCTTGAGTTGGCGGCAGTTGTGCATGCTCTTTTGACTTGGAGACATCTCTTATTGGGAAGAAAAGTGGACATTTTCACTGATCACAAGAGTCTCAAGTACATCTTCACTCAGCCTAATCTCAACCTCAGGAAGACTCGATGGGTCGAAATGATTCAAGAGTATAATTCGAGTATCGAGTATACTCCAGGCAAGGCCAATGTGATTGCTGACGCATTGAGCAGGAAGGCTTATTGCAACAGTCTGATTCTTAAGCCTTATCAACCCGAGCTTTGTGAAGCTTTCCGCAAACTTAATCTGCAAGTTGTTCCTCAAGGTTTCCTCACCAACCTTCAAGTCTCTCCTACCTTGGAAGACCAGATTCGCCAAGCCCAGCTTCTTGATGCTATGGTGAAAAAGGTGATGATTGGGATTGCCAAGAGTCAACCCAAGTACAAGTGCTACCGCCTTGATGACAAGGACACTCTTTTCTTCGAGGATCGTATTATTGTGCCCAAAGGTGAACTTCGTAAAGTGATCATGAACAAGGCTCACAATTCTCTCCTCTCCATCCACCCTGGGAGCACGAAGATGTATCAGGACCTTAAGCAAGCTTATTGGTGGACCCGAATGAAGCGCGAGATTGCTCAATTCGTAAATGAATGTGATGTCTGCAGAAGAGTGAAGGCAGAACACCAAAGGCCAGCTGGTCTCCTCCAACCTCTTGCCATTCCAGAATGGAAGTTTGACCACATTGAGATGGACTTCGTGACTGGGTTTCCAAAGTCCAAATGTGGCAATGATGCTATATTCGTTGTCATCGAAAAACTCACTAAAGTGGCTCATTTTCTGCCTATCAAAGAGTCAATCACTGCAGCTCAATTGGCGGAACTCTACACCTCTCGGATTGTCTCTCTGCACGGTATTCCTCAGGTGATCTCTTCAGACCGTGGCAGCATCTTTACCTCCAAGTTTTGGGATTCTTTTCAGAAGGCCATGGGCACCAACATCCACTTCAGTACAGCTTTCCATCCTCAAACAAGCGGTCAAGTCGAGCGTGTCAACCAGATTCTTGAAGATATGCTCAGGGCTTGTGTGATCTCCTTCGGTATGAAGTGGGAGGATTGTCTTCCTTATGCTAAATTCTCCTACAACAACAGTTTTCAAGCAAGTTCGGGCAAGGCCCCATTTGAAATTCTGTATGGCAGGAAGTGCCGTACCCCTCTCAACTGGTCTGAAACCGGTGAACGTCAGCTTTTGGGAAATGACTTAATCACAGAGGCAGAAGAAATGTGCAAAGTCATTCGAGATAACCTCAAAGCAGCCCAATCCCGATAGAAGAGCTACTATGATAGTAAGCACCGTGATTTGGCTTTCGAGATCGGAGATCATGTATACCTCCGCGTCTCTCCTATGAAAGGTACTCGTCGCTTCGGTATCAAAGGGAAGCTTGCCCCTAGATACGTCGGACCTTTCAAGATTGTCAGCAAGAGAGGTGACCTCGCCTATCAACTCGAGCTTCCTTCAAACTTTGCAAATGTGCATGATGTGTTCCATGTCTCTCAACTCCGAAAGTGCTTCAAGACTCCTGACCGCACCGTCATCTTCGAGGACATTGAGCTCCAAGAAGATCTCTCCTATCGTGAGCACCCAGTTGCTATCCTTGAAGAGACTGAACGCAAGACTCGCAACAAGTCGATCAAATTCCTCAAAGTCAAGTGGTCACACCATTCCGACCGTGAAGCTACCTGGGAACGCGAGGATCACCTCCGTTCTGAGTACCCGGCGTTCTTTCAGTCCTAGATCTTGGGACGAGATCCTTTCGTAGTGGTGGAGTGTTGTAACACCCCGGATATGAATTACCAATTTGTACTCCAACTCTTGCCGTTTCCGGCCTTAAGTTATTTTATTTTCTCGGGTTCGGATCTTTGTCTACGTGTGTTGTTATCGTTGTCATGCATCTCATATCATGTCATCATGTGCATTGCATTTGCATACGTGTTCATCTCTTGCATTCGAGCATTTTCCCCGTTGTCTGTTTTGCATTCCGGCGCTTCGTTCTCCTCCGGTGGTCATTTCTACCTTTCTTTAGTGTGTGGGGATTAAAAATTTCCGGATTGGACCGAGACTTGCCAAACGGCCTTGGTTTACTACCGGTAGACTGCCTGTCAAGTTTCGTATCATTTGGACTTCGTTTGATACTCCAACGGTTAACCGAGGGACCGAAAAGGCCTCGTGTCTGTTGCAGCCCAACACCCCTCTAATTTGGCCCAAAACCCACCTAACTCTGCTCCATCACCTAGAGTGTTCGATCACGATTGTGTGGCCGAAAACCGCACCTCATTTGGACTCTCCTAGCTCCCTCTATGCCTATATAAAGAACCCACATTTCAAATCTCGGATCCCCTCCCCGAAACCCTAGTCATCTTCCTCCTCTCGCCGCCAGACACGTCCGATTTGGGTCGGACGTGTCCGACTTACCCCGCCGCCGCCACGTGTCGCCGCCCCGTTGGCTGCGCCTGCCGTCCTCGCCGCCAGGCCCGCCGAGCCCGGGTAGAGCCCCCGCGGCCCGGGTCCCGCCGCCGCCGCCCGGGGCAGCGTCTTCCTCCGCCCCGCCGCCTGGATCATCGCCCCGCCGCCCCGGAAATTCGACGCTGGCGCCGCCACCTCGCCTGCCTTCGACGCCAGTCGCCTGGGTCGCCGTCGCCGGGCTGCCGCCGCCTCGCCCGCCGCGCCGCCGCGCCCAACCACCGGAGCCGCCCCGGCATCTTCCTCCCCTCGCCCCGGCCTCTTCCTCACCATCTCCGGCGGCCGCACGGCGCCGTTCCGGCGAGTACTCCGGCAAATGCCTCGAGAGGCGTGCGATCCAGATCTGGATCGGGGTGAACAGTAACCCTAGAGGTTGATTTTTTGTCTAAGTCCCGAAATTGCAGATCCAAGTGCTCCTATTCATGGCCTTGTAACTTTGCATCCGTAGCTCCGATTCATGCATATAGTATATCAAAATGTTCGTCTCAGAGAGTACATCATTTCATTCCATTGCATCATTTTCATTTGAGTTCATCTTGATGCCCGAAATGCTGTTAGAAGGAGGCTACTTGAGATAATTGTTAGATCTGCTACTCCATCTTAGACTTTTGTCATTTTTGCCATGATTATTGTGTGCATGATATGCCCTGAGGCTCTACATATGTTTTGTTAAGGGTTTTATCATCTTTCCAGAGGTGCAACCCATGTATTTTTGCGATGTGTGTGGTGACTAGTGCATGCTTGCAAAGTGAGGCTCTTGGTAATTCTGTTTTCAGGGACTTAGCATTTCCACTAAGTCCTTGAGCTATTTTGTTCATGATGCCATATGTTCATGTTGTTTCCTAGTGATCCGTGACTCTTTTGAGGATGATCAGTAAGGATGTTTTGTTAATCTTGTAGTGCTTTATCAATCCATGTTTTTATTTGCATATATGGAGCACCCTAGCTTGAGTCAATCGAGCTCTACATTTCTACATTGTAAATCTGGGCAGATTGTCAACTTGTTTGCAATTTTGCCGAGGATGTTGTAGTTGATCCGTGCATGCTATGTTATTGTTCTTGCCATGTCTAGCTTGCATTTTGTGTGTTATTGATAGATGTATGCTTAGCTTATCATGACTTGCTCCGTAGTGAGTGCATCGAGCTCGTAAACATGCCTACTTGATATCTGATTTCAGCATGTCACAGTTTTCACCAAGTCTGAAAACTGATTATGTTTTTGCTATGTTCACATGCTTGCAAATGTATTTTGTGATCCCTTTTGGCTCAAGGTCACTAAGGGACTTTTGTTAAGCTCTTTGAGTAGCTCCATGCCATGCTTTACTTTGTCATGTTCAGGTCCTGTAGCATATAGTTTTGTTGCTTCGAAGAGGGCTACCTGATCTGAAATTTCAGACAAGTGTTAATTTCACTAAGTCTGAGATCTGTTTACCATATGCATTTTTGCCATGCTTGTTTGAACCTGTTAATGGATGAATTGGCCGTAGTTTAGTGCTAGACTTTTGTTAAGAATCTTGAATGCATCCCTGCCATGTATTTTGTTGCCATGTTTGGGTGCTGTAGCATGTTCATCTCATTGTATTTAGATGACTACTTGCTGTAAATCGCAGATCGTGGTCATATTTGAATCGCTTGCCATTTCCAAACCGTAACTCCGATTCCGGTGATCTTTATATCGTTTTCAAGCGATTTCATCTCATCTTTCCAGTGGCACACTTGGTTTTCCAAGTTGAGGCCAGGTTCATGCATTTCCTGTCATATCTTGCATATGCATCTCGCATCGCATCCCCCATAGCATACCATGTTTGCATCATCTTGTTTGATCCTTGCACGTGGTTGATTGTGTTCTTGTTGCTTGTTTGTCTTGTTTGGGTAAAGCCGGGAGACTAGTTCGCTAACGAGGAGCCTGTTGAGTTTGCTTTCGAGGATCCAGTCAACTCTGACAACTTTGCAGGCAAGATGATCATACCCTCGAAATCACTACTATCTTTGCTATGCTAGATTGCTCGTTCTTTTGCTATGCCAATGCTATGATGCCTACCACTTGCTTTCAAGCCTCCCAAATTGCCATGTTCAGCCTCTAACCCACCATTGTCCTAGCAAACCATTGATTGGCTATGTTACCGCTTTGCTCAGCCCCTCTTATAGCGTTGCTAGTTGCAGGTGAAGATTGGAGACCGTTCCTTGTTGGAACATTTATTTACTTGTTGGTATATCATTATATTGCCATGTTATCTTAATGCATCTATATACTTGGTAAAGGGTGGAAGGCTCGGCCTCTCGCCTAGTGTTTTGTTCCACTCTTGCCGCCCTAGTTTTCCATCATATCGGTGTTATGTTCCCGGATTTTGCGTTCCTTATGCGGTTGGGTTATAATGGGAACCCCTTGATAGTTCATCTTGATTAAAGCTTTTCCAGCAATGCCCAACCTTGGTTTTACCATTTGCCACCTAGCCTCTTTTTCCCTTGGGTTTCCGGAGTCCGAGGGTCATCTTATTTTGAACCCCCCCCCCCCCCGGGCCAGTGCTCCTCTGAGTGTTGGTCCGAACTAGAGTCCTGTGCAGCGCCCCCTCGGGGAAACTCGAGGTTTGGTTTTAGTTGTATGGAGCGCTCATATGAGTGTTCCCTGAGAACGAGATATGTGCAGCTCCTATCGGGATTTGTCGGCACATTCGGGCAGTGTTGCTGGTCTTGTTTTAACCTGTCGAAATGTCTTGAAGAACCGAGATGTCGAGTCTGATCGGAACGTCTCGGGAGGAGGTCTATTCCTTCGTTGACTGTGAGAGCTTGTCATGGGCTAAGTTGGCACTCCCCTGCAGGGATTTGAACTTTCGAAAGCCGTGCCCGCGGTTATGGGCAGATGGTAATTTGTTAATGTCCGGTTGTAGATAACTTAAACATTAACTTAATTAAAATGAATCAATTGTGTGAGTTACCGTGATGGCCTCTTCTCGGCGGAGTCCGGGAAGTGGACACGGTGTTGGAGTAATGTTTGCCGCAGGATTGCCCTCTTTAGTTAGGCGTTCGCGCTTTGCCTTCTCTTCTCGCTCTCTTTGCCGAATAGGTTAGCCACCATATATGCTAGTCGCTTGCTGCAGCTCCGATTATATTTACCCTGCCATACCTATTTAAGCTTAAATAGTCTTGATCGCGAGGGTGCGAGATTGCTGAGTCCCTGTGGCTCACAGATTACTATTACACCAGATGCAGGGACTGATGATACAGCTCCAGATGGCGCGCTTGAGCTCAAGTGGGATTTCGACAAGGACTCTCAGCGTTACTATGTTTCTTTTCCTGATGATCAGTAGTGGTGCCCAGTTGGGGTGATCGGGACCATGTCGCTTGTTGGGTTATCTTTCATTTTGGCACCGTAGTCGGGCCATGAGTGTTTTGGTTGATGTATGTTATTTATGTACTTGATTGACGTGGCGAGTGTAAGCCAACTATGTTATCCCTTTATTCATCTATATTACATGGGATGTTTGTGATGATTGCCTGACTTGCGACATATGCCTTCAATGCGATTATGCCTCTAAGTCGTGCCTTGACACGTGGGAGATATAGTCGCATCGAGGGTGTTACAAGCCGTGAGGCCTTCTTGAGCCACTTCAGAGGCAAGTGTTTCCGCTGCCTTAGCAAGCTCCACCACCGCGTCGACTGCAGAGACCCGCTGCGTTGCATCATCTGCAAGCGAGCCAGGCACTTCGGCAAGGAGTGTCCCCAAAATCCGAAGAACGGTGGTCCAGGAGGCTCCGCTCATGCTAGGCTGGGGCCGCAGTCTCCTCGGATCCCCATGCGAGACCGCCTGTGCTTCCCCGGTGCCGACGCCGATGGACCGCCTGCTCCACTGCGACCCCGTGCGGCGGCCATGCTTCGGCAACAAGGTGATCATGGCGACGCCGGCCCTCGAGCGCGACGAGTTCATCCTGCGCCAGCACCCCGTCATGCTCACCACGGCTGACCGCTGCCACTCCACCAACCCGAGGGCGGTCGGCAAGGCCATCCTCGAGCAACTCAGCACTCTGGCACACCTGCTCCACGTCACCGCGCACCACCCGGAGGCCTTCATCGTCCACTTCGACCTCCCTGCGCACCGAGATGATGCGGTGCGGCGCGGTGTGCTCAAGATTGATGGCTGCAAGTACTTCATCAGAGCATGGCATGAAGACGGTCACCGCGGCGATCCTCAAGATGAACCTGCATGTGCGCGTCGTCGTCGAGGACCTGCCCATGCAGTTTTGGTTCCTGCAGGGGGCCGAGGAGGCCTTCGGCGACTTCGGCCGCATCGATCGCCTGGACTCGCGCACGCTGGAGTGGGGGCACACCAAGCATTTCACCTGCTGGCTCTGGGTCTGGGATGTGGCTCACATCCCCATGCAACGCGCGCTCTGGGTGCTCAAGCACGCAACTGGCCGTGTCGATGAGGTGATCGACTTCGCCCTGCCGGATCATCGTGTCCCACCGCCTCCAGGCGTGCACCGCTACGACCTCCTGGTGCACGTCGACTTGGTTGAGGACTTGACCCCGCACTCGCCGCGCTCGTCGCACTCCGGGTAGAGCGGGCTCCCCTCCTCCTCTGACGACGACGACCGCCCCATGCCGCGCATCGAGCCGGGCACGTGGGTGGCCCGTGTCGAGGACGGCCAGGGCCCGAGCCACTGCTCGATCCAGCGCGCCCCGGCCGCTGGTTGTGTTGGCCCCATCCTGGGGGCGTCAAGGCGCGACAACAAAGACGGCGACAACAACGGTGGCTCGGGGCGCTCCTAGAGGGACCGCCTGCCCGGCCGCGGGTGCCACGCCAAGGACAGCGGGGCGAACGTCGTCGAGGGTGCCCACCGCCACCACAGTCGCACGCCGGTGGGCAGGCGCCACAGGAGGCTAGATCGTGGCCAGTCGGCGTCGGGCTCGAGAGACGCTGCGCCCCCGCTGCACGTGACCCCACTGCTGCCCCTCCGCTCGACTCCTCCTCCTCCAGTTGATGCTGCAGAAGACCCGGTGGCCCGTTTCTTCAATTTCTTCGACTCAGGCCGTGCACTTTCCCCGCCCCCGTGCATGGACTGCATGCAGCTGGAGCTGGAGAACGTCATGATCGATGCGCTTCAATCTTCGCTGGCCTTCGAAGATAGCGGGCGATCCCCTCCTCTCCATCTGACCGCGCACCAGGACCCCGACAGGCCAGAGATGCTTCCCTGCCTGCTGGCCTGCATCAACACTCTGGCAGTGGCGACTGCAGGTTTCGAGCTCGCCGCGGTCACAGAGCGGGTGGGCGTCATGCAGATCGAAGAGGGTAGTGGAGTGGCGCAGGTTGCCGCTGCCCTCTTCGCTCCCGTCCCCCCGCCGATCATCGCCATTCAGTCGGCGCCACATCCTCGCCCCACTGCGCCGCCCAAGTCGAGGGCCATGTCGAATCCTTTGCGCCGCAGTGCCTGCCAGGCCGCGGCGACAAACCCTACGCCGGTGCCCCAACACGCAGTTCTCCGTCTGGTGCAAGAGCTGGGTGCGCTTGGCCCCAAAGACAAGATGACCCCGAAGGCGGCGGCCCTACTCATGAAACATTTCCAGGAGCCCCTGTCCGATGGCGACATTGCAGCCACTGCAAAGCTCACCGGGCTGGACCAAGGTGCCCTCAAGATCGCCGCCGGCATGGCTGGAATCACCGGCGTGGAAGAGTCCATTGATGGTTGATCATGTTAGCTGCTCTTATGTTTAGTCTCCATCGAAGGCTGGTCTTCTACCAGCTAGAGTTAGGTTTAGCTTCCATGTGTAGTGCTTCGGGTAGGTGGTGCGCTCGACGACGACGGGGTTTTGGGCCTATTGGTGGCCGTCGTCGCCCCCAGGCTTGCTGTAAAGTGTTTTGTGCTTCTTCCATTAGTATGATTAGTCAACGGAGTAAGGATCTGTGTCTCCATGAGTGACAATAGCTTGATCTTCATGTCCTGGAATGTGCGTGGCTTAAACTGCCTGGCAAAACCAACGGCGATCAACGATGTAGTGAAGGCAAATCAAGTAGCGATCCTTGCCTTGCAGGAGACCAAGATCGAGACCCGGTCGCCTGGCGTAGCGGCTGAGATAGGAGGTGGCACTCTAGAGGGCTGTGTAGTTCTACCGGCGCATGGGACGAGGGGAGGCGCCACATTCTTCTGGGATAAGTTAGTCGTCAACGTAGTTTCGCATTTCTTAGGCCGCTTCTCCATTACTGTCAGGGTAGAACCCTTTCGAGCGGGTGATCCATTTTGGCTCACCACTGTTTACGGGCCGACAGACGATGCTCAAAAGGACGACTTCCTCCGAGACCTTGCGGCTGCTGCCCCGCCGGCTGGTGAGGCCTGGATGATCAACGGGGATTTCAACATGATCTACCAAGCAAGCAACAAAAACAACATCAACTTGAACCGAAGAATGATGGGTAAGTTCAGGCGCGCTCTTGACTGGGCCGGGCTGAAGGAGCTGAAATGCAAGAACAGAAGATACACACGGAGCAATGAAAGGCAGGATCCCACGCTATGCAGCATTGACAAGTTCTTTTGCAACGATCGGTGGGATCTGCTTCACCAGGATTACATCCTCACGGCAGCCTCGACGTCCTTCTGTGATCACTGCCCGTTAATCCTCGCAAGGGCGACTACCCCTTTCAGGCAGGCATGCTTTAGATTCGAGAACTTTTGGCCCAAATTCCCTCATTTCAATGAGACTGTGCTGCGTGCGTGGCATCGCCCCAGTTCAGCATGACTGTCCGTTCGTCAGGATCAAGAGGCGTATGGCGAGAGTGGCGGATGATTTGAAGATTTGGAGTAGAGGCATGTTGGCAAGAGCAAGCAGCAGCTGCAGATCGCCAATGAGGTCATCTTTCAGCTTGACAAACCACAAGAGAGTAGATCATTATCAGACGCTGAATTTAACCTATGAAAAAACCTGAAGCTAAAGGTACTCGGTCTGGCAGCCATTGAAAAGGCTAGGAAACGCCAGGCCTCAAGGATCAGTTGGCTCAGAGCTGGGGATGCTAGCACCAAGCTGTTCCACGCAAAGATGAGGTCGTGTAGACGGAAAAACTTCATCCATGCACTCAACGTCAACAACAGAGTGCTTGTAGATCACAAGGCGAAAGAGCAGGCCATCTACGACCACGTCTCCGCCTCCTTAGGCCAGGGCGAAAGGCGCAGCTGCACCTTGAACTGGGAGCAGCTCCAAGTCCTGGTGGTGACCGCGCCCGAGCTGGACGGCCCATTCACTATGGCCGAGGTATAGGCAACGATCATTTCATCGCCGGCAGAAAAGGCGTGTCAGGACCCCGATTCCAAGTCACATCGATCTATCCGGTAACACCTCATATCACATTGCAGCCTCACGCACGGTATTCCCATGGGTGTCGCCTTACCATGGCCCGGGACCGTTTGTGCCTTTTGGCTCACGTATATGATAGTGTCGCTAGCCTCCATATGACAGAGAACCCGGGCCGACATGGCTAGTCGTGAACCCAAAGCGGCACAGACCTATGGAGACAGGCATACCTGAATCACATCGAGCATGTCGATCATCAGCGTGTGAATCCGGGCTGTAGCACTGGGCTAACAGGACTCCGGGGAACCCGGGCTGTAGCAGGCTAGGCAGGACTCTGGAAGTCACCGCGTGACATTTCCCCGAAGGGACAGACATAGGAACGAAGTGAAACACATGCCGGCTAGTCAAGTGTCCAGAGCAGTAGTGCTGGGCTAGCAGGACTCCGATGAACCGGGCTATAGCGGACTAATATGCCTCGAGGAGCACTAGACTACATTTCCCCATAAGAAAGGCTGCCAAGGATAAACAACTAGATTGTCGGATCCCACACATACCAAGCATTTCAATCATACACACAATATGCTCGATATGTGCAAATACAACATGGCATCACAACAAAACTCTACAACTCAAGTACTTTATTTAAAGGCTCTAGAGAGCCATACACAACATGTTCATACAAGTAGGGGTCACATGACCCGACACTCAAGTCATACAAGCATACAAGCACATGCGGAAGCAAATCGTCTGAGTACAGACACTAGAAAGCAAGAAGGGTTCTCGAAGCCTGTCTATCTAGATAGGGCCCTCCATGGCCATGATCACCACCTGGGTGGCAAGTCACTCATCGACGTCGAGATCTACATAAAACCCATCGGAGGGGCGGTGTTGTCGCCTGAAACAGTAATTAAACAAACATGAGTACAAAGGTACTCAGCACGTCTTACATCAGAACCTACTACACATGCTCATTCCCAAGAAGGCGGTGGGGTTATTGCAGCAAGCCAGCTTTGACTCTTGGCTAAGCTATCCTACGGAACTCCACTGGTAAAATTGTTTCCGCACACGAGTCCACTACTCACCAACACAATACTCCACCGGGGATCCTCCCTCGTTATCCTATGAGAGGGCCATCCTCGGTACTCACACTTATCTTGAGTCTTTTAGTAATATCCATTAACTTGTCTATGAACTGTATAGGCAACCAAGTAGTCCTTTACCGCGGACGCGGCTATTCGAATAGTTTTATACCCCGCAAGGGTGTACTTCATCACGCATGTTTCCACCACTTAGCGTCTGCACACGCCATGTGCTCGGGAGACTTCAAGCGAAAGCCGACGTGGGTGTAGACCACGACCTGACTAACCTCACAAGTCTCTAGTCCAGGTTTATCGCCTATTCAGGTTCTATCCGCAAGGAGATTCGGCCAGGGTGTCCTCAACGGCCCCAAACGATGTGTGCAGGGTTCCCGAGACACCAAACGGGCGACACGGTACACTATGCCACGGTGTATCTACCGCATCATAGCCCACCCCTACGGTCAGCGCTAATCACGGCCGCCAATACATAACTTGCAAACACCAGAAACTAGTTGCAACTCCTGGACAGAGGACGAGAGGCGTCCGTAAGTCGAGCGGGGTCATATTTCATGGCCCAATGTGTGGTAGTAGCTGAATCTTAAATCTCGCATACAGATCTCAGTTGTTATGGACGGCCTCAATGAAACAACCCACCATGTACTCCTACATGGCCTCTCATCGATACGTTTACCAAAACATGTTCAACACATCCCTCACATTACCTACATAACAATTCCACTCTAGCCTATCACCCAAATGAACCAGAACTGACACAACTCTAAGCATAGCAGGCATAGCAAGGTAGGAAACACATACATGGCTCAATCAACTCCTACACATGCTAGTGGGTTTCATCTAGTTATTGTGGCAATGACAGGTCATGCAGAGGATAAGGGTTCAACTACCGTAGCACACAGCAGTTTGAATCGTGTTGTCTTAATGCAGTAAACAAGAGCAGAAGCGAGAACATGGGTTTGTATCGGAATGATCAATGGGTTGCTTGCCTGATGTAGTGGTAGTAGGGTACTGCCCTTCAAACGGATACTCCGGGTTATCCTCGGAGGCAGAACCTACCACGAAAGACACACCGAACATAATCAACACATGAAAATATGCAACAATATGATGCATGCTATGACATGGCAAAATGAATGTGTCCTGGTCTAATGCAAGCTAAAACAGAAAGGAATGAACTCATTTGAATCAAAGATTCAAATGTTAGTTCATTTAGCATAGCCTTATTAGTGCATTATCTTATTCTGCTTAAACAACAAGGTTATCTTGTTTTGTCATGCATGAGACCATTACAGATGGATAGATTGAATTTTTCTGATCATTTTTCATATATAATTTGTTTGATTTGTAGCTATGGTTGATTTTATATGATTTTTAGAAGTTTCGGCTATTTTCTGGAATTTCCTATTAAGGAATAAATCCTTAAAAGGATTTACTGCGTCAGCATTGCGTCAGAGTGACGTCAGGGGTCAACGGGCCGGTCCAGGTCAATCCTGACCTGTGGGTCCCATCTGTCAGTGTCAACTAACTAACTAAAATTAGTTAGTGTTAAACTAATACTAACCTAGTTTAATTAGTGGCCTCGGGCCCACACGTCAGTGAGTCAGGGGAAGTCAAACTGGGGTTAACCCGGGTCAAACTCGCCGGAGTTGACCCGGGGCTCGTCGCCGGCAGGGCCAGGGACGGCGGAGGGGTGCGGGTTTTGCACTCCGGCGACCAAAAGGCGGCGGAGACCATCTACGTGATGCGGGGAGTGAGCCGCGTCGAGTGCTGGCAGCAGGTGGAGCTGGGGTGGCCGGAAACGACGCTGGCGTCGACCTTGGTGGCGGCCAGAGCTCGGGTGAGCTCGGAACCGAGGCTGCGGGGCACGGTGAGGCGCGTGGTAAGGTGCGTTAGACTCCTGGAAACATGGTGAGGTTAGTGGACTAAGTGGCGTGGCCGTGGCATGGCCGGAGCCTCGTCGACGACGAGCTCCACGGCGGCGCATTCGGGCGAACTCGAGGCGGCGTGTACGATGCATGAGAGCTAGCACGAAGAGGGGGAGAAGGTCAGTAGCTCACTGCGGTTGCAGGGGAGCGAACGGCGAGCTCGGGGAAGAGCTAGAGCGAGCGGGGCGGCGAGGGGGATCTCCGGTGACCGAGGTTGAAGACGAGCTTGGTGCAGCTTCTCCGGGGTGAGCGAGCGCTCGAGGATGGGTCGAGGCGAAGCAGTGGACGACGGTGGAACTTCTTGGCACGACGAGGCAACGAGTGGACGGCGGTGGCTGCTGTGGAGCTTGTCGGTGGCGACGGCTGCGCTCGGCTGGGAATGGGGAGAGAGCCAGAGAGGGGGAGTGGGGCACGGGGAGAGTGGGAAGAATGAGAGGGGGACGTGGGGGAGTGCGTGGCACTCATAGGCGCGTCTGGGGCGTCGGCGGAAGCAGGAGGTGGCCGGCGTGTGGCCACGGGCGCCGGCCACGCGCCTCTCGTCCTCCTGGCGAGAGAAGGAGGATGACTGGAAGTGGCCAGTGGGCTGAGCCGAGCTGGGCCAGGCCAGGGCGATAGGTAAGTTCCTTCTCTCTCCTTTTTCTGTTTTTTGTTTATTCTATTATTTCTATAACTTCAGGGCTTTATTAAAAATGCCAGGGCATTTCCAAAAATCATAAAATTAATCATGCCTACTGCTTAGAATATATCCAACAGCAAACATTTTAGTTTATGATTATTTGAGCATTTAAAATATTTTGCAGCATTTAAATGCCCAAATGCAAATACTATAATAATTAATCCAATGACCTTAAGATGTCCTAGAAAAATGTGCACCAGTTTTCAAAGGTTTTAACCCAAAACAAAAAGGGTGGGCGTTTTAGAAGGGCATTTCAGGTTCATTGAAAAAGTTTTTAGTAAACCCTAGTTGTTCCAGGGGGGTGCTGGGGGTTCTGTCATCCCCATTTCAAATTTAGAATAAATTTAAACATGATGCACACTCTAATGCTTGAACTAGCTAGGGTGTGACAAATCACCCCCACTCAAAAGAATCTCATCCCGAGATTTAGGATCCTCCGGGAAGAAGGTGGGGTACTAGAGTCGAAGACGATCCTCCCTTTCCCAAGTGGCTTCTTTCTCGGAATTGTGTGACCATTGAACCTTGAGAAACTTGATATTATGGCGTCGAGTGGTATGCTCAGCTTGATCAAGGATACGAACGGGATATTCCCGATATGAGAGGTTATCTTGTAGATCAAGCGTTTCGTGGTCCACTCCACGGATAGGATCCGCAAAGCAACGCCTGAGTTGAGAAACGTGGAAGACATCCTGAACTGTGGAAAGATGCGAAGGTAGTTCCAATTGGTAGGCAACTTCTCCTCGTTTGGCAAGAATGCGAAAGGGTCCAATGTAACGAGGAGCCAATTTGCCTTTGATACCGAAACAATGGGTTCCCTTTAACGGAGTAACCCGCAGGTAAGCCTTCTCGCCGACTTCATAAGTCATGAGCTTATGTTTACGATCATATTGGCTCTTTTGACGAGATTGGGCTGTTTTCAATTTCTCACGAATAACGCGAACCTGCTCTTCTGCTTCCTGAATCATATCCGGGCCAAAGAGTTGTCTTTCCCCGGTTTCTGACCAGTTAAGAGGCGTTCGACATTTTCGTCCATAGAGAACTTCGAAAGGAGCTTTGCCCAAGCTAGCTTGATAACTATTGTTATAAGCAAACTCCACGAATGGAAGGCATTTCTCCCAACCCATTCTGAATGAGATGACAAAAGCTCGGAGCATATCTTCCAGAATTTGATTGACTCGCTCTACTTGACCACTTGATTGAGGATGGAAGGCGGTGCTAAAAGAGAGAGACGAGTTCCCATAGCATTTTGGAAAATTTCCCAAAATCGAGAGGTGAAGAGACTCCCACGGTCTGAGTTAATTTCCGATGGGACACCATGAAGAGATACTATTCGGGAGATGTATAACTCAGCTAGCTGGCTAGCGGTGATACTCTCACGAACAGGTAGGAAATGGGCTACTTTGGAAAGACGGTCGATCACGACGAAGATTTCATTATTCCCTCTCTTGGTCCTGGGAAACCCAGTAATGAAATCCATACTGATTTTATCCCATTTCCACTCAGGAATAGCCAAAGGTTGAAGGGTGCTAGCAGGCCGTTGATGCTCTGCTTTAACACGATGACAAACATCGCAATTAGCAATGTATTGAGCGATTTCTCTCGTCATCCTAGTCCACCAAAACCTCTGGCGTAAGTCTTGATACATTTTAGCACTACCGGGATGAATGGTGAGAGGGGATTCATGGGCTTCCTTAAGAATCAACTGGCATAGATGTTGTTTCTTCGGAACCACCAAGCGGTTCTCGAAGAAGACAACACCTCGCTCATCCATGGAAAAACATTTAGCAACTCCGCTAGCGATGTTTTCCTTAATCCGGGATATGCCCTTATGACGCTTGTGGGTAGCTATGATTTGATCCGTAAGGTTAGGCTTCGCCACCAGGGTGGATAGGAATCCTCGAGGCACAATGTGAAGATTAAGCTTACGAAATTCCTCATGGAGAAGTGGTTGACTTTGTTGTAACATTAGATTGTTACAATAGGACTTAGGACTTAGTGCATTAGCCATGACATTGGCTTTGCCCGGGGTGTAAGTTATTCCTAGGTCGTAATCCGAGATCAACTCGGCCCAACATCTTTGCCTGAGATTCAAATCCGGTTGGGTGAAGATATATTTCAAACTTTGGTGATCGGTGAAGATCTCGCAACGATTACCGAGAAGGTAATGTCGCCAAGTTTTAAGTGCATGGACTACAACTGCAAGCTCTAGATCATGTGTGGGATAATTTTCCTCATGTGGGTGTAATTGCCATGAAGCATAGGCAATTACCTGACGATATTGCATGAGTATGCAACCTAGTCCTTGTCGTGAGGCGTCGCAATAGATAATAAAGTCCTTGGAGAAATCTGGTGGTACTAGTACGGGAGCAGATGTCAGGCGTCTTTTCAGTTCCTGAAAGCTGAACTCGCGCTGTGGGGTCCACTCGAACTTTTTATCTTTCTTGAGGAGTTCAGTTAGAGGTTTAGCAACCTTGGAGAAATTCTCGACGAAGCGGCGGCAATAACTCGCTAAGCCAAGGAAGCTCCGAACTTGCTTGACCGTCTCAGGTAGAGTCCAATCAAGGACGGCTTGAACTCGCTCGGGATTGACAGCAATACCCTTACCAAAGATTACATGGCCTAGATAGGTCACTTCTGGCAACCAAAATTCACACTTGGAGAATTTGGCATAAAGGTGATGCTCTCGAAGTTTCGTCAATACCAGCCTTAGATGTTCGGCATGTTCCTCTTCATTCTTGGAGTAGATGAGTATGTCATCGAGGTATACTACGACGAATTTATCCAAATACTCCATGAAGACCGAGTTCATTAACCGAGAGAAGGTGGCTGGGGCATTGGTTAAACCGAAGGACATAAAGGTGTACTCGTATTGGCCATAACGAGTAACAAAGGCCATTTTGGGAATGTCCCCATTTCTGATTTTGATTTGATGGTAGCCCAACCTCAAATCCATCTTGGAAAAGACTGAGGATCCAGCGAGCTAATCATACAGATCGTTGATCCTGGGAAGCGGATACTTGTTCTTGATAGTGACCAAGTTGACAGGTCGGTAATCTACAACCATCCGATCCGTTCCATCCTTCTTCTTGACAAAGAGGACGGGGCAAGCCCAAGGAGAGGAACTAGGACGGATGAAACCCTTTTTCAAGGACTCATCGAGTTGGTTCTTAAGCTCGGCTAGTTCTAAGGGTGCCATCTTATAGGGTCTTCTAGAAATTGGAACGGTTCCTGGAACAAGGTCTATGACGAACTCGACATCCCTGCCAGGTGGAACACCTGGCAGTTCTTCTGGAAAGACATCCGGGACTACTGGAATATCCTCAAGGTCTGGAAGGGGTTGGCATTTAGGGAGTAAAGCTGGCGCTTGGCCACTCGAGTTAAGACATTGACTGTCTTGCCCGATGGGTGAGTAAGTTGAACGATTCTAGTTGCACAATCAATCTTAGCATAATGAGCTGACATCCAGTCCATACCCAAGATGATGTTTATGTCCGAGGACTTGAGAGCTATTAAGGATGCAAGGAAGACAAGTCTATTGACAAGAATTTCGTTCCCATGGCTTACTCTAGAAGTTTGCCATTTGGAACCCGGAGTTTGAATTACCATGGAAGTGGGCATGTCACAAAATGTCGTGTTATGCAACCGAGCATAGTTCTCGGATATGAATGAATGAGATGTTCCAGTATCAAAAAGAACAGATGTCGGATGGCAATTAACAAGGAGCGTACCAAGGACGACGTTAGGATCCTCATGAGCCTCCTCGGCTGAGACATAGTTGACATGGCCACGTGCAGTGGTGACCGTCTTGGTGTAGAATGTCTTTCCTGCTGGCTTACCACGGCCAACGGACTTTCCAGACTGATTGGGGTTGTTGTTCTGGGGACACTCTCGACTATAGTGACCCGGCTCTCCACACTTGAAACATGTCACAACATTGGGGCGTGGAGCAGCATTAGCAGCGGGGCCACCATAGGGCTTGGGCGGTGCAAACTGCTGGTTGGGACGAGGCGCCTCAAAGGATGGCCTCGGAATAAACCTGGGTGGCAGTGCCGTGCTTGGAATCCACACCCGGTGCTTCTGAGCTCCAGAGCTGGATGAAGAGCCAAAATCACGTGAGTGCTTGCGTGAAGCGTCATAGTCAGACTGGCCTGACTCAGCACTGATGGCTTTACTGACCAACTTCTGAAAGGAGGTGCACTCGTGCAGATGAAGATCACGGCAAAGCTCAGGGCTAAGTCCCTTGCGGAGCCTTGCCTGCTTCTTAGCGTCGTTGGATACCTCTTCAGGAGCATATCGTGCCAGATTCCCAAATTCACGACTATATGCATCCACAGTCAGTCTTCCTTGGGTGAAATTGCAGAACTCCTCCCTCTTGCGATCTATGAGACCTTCCGGAATGTGATGCTCACGGAAAGCCTCACTGAATTCAGCCCAAGTAGTGATTTGGCCGACCGGGCGCATAGCTTCAAAATTTTCCCACCAAAGGCTAGCAGGGCCTTCGAGGTGATAGGCAGCATAAGTAACCTTATCAACTTCGGCTACGTTGGCAGAACGTAGCTTGTGGGTGATGTTGTGAAGCCAGTCATCCGTGTCGAGGGGCTCGACGGAATGGTTAAACTTTGGTGGGTACAGCTTGATAAAGTCATTGATTGACACCAAGTCATTTCGCTAATGGCGTGCAGTGTTCTGCTCAATCCGCTCCAGCAAGCGGTTAGTCTCACGCTTGTTTCTTTCCGCCTCCAGCATCACTTCGGCCAGAGAAGGCGGGTGAGGCATATTTTCACCCCTAACTTCACTGGCTTCCCCCTGCTCCGGGGCAGCAGGGTTGCTGCGGGTGTTGACCATACTAGGAGAAAACAAGACAACGGTTTAGATAAGGATGGCACAAACTTAGCAAGGAAGTGCAGAATGTAATGGATAACACGGAATGCAGAGATGTTCATTGCACGCCATGGTAATATAGAAACTGCCATATATATACCATTGGTCATACACACCGTACATAGTTTAGTACAAGCCCAGGCTAGAGTACAACTACGGTGAAAGACATTACATCTCATCAGAGGCATTCCAAGCTCCTATACATTATTTTCCTACACCTCCGGAGCGTGATACACACCAAGTCGTATCCCGCGGTCACGCAGGACTGTGGAGAATACAACTACTACAATACTAGTGAAACTACTACTAGCTCAGACGGCTCCGTAGTAATCCTCATAGAAGTCGCCACCAAAACCTGGAAGTGGAACATGATCATCTGGGAACAGAAGGCCTGCGGAGCCTGCGGACCAAAGGGACTCGGATGTGGCCTTGGTCCCACAGGTGGTGGCAGACAGGAACCACAAGGAGGGGTGATGCCTCCTACATCGCGCCACTCCATACAATCTGGCAATCCAGACCGTAAAGGGTACAAATCCCTCAGATCCATGTATCCTGCCTGTACCGCAGGTGCAAACCAAGTCAAAGTGGCCCACTAATCAGCACGAGAGTTAAAAAGCTCGATACGCAAGGCCCGATTTTCGCGGTCCTTATCCTCGAGCATCTCGGCAGTGGTGCGGAGTAGTGACTCCTCATGTGTGGGGTCAACATAGATAGCCTGGAGATACCCTTGCGCTCCCGGAAGTGATGCTGGCATATAACGGAAGTTGGTGTTCCGAAGCAGGCCAGTCCGGACTCGCATGATGGTCATCATGGAATAGGCAGCATCCTGCACAGCCATCTCAACAGTAACCCCGAGTCCATAGGAACATTGAAGGGGCTCAGTGGCTCCAGGATAAGAGGGATATATCCTGACGGTACAGAGGTACTGGCTCTGGTTGAAGTCTCTGAACTGCTCTTCGACAGTGTATTCGGGATACCAACGGTAACCCGTCTCGATCATTACCCGGACTAACATAGCAGTATGACCGGGCACATCGAGGCACCAGGTCAGGCGAACCACTTGGTTTTGAGCACGAGTGGCCATGTGAAAGCATAGAATAATGCAAAGGCATTAGAATTTCTAGGGAAAATTAGACAACATAACAGCTGTAAATGCTCAGAAAAGGATTTGAGACATCCACAACAGTTCGCAATACCACTCAACAACATCATATCAAGGTTCTGATTCAACTGGAAACATACTAAAAGTAGTAGAAATTGTACTGAGGCTTGTAACATCAATCCTATAAGCTACTACGGATTGGTAACACGTGAACCTGATAGAAGAAGAGAGCCTAGTCCTTAACCCACGTTGAATGAGAAGGGAATGACTCAGATCAGAGGGCATAAGGCAAAGGAGTAAAAGAGACTTACATTCCCTCCCACAATCAATTCTCCTACATATAACTAAAGCATTTCTAGACTCGACATCGACCAGTTTGGCTCAACGAACCTACAGGCAGTCTGACTCTGATGCCAACGCTGTCAGGACCCCGATTCCAAGTCACATCGATCTAGCCGGTAACACCTCATATCACATTGCGGCCTCACGCATGGTATTCCCATGGGTGTCGCCTTACCATGGCCCGGGACCGTTTGCGTCTTTTGGCTCACGTATATGATAGTGTCGCTAGCATCCATATGACAGAGAACTCGGGCCGACATGGCTAGTCGTGAACCCAAAGTGGCACAGACCTATGGGGACAGGCATACGTGAATCACATCGAGCATGTCGGTCATCAGCGTGTGAATCCGGGCTGTAGCACTGGGCTAACAGGACTCCGAGGAACCCGGGCTGTAGCTGGCTAGGCAGGACTCCGGAAGTCACCGCGTGACATTTCCCCGAAGGGACAGACATTGGAACGAAGTGAAACACATGCCGGCCAGTCAAGTGTCCAGAGCAGTAGTGCTGGGCTAGCAGGACTCCGGTGAACCGGGCTGTAGCGGACTACTATCGCTCGAGGAGCACTAGACTACATTTCCCCATAAGAAAGGCTGCCAAGGATAAACAACTAGATTGTCAGATCCCACACATACCAAGCATTTCAATCATACACACAATATGCTCGATATGTGCAAATACAACATGGCATCATAACAAAACTCTACAACTCAAGTACTTTATTTAAAGGCTCCATAGAGCCATACATAACATGTTCATACAAGTAGGGGTCGCATGACCCGACACTCAAGTCATACAAGCATACAAGCACATGCGGAAGCAAATAGTCTGAGTACAGACACTAGAAAGCAAGAAGGCTTCTCGAAGCCTGTCTATCTAGATAGGGCCCTCCATGGCCATGATCACCACCTGGGTGGCAAGTCACTCATCGACGTCGAGATCTACATAAAACCCATCGGAGGGGGCGGTGTTGTCGTCTGAAAACAGTAATTAAGCAAACATGAGTGCAAAGGTACTCAGCAAGTCTTACATCAGAACCTACTATACATGCTCATTCTCAAGAAGGCGGTGGGGTTATTGCAGCAAGCCAGCTTTGACTCTTGGCTAAGCTATCCTACGGAAATCCACTGGTAAAATTGTTTCCGCACACGAGTCCACTACTCACCAACACAATACTCCACCGGGGATCCTCCCTCGTCATCCTACGAGAGGGCCATCCTCGGTACTCACACTCATCTTGGGTCTTTTAGTAGTATCCATTAACTTGTCTATGAACTGTATAGGCAACCAAGTAGTCCTTTACCGTGGACGCGGCTATTCGAATAGTTTTATACCCTGCAGGGGTGTACTTCGTCACACGTGTTTCCACCAATTAGCGTCCGCACACGCCATGTGCTCGGCAGACTTCAAGCGAAAGCCGACGTGGGTGTAGACCACGACCTGACTAACCTCACAAGTCTCTAGTCCAGGTTTATCGCCTATTCAGGTTCCATCCGCAAGGAGATCCGGCCGGGATGTCCTCAACGGCCCCAAACGATGTGTGCAGGGTTCCTGAGACACCAAACGGGCGACTCGATACACCGTTCCACGGTGTATCTACCGCATCATAGCCCACCCCTAGGGTCAGCGCTACGCACGGCCGCCAACACATAACCTACTAACACCAGAAACTAGTTGCAACTCCTGGACAGAGGACGAGAAGGGTCCGTAAGTCGAGCAGGGTCATATTTCAGGGCCCAATGTGTGGTAGTAGCTGAATCTTAAATCACGCATACAGATCTCAGTTCTTGTGGACGGCCTCAATGAAACAGCCCACCATGTACTCCTACATGGCCTCTCATTGATACCTTTACCAAAACATGTTAAACACATCCCTCACATTACCGACATAACCATTTCACTCTAGCCCATCACCCAGATGAACCAGACCTGACACAACTCTAAGCATAGCAGGCATTGCAAGGTAGGAAACACATACATGGCTCAATCAACTCCTACACATGCTAGTGGGTTTCATCTAGTTACTGTGGCAATGACAGGTCATGCAGAGGATAAGGGTTCAACTACCATAGCACACGGCAGTTTGAATCGCGTTGTCTTAATGCAGTAAACAAGAGCAGAAGCGAGAACATGGGTTTGTATCGGAATGATCAATGGGTTGCTTGCCTGATGTAGTGGTAGTAGGGTACTGCCCTTCTGACGGATACTCGGGGTTATCCTCGGAGGCAGAACCTACCACGAAAGACACACCGAACATAATCAACACATGACAATATGCAACAATATGATGCATGCTATGACATGGCAAAATGAATGTGTCCTGGCCTAATGCAAGCTAAAACAGAAAGGAATGAACTCATTTGAATCAAAGATTCAAATGTTAGTTCATTTAGCATAGCCTTATTAGTGCATTATCTTATTCTGCTTAAATAGCAAGGTTATCTTGTTTTGTCATGCATGAAACCATTACAGATGGATAGATTGAATTTTTCTAATCATTTTTCATATATAATTTGTTTGATTTGGAGCTATGGTTGATTTTCTATGATTTTTAGAAGTTTTGGCTATTTTTAGAATTTCCTATTAAGGAATAAATCTAGAAAAGGATTTACTGCGTCAGAGTGACGTCAGGGGTCAACGGGCCGGTCCAGGTCAATCCTGACCAATGGGTCCCATCTGTCAGTGGCAACTAACTAACTAAAATTAGTTAGTGTTAAACTAATACTAACTTATTTTAATTAGTGGCCTCAGGCCCACACGTCAGTGAGTCAGGGGAAGTCAAACTAGGGTTAACCCGGGTCAAACTCGCCGGAGTTGACCCGGGGCTCGTCGCCGGTAGGGCCAGGGACGGCGGAGGGGTGCGGGTTTTGCACTCTGGCGACCAAAAGGACGGCGGAGACCATCTACGTGATGCGGGGAGTGAGCCGCATCGAGTGGTGGCAGTGGGTGGAGCTGGGGTGGCCGGAAACGACACCGACGTCGACCTTGGCGGTGGCCGGAGCTCGGGTGAGCTCGGAACCGAGGCTGCGGGGCATGGCGAGGCGCGTGGTAAGGTGCGTTAGACTCCTGGAAACGTGGTGAGGTTAGTGGACTAAGTGGCGTGGCCGTGCCATGGCCGGAGCCTCGTCGACGACGAGCTCTGCGGCGGCGCGTTCGGGCGAACTCGAGGCGGCGCGTACGGTGCACGAGAGCTAGCAGGAAGAGGGGGAGAAGGTCAGTAGCTCACTGCGGTTGCAGGGGAGCGAACGGCGAGCTCGGGGAAGAGCTGGAGCGAGCGGGGCGGCGAGGGGGATCTCCGACGACCGAGGTTGAAGACGAGCTCGGTGCAGCGTCTCCGGGGCGAGCGAGCGCTCGGGGATGGGTCGAGGCGAAGCAGTGGACGATGGCGGAACTTCTTGGCACGGCGAGGCAACGAGTGGACGGCGGTGGCTGCGGTGGAGCTTGTCGGCGGCGACGGCTGCGCTCGGCAGGGAATGGGGAGAGAGCCAGAGAGGGGCAGAGGGTCACGGGGAGAGTGAGGAGAATGAGATGGGGACGTGGGGGAGTGCGTGGCACTCGTAGGCGCGTCCGGGGCGTCGGCGGAAGCAGGAGGTGGCCAACGTGTGGCCGCGGGCGCCGGCCACGCGCCTCTCGTCCTCCTGGCGAGAGGAGGAGGATGACTGGCAGTGGCCAGTGGGCTGGGCCGAGCTGGGCCCGGCCAGGGCGACAGGTAAGTTCCTTCTCTCTCCTTTTTCTGTTTTTTTATTTATTCTATTATTTCTGTAACTTCAGGGCTTTATTAAAAATGCCAGGGCATTTCCAAAAATCATAAAATTAATCATGGCTACTGCTTAGAATATATCCAACAGTAAACATTTTAGTTTATGATTATTTGAGCATTTAAAATATTTTATAGCATTTAAATGCCCAAATGCAAATACTATAAGAATTAATCCAATGACCTTAAGATGTCCTAGAAAAATGTGCACCATTTTTGTCAAAGGTTTTAACCCAAAACAAAAAGGGTGGGCTTTTTAGAAGGGCATTTCAGGTTCATTGAAAAAGTTTTTAGTAAACCCTAGTTGTTCCAGGGGTGTGCTGGGGGTTCTGTCATCCCCATTTCAAATTTAGAATAAATTTAAACATGATGCACACTCTAATGCTTGAACTAGATAGGGTGTGACAAGGCGCCATGCCCTGATGGTTGTACCGGCCAATTCTTTCGCTCCTGCTGGCATATCATCAAGGACGAGATCATGGCTATTTTTCAGAAGTTCTACCACATGGCCGGAAGAAACTTCAGCGACATCAACACCGCATTGATCACTCTACTACCGAAGCGCAATGAGGCCTCAGAGATTGGCCATTACAGGCCCATCAGCCTCATCCATTCCATCGTGAAGCTGATCTCAAAGGTGCTCGCTTTAAGGCTCTCGGCTGCCCTAGACAGAGTGATCTCGCAGGCTCAAACGGCATTTCAGAGAGGAAAGTGCATACATGATAGTTTTCAGTACGTCCAGGGCTGCGTCAGTGTGTTGCACAGAGAGAAAAAGCAGGCTTTGCTTTTCAAAATGGACTTCGCTTGAGCCTTCGACTCCGTCTCTTGGGTGTATTTGATCGAACTGCTGCAGCAAATGGGCTTCTCGCAGCGCTGGAGGAACTGGATCTCCTTGCTGTTGTCCTCTTCGTCCTCCTCGTGCTTGCTCAACGGCATGTAGGGGCCAAGCTTCATCCACGCGTGTGGGCTACGACAGGGTGACCCGCTATCGCCGCTGCTGTTCATCCTTCAATCGACCACCTGTACCGCCTGCTAGAACCAGCCACCAGACAGAATTTGATCGCGTCACTGCCAGGGCAGGGAGCAAGCATGAGGGTCAGCTTTTACGCTGACGACGCGGTAATCTTCGCAAACCCAATAAAGGAGGAGGTGGACTGCCTGCTGGAGCTGCTGCACGCCTTCGGAGAAGCCACTGGTCTCAAACTCAACCAGACCAAGTCCTCGGTCATCCCGATGAACTACGACGCCCAGACGCTGGTGGAAGTGCTGCATGGTTTCAGCGGCGCCATCGCTAGCTTCCCCACATCCTACCTAGGGCTGCCTATCTCCCGCAAGCGATTGCGGATCGTGCACTTCCAGTTCCTTATTGACAGGATCAAATCACGCCTCGCGGGATGGAAGGAAAAGTTGATGTCGTTGGCCGGCCGACGCGTCCTGGCGCGCGCAGTGCTCTCCGCCCTGCCCACCTACGCCCTTTCTGTGCTAAAGGTGTTGAAGAAGGTTTTGAAGGAGATCGACAAAGCGAGGCGACGCTTTCTGTGGGCGCAGGACGAAGAGCTGCCGGGCGGCAAGTGCAAGGTGGCGTGGAGCTCCGTCTACTCGCCGACGAAGAAGGGAGGGCTCGGGATCCTCGACCTACAGCTCTTCGCCTTTGCGCTGCGGCTACGATGGCTCTAGTTGGCATGGCAACACCCACAGCGGCCATGGATGGCCTTTCCCCTTCCCTGCGACAAGATTGACCTCGCGGCATTCCAGAAGGCCACGCATGTCCTGGTCGGGAACGGCCAGCGGGCATGCTTCTGGACAAGCCACTGGTTGGGTGCGGCCCCTCTGGCTGCTGCCTTCCCGAGCCTATACAACCACTCCAGGCGCAAGAACCGCACGGTGGCCGCTGCGCTCGCCAATGACCAATGGATCAGAGACCTTCATCATGGCAACACATCACTTATCGTTGTCGAGTATATGCATCTCTGGCGGCAAATTCAACAAGCTAGACTGGTCCTTGACAATCACGTCCCAGATCGGATTCAGTGGATAGCAGGCGGCGATGATCGCTACTCGGCAAGGGCGGCGTACCGCATGCTCTTTCAGTCCAGGCCGAGCACGAGTGACGACAAGGTGATCTGGAAAAGCTGGGCGCTGGGGACTGCCAAGGTGTTCTCATGGCTCATGCTCAGGAACATGATCTGGTGCAACGATCGGCTGCAAAGGCGAGGTTGGCCAAATGGATATTTCTGCAGCCTCTGCCTCCGAACCCTGGAGTCTGCGGTTCATCTCTTCTGGGAGTGTTCATTCTCCCGCCCAATTTGGGCGTCCTTCTCCGACAAAGCTGGCTGCGAGGAAATGGCCACCTTCAAATCGCTGCTCCACTCTACCATGCAGCACTGCTTGCAAATGATCCGTCGCACGCCAGCGGGGGCGCGAAAGGGCTTCAGATCAATGCTCATCTTGACTGCTTAGAACATATGGAAGGAGAGAAACGCCAGCGTCTTCAGGGGTAAGATGCCATGCCTGAACGACGGCGCCCGCGCCGTCATGCTGGACTGTGACCAATGGCGCGCCGGCGGTGCAGCTTGCCTATAGCCCCCGTTCGGGGTCTATTCTGCGAGATAACATCCCCACGATCGCTCCTAGTGAGCTCTAGTTTCTCTTTCCAGTTTTTTCTCTCATTTTTTCGCCCATAATCACTTGATCCTCCATGTATTTCTCGCTGCTTTCTTCTAAATCAATGAAGCCGGCCAAACTGGGTCTTTCAAAAAAACTTCCCCAAGATTCCCAGAGAAGTGGCATGCCATGCATGATCATTGTGGGGCTATTGGAAGCTGCCTTTTCGTTACCCACGTCGATCGCACCAAGAATCCAATTCCAAAAATCACTTGTAATGATGAAGATGACAGACCTAAAATAAAGGGACCTCTGTCAGCTCACACTTATTTTCATCACTTATGTTCTTTTTGGACAATAAAAAATTGGAAGATGGCACATACAGGACATGACCCAAATCCAAATCACGTACCGGTTAAGTTACATGCTGACACTTGATACTTGCCCTTTTTTAGATCATGAATTAAACTATTTGACACCTGGTGTGCTACATACAGGAAAATGACATAATGCAATACTAGCACACACCTTTATCATGTAGGAATTTGATATAGATAACCAGAATTCTTTTCTTTTACCACAACAAAGGCAATTTGATCAAGAAAATCAAATTACTCAGCTCACCCAGATTTCCAGGATTTACAGTTTACATTTGATGATGAACCAGCCCTTTTTCTACCACACAGAGTGAACAATTCTTAAACCATTAAGGTTGCAAAAGAAGAAAAGATAGAACTTGGTAAAAGTACTTGTGCAAGAGGAAGATTAAGCAGTTGTCATGGCATCAATCTGCGACTGTCCATGTCATGTCGCCCTCGAAGATCCAATGGCAAACCTCTATTTTGCCGGGTTTACCACCAAGGGCAATGAACGCTCCATGAGCCGGGCTCCAATCAGAAGTGTCAAGGTGACAGATGGCCACCCCGTGATTGATCTTCTGACCAGAGTCGGCGGCGGTAATATCGGCCTCGTACACCCGCGCCTTGGGCACTGAGTGGCAGTAGTACACCAGGTACGGGAACAGGCTCTGGTGGCATGATACGGGCCGTGTCACCTTGCCACCGTGGACTCCGGTGACATTGCCCAGCCTGATGTCCGCGCCGCTGCCCGCCGTGGAGGCCGTGCTGTGCACAACAATGTCACTGCCTAGCATCTCCACAGCAAAGTCCACAATGTCCTCCGCTGAGGTCGCGCACCTCTTGGTCTCGCCCTGGCTGGGCGCGCGCTCGCACTCGGCTACCGTGGATGCCACTGCCTTGCCCATCGCCGTGTCCAGGGGCACCCTGAAGACCTCTGACACGGCATTCAGCTCGAATGGTATCTTCCTGGCAATGTCTCTCGGCAGGAATGCCCTGGGTGGCATCTTGTCCCTGATGTCTGGCATGGGCATTCGGTTCCCGGCCACCAGCTCCCTCTCCCGGAAGAACTTGCCTGGCTCTGGAGACCACTTCATATGCTGATGCTCGGATGTGGTTGCCTCCGCCGACACTGACACTGAGCTTGACGTGTTGTGATACTCCTTGAAGTCAACGCCGGTCTTGGCGTACCCCTTGAACGTGGTATTGTCTCCGGCGTACTGCTTGAACCCAATGTGGTGGTTGCGGTTGGTGCCTTCGCCGTAGCCTTTGAAGGCGACGCTGCCCTGGTTGGCCGAGACACCGTAGCTCTGGAACTCGGCGGCCCCACCGTTGGCACCCTTGGCGTAGGAGGCGAAGCTGTCGTCCCCGACATTGGCGTCATCGCGGTACCCCTTGAACGTGTCCACTCCGGCATTGCCGCCGGCACCGTAGCTCCGAAACGTGTTCTCGGGTACGTTCCCCTCGACACCGTATCCCGTGAAGGTGTCGGTGGCGCCGTTGGCGTACTCGCCGTAGTTGGCGAAGCCGGAACTAAGGGTGTTGGTGTCACCGCCGTAGGAGGTGAAGGTCTCCCGCAGGCTGTTGGCGCTCTTGCCATAGCCGGCGAAGCTGCTCTCCCCGTGGTTGGCCTCCTGGGAGTAGGATGTGAACCCGCGGGTCCGCCCATTGGCCCCGGCGTCGTAGTTGGTGAACTTGGATTCCGGGACGTTGGTGTCCGCGGCGTAGGCGGTGAAGGAGCCCGACCCGCCAGTGGCGCCGCCGGCGTAGGAGGTGAAGTTGGCGGTGACGACGTTGCCGTTAGCCTCGTAGCCGGTGAAGGAGTCGGCCCGCGCCGACGAGTCCCGGCCGTAGCGGCGGAACGAGTCGGCGGCGACGTTGACGTCCGGGGTGTAGCTGCTGAACCCGTCGGTGCCGGCGCCGGCGCCGGAGCCGTAGTTGGTGAAGTTGGCGTCGCTGTAGCTCTTGAACTGGCCTTTCCGGTCCGCCAGCGACGCCACATCAGAGGACGGGCAGAGCAGAGCAGCCTTGGAGCAGAGTGTGGGCAGGCGGGCGGTGATGTCGGGGAGCGAGGAGGGGAAGGATGCAGCGTCGGCGGCGGGCAGCGGGGAGAGCTTAGAGACGAAGAAGGCCGGGTGGGGGCGGTTGTTGGGCACCTTGCGGTTCCAGTAGCGGATGAAGGCCGCCTTGGCCGTGAACGGGTTCACCGAGGAGGACGCGGCCGCGGCGCCGGCAGCATTGCGGAGCAGGAGGAGGAGGAGGAGGAGGAGCTGGGTGGGGAGGACGGGGCGGGGAGGAGAAGCCATTGGAGGGTTGGAGATTTGGGGGCGGAGACAGCGGGGAGGGGAGTGAGGGTGGGGGGGATTTCCCCGGGTGTGAGTGACGTCGTGGGGTGGGGGATTGGAGGGGAAAGGAGATTAATCGGTCGATTTCTCCCGGTTTCCATTAGCTAGTGCTTTGGCTAAACAGAGAGAGGCCAAGTGCCGACGAAAATCAGTACTCGCTCCGTGACCTCCTCTCGTGGGATCACAAGCGGTTCCAAATCCAGTCTCAGGGACGTCCGTGACAAACAATTTCACTTGAGCCGCTGGAGGGACATGTTCTTTTTTTAACGAACGCCGCTGCCTGGACTTAACTGACAGCGGTTGTCCTGCCTCAGCCGGCGCTTGCAGCCGGTCTGACGAGGCGCCGCCGACCTGCCTTGTCTCACCATTCATCACCACGGCGGAGAGCGGATCCAGCGCCCGAAGCCGGTCGTCCGCAGGCCTGTAACTGCTGGAATTTTGTCTATTTTAAACCTAACTCAATAGCAGTTCTAAAAATTTCTAATAAATCATAAAGACTCACGCAGCTCATTCGTATAAAGCAAGAGGTGAAACTAAAGTTTAGTCTCACATTGCTAGTTTAGAAAGAGTTGGACCGCTCTTCCTCCGCCACCTGCCGCGGGTTGCGGGAATGAGCCGATGTCTAAATTTTTGCCACGCATGACGGATATACGAAAAGTCACGCGAAAGCTGAAACGTTTTTGCTGCAGTGGAGATTAAATACGAACGACGCACCTCTTCGCCTGCCGCAACCCTCTCGCCTCCAAGTTCCTGACCACTGAGCTACTGCTACGTTCTTCCCCATCCCGGCTTGCGGCGTGCACCGCAGGTTGGGACAGTAGGCCTCCGAAACCGCACCTTTCGAGTCATGTATGGGAGAATGGTGATAAGGTTTTTGGGGAGCGCTTCACGCGACTACTGACTTCTTTGTCACGGACGCCCCGGACTCCGATGACTACTTCCTCGACGACGATTTCTTCCCCGACGTCGACAACCCCCTCGACGACATGTGTCGGGGGTTGGGTGCGACATATGTCAATGGAAGGCTTATCATGGTGGGGGCGAGTAGAACGTCGCCGGTGCCTGGAAACGGGATGAGGGGTAGACATGAACGCCGGCGTACTTTACCCAGGTTCGGGGCTCTCCTAGGAGATAACACCCCTAGTCCTGCTCTGCGGGGTCTCCGCATGATCACTAAGGCGAAGCAAATACAAGGGCGCTCCTCGAGCTGTATGCTGAAGGTAGGAGAAGGCAGGGCCAGCTATCTCCCCCTCTATGATCTGGTCTAGTTCTAATGAATCGGAACCCTTTACATGGGTGCCCTGGGGGGTTTATATAGGCCTACCCCCAGGGGTACAATGGTAATTGTCTGGGCGCAGGGCCCGGCCGCCAGTCTCATCGCCTGCCGGCCCTTCCGCCGACTGGTGGGGCCCGCCGACCGGTTTGGTACGGAGCCGGCAGGCCGTACCCGCCGCTTGCGGGTCTTGCCGGCTACTGATAACTGTAGCCATGCCTCTAATGACGCAGGCTTGGTCATGGGGTCGTGGCTACAGCCCCGTCGTCTGGCGAGTGATCACTGTAGCCACTCCCCGTCTTGTCTGGTTAATGGCACGGGGAACCCGCGGGAGGGGCAGGCCGACTTCCCGGGGCCGGCTCCCCGCGGGTCCGACTGGTGGCACTCTTGCCGTCTTCTAAACTCTCGCTGACTGGTAGGACCCGTCATCCGTGGACCGTACTGACAGGCCATCTTGGGCACATGACTCCGCTCACTGTTGCTGATGTCAGGGATGGCATGGCAACAGTGCTGCGTCAGACGGAGATCTCCATGGGTACAACGCACTATGGCCTAGCCATCTCCTGGAAAAGGGGAGGGAGTGGGCTTCATTGTTGCCACTCCCTGTCCCATCCCCCCCTGATGAGGGCATGGGCTTTGTTGGTGCCGTGGGCCGACTCCCCGTGGCCGGCTTCTCTGGAAGCCGCCAGGCGGGAGTCGGCCGGTCTTGACTTCGCCTCTAGGACTCGGACGCATGCGGGTAGCCGACTGTTCCTTCAGCCGTCCTCCAGAAGGCGGCTCTTCATCTGTTGTCTCGAGGCGCTCAGTCATCCCCGATGTCTTGAAAGGTTTTGGGCCTCGGGTTAGCCTACCCGTGGCCCATTACTCCGACAGTAGTCCCCGAAACTGATGAGGCGCCGCGGACAATCACCCGAGGAACCTCAGCAGTTTCTTTCTCCGAGTATTTGAGGTGAAAACCTCGTTCGATTTCTGCCGGGCCGACTGGCAAGAGTCGGACTCACCCAATTTGACTTGTCCAAAAAAAATTCAAATGCCCTGGCGGGATCCCAGTGGCGTGCTTGCTAAGCTTCCAGGCCGCCGCCCGTTTCGGGCTCGTCACGTGGCAACAAGCGGCCGGGCCAGTCTGGCCATCCACATGTGCGACGGGACATGCCTACGGGCGGGGCCCGCCACTACCGCGCCTCGGCGCGCGAGCGGATCCACTGCGGCCGGAATGGGCGGTTGAGGTTCCCACGAAGTTACTGCGCGCAGTAACTTTGCACGATAAACGTGGGGGCGTGGGGTAGTGGGCGCACTTGATCCCACAACCGTCCCCTCGGCTTCGCAGCCCATGAGGCTATAAGTAGGGGGAGGAGGGGGAGCGGCGGAGCACGCGTGTCCCTCCTCCTCATTGCTTCTTCTTCTTCTTCTTCTCTCTCGCCGCTGCACCTCAAGCTACGTCGAGCGCTGCGGTGGTCCGCTCACAATGAGCTCTTCCTCCGCCGTCACGCCCCCTACGGCGCACTCCGGCACCTGGGACGGTTCGGAGGTCCACGACGATCACGTTGATTTCCTCCGCAAGACGCGTCGGCTGCCCGGCGAGGACCTCGTGCGGGTCCGCCTCGTGCGGAGGGGGAAATCTCACCGGCGCCACAGGAGGGCGAGCGGGTCGTCTTCCGCTCGCACTGCCTACGCGGCCTGGGCTTACCGGCAAGCAGCTTCTTCCGCTCTTTTCTTGAGTTCTACGGACTCCAGCCGCACCACCTCACCCCCAACACGGTGGTGCTGCTGTCCGCCTTCGTCACCTTGTGCGAAGGCTCCCTCGGCATTCTCCCCATTATCGAGCTCTGGGGGGAGTTCTTCAACTCCAAACTTAGCACCCAAGCCGCGGGCGTGCCGGCTTAGTGCGGCGCGTTCATCGCCGTGTCGAGGTCGGGGGGCGACAACCCGTTTCCCTCCATCAAGCTGATAAAGTCGCTGAAGATGTGGCAACGGTCGTACTTCTACGTGAAGAACGTCTCCGCGGAGGGTGATTGGGTCAATCTGCCGGCCTACGTAGCCGGCCCGCCGGCGGGGAGGCAGCCCAACTGGTCGCATCGGGCCAGGACGCTGACGCCCGCAGGAGCCGTCGTCGTCGCACGACTCTGAGTGCTGATGCAGTCAGAGGGCCTGACCTGGCCGGATTTGCTGGCCGCCTTCGTGGCGCGCCGAGTGCTCCCACTGCACCGGGACCCGAGTCGGATGTGCACCAAGGAAATGCCTCACGAGGAGGTAGCCTATATGGTGAATTATCTTGCGAGCTGTGACCTCCAAGAAGAGTGGCAGTTCGGCAAGGAGCCGTATTCACGTGCCGCCCCTCCGCCTTTGGTGAGTCGTTTTCCTTTTCTCTTTTCCTTTGACTCTCCTAACTTCTTTGTTGCCGAGTCGTCTTGTCCGATCTGACCAGTCGGCTTTGGTCAGAACCCCCTCCTCCAGCCAGCAGCCGGCACCATGGGGCCGGACCGCGAATTCCTCCCAGACCGAGCGGAGAGCGATGTTGACGACCCCGACTTGGGGGTGGCAGCCCTGGAGGACGACGCCGAGAGAGGAAGTGGCACAGCGGGTGGCCCGAGACATGGGGCCAGTCTCAAGGACTGGCCTGACGATGACGAGGAGGTCGCCCCGCGCCACCGGCTGGGAGCCGGCCAGCCGGGCGCGAGCTCGTCTGCCGCGCCGAACGCCCAAGGCGGTGCTAAGAAGCGCAGGGCCGGGACGAGCCTGTTCGGCAGCCGGCCGATGAAGCCCAAGGGCTCCGCCGCGGCGACCAAGTGGGACGAAGCGGCCGCAAAGGCCAACCACTTCCGCAAGGTGGTGAAGACGCCACAGCTGATTTCGGCGTAAGTGCTACCTCCCTTTGCACCTTCACATTTCTTCGTTGACTCTGCCTGAAATTCCTTTGCTTTATATTCTCGACTTTAGGGCCCCGCTCTCTCTTGAGAAGTCGGCCGCCGGCTCCATCGTGAAGTCGGCGGAGACCTCCTCCACTACCCGGCGGATTGATCCTGCCGCCGACCTCCGGGAGGCAACGGAGCGGAATGCGTGGGAGGCGCGCGAGGAGCGGGAAGCCGCCCGCCTGAAGAAGGCAGAAGCCGACGAAGCGAAGGCCGCTGCCCTGAGGAAGCAGGTGGAAGCCGAGGCCGCCGATGCAAAGAAGAAGCGCGCTGAAGAAGCCGCACACCGCCAGTCGGCGGTGTTCGTTGTCCCCTTAAACTCTGTGCCACCACCACCGGAGTTCACGGGGCAGACTAGGGAAGTCCGCGACAAGAACCCGGTCATGAAGAGGGACGACGACGACACTGCCACGTCGGACGTAATCGTGCCGCCACCGCCGCCCTCCAGGAGCGCGCCAGGCGGGCAGCTGGCGGACCCGCCGGTGCCGTCAACTGAAGGCGTGGTGGCGACGGGCCTGGCTCTCAAGGTCGGCACGCCGACGCGCCACCGTCTTGTGAAGGCGGCCTCGGCGCCGCGCCCTTTGGAGATCGGCGCCACGAGCTCCACGATCTCGGACACCGAGGTGACGAGCGCCGCGCCCACTAGGTGGGTACGGGGAGGCGGGACGGTCCCATTGAACCGGTCGCTTTTGGAAGTCCAAGCCAAGCTTCGAGCCGAGGGCGACGCCATCAAGGAATGCACCAAGGCGTATCTGGTGTCGCGAGCAGCCATCCGGGTATGCGTCCTTCGTTCTTTGTTTTTGTTTCTTGTTCTTCTTTGTGGGGGCGCGCCAGCGCACCCACTGGGTGTAGTCCCCGAGTTTCGGGACCGGTTATTGAGCAGGCGGCTCGGAACTCTAATCGGTGAGTTCCAAGTGCCAACACTTTGTCTGAAATTTTGATGCAGGACTACCACAATCTTCGCGTGGCCGCCTTCAACGCCAACGTTGAGGAGCTGGCCAAGTGGACCGCCGACTTGTCGGACAACCGGGGTGAGTCCTCTTCCTTCTCTGCGGGGGCGCGCTGGCACACTCGCGGGCTGTAGTCCCCGAGATTTGGACCGACTGCTGAGCAGTCGGGCCAAATCTCCCCGCTGACCTTTCTTCCTTGTCGACGACTGACGCCCCTCCTTCTTCTTCTTCAGAGGCCAACAGCGCCTTGCAGCAGCAGCTAGGCGAGGCCAGATACCGCGTTGTGTGTCAAGGAGGAGTGCGGTCGGCTGATGGAGGAGCGTGACCGGCTGGCTATGCAGCTGGTGAAGCAGAAGGAGCTGCTCCAGAAGGCGCAGAAGGAGGCGGAGGACAAGGAGACCGCCCTCCTTGCCGAATTCGCGTCTGAGCGCTCCTCCTAGACCGACACGGAGACGACGCTGGTCTCCAGCTTCCACGCGATCGAAGATCTCGTCGACGGTGAGCTTCCCTTCATTTTCCTTTTCTAAGCTGCCGACTGCTAGTTGAGTCGGCCTCTAGTCTTTAACCTTGTTCTTCATTCTTCTTCCTTGGCAGACTTCTTCCCCGGCCATTCGGACGCTGCCAATCAAGCCATCGAGCCTGATCGTGAAAGGCGGAGGGCGGACGTTGCACAGATCGCCGCCAACGCCCCCCGAACTCTTGGCGAGCAGATCCTGAGCATCAAGGCCCGCCTTCGGCCGGCCCACCGGATGCTGCGCCGGCTTCAACGTGTCGGCGCCCAGGCGATTGCCGCCCTGTGGCCGGATATGTAGGCACCGCGCACTCCCAGTCGGACTACCGACTGGCTGGAGGTAGCAGCCGGCCTTCTTGAGGCCTGGAAGGGCTCTTCGGCCCGGGCTGGAGCGCGCCGGGCCTTAGAGTTTGCCAAGGCATGCCATTCTGGGCTGAGTCTAGCCTAGCTAGCCACGTTCCGGCTGGAAGCTCAGGCGGAGTTGGCGGTCGTGGAAGACGATCTCGTCAAGCGCGCCACATCGATCGCCGAGTACACCGACACCAGTGTCTTCGTCCCAGAGCAGGCTGAGAACGGCGAGGATGCGCCGCCGGAGTGGTTCGGGCTAAACCCGGATGACGTGAGGACTCGGTGGAGGTGATTGACTCCAGTGGCGAGGAAGAAGGCGAGGAGGAGGAAGGAGACGAGGAGGTGATTAACTCTAGAGGTCGGGGCAGACGGCCAGCCCCAGCTCGACCGCGCCTCTAGCAACGAGCCACGCCCAACCGAGCCAGCTGCTGCCAGAGGTGACCAAGAGGAGACCAACCAGTCGGCCGCCCCGGCAACTGGCACCACCGACCCCTCCGGTCCTTCGATTCCGTCCGTAGTTTCCTAGGCTGCCATTTTATCTTTGTTTTTACTTGCTTAATAGTCTCAATGAACTTGTTATTTTGCACAATTCCACCCACGGGGTGTATCTTGAACTTCTGTTTGAGGATTCGACCAAGGGCCTTTTCTATGTAAATATTTATCTGCGTTCTATCTTTTCTTGCTTATTGCTCTTTGGCTTTTTCCTTTGCCGCCTTCCCTTGGTTGCTGTCTTGCCAGTCGGACAGCCGCTCTGCGGACTGCTACTGGATCAAGTACTTAGCTTCTTTGGGAAGGCAAGTACTTAGCCGTTTAGAGTTTTTTAGCAAGTTAATTTACAATACGGCGAGCCGGCTGCTCAAGAGTCGGTTGTAAAAGGCTGGAAGCCGGCTTAAACTATGTGCATGCTTTGAGTCCTTAGCCATTTTTCATGTGGAAACCCATTCTACCTTACTCCTGCCCCCCAGACAGTCGCTCTGTGATCTGCGTCTTCTAACAGGAGACGGCTTAAGTGCCACACACTACTTGTCCGGCTGCAGGAAGTCATTTCATAGTTCAAGACGGCAAGTCCTCGGGCCGACTGGCGCGGTCGCCGGAACAGGCTCTAGAGTCTCCGGGCCGACCGCCGCAGTCCCTGGGCCGGGTGCGACTGCCATGATCCCCGTGCCATCTGCCGGAATATTCGTGCCGTCTGCGGGGGCTCTCGAGTCGGATCCAACTGCTTCTGGAGGAGCCGGTACGAAGATAGAGTCTGACTCCGGCGATGGCTTGACAGACGGCTTGAGGAGGCGCTGAAGGGCGACGCCGGACGGTATTGCTTGTTGAGTGGAGCCGATTCGTGCCAGGGCGTCTGCTTGGTCGTTGTCGTTTCTTGGCACATGGAGAAACTTGCACCCCTCAAAATATCCACTGAGCTGCTGTACGAGGAAGCGGTAGCTCGCCATGTTTGCGTCTTTGGCATCCCAATCACCTGACGACTGCTGGACCACCAAGTCGGAGTCACCATAGCACAGGATACGGCGAATGCCAAGCTCTTTGGCCAGCCGGAGCCCGTGAATGAGTGCCTCGTATTCGGCGAAGTTGTTGGAGGCGGAAAAATGGATTTGCAACACATATTTGAGCTTGTCGCCTTTAGGAGAGGTGAGGATGATGCCGGCTCCAAAGCCGGTGCGCATCTTGGAGCCGTCGAAATGCATCCGCCAATGGGTGGAGTCGGGCACTGGCGGTAGATACTGGGTCTCGGCCCAGTCGACGAGGAAGTCGGCCAGCGCTTGCAACTTGATGGTGGTGCGAGGCTGGTAGTAGATGGTGTAGGGGGGCAAATCTATGGCCCACTTGGACACTCGGCCCGAAGCATCCCGGCTCCCGATAATCTCGGCTAGTGGAGACGTGCAAACCACAGTGATTGGATGTTCTTGGAAGTAAGGCTTCAATTTCTTGGCGGCAAAGTGCACGCCATAGCACATCTTCTGGTAGTGGGGGTAGTTTTGCTTGGAGGTCGACGGTACTTCACTGAAATAATATACCGGTCTCTGGACTGGTAGTGCCTTGCCTTCCTCCTTGTGCTCTACTATGCTGACTATGCTGACTACTCGACTGGTGGTGACGATGTAGAGGAGCATGGGTTCCTTAGGAGTCGGAGCTACCAGGATAGGTGGAGTAGTCAACATCTTCTTCAGTTGGAGAAAAGCTTCGTCCGCCTTGTGGTTCCACTCGAAAGTGGTCTTCTTCATGAGTTGGTATAGGGGGAGAGCCTTCTCGCCCAGTCGACTGATGAATCGGCTGATGGATGCCAAACAGCTGGTGAACTTTTGTACGTCCAACAGTCGGCTGGGTACCTCCATCCTCTCAATAGCCTTGATCTTCACAGGGTTGCACTCTATGCCGCATTCAGAGACCAGGAAGCCAAGGAGCTGGCCGACTGGTACTCCGAAGACGCATTTCTCCGGATTGAGCTTGATCTAAAATCGGCGCAAGTTCTCAAAGGTCTCCTTGAGGTCTTCCAGCAGTGTTCCATGCTTCTCCGTCTTCACCACCACATCGTCCACGTAAACATGAGCATTTCTGCCGAGTTGCTTGAGGAGGCACTTCTGCATGCAACGTTGGAAGGTGGCACCGGCGTTCCTTAAGCCAAATGTCATGGTCAAGTAGCAGAAGGCTCCAAACGGCATGATGAAGGTGGTCTTCAGCCTATCGGCCGGGTTCAACTTGATCTGGTGATATCCCGAATATGGATCCAAGAAACTCAACAGCTCGCATCCGGCTGTGGAGTCTATCACTTGGTCGATCCTTGGAAAAGCGAACGGGTCCTTGGGGCATGCTTTGTTGAGGCTAGTGTAGTCAATACACATTCTCCATTGCTTGTCCTTCTTCAGTACCAGGACCGGGTTGGCTAGCCATTCTGGAAAGAACACTTCCATGATGAAGCTGGGCTATCTCTTCTCCAACAACTCTTCTCTTCTGACAGGCAGCGCAAAGGCTGCCTGACTGGCTTGGCATCAGCTCGGACATGCAGTTTGTGCTCAGCGAAATCCGTCGGGACACCTGGCATGTCTTTGGGGGACCATGCGAAGATATCCCGATTCTCACGGAGGAAATCAACGAGCTCGCCTTCCTATTTGCTGTCGAGGTTGGCACCTATGACAGCGTACCTCTCTGGGTGCTCCGGGTCCAAGGGTATCTTCTTCGTTTCTTTGGCCGGCCTCAACGAGCCCTCAGCTACTGACTCCCTGGGATCGGGCGACATCTCTGGCTATTTTCTTGCCATCGCCACAACTCGGTCAAGGAGCCGCTTCTTAGCTGCGATCACGAGGGACTCGACCAGCCGACTGCTTTCTGCTGCACAGGCGGACGACTTCTTGTAGTCGCCAGTTTTGGTCAGAATCCCTTTGGAACTCGGCATCTTCATCTTGAGGTAGGCATAGTGGGGGACAGCCATGAACCTGGCCAGGGCAGGCCGGCCAAGTAGCGCATGGTATGGGCTCTCAAGGTCCACCACCTCAAACCAAATTGACTCTCTGCGGAAATGATCTTTGTCTCCAAAGAGGACGTCAATCAAGATCTTGCCGATGGGTGAGCAGGAAAGGCCAGGAACTATGCCATGGAACACTGTCTGGCTGGACTGAAGCTGCCTTTGTCTGATTCCTAATTTCTCCATGGTATCCTTGTACAGGATGTTGATGCTGCTGCCGCCGTCTATCAGGACTCTAGAGAATCGAGCAGCTCGCTTGTCCGTGGCAAAGGTGGCATCCAAAACCAAGGCATAGGAGCTGGGTTTGGGCATTACTTCTGGGTGGTCAGCTCTGCTCCAGCTGATGGGATTCTCCGACCAATGCATGAACTCTGGTGTGTCAGATGCTACTGCATTCACCTCCTGCTGCTCCAGTCGCCTACTGTGTCGATCATCGGCCACGCTGGTGAACACGACATAGGCTCCATGCTCTTCTAGGTACTCGTCTTGTATCGCGCCGACTGGTCTGACCGCTGGCTGCTGGGGCGGAGGAGGAGGCATTTGCCCAGCAGGTGGGGGAGGCAAAAGGCCACCTCCCTTGGCGATCCTGGTGAGCTAGTGGCACTTCTGAGTGGTGTGGTTGGATGGCTTCTCACCACTATGGAATTTGTAGGGTCCATCCAAAGTCTACTCATATGAGAAAGCCGGCTGCCAGTTGGACTTGCCTCCCTTCTGGCGTTTGGGCGGAGGCTGCCTTTTCGGCTGCTGGTCTTCGACTGTCGCCACCTGCCGACTGGTGGAAGTCAGCGGTGGGGCTTTGTGCTTGTGGTCGTTCTGCTGTTGACGCTGACTGGTGTCTCCAACCGGAGTTCGAGGAGCCTGAGGAGCCACCTTGCCTGTCGCACTAACTTGAATCTCCGTCTTCAATGAGGAGTCAGCTGTGGCATATTTGTCTGCTATGATTAGCAGCTCATCGAGGGTTTCTGGTTCATCGCAGAGAAGCCTGTGCTTGAGGAGGGTGCCCTCTCGGCATCCCGTAGTGACGTACTCAATGGCCTGCCCCTCATGCACGCCCTCGCAAGAGTTGTGGAGCTCGGCCCAGCCTGTGAGGTAGTTGCGAGTTGACTTGTTGGGGCCTTGTACACACAAGGAGAGCTGGCGAGGTTTAGGAGGCCGCTTGTATGTGCTGGTGAAGTTGCGGACGAAGGCGTCGGTGAAGTCGACCCAACTGTTGATGTTGCGGGGCCTTATGCTATTCAGCCATGTCCGGGCCGTGCCCTCGAGCATGAGCGGAATGTACTTCACGGCAACACGCTTGTTCCCATTTGCTATGCTGACGGCCGTGGAGTAGTCGACTAGCCAGTCTTCCGGCTTCACAGAGCCGGTGTATTTGGGTGTGTCTCTAGGGAGCGTGAACCCTTTGGGGAAAGGCTCGTCTCAAATGCGAGGGCCGAAACACGGCGGACCCAACTCATCTTCTTCCTCAAGCGCCAGGGATCGGTGGAGATGGTCGATCCAGTGGCGGGCGTCATTCTCTCCGACTCCCTCTCGGCGGCCAAGGCGGTCGCCGAGCGTCGTGTGATCAACAGGCGGCGGGGAGACTTGCCTTTCCTTTCGAGGGGGAGGATGCGGATAGTCGTCCCGTCGTTCCACTGTTCTTGGGCGGCCGTCTCGGTCGCGCTCTATGGTGATGCGAGTCTGACTGCGGCTGGCAGCCGGCTCCTTGTCCTTTCTTCCGCGGACGCCTCCAGTCGGCGTCCGAGACGTCGCGCCTTGGTCTCGGCGGGGAGGCAGGTTGTCATTCTGTCGGTGCGGCGCATCAGTGCGGCAGATGGCCTCGTTCTGCTCCGCAGTGGCGTCAAGGAGTCGCTGGACGTGCTCCGTCAGCAAGCAACGTTCTTCGCCCTCGAACTTGTCCAGCTCGTCTGCCACCGCCTGGGCGGCTTGAATGTTCTCTGCAGGCGTGGCATAAATGGGGCGATTTGCCCCGAACAGGTCGGCGATGGCCACGCCGCGCTGCTAGACCATGCCAAGGCGGCTACGCCTAGCTGGAGCCGGTGTGCCGCCCACAGCGCGGTCCATCTCGCGCTAGTAGGCCTCTGATAGGCGTCTCATGCTGGCCAACTTTTTGGCGCCATCGACTAGCTGAAGGCGGCGTGCCTCCAGCGTCTTGGTGTCGGCGTCTTCGGGAATGGGCGCTGCCAGGTCTTGCAGTGCCGCGTTGAGCGGGTCTTAATCACCCCCGCTGGAGTTCTCGCCATGATCAATGAAAAGCACTTCCATGACGGTGCTTCCGACGATCTCCGCGCAAGGGAGCGGCTCGTCGTAGACCACCATGTTGGTGGGGAACGTGTCAAGCAACGCGGTGTTGGAGTCGACCAACATCGGATTATTGGAGCCTACGGACTCCAAGTCCCCAGCGGGCTTACTGGCGGCGTGGAGTTGATTGAGGAGGCCCACGAGGAGGCTCTCGGGGCCGCCTGTGCCTGCGTCGGATGCGGGCTCGTCGGAGAGGCGGACCTCGCCGACAAGATCGGCGAGGCAATTGGCCGCGTAGGCAATTTCAGCGCCATGCAGCGCGTCGGTGTAGACTCCGTCTGGCGTGCCGGGCTGGCTGTGCTCACCAGGGAGGAAAAGGGTTCCCGTCCAGAACAGGTCTCCGTACGGTGGTGCACCAGGCCCCACGGTGGGCGCCAAATGTCGGGGGTTGGGTGCGACATATGCTAATGGATGGCTTATCATGGTGGGGGCGAGTAGAACGTCGCCGGTGCCCTGGAAACGGGATGAGGCATAGACACGAACGCCGGCGTACTTTACCCAGGTTCGGGGCTCTCCTAGGAGATAACACCTCTAGTCCTACTCTGCGGGGTCTCCGCATGATCACTAAGGTAAAGCGAATACAAGGGCGCTCCTCGAGCTGTATGCTGAAGGTAGGAGAAGGCAGGGCCAGCTCTCTCCCCCCTCTATGATCTGGTCTAGTTCTAATGGATCGGAACCTTTTGCATGGGTGCCCTGGGGGGTTTATATAGGCCTACCCCCAGGGCTACAATGGTAAATTATCTAGGCGCAGGGCCTGGCCGCCAGTCTCTTCGCCTGCCGGCCCTTCCGCCGACTGGTGGGGCCCGTCGACTGGTGGGCCCCGCCGACCGGTCTGGTACGGAGCCGATAGGCCGTACCCGCCGCTTGCGGGTCTTGCCAGCTGCTGATTACTGTAGCCGTGCCTCTAATGACGCAGGCTTGGTCATGGGGTCGTGGCTACAGCCCCTGCATCTGGCGGGTGATCACTCTAGCCACTCCCCGTCTTGTCTGGTTAATGGTGCGGGGAACCCGCGAGAGGGGCAGGCCAACTTCCCAGGGCCGGCTCCCCGCGGGTCCGACTGGTGGCACTCTTGCCGTCTTCTAGACTTTCGCTGACTGGTAGGTCCCATCATCCATGGACCGTAGGCCGTCGTGGGCACAGGACTCCGCCCACTATTGCTGATGTCAGGGATGGCATGGCAACAGTGCCGCGCCAGATGGAGATCTCCGTGGGTACAGCGCACTGGGGCCTAGCCATCTCCTGGAAAAGGGAAGGGAGTGGGATTCACTGTTGCCACTCCCTGTCCCATCCCCCCTGATGAGGGCATGGGCTTTGTTGGTGCCGTGGGCCGAGTCCCCGTGGCCGGCTTCTCTGGAAGCCACCAGGCGGGAGTCGGACGGTCTTGACTTTGCCTCTAGGACTCAGATGCATGCGGGCAGCCGACTGTTCCTTCAGCCGTCCTCCAGAAGGCGACTCTTCATCTGTTGTCTCGAGGGGCACAGTCAGCCCTGATGTCTTGAAAGGTTTTGGGCCTCGGGTTAGCCTACCCATGGCCCATTACTCCGACAACATGGCTGGCGAGGACACGGACCCCAAGTCCAGCGCTTCTGATGCTGCTGTCCCGTACGTGTTCTTCCTCTTTCTATTAGAGGCCCTGTTACAATTTCCTGTTCTAGTGTTTGCCCTAGATATGTTAGACTCTGTTTCATATATGGAACTTGCTATACTGTCTGCTCCAGATGTGTTTAGTTACAGTTCATATATGAAGTTCCTGTTTACCTTCTCTTTGTCAAATCACATGTCTTGTTTTATCACTACTATACTAGTCGTGCTTTATCTCGTATTTTTGTTAATAAAATCATTCGGTAAATTGCTCATATTTCCAACAATCCAAAAACCTTATTATAGACAATTTACCCCGAGTGGTTTTGCTGCTTCCGTGAAACCTCCTATGTTTGAGGGTATCCACTATAAGAGGTGACGCGTGAGAGCAGTCTTATGGTTTCAAACTATGATTTTCTATGACGCCACTCTTGGTAAACCTGAAGGAGAGCTTGATGCTCAACAGGCACAAGCTTTTTAGAAAATGGACACTCTGTTTAAGGTTGCTCTCTTGAGTGTTCTTGGTGAGAACATAGTTGATGCTTATGCGTTAATTGATAATGGAAAAGATATGTGGGATGCACTCGAGGCCAAGTTTGGGGTCTCGGATGCTGGCACTGAGCTGTACATCATGGAGCAATTCTATGACTATAGGATGACTGAAGAGTGCTCCATGGTTGAGCAAGCTCATGAGATACAGTCATTTGCTAGAGAATTTGAGCACTTCAGTTGTATGGTACCGGACATGTTTGTTGCCGGAGGTATCATCACTAAGCTTCCTCCTTCGTGGAGGAACTTTGCTACCTTACTGAAACACAAGAGACAGGAGTTTTCAATCCCGGATCTCATTGGCACTCTTGATGTGGAAGAAAAGGTGAGAGCAAAGGACACACGTGCTCGAGGTATTAAGGGAGGATCTAGTGCCAATATGATACAGAAGAAGAACTTCCAGCCCCACAAGTTCAAGAACAAGGGCAAGTTTTGTCGGGCCCCTGATTCCAAGTCACATCGATCTAGCCGGTAACACCTCATATCACTTTGCGGCCTCACGCATGGTATCCCACGGGTGTCGCCTTACCATGGCCCGGGACCATTTGCGCCTTTTGGCTCACATATATGATGGTGTCGCTAGCATCCATATGACAGAGAACCCGGGCCGACATGGCTAGTCGTGAACCCAAAGCGGCACTAACCCATGGGGACAGGCATACATCAATCAACCTCAAGCATGTCGGTCAACAGCGTGTGAATCCGGGCTGTAGCACTAGGCTAACAGGACTCCGGATGTCACCGCGTGACATTTCCCTGAAGGGACAGACACAGGAACGAATAGAAACACATGCCGGCCAGTCAAGTGTCCTGAGCAGTAGTGCTGGGCTAGCAGGACTCCGGTGAACCGGGCTGTAGCGGACTACTATCGCTCAGAAAGCACTAGACTACATTTCCCCATATGATAGGCTGCCAAGGATAAACAACTAGATTGTCGGATCCCACTCATACCAAGCATTTCAGTCATACACACAATATGCCCGATATGAGTACATACAACATGGCATCACAACAAGACTCTACGACTCAAGTATTTATTCATTAGGCTCCGAGGAGTGAGATATTACAAACAAGGGTCTCATGGCCCAACATTTAGAGCATACAAGTCAAAGCACACGCGGAAGCTTAACATGTCTGAGTACAGACATCTACAAATGAAAAGGCTGAGAAGCCTGACTATCTACCAGATCCTGCCGAGGGCACAAGATCGTAGCTGAGGTAACAAGCTAAACGTCGAAGTCCTAGCGGAACTACTAGCGGGACTGAAGTCTCTCTGCAAAACATAAATTAAGCAAACGTGAGTACAAATGTACCCAGCAAGACTTACATCAGAACTAACTACATATGCATCAGTATCAACGAAGGGGGTGGTGGAGTTTAACTGCAGCAAGCCAGCTTTGACTCAGTGGCTAACCTAAACTACGACTGCAAGTAACTCTTTTGAGGTGGCGCACACGAGTCCACATGTTCACCATATCAATACACCACTATGGATCCGCTCCCGTCTCCCTACGAGAAGGCCATCCATAGCACTCACGCTTATCTTGCGAGTTTTAGAGTATCCACTTTCACTTGTCTATGAACTATGCAAGGGGTCCAAGTTTCCATATCCGAGGAATCCGGCTATTCGAATAGATAATGATAACCCTGCAGGGGTGTACTTCTTCACACACGCTCTCGCCACTTACCGCCCTGTACACGTCATGTACCTCGGCAACCTTCAAGCGGAAGCCGGGCGAGGGTGTCGGCCACGACCTGACTAACCAACAAGTCTCTAGTCCAGGTTTATCGCCTATTCGGGTTCCATCCGCAAGGAGATCCGGCCGGGGTGTCGCTCACGGCCCCAAATGATGTGTACAGGGTTCCCAAGCCCACCATCCGGGTGCCACTTGGTACACCGGGCCACTGTGCCTAGTCTGTCCCAAGCCCACCTGTACCGGGTGCCACTTGGTAGACTACTAACACTACCTACAAACACCAAAAACTAATTGCAACTCCTGGTCAGAGATCGAGTTGATTAATAAGTCGAGAGGGGCACTTAAGCATTCCAATGCGTGGTAGTAGCTTTTCATGGATCACAAACACAGAACTCAGTTCTTGAGGACGGCTGCAATGAGACAACCCACCATGTACTCCTACATGGCCTCTCACCGCTACCTTTACCAAATCGTGTTCACACACTTAACTCTCAACAGTAGGACATGTTCACCACATTCCAATTCATTCCCGATGAATCAGACCTGACTCAACTCTAAGCAGTAGCAGGCATGACAAACAAGCATGAATGAGTAGGCACATCAGGGCTCAAACAACTCCTACTCATGCTAGTGGGTTTCATCTAATTACAGTGGCAATGACAGGTCATGCAGAGGATAAGGGGTTCAACTACCGCAACAAGTAACAGATGAATCGTTGTTGTCCTAATGCAGTAAAAGAGAGCAGGAGCAAGAGAGTGGGCTTGTATCGGAATGAACAAGGGGGTTGTGCTTGCCTGGCACTTCTGAAGATAATATAGCTCTTCATCGGTGTCATCGATCACATCGTCGGAAACATCGTCGACTGAGATGGGACGGTTACCGGCAAACAGAGAAGGACACAATCAATGCAATGCAACAATATGATGCATGATCATGACATGGTAATATGAATGTGTTTTGGGCTAATGCAACAGAAAGTCATTTTAATTGAAGTGGAATTCAAAACTATATCAAATTCCAACTCCAAATCTATTATGAAATTTGCCCTAATCATGTTTCATCCTAAACAGTGAGATTAACTTGCTCAAACATGCATGAAAATGGTACAGATGGATTCCTTGAATTTTTCTGATAATTTTTCATATATAATTTATTTTATTTGGAGTTACGGTTGAATTTCTATGATTTTTAGAAGTTTTGGGCATTTTCTGGAATTCCCTGTAAAAGAATAAATCCAGTAAATGAATTATTGCATCAGCATAGCGTCAGGGTGACGTCACCAGGTCAACGAGGCGCCTCCAGGTCAAACCTGACCAGTGGGGTCCACTGGTCAGTGACTGGGCTGGTTAGTGACACTGTCAGGTGGGTCCGGTCAACGCCCATGTCAGCAAAGTCAACACGACATGTGGGGACAGTCAACTGACACGTCAGCACAGTCAATGCTGACGTGCGGGTCCAGGGTAATTAGATTAAACTTAATCTAGTTTAGTTAGCCAGTTAGTTAGGATGTGGGGCTCGGCTGTCAGTTTCATCGGAGGTTAATTAATACCGCAATTAGCTGCTAATGGCTGTGCCACGTCGGCACAGCCGGAGTTAGCCGCCGGCGAGGTCAGTGACGGCGGAACGGCTCGGGTTTCTCCCATGGGCGACCAAACCCACGGCAGAGGGCATCTACGCATTGCTGGAGAACGCGCGCATCCAACGGTGCAAGCGGCACCTGCTGGGGCGGCCGGAAACGACGACGGCGTCGAGGTCAGCGGCGACCGGAGCTCGGACGTCGACGAAACCGATGACGCAACGCGCGGAGAAGCTAGCAGTTAGTACCTACGGGCTCTACAAGAACTCGCAAGGCCAACAGGCATATGCACGGGACCATTTGGTCACCGGTGCCTCGTCGCCGGCGAGCTCGGGCGGCGCCGCAGTTCGGTCATCAAGGGGGCGACGGCTACGGCGATCAAATGAAGCGAGGAAGAGGGGGAAACGGTGGCGGAGCTCACAGAGGTGCCGTAGGGATGGTTAGCGGGCTCAGGGACGTCCTGCGTGCGGCGGATCGACGACGATGGTGGACGGAGCCCGAGGTGGAAGACGACGGCGATGGCGACGTTGCTGGCCTCCCGGGGTCGCGTGCTTTGGCGTGCGGCTCTACGGAGTCGAGGCAGAGCTCGTGGGGGCGCTGGCTGGGCGTGGGGATGCTGGTGGCCACGACAACGACGACGAGTGGCGACGAGCTTTGCTCGGTGGTGCGCGCGAGAGGAGAGCAGAGGAGGGGTTGGGATCCAGGGGAGAGAGGAGAGGTGCAGGGGGGCGAGGGGGAGTGCGTGGCACTCGGGGATGGCTCCAGAAGCGGCGGAAGCAGGAGGTGGCACGGGCACGTGTGTGCGCATGGCGAGCACACGCTCGGCGTCCTTCTGGAGCGGTGGAGACGACGACTGGCAGCGCCAGTCAGCTGGGCCAGTGCAGATGGGCCGCCAGGTAAGTGGCCCAGGTGAGATTCTATCCTTTCTACTTCTTTCTGTTTCTGTTTTCTATTTTCTGTCTTTGTTTTTGGATTTAGTAAAATACTAAACCACTTTATAAAATCCTGAAATAGATTGTGGGCACATACTGGATTATTCCCAACAGCCCTCAACCACTTTTCAGAATTATTAGAGCATTTAAAATATTTATAGAATTTAAATGCCCCAATTCAAATACAATATGAGTTTATTCAAAAATCCATAAATGGCCAAGAAATATGCTCATCATTTTTGGCAGAGGTTTTCACCTTTATCAAAAATCATGAACATTTCCAAAGGCATTTTTGGTTCATTGAAGATTATTTTAAGTTGAACCTATTTGATTTGATCTGGTGCTAGGGTTTGAACAATCCCCATTTCAAGTTTAAAAGAAATTTAGACATGATGCAGCAACCAAGCTAGTCCAAGTGCATGGCAAGGCTAGGGATGTTACAACTCACCCCCACTAAACAAGAATCTCGTCCCGAGATTTAAGACGTGAGGTAAAAGGAAAGGGGGTCACAAAACTATCACAATCTTCATGATCCATTTGCCCTTCTCGAAGATGTTGATTCATTGCTTCAAATTGATCTTGTCGTCTTTGCTCCCGAGCTCTTCTTTCTAACACGAGGACAAGAGAGCGAGATAACTCTACAGGGATGGATCATCTTAATGATCACAAGATCAACTCACGGAATGAGACGTAGGAACATCTCTGGAGCTGAGAGGCAAAACATGCATGAGGAACGACAAAAGAAACAATTTGACGAGGGTTTCAAAGTACCGAGGGAAATTGCCATGATTCTAAAACAGGGCACCTCGGGGAAGGTGACTCGAGGAACTATTCCCTTAAGTGGCAAAAAGAATTACTTTTGATCCATAAATCATTGAAATTCTTTATTCCAGCTTAAGGCAATCACAAATGATCATGTGAACGTGTTCGAACGAATGGCATACCCATGCCAGAATGGATGACGTGGACTACTTTGTTGAAGACAACGCAATGGAAGATTTTTAGCTTATCATCGGAAATGGAGGGGACCCATGGTAAGTCCACTTTTGAAGATGACCATGAACAACAACTACTGAGGTGCAAGCTGGGAACAAATGCAAATGTTGGGAATGATTCTGGTAACTGGGGAAGAACTCAACAGTCGAGAGTGAGTCCACTGTTTGAAAAGGTTATAACATAACCAAGGAAACTGGAAGCAAATCCCAGTTAACGCCAATGGTAAAACCTAGTGCTTGTGCGTGCTCTCAAGAACTTGAGCATCTCCATATTCATCAAGGTTTTACGAATATCCGTGTCAAGGATCCTGGCAACACAACATACCACCATGATGAATGGTGATGGAGAATGCAGATACAATGGAAGATAACACCTTCTCAGACTGCCCCTTAGCGAGGCTAAGGGAACGAAATCTGGATGATCGACCGAGAGACATTTAGCACTCCGCTTCTAATGTTCTCCTTGATGTTCTAGCTAGACTCAAAATCATTCGGTATCTGGAACATCAAATAAAGGTCTGACTTCAGGAGCACAAGAATCCGTAAGGATTAACTACGGAGGTAAATCCTATGAAATCCTCATGGGGAGGTGGCCAACTTTCTTCAATTGAGATACTACAATAGTAGGTCTTCCGGCTGGATGTGTTGGCCACGACATCCACACTACCGGTTACAGAGGGACCAACAATATAGTTCTTGGAAAATGCTCCAACCATCATATCTGCCTGAGATTCAGATCTGGTTGGTGTCAGGATATTCTAGACTCACCGAGTCTAGAAGGGAAAATGAAGGTTTGCAACACAATTTGACGAGATGATGTTGCGAGATTCTCGGGAAATGAACTGCGATAGCAAGCTCCAAAACATGAGCTGGTTCTGCTACAAACATGTGAACACGCTGTCCCAGACAAGCATGACCACGTAGTAGTCTTACAACGAAACACTACCGAGTTCAGGTGGGGAACCATTATTGAAGATAACGAAGTCTTCTGCATGTCCGTCTGGGCCCTTCGGGAATAGCAGTTGAACTTCTTATCCTTGAACAAACCAATCAGTGGCTTTGTGTACTAGGAGATACATATGGAATGGAGGAAATTTAGCTACCAAACCATAGAATACTTCGCACGAATGCATGACTGGCTTGGGATGATTCCAAGGGAAACAAAACAAACCTTTCTCAAATTCATGGCGGCAACTTACACCTAATGCACGTGAATTCGAGGAAGTCACTTCTTCCATCCAAGCGCAGGCTTCATGAATGGAACATGAAGGCATTGCTTACAAAGTTTTCAACACTAGGTTGATGTTCAACATGAATCATGGGGGAAGACAAAACACTGCTGATGGGTTCAACAGCAACTCATCGGAATTTCCATATCACTGGACTTCCACCATTATGTGAACACGGTGATAGCATTGGTCAGACCAAAAGATATAATGGTGTATGCTCGAGGGATCAACCACGAGTAGACAACATTATGAACATTGTTGGTTCTGATTTGACTTGACGATAGTCCATACTCAAGTCTAAGTTTTGACAAGGCAATAGATCCAACAACTGATCACGAGGACCAATCGATGGAGATATCATCCTTCTTCAACTCACACACACATAGTAAAAAGATATCCCTTAACATGAACTAAGTCAGAAAAGCTTTTATCTTCCAACTCTCCAAGTTGTTGTTTAGCTTAACCAACTAGCTCAGGGTATCCAACACAGATTCTTGGAGAAGGGGTGGTTACAAGAAACCAACTTGATCATGAGCTCAACATATCAGTTAGGGGACAACCTGGTAATACTTCCGAGAAGATATTCAGAAAATCACGAACCACCGGTATGTTACTAAGCTCGAGAACAACCTTGCTTTTCAGGGCAAGATGATATGATCAAAAGAGTGAGGGATTGGCACAATCCTAACTCATTGATCGAAGTGTGCACCAGAAATATGGACTAGGTAGCACCATCAGTCTTAGAATGATAATTCAATAACCAGCACGCTAAGAATGAGAGTATTGTCCATTAACTACCAGGCAATGAAGTTGCTAGGAGTATTGATTTCGCACATCACAGTACCCTTGTCGGCATTTCGGTTACAAGAACACGGAAAGCATGGAATGAATAATGATGGCAAGAAGTATTACTACGTCAAGAATCCATACGAGGTGGTGCAATTCTCATGACACTCTTGACGTAAGGATGATAGCACTCCAAGGTAGAACAGAGCAAAGCTGGAATTTCAATTTGATCTGCAGAGTACAACTACTTTGACCCAATCCTGGATATGGATGAGGTACTGGAGTTTGTTTCTCCTAGCCATTCCTGAAATAGAACGGCTTGACGGACCACAAGAATAATAGGCATCGATGAACACGATTGCACACATACTCTTGACTATCAATTGATAGATGAAGGTCGAAGTATAACTGAAGAGGGACAACTCAAGGGGACATATATCTTTCTGAGTTGTGGATGCATAGATTAATATGTCGAACCAAGTTCGACAGGTTTCTTCCAGATAACCCATGCAGAAGAAGAAGGACTGGCAGATTCACAATTATGGATGGAGAACTCCTCAAGAGTACTCTGATTGTGAGCTTTTGGTTCAAAGAACTTCTGCCTTAATGGTTCACGGTATTTGGAAGTAGGAAATACCACGGACCTCGAGGACTATCGCAAAGGTTACTAATATCCTAAAGGAACTAGCAAATACTAACAACATGAGGTAAGTAGGGTGAATCTTGGGTTCAAAACCCAGGAGTAGAATGCCTACTACTAAGTGGAATCACGGTATGCTTTCGAGAATGGTGGCCAGATTCATCACACTGGGAACACAAAACATGGACGGATTACTAGATGGTTTCCTAAGACACCTATGGTCATAATAGTAGCTCCAACATATACGCCGAGGCAACGGAGTACCTCACAGACCGTGTAGTGAGCTTAATCTGGCCCAAAAGAACATCGAGAACGGGAAGAAGGAATTTACAATTGCATCAGACTATTTAGAAACCTGGGATAACTCGGACAGCATAACGGTTGTAAATGCTCAAAAATATTTGAGACATCCTACAAAATGGTGGCATAACCACTCAGAAGCACAATATCAAGATTCTGAAACAAACTATGAACATACAGAAGTAATAGAAACTGAACTGAGACTTGAATTCAACAATCCTACAAGTCTATGGATTAGTAACACGTGATCCTGATAGAAAGATGAGAAGCCTAGTTCTTAATCCCCGTAGAAGAGAAGAGGGTGACTCAGATCAAAAGGGCATAAGGTAAAGGAGTAGAAAGAGCCTTACGTTCCCTTCCACAATCAATTCCCCTACATAACTAAAGCATTTCTAGACATAACTTCGACCAGTTTGGCTTGGTAATCCTATAGGCAGTCAGGCTCTGATACCAAAGCTGTCAGGACCCCGATTCCAAGTCACATCGATCTAGCCGGTAACACCTCATATCACTTTGCGGCCTCACGCACGGTATCCCAGGGGTGTCGCCTTACCATGGCCCGGGACCGTTTGCGCCTTTTGGCTCACGTATATGATGGTGTCGCTAGCATCCATATGACAGAGAACCCGGGCCGACATGGCTAGTCGTGAACCCAAAGCAGCACTAACCCATGGGGACAGGCATACATCAATCAACCTCGAGCATGTCGGTCAACAGCGTGTGAATCCGGGCTGTAGCACTAGGCTAACAGGACTCCGGATGTCACCGCGTGACATTTCCCCGAAGGGACAGACACAGGAACAAAGAGAAACACATGCCGGCCAGTCAAGTGTCCTGAGCAGTAGTGCTGGGCTAGCAGGACTCCGGTGAACCGGGCTGTAGCGGACTACTATCGCTCAGAAAGCACTAGACTACATTTCCCCATATGATAGGCTGCCAAGGATAAACAACTAGATTGTCGGATCCCACTCATACCAAGCATTTCAGTCATACACACAATATGCCCGATATGAGTACATACAACATGGCATCACAACAAGACTCTACGACTCAAGTATTTATTCATTAGGCTCCGAGGAGCGAGATATTACAAACAAGGGTCTCATGGCCCAACATTTAGAGCATACAAGTCAAAGCACACGCGGAAGCTTAACATGTCTGAGTACAGACATCTACAAATGAAAAGGCTGAGAAGCCTGACTATCTACCAGATCCTGCCGAGGGCAGAAGATCATAGCTGAGGTAACAAGCTAAACGTCGAAGTCCAAGCGGAACTACTAGCGGGACTGAAGTCTCTCTGCAAAACATAAATTAAGCAAACGTGAGTACAAATGTACCCAGCAGGACTTACATCAGAACTAACTACATATGCATCAGTATCAACGAAGGGGGTGGTGGAGTTTAACTGCAGCAAGCCAGCTTTGACTCAGTGGCTAACCTAAACTACGACTGCAAGTAACTCTTTTGAGGTGGCGCACACGAGTCCACATGTTCACCATATCAATACACCACTATGGATCCGCTCCCGTCTCCCTACGAGAAGGCCATCCATAGCACTCACGCTTATCTTGCGAGTTTTAGAGTATCCACTTTCACTTGTCTATGAACTATGCAAGGGGTCCAAGTTTCCATATCCGAGGAATCCAGCTATTCGAATAGATAATGATAACCCTATAGGGGTGTACTTCTTCACACACGCTCTCGCCACTTACCGCCCTGTACACGTCATGTACCTCGGCAACCTTCAAGCGGAAGCCGGGCGAGGGTGTCGGCCACGACCTGACTAACCAACAAGTCTCTAGTCCAGGTTTATCGCCTATTCGGGTTCCATCCGCAAGGAGATCCGGCCGGGGTGTCGCTCACGGCCCCAAATGATGTGTACAGGGTTCCCAAGCCCACCATCCGGGTGCCACTTGGTACACCGGGCCACTGTGCCTAGTCTTTCCCAAGCCCACCTGTACCGGGTGCCACTTGGTAGACTACTAACACTACCTACAAACACCAAAAACTAATTGCAACTCCTGGTCAGAGATCGAGTTGATTAATAAGTCGAGAGGGGCACTTAAGCATTCCAATGCGTGGTAGTAGCTTTTCATGGATCACAAACACAGAACTCAGTTCTTGAGGACGGCTGCAATGAGACAACCCACCATGTACTCCTACATGGCCTCTCACCGCTACCTTTACCAAATCGTGTTCACACACTTAACTCTCAACAGTAGGACATGTTCACCACATTCCAATTCATTCCCGATGAATCAGACCTGACTCAACTCTAAGCAGTAGCAGGCATGACAAACAAGCATGAATGAGTAGGCACATCAGGGCTCAAACAACTCCTACTCATGCTAGTGGGTTTCATCTAATTACAGTGGCAATGACAGGTCATGCAGAGGATAAGGGGTTCAACTACCGCAACAAGTAACAGATGAATCGTTGTTGTCCTAATGCAGTAAAAGAGAGCAGGAGCAAGAGAGTGGGCTTGTATCGGAATGAACAAGGGGGTTGTGCTTGCCTGGCACTTCTGAAGATAATATAGCTCTTCATCGGTGTCATCGATCACATCGTCGGAAACATCGTCGACTGAGATGGGACGGTTACCGGCAAACAGAGAAGGACACAATCAATGCAATGCAACAATATGATGCATGATCATGACATGGTAATATGAATGTGTTTTGGGCTAATGCAACAGAAAGTCATTTTAATTGAAGTGGAATTCAAAACTATATCAAATTCCAACTCCAAATCTATTATGAAATTTGCCCTAATCATGTTTCATCCTAAACAGTGAGATTAACTTGCTCAAACATGCATGAAAATGGTACAGATGGATTCCTTGAATTTTTCTGATAATTTTTCATATATAATTTATTTTATTTGGAGTTACGGTTGAATTTCTATGATTTTTAGAAGTTTTGGGCATTTTCTGGAATTCCCTGTAAAAGAATAAATCCAGTAAATGAATTATTGCATCAGCATAGCGTCAGGGTGACGTCACCAGGTCAACGAGGCGCCTCCAGGTCAAACCTGACCAGTGGGGTCCACTGGTCAGTGACTGGGCTGGTTAGTGACACTGTCAGGTGGGTCCGGTCAACGCCCATGTCAGCAAAGTCAACACGACATGTGGGGACAGTCAACTGACACGTCAGCACAGTCAATGCTGACGTGCGGGTCCAGGGTAATTAGATTAAACTTAATCTAGTTTAGTTAGCCAGTTAGTTAGGATGTGGGGCTCGGCTGTCAGTTTCATCGGAGGTTAATTAATACCGCAATTAGCTGCTAATGGCTGTGCCACGTCGGCACAGCCGGAGTTAGCCGCCGGCGAGGTCAGTGACGGCGGAACGGCTCGGGTTTCTCCCATGGGCGACCAAACCCACGGCAGAGGGCATCTACGCATTGCTGGAGAACGCGCGCATCCAACGGTGCAAGCGGCACCTGCTGGGGCGGCCGGAAACGACGACGGCGTCGAGGTCAGCGGCGACCGGAGCTCGGACGTCGACGAAACCGATGACGCAACGCGCGGAGAAGCTAGCAGTTAGTACCTACGGGCTCTACAAGAACTCGCAAGGCCAACAGGCATATGCACGGGACCATTTGGTCACCGGTGCCTCGTCGCCGGCGAGCTCGGGCGGCGCCGCAGTTCGGTCATCAAGGGGGCGACGGCTACGGCGATCAAATGAAGCGAGGAAGAGGGGGAAACGGTGGCGGAGCTCACAGAGGTGCCGTAGGGATGGTTAGCGGGCTCAGGGACGTCCTGCGTGCGGCGGATCGACGACGATGGTGGACGGAGCCCGAGGTGGAAGACGACGGCGATGGCGACGTTGCTGGCCTCCCGGGGTCGCGTGCTTTGGCGTGCGGCTCTACGGAGTCGAGGCAGAGCTCGTGGGGGCGCTGGCTGGGCGTGGGGATGCTGGTGGCCACGACAACGACGACGAGTGGCGACGAGCTTTGCTCGGTGGTGCGCGCGAGAGGAGAGCAGAGGAGGGGTTGGGATCCAGGGGAGAGAGGAGAGGTGCAGGGGGGCGAGGGGGAGTGCGTGGCACTCGGGGATGGCTCCAGAAGCGGCGGAAGCAGGAGGTGGCACGGGCACGTGTGTGCGCATGGCGAGCACACGCTCGGCGTCCTTCTGGAGCGGTGGAGACGACGACTGGCAGCGCCAGTCAGCTGGGCCAGTGCAGATGGGCCGCCAGGTAAGTGGCCCAGGTGAGATTCTATCCTTTCTACTTCTTTCTGTTTCTGTTTTCTATTTTCTGTCTTTGTTTTTGGATTTAGTAAAATACTAAACCACTTTATAAAATCCTGAAATAGATTGTGGGCACATACTGGATTATTCCCAACAGCCCTCAACCACTTTTCAGAATTATTAGAGCATTTAAAATATTTATAGAATTTAAATGCCCCAATTCAAATACAATATGAGTTTATTCAAAAATCCATAAATGGCCAAGAAATATGCTCATCATTTTTGGCAGAGGTTTTCACCTTTATCAAAAATCATGAACATTTCCAAAGGCATTTTTGGTTCATTGAAGATTATTTTAAGTTGAACCTATTTGATTTGATCTGGTGCTAGGGTTTGAACAATCCCCATTTCAAGTTTAAAAGAAATTTAGACATGATGCAGCAACCAAGCTAGTCCAAGTGCATGGCAAGGCTAGGGATGTTACAACTCACCCCCACTAAACAAGAATCTCGTCCCGAGATTTAAGACGTGAGGTAAAAGGAAAGGGGGTCACAAAACTATCACAATCTTCATGATCCATTTGCCCTTCTCGAAGATGTTGATTCATTGCTTCAAATTGATCTTGTCGTCTTTGCTCCCGAGCTCTTCTTTCTAACACGAGGACAAGAGAGCGAGATAACTCTACAGGGATGGATCATCTTAATGATCACAAGATCAACTCACGGAATGAGACGTAGGAACATCTCTGGAGCTGAGAGGCAAAACATGCATGAGGAACGACAAAAGAAACAATTTGACGAGGGTTTCAAAGTACCGAGGGAAATTGCCATGATTCTAAAACAGGGCACCTCGGGGAAGGTGACTCGAGGAACTATTCCCTTAAGTGGCAAAAAGAATTACTTTTGATCCATAAATCATTGAAATTCTTTATTCCAGCTTAAGGCAATCACAAATGATCATGTGAACGTGTTCGAACGAATGGCATACCCATGCCAGAATGGATGACGTGGACTACTTTGTTGAAGACAACGCAATGGAAGATTTTTAGCTTATCATCGGAAATGGAGGGGACCCATGGTAAGTCCACTTTTGAAGATGACCATGAACAACAACTACTGAGGTGCAAGCTGGGAACAAATGCAAATGTTGGGAATGATTCTGGTAACTGGGGAAGAACTCAACAGTCGAGAGTGAGTCCACTGTTTGAAAAGGTTATAACATAACCAAGGAAACTGGAAGCAAATCCCAGTTAACGCCAATGGTAAAACCTAGTGCTTGTGCGTGCTCTCAAGAACTTGAGCATCTCCATATTCATCAAGGTTTTACGAATATCCGTGTCAAGGATCCTGGCAACACAACATACCACCATGATGAATGGTGATGGAGAATGCAGATACAATGGAAGATAACACCTTCTCAGACTGCCCCTTAGCGAGGCTAAGGGAACGAAATCTGGATGATCGACCGAGAGACATTTAGCACTCCGCTTCTAATGTTCTCCTTGATGTTCTAGCTAGACTCAAAATCATTCGGTATCTGGAACATCAAATAAAGGTCTGACTTCAGGAGCACAAGAATCCGTAAGGATTAACTACGGAGGTAAATCCTATGAAATCCTCATGGGGAGGTGGCCAACTTTCTTCAATTGAGATACTACAATAGTAGGTCTTCCGGCTGGATGTGTTGGCCACGACATCCACACTACCGGTTACAGAGGGACCAACAATATAGTTCTTGGAAAATGCTCCAACCATCATATCTGCCTGAGATTCAGATCTGGTTGGTGTCAGGATATTCTAGACTCACCGAGTCTAGAAGGGAAAATGAAGGTTTGCAACACAATTTGACGAGATGATGTTGCGAGATTCTCGGGAAATGAACTGCGATAGCAAGCTCCAAAACATGAGCTGGTTCTGCTACAAACATGTGAACACGCTGTCCCAGACAAGCATGACCACGTAGTAGTCTTACAACGAAACACTACCGAGTTCAGGTGGGGAACCATTATTGAAGATAACGAAGTCTTCTGCATGTCCGTCTGGGCCCTTCGGGAATAGCAGTTGAACTTCTTATCCTTGAACAAACCAATCAGTGGCTTTGTGTACTAGGAGATACATATGGAATGGAGGAAATTTAGCTACCAAACCATAGAATACTTCGCACGAATGCATGACTGGCTTGGGATGATTCCAAGGGAAACAAAACAAACCTTTCTCAAATTCATGGCGGCAACTTACACCTAATGCACGTGAATTCGAGGAAGTCACTTCTTCCATCCAAGCGCAGGCTTCATGAATGGAACATGAAGGCATTGCTTACAAAGTTTTCAACACTAGGTTGATGTTCAACATGAATCATGGGGGAAGACAAAACACTGCTGATGGGTTCAACAGCAACTCATCGGAATTTCCATATCACTGGACTTCCACCATTATGTGAACACGGTGATAGCATTGGTCAGACCAAAAGATATAATGGTGTATGCTCGAGGGATCAACCACGAGTAGACAACATTATGAACATTGTTGGTTCTGATTTGACTTGACGATAGTCCATACTCAAGTCTAAGTTTTGACAAGGCAATAGATCCAACAACTGATCACGAGGACCAATCGATGGAGATATCATCCTTCTTCAACTCACACACACATAGTAAAAAGATATCCCTTAACATGAACTAAGTCAGAAAAGCTTTTATCTTCCAACTCTCCAAGTTGTTGTTTAGCTTAACCAACTAGCTCAGGGTATCCAACACAGATTCTTGGAGAAGGGGTGGTTACAAGAAACCAACTTGATCATGAGCTCAACATATCAGTTAGGGGACAACCTGGTAATACTTCCGAGAAGATATTCAGAAAATCACGAACCACCGGTATGTTACTAAGCTCGAGAACAACCTTGCTTTTCAGGGCAAGATGATATGATCAAAAGAGTGAGGGATTGGCACAATCCTAACTCATTGATCGAAGTGTGCACCAGAAATATGGACTAGGTAGCACCATCAGTCTTAGAATGATAATTCAATAACCAGCACGCTAAGAATGAGAGTATTGTCCATTAACTACCAGGCAATGAAGTTGCTAGGAGTATTGATTTCGCACATCACAGTACCCTTGTCGGCATTTCGGTTACAAGAACACGGAAAGCATGGAATGAATAATGATGGCAAGAAGTATTACTACGTCAAGAATCCATACGAGGTGGTGCAATTCTCATGACACTCTTGACGTAAGGATGATAGCACTCCAAGGTAGAACAGAGCAAAGCTGGAATTTCAATTTGATCTGCAGAGTACAACTACTTTGACCCAATCCTGGATATGGATGAGGTACTGGAGTTTGTTTCTCCTAGCCATTCCTGAAATAGAACGGCTTGACGGACCACAAGAATAATAGGCATCGATGAACACGATTGCACACATACTCTTGACTATCAATTGATAGATGAAGGTCGAAGTATAACTGAAGAGGGACAACTCAAGGGGACATATATCTTTCTGAGTTGTGGATGCATAGATTAATATGTCGAACCAAGTTCGACAGGTTTCTTCCAGATAACCCATGCAGAAGAAGAAGGACTGGCAGATTCACAATTATGGATGGAGAACTCCTCAAGAGTACTCTGATTGTGAGCTTTTGGTTCAAAGAACTTCTGCCTTAATGGTTCACGGTATTTGGAAGTAGGAAATACCACGGACCTCGAGGACTATCGCAAAGGTTACTAATATCCTAAAGGAACTAGCAAATACTAACAACATGAGGTAAGTAGGGTGAATCTTGGGTTCAAAACCCAGGAGTAGAATGCCTACTACTAAGTGGAATCACGGTATGCTTTCGAGAATGGTGGCCAGATTCATCACACTGGGAACACAAAACATGGACGGATTACTAGATGGTTTCCTAAGACACCTATGGTCATAATAGTAGCTCCAACATATACGCCGAGGCAACGGAGTACCTCACAGACCGTGTAGTGAGCTTAATCTGGCCCAAAAGAACATCGAGAACGGGAAGAAGGAATTTACAATTGCATCAGACTATTTAGAAACCTGGGATAACTCGGACAGCATAACGGTTGTAAATGCTCAAAAATATTTGAGACATCCTACAAAATGGTGGCATAACCACTCAGAAGCACAATATCAAGATTCTGAAACAAACTATGAACATACAGAAGTAATAGAAACTGAACTGAGACTTGAATTCAACAATCCTACAAGTCTATGGATTAGTAACACGTGATCCTGATAGAAAGATGAGAAGCCTAGTTCTTAATCCCCGTAGAAGAGAAGAGGGTGACTCAGATCAAAAGGGCATAAGGTAAAGGAGTAGAAAGAGCCTTACGTTCCCTTCCACAATCAATTCCCCTACATAACTAAAGCATTTCTAGACATAACTTCGACCAGTTTGGCTTGGTAATCCTATAGGCAGTCAGGCTCTGATACCAAAGCTGTCAGGACCCCGATTCCAAGTCACATCGATCTAGCCGGTAACACCTCATATCACTTTGCGGCCTCACGCACGGTATCCCAGGGGTGTCGGCTTACCATGGCCCGGGACCGTTTGCGCCTTTTGGCTCACGTATATGATGGTGTCGCTAGCATCCATATGACAGAGAACCCGGGCCGACATGGCTAGTCGTGAACCCAAAGCAGCACTAACCCATGGGGACAGGCATACATCAATCAACCTCGAGCATGTCGGTCAACAGCGTGTGAATCCGGGCTGTAGCACTAGGCTAACAGGACGCAGGCTTGGTCATGGGGTCGTGGCTACAGCCCCTGCATCTGGCGGGTGATCACTCTAGCCACTCCCCGTCTTGTCTGGTTAATGGTGCGGGGAACCCGCGAGAGGGGCAGGCCAACTTCCCAGGGCCGGCTCCCCGCGGTGACATCCGGAGTCCTGTTAGCCTAGGCTAACAGGGCTGCATCCCTGTACACGTCATGTACCTCGGCAACCTTCAAGCGGAAGCCGGGCGAGGGTGTCGGCCACGACCTGACTAACCAACAAGTCTCTAGTCCAGGTTTATCGCCTATTCGGGTTCCATCCGCAAGGAGATCCGGCCGGGGTGTCGCTCACGGCCCCAAATGATGTGTACAGGGTTCCCAAGCCCACCATCCGGGTGCCACTTGGTACACCGGGCCACTGTGCCTAGTCTGTCCCAAGCCCACCTGTACCGGGTGCCACTTGGTAGACTACTAACACTACCTACAAACACCAAAAACTAATTGCAACTCCTGGTCAGAGATCGAGTTGATTAATAAGTCGAGAGGGGCACTTAAGCATTCCAATGCGTGGTAGTAGCTTTTCATGGATCACAAACACAGAACTCAGTTCTTGAGGACGGCTGCAATGAGACAACCCACCATGTACTCCTACATGGCCTCTCACCGCTACCTTTACCAAATCGTGTTCACACACTTAACTCTCAACAGTAGGACATGTTCACCACATTCCAATTCATTCCCGATGAATCAGACCTGACTCAACTCTAAGCAGTAGCAGGCATGACAAACAAGCATGAATGAGTAGGCACATCAGGGCTCAAACAACTCCTACTCATGCTAGTGGGTTTCATCTAATTACAGTGGCAATGACAGGTCATGCAGAGGATAAGGGGTTCAACTACCGCAACAAGTAACAGATGAATCGTTGTTGTCCTAATGCAGTAAAAGAGAGCAGGAGCAAGAGAGTGGGCTTGTATCGGAATGAACAAGGGGGTTGTGCTTGCCTGGCACTTCTGAAGATAATATAGCTCTTCATCGGTGTCATCGATCACATCGTCGGAAACATCGTCGACTGAGATGGGACGGTTACCGGCAAACAGAGAAGGACACAATCAATGCAATGCAACAATATGATGCATGATCATGACATGGTAATATGAATGTGTTTTGGGCTAATGCAACAGAAAGTCATTTTAATTGAAGTGGAATTCAAAACTATATCAAATTCCAACTCCAAATCTATTATGAAATTTGCCCTAATCATGTTTCATCCTAAACAGTGAGATTAACTTGCTCAAACATGCATGAAAATGGTACAGATGGATTCCTTGAATTTTTCTGATAATTTTTCATATATAATTTATTTTATTTGGAGTTACGGTTGAATTTCTATGATTTTTAGAAGTTTTGGGCATTTTCTGGAATTCCCTGTAAAAGAATAAATCCAGTAAATGAATTATTGCATCAGCATAGCGTCAGGGTGACGTCACCAGGTCAACGAGGCGCCTCCAGGTCAAACCTGACCAGTGGGGTCCACTGGTCAGTGACTGGGCTGGTTAGTGACACTGTCAGGTGGGTCCGGTCAACGCCCATGTCAGCAAAGTCAACACGACATGTGGGGACAGTCAACTGACACGTCAGCACAGTCAATGCTGACGTGCGGGTCCAGGGTAATTAGATTAAACTTAATCTAGTTTAGTTAGCCAGTTAGTTAGGATGTGGGGCTCGGCTGTCAGTTTCATCGGAGGTTAATTAATACCGCAATTAGCTGCTAATGGCTGTGCCACGTCGGCACAGCCGGAGTTAGCCGCCGGCGAGGTCAGTGACGGCGGAACGGCTCGGGTTTCTCCCATGGGCGACCAAACCCACGGCAGAGGGCATCTACGCATTGCTGGAGAACGCGCGCATCCAACGGTGCAAGCGGCACCTGCTGGGGCGGCCGGAAACGACGACGGCGTCGAGGTCAGCGGCGACCGGAGCTCGGACGTCGACGAAACCGATGACGCAACGCGCGGAGAAGCTAGCAGTTAGTACCTACGGGCTCTACAAGAACTCGCAAGGCCAACAGGCATATGCACGGGACCATTTGGTCACCGGTGCCTCGTCGCCGGCGAGCTCGGGCGGCGCCGCAGTTCGGTCATCAAGGGGGCGACGGCTACGGCGATCAAATGAAGCGAGGAAGAGGGGGAAACGGTGGCGGAGCTCACAGAGGTGCCGTAGGGATGGTTAGCGGGCTCAGGGACGTCCTGCATGCGGCGGATCGACGACGATGGTGGACGGAGCCCGAGGTGGAAGACGACGGCGATGGCGACGTTGCTGGCCTCCCGGGGTCGCGTGCTTTGGCGTGCGGCTCTACGGAGTCGAGGCAGAGCTCGTGGGGGCGCTGGCTGGGCGTGGGGATGCTGGTGGCCACGACAACGACGACGAGTGGCGACGAGCTTTGCTCGGTGGTGCGCGCGAGAGGAGAGCAGAGGAGGGGTTGGGATCCAGGGGAGAGAGGAGAGGTGCAGGGGGGCGAGGGGGAGTGCGTGGCACTCGGGGATGGCTCCAGAAGCGGCGGAAGCAGGAGGTGGCACGGGCGCGTGTGTGCGCACGGCGAGCACACGCTCGGCGTCCTTCTGGAGCGGTGGAGACGACGACTGGCAGCGCCAGTTAGCTGGGCCAGTGCAGATGGGCCGCCAGGTAAGTGGCCCAGGTGAGATTCTATCCTTTCTACTTCTTTCTGTTTTTGTTTTCTATTTTCTGTCTTTGTTTTTGGATTTAGTAAAATACTAAACCACTTTATAAAATCCTGAAATAGATTGTGGGCACATACTGGATTATTCCCAACAGCCCTCAACCACTTTTCAGAATTATTAGAGCATTTAAAATATTTATAGAATTTAAATGCCCCAATTCAAATACAATATGAGTTTATTCAAAAATCCATAAATGGCCAAGAAATATGCTCATCATTTTTGGCAGAGGTTTTCAGCTTTATCAAAAATCATGAACATTTCCAAAGGCATTTTGGGTTCATTGAAGATTATTTTAAGTTGAACCTATTTGATTTGATCTGGTGCTAGGGTTTGAACAATCCCCATTTCAAGTTTAAAAGAAATTTAGACATGATGCAGCAACCAAGCTAGTCCAAGTGCATGGCAAGGCTAGGGATGTTACAAGTTTGATGGGAAGAACAAGGTTGTGCAACACACGAACTTCAAGAAGAAGAATGACAAGAAGAAAGGTGTTTGTCATGTGTGTGGGGATCCTGATCATTGGGCTCCTAGTTGCCCAAATCGCCATGACAAGCGTCATCCTGGGAAAGGCGGCAAGACCGCTAATGTTGTCATTGGGGACACTGACATGAAGGATGCTGGGTATGGTATATTTCCCACTATTCTTTCAGTATGTCATTCTCCTGATTGGTTGATTGACACGGGTGCTAATGTGCATGTATGCGGCGATATTTCTATGTTTTTGTCTTATTAGACCGTAGGGACATCAACTGTGCTGATGGGAAACGGTTCAAGTGCTTATGTTGGTGTTGGCACGGTCGATGTGAAGTTTACTTCGGGGAAGATCATACGGCCGAAGAACGTGCATTATGTCCTCTCCATCAATAAAAATCTTGTTAGCGGATCTCTTCTGTGTAGAGATGGCTATAAGCTTGTCTTTGAGTCGAATAAATTTGTAATATCCAAGTATGGAACCTTTGTTGGTAAAGGCTATGAGTCAGGAGGCCTGTTTCATTTATCCTTGTCATACATTTGCAATAGAGTTGTTAATCATGTTTGCAACAATAGTGAATCAAATGTGTGGCATTCACGTCTTTGTCATGTTAACTTTGGTTGCATGTCGCGACTAGCGAAGGTGAACTTAATCCCTAGCTTCACCACTGTCAAGGGATCTAAGTGTCAACTTTGTGTGCAAGCTAAGCAACCTCGTAACTCTCACTCGACTGCGGAAATGAGAAATCTTGCACCACTAGAGCTCATACATTCAGATCTATGTGAAATGAATGGTGGTTTGACAAAAGGTGGAAAGAAATATTTCATGACGTTAATTGACGACTCCACTAGATACTGCCGTGTGTATCTTCTGAAATCTAAGGATGAGGCTTTGAACTTTTTCAAGATCTATAAAGCTGAAGTGGAAAACCAACTTGATCGGAAAATCAAGAGGCTTAGGTCCAACCGTGGTGGAGAGTATTTTTCCAATGAATTTGATGCCTTTTGTGCGGAACATGGTATAATCCATGAGACGACGCCTCCCTATTCACCTCAGTCAAATGGGGTAGCCGAAAGAAAGAATCGTACTCTAACTGATTTGGTTAACGCCATGTTAGACACATCGGGTCTCTCCAAGGCATGGTGGGGGGAGGCAATATTGACTGCATGTCATGTCCTAAACCGAGTTCTCGCAAATAATAAAGAGATAACTCCATTCGAGGAATGGGAGAAGAAAAGATTAAAGCTCTCTTATCTACAAACCTGGGGTTGTTTGGTGAAAGTCAATGTGCCAATTCCAAAGAAGCGCAAGCTTGGACCAAAGACCGTGGATTGTGTTTTCCTGGGATATGCTTTTCATAGCATAGGTTATAGATTCTTGGTTGTAAAATCTGAAGTACCTGACATGCATGTCGGTACGATCATGGAGTCGAATGAAGCTACTTTCTTTGAAGATATCTTTCCCATGAAGGATATGACTACCTCATCTAAGCAGGAGATGCCTAGTTAATCGAATCAGGAACCAGTTACAATTAGCGAACCTGTCATTTTGATGGAACACTTTGAAAGTCCTGTGGAGGAGAACAATGAAGTTCCTACTAGGAGCAAGAGACAGAGGACTGCAAAGTCCTTTGGTGATGATTTTCTTGTGTATCTCATAGATGACACTCCCAGTTCTATTTTAGAGGCCTATGCATCTGAAGATGCTGACTACTAGAAGGAAGCGGTTCGTAGCGAGATGGATTCTATCTTGGTGGATGAAACTTGGGAGATAACTGATCGTCCTTATGGGTGCAAACCTATAGGATGCAAATGGGTATTCAAGAAAAAGCTTAGGCCTGATGGTACTATTGAAAAGTACAAGGCTTGGCTTGTGGCTAAGGGTTATACCCAAAAGGAAGGTGAAGACTTCTTTGATACTTACTCACCTATGGCTTGACTAACCACTATTCGAGTTCTACTTTCACTAGCTGCCTCACATGGTCTTCTCGTTCATCAAATGGATGTTAAGACTGCTTTCCTAAATGGAGAGTTGGACGAGGAAATTTATATGGAACAACCAGATGGGTTCGTACTAGATGGTCATGAAGGAAAAGTGTGCAAGTTGCTGAAATCTTTGTATCGACTCAAGCAAGCACACAAACAGTGGCATGAGAAGTTTGAAAGAACTTTAACAGCTGCAGGCTTTGTCGTAAATGAAGCTGACAAATGTGTGTACTATCGCCATGGTGGGGGCGAGGGAGTTATCCTTTTCTTGTATGATGATGACATACTGATTTTTGAAACAAATCTGAATGTTATTAAGGAAGTCAAGGATTTCCTATCTCGTTGTTTTGAGATGAAGGATTTAGGAGTGGCTGATGTCATTCTGAACATCAAGTTGTTGAGAGATGACGATGGTGGGATTTCATTGCTTCAATCTCACTATGTGGAAAAGATCATGAGTCGCTTTGGCTATAGTGACTGCAAGCCCTCCCCAACACCATATGATGCGAGTGTGTTACTTCAAAAGAATCGAAGAATTGCTAGAGATCAATTGAAATATTCTCAGATTATTGGCTCGCTTATGTACTTAGCCAGTGCTACAAGACCTGACATCTCTTTTGCTGTTAGCAAACTGAGTCGGTTTGTCTCAAAACCAGGAGATGTGCATTGGTAAGCTCTAGAGAGAGTTTTGCGTTATTTGAAAGGCACTGCAAATTATGGAATTCACTACACCGAGCACCCAAAGGTGCTTGAAGGGTATAATGACTCAAACTGGATCTCAGATGCTGATGAGATAAATGCCACGAGAAGTTATGTATTCACTCATGGAGGTGGCGTTGTTTGTTGGAAGTCTTGCAAGCATACCATCTTAACGAGGTCAACAATGGAAGCAGAACTCAGAACACTAGATACATCTACAGTCGAAACAGATTGGCTTCGTCGGCTCTTGAATGACTTGCCGGTTGTTGAGAAACCTGTACCGGGTATCCTTATGAACCGCGACAATCAAACCGTAATCATGAAAGTGAGCAGCTCAAAGGATAACGTGAAGTCATCACGACACGTTTAGAGAATGTTAAAGTCTGTCAGGAAAATGAGAAACTCCGGAGTTATTGCATTGGATTATATCCAAACGTCTAAAAATCTGGCAGATCCTTTCACTAAGGGTCTATCACGTACTGTGATAGATAATGCATCGAGGGAGATGGGTATGAGACCCACAATATGAGTTGTTCACAGTGGTAACCTAGTCTATGTGATCAGAGATCCCATGAATTAGATGTGGAAGACAAGCTGTTGGTCAACTGAGAGGAGAGTATCGCTATTATTAACAATACCACTCCATGAAGATGCAATAGTCTCCTAATCTGCATGGAAGGTTGATGTATATCTTAATGTGTTCTAAGTGGCTCACTGAAGCAGAGATGTCGTCTTGCAGAACATCTTTTGAAGAACACACCTATATGAGTCTGATTGTTAAACGTCGCAATCTATGAGAGTAGGGTTCTCTCTAGTAAACTCATGAAAGGTCTCGGAGTATGATGCATAAGCTCCACCCGCTGGGAAGACCCACGGTAGCCACGTATCGGTCAAGGCTTTATGTGAAGCTAGATTCACAGAAAACTTGCAGTTCAAGGCCCAATCCACTGTCCAAGTTGCTTACTAGTGTAGCATAGAGTTCTAGCTGGAAGTTCAACTTAACAGTCTTCACTGTAGTACCGGTATATAAAACAGTGTTTTGGAACCAAAGGAAAATTTTGTGTGCCTCTAGGATCTGGTGGGGGATTGCTGGAATTTTGTCTACTTTGGGCCTAGCCCAATAGAAGTTTCAGAAATTCCTAATAAATCCTAGAGGCCCACGCAGCCCATTCGTGCAAGGCAAGAGGTGGAACTAAAGTTTAGTCCCTTATTGCTAGTTTAGAGAGAGTTGGACCTCTTTATAAGGGAGGCTCCTTCTCCACACGTATGAGGATGAGAACAAGAGGGACATCCACGCGCGCTCCTCCTCCGCTGCCCGCCTCGCCACGCCACGCCTCGTCACGACGCGCCGCGGGTTGCGGGAATGAGCCGAGCCGATGTCTAAATTTTTGCCACACACGACGGGTATACGAAAGGTCACGCAGAAGCTGAAACGTTTTTGTTGTAGTGGAGATTGAATACGAACGGCGCACCTCTTCGCCTGCTGCATGTTCGTTTCGTCTTTCTTATTCCCTTCAGCTCCCGGCGCAGCCTCTCGCCTCCTTCTCTTGCGCCTATAAAAGGGAGGTCGCCCCTTTCAAAGAGACGTACCAGAACAACACAACCCACTCGCCTCCAAGTTCCTGACCACTAAGCTACTGCTACATTATTCCCCATCCCGGCTTGCGGCGTGATACGTCCATTTTGCATCATGCTTTTATATTGATATTTATTGCATTATGGGCTATTATTACACATTATGTCACAATACTTATGCCTTTTCTCTATTATTTTACAAGGTTTACATAAAGAGGGGGAATGCCGACAGTTGGAATTCTGGGCTGGAAAAGGAGCAAATATTAGAGACCTATTCCGCACATCTCCAAAGGCCCTAAACTCCATAGGATTTATTTTCAGAATATATAAAAAATACTGAGCGAAGAAAGTACCAGAGGGGGGCCACCCACCATCCACGAGGGTGGGGGCACAGCCCCTGCCCCGTGGGCCCCCTGGTGGCCCTCTGATGCCCATCTTTGCCTATATGGAGTCTTTCGTCGAGGAAAAAATCATAAGCAAGCTTTCGGGAAGAAACTCCGCCGCCACGAGGCGGAACCAATCTAGTGCTCCGACGGAGCTGTTCTGTCGGGGAAACTTCCCTCCGGGAGGGGCAAATCATCACCATCGTCATCACCAACGATCCTCTCATCGGGAGGGGGTCAATCTCCATCAACATCTTCACCAACACCATCTCATCTCAAACCCTAGTTCATCTCTCGTATCCAATCTTTGTATCCAAACCTCAGATTGGTACCTGTGGGTTGCTAGTAGTGTTGATTACTCCTTGTAGTTGATGCTAGTTGCTTTACTTGGTGGAGGATCATATGTTTAGATCCATTACGCATATTAATACCCCTCTGATTACGAACATGAATATGCTTTGTGAGTAGTTAAGTTTGTTCCTGAGGACATGGGAGAAGTCTTGCTATAAGTAGTCATGTGAATTTGGTATTCGTTCGATATTTTGATGAGATGCATGTCGTTATCCCTCTAGTGGTGTCATGTGAACGTCGACTACATGACACTTCACCATTGTTTGGGCCTAGAGGGAGGAATTGGGAAGTAATAAGTAGACAACGGTTGCTAGAGTGACAGAAGCTTAAACCCTAGTTTATGTGGTTCTTCGTAAGGGGCTGATTTGGATCCATATGTTTCATGCTATGGTTAGGTTTACCTTAATACTTCTGTTGTAGTTGCGGATGCTTGCAATAGGGGTTAATCGTAAGTGGGATGCTTATCCAAGTAAGGGCAGTACCCAAGCACCGGTCAACCCACATATCAAATTATCAAAGTACCGAACACGAATCATATGAACGTGCTGAAAACTAGCTTGACGATAATTCCCATGTGTCCTCGGGAGCGCTTTCCTTTATATAGGAGTTTGTCCAGGCTTGTCCTTTGCTACAAAAAGGATTGGGCCATCTTTCTGCACCTTATTTACTTGCATTACTTGTTGCTCGCTACAAATTACCTTATCACAAAACTATCTGTTACCGATAATCTCAGCGCTTGCAGAGAATCTATACCTTACTGAAAACTACTTATCATTTCCTTATGCTCCTTGATACGTCTCCAATGTATCTATAATTTTTGATTGCTCCATGCTATTATATTAGTATCTATCTTGGATGTTAATGGGCTTTATTTTACACTTATATATCATTTTTGGGACTAACCTACTAACCGGAGGCCCAGCCCAAATTGCTGTTTTTTTGCCTATTTTAGGGTTTCGAAGAAAAGGAATATCAAATGGAGTCCAAACGGAATGAAACCTTCGGGAATGTGATTTTCTCAACAAACATTATCTAGGAGACTTGGAGTGGGCGTCAAGAAACGATCGAAGAGGGCACGAGGCAGGGGGCACGCCCTCCACCCTCGTGGGCCCCTCGTTGCTCCACTGACGTACTTCTTCCTCCTATATATATCCACGTACCGCCCAAACATCCAGGAGCACCACGAAAACCTAATTCCACCACTGTAACCTTTTGCATCCGAGAGATCCCATCTCGGGGCCTTTTCCGGAGCTCCGCCGGAGGGGGCATTGATCATGGAGGCCCTCTACATCAACTCCATGGCCTCTCCGGTGATGTGTGATTAGTTTACTTCAGACCTACGGGTCCATAGTTATTAGCTAGATGGCTTCTTCTCTCTCTTTGGATCTCAATACAAAGTTCTCCTCGATCTTCTTGGAGCTCTATTCGATGTAATCTTCTTTTGCGGTGTGTTTGTCGAGATCCGATAAATTGTGGGTTTATGATCAAGTTTATCTATGAACAATATTTGTATCTCCTATGAATTCTTTTATGTATGATTGGTTTTTCTTTGCAAGTCTCTTCGAATTATCAGTTTGCTTTGGCCTACTAGATTGATCTTTCTTGCAATGGGAGAAGTGCTTAGCTTTGGGTTCAATCTTGCGGTGCTCGATCCCAGTGACAGAAAGGGAAACAACACGTATTGTATTGTTGCCATGGAGGATAAAAAGATGGGGTTTACATCATATTGCATGAGTTTATCCCTCTACATCATGTCATCTTGCTTAAGGCGTTACTCTGTTCTTATGAACTTAATACTCTAGATGCATGCTGGATAGCAGTCGATGTGTGGAGTAATAGTATTTGATGCAGAATCGTTTCGGTCTACTTGTCACAGACGTGATGCCTATATACATGATCATGCCTAGATATTCTCATAATTATTCGCTTTTCTATCAATTGCTTGACAGTAATTTGTTCACCCACCGTAATACTTATGCTATCTTGAGAGAAGCTACTAGTGAAACCTATGGCCCCCGGGTCTATTCTCCATCATACAAGTTTCCCATCTACTTTATTTTGCAATCTTTACTTTCAATCTATATCATAAAAATACCAAAAATATTTATCTTATTATTATTATTATTATTATTATTATTATCTCTATCAGATCTCACTCTTGCAAGTGGCCGTGAAGGGATTGACAACCCCTTTATTGCATTGGTTGCGAGGTTCTTATTTGTGTGTGTAGGTACGAGGTGACTTGCGCGTGGTCTCCTACTGGATTGATACCTTGGTTCTCAAAAACCGAGGGAAATACTTACGCTGGTTTATTGCATCACCCTTTCCTCTTCAAGGGAAAACCAACGCAGTACTCAAGAGGTAACACTCCTCGTTGGGTTCGACACTCTTACTTATCGAAAATGCTACGATAGATCCCCTACACTTGTGGGTCATCACGGCGTGCACCGCAGGTCGGGACCGTAGGCCTCCGAAACCGCACCTTTTGAGTCATGTACGGGAGAAGGGTGATAAGGTTTTTGGGGAGCGCTTCGCGCGACTACTGACTTCTTCGTCACGGACGCCCCGGACTCCGATGACTACTTCCCCGATGATGATTTCTTCCCCGACGTCGACAACCTCCTCGACGACATGGCTGGCGAGGACACCGACCCCAAGTCCAGTGCATCTGCTGCTGCTGTCATGTACGTGTTCTTCCTCTTTCTATTAGAGGCCCTGTTACAATTTCTTGTTCTAGTGTTTTCCCTAGATATGTTAGACTCTGTTTCATATATGCAACTTGCTATACTATCTGCCCCATATGTGTTTAGTTACAGTTCATATATGAAGTTGTTGTTTACCTTCTCTTTGTCAAATCGCATGACTTATTTCATCACTGCTATACTACTCGTGCTTTATCTAGTATTTCTATTAATAAAATCATTTGGTAAATTGCTCATATTTCCAACAGTAACAGCGTGGTACAACCGGACCCTCGTATCCACACCTAACGCGCTCTCTGATCACTGACCGGACGCAGAAAACGCAAACAACCAGACCTCACAAATCCGATCCAAACGTCCAGACTGACCGACACTCCCTATTTCCGACGAATAATAGGGGCAGATAAGCGGGCGTCCGGACACATCCGTCACTTGGCTTCGACAAAGCCAGATCCATCTCAAATCTTCTCAAATTGACTTCTCCTCACTCCATGCAAATCACGGTACCCACATTATCAAAAGATAGCCTATGCGGTATTCATGGCATCCCGGAAGCTGCGACACTACTTTCAAGAGTGCTCAATTACAGTAGCCTCAGAAGTGCCACTTAATGATATTATAAACAACCTCGACGCCACGGGCCGGATTGCCAAATGGGCCATTGAGCTCCTCCCATTCGACATAACATACAAACCCCGGTGAGCCATTAAATCACAAGTATTGGCTGACTTTGTCATCGAATGGACGGAAGTCGAACTCCCTAAAGAGTATGGCGCATACTCCAATTGGATCATGCACTTCGACGGCTCCAAAATGCTGGCTGGTCTGGGGTGTGGCGTCGTCCTGACGTCCCCAACCAGAGATACAATTCAATACGTACTACAGATACTGTATACAGACTCCAATAATGCAGCCGAATACGAAGCCCTGTTACATGGTCTTCGAATGGTAGTTTCCATGGGCATTCAACACCTGGAGGTGCGTGGGGATTCGAACCTCGCAATATCCCAAATAAATAGAGACTTCGATGCCAAGGATCCGAAGATGGGGGCCTATCGCAACGCCATCCTAAAGATGTCAGCTCGGTTCGAGGGGCTCGAATTTCACCATGTGGCTCGGGAAAACAATCAGGCGATGGATATCCTCGCCCGCATCGGCGCAAAACGCGATGCGATCCCCCAACATCATTTTGGAGAGGTTGTTTAAGCCATCCGTGGTATGGGAAGGGGACACCAGTAACAATAGTCCGGACCTGGCCAAAATGCCTGATACCGAACACTCTGACATAATCGGAGGCTCTGCCACCGAAATAACACCTTCAGCCCACGTAATAATGGCCATCATCGCCCCGTGGACAGAACCATTCCTGGCCTACCTAACTAGGCAGGAACTTCCCGAAATGAGGCACGCTGCATAGTGCGGCGATCTAAAGCCTACAGGGTCCACGAGGGAGAGCTGTATAAAAAAAGCACTACTGGAGTCCTTCAAAGGTGCATCTCCGAAGAGGAAGGGCAGAAGCTTTTGGCAAAAATTCACGTCGGACTCGGCGGCCACCACGCCGCAGCCCAGGCCCTTGTAAGCAAGGCCTTCCGTACAGGTTTTTATTGGCCGACGGCCCGGGTAGATGCACAGGACTTGGTCCAAGGCTGCGTCGGTTGCCAAATTTTTGCAAACCAAAGCCACATGCCACCCACCGCCCTCCAAACAATCCCCATTACCTGGCCCTTCGCGGTCTAGGGGCTTGACATGGTTGGACCCCTTAAAGGAGGAACCCGTAACAAAAAAAATACTTACTGGTCATGGTGGATAAATTCACCAAATGGATAGAAGCCAAACCTGTTAAAATGGACGAATCCGGACCGGTGATAGACTTCATATCCGGGGTTGTACGCCGCTATGGCGTCCCCCACAGCATCATCACTGACAACGGCACGAACTTCACGGTGACGAGGTAAAACTCTAGTGCAGCAACGTGGGCATTAAGCTCGATTATGCCTCTGTCTATCACCCACAAACTAACGGCCAAGTTGAGTGAGCAAATGGTCTTATCATGAGCGGCATCAAACCCATATTAGTGCGGTCCTTAAAGGAGTCTAACACGCACTGGGTAGAGGAGCTCGACTCTGTACTTTGGGGGCTGCAGACCACGCCGAATCGTACTACCAGATACACACCCTTCTTCATGGTGTACGGCGCAGAGGCGGTTCTGCCCTGCGACATAATTCATGACTCACCTCGAGTGCGCATGTACGAAGAAAGAGAAGCCGAGCTCGATCGGCAGGACAGTCTGGACACCCTGGAGGAGGAGCGCGACGTGGCAAAAGCCCGTTCCGCATTCTATCAGCAACAGGCTCGCAGATACCAAAGCAGAGAAGTACGGGCCAAAACTTATAACGTTGGCGAGCTAGTTCTACGCCTGCCGGAGAAGAAAAAGACCAAGCTCGAGCCCAAATGGGAAGGTCCCTTCATTATTGACCAGGTTCTGACCAGTGGAGCATACCGTCTGCGGGATGCATCGAATAATCGACTTGAGCCGAACCCATGGAACGCAGCCAGGCTCCGAAGATTCTACGCCTAGTGCCGGACTCTATGTGCGTTTCCTTCCTCTATCCATTTTTTGCATATACATTATCTGTGTTTTTTCTCTTTCTTTCTTTTATTCTTTCTCAAGGCCTTCAAGGGCCAACTTGTGCCTTGCTTGCACACTATTGATGCACTAACCGCGCTTGTTATACCTGGGGGCTTCTTAAACAGAAGCTTAATTATTTATCTGGGCTTCATGCGCCGCACATGTTTTATTCTTCCGCATGTACCTTTTCTTCGCCATTATATGCATTGATATGACTTAAGTTTTGGCCAAGCTGGGTTGCCTAGCTCTTGTATTTATGCCCGGTGTATTTACAAACATGAATTTTCGACTTTTTTTTTGCAAAATCTCTCGAGAATTTGTAAAAATGGGCATAACTTTTGCGTACGAACTCGGATGAAAAAGTTTTTTATATGAAAAATCATCTACTCGAAAAGTTACATCCGAATTTAACTGGGGGAACCTTGTTAAACATTTCCAAAATCCTCAAAAACCTAACAGAAAAAGATACGGGGCTTTTAAGATCTGGAGAGGAAAAAAAATTCAAACTTACTAATGGCGCACCCGCCCATGGTGCGCCATTAGTATCTTCCCGCCTTCAAAATTCAAAATAAGTCAAAAAAATAAAAAAAAGTTACTAATATCGCACCTGCCCATGGTGCGCCATTAGTATCTTCCCACCTTCAAAATTCAAAATAAATCAAAAAATAAAAAAAAGTTAGTAATGGCGCACCTGCCCACGGTGCGCCATTACTATGCCGTATATATGGCTCGGCGTGGTCCTCTCCTCCTTACCTCTTCATTCTTCTCCTCCACTCCACCTCTCCTCCACTCCATCTCCTCCTCTCCTCCACTCCATCTTCCCTTCTCTCCTCCACCATACTACCCTCCTCCTCTCCGGCGACCTCCTCCTCCTCTCCGGTGACCTCCTCCTCCTCTCCGGCGACCTCCTCCTCCTCTCCGGTGAACTCCTCCTCCCTCCTCTCCTCCCCTCCCCTCCCCTCACGGTTTCTCCTCCCTCCTCTCCAGTGAGCTCCTCCTCCCTCCTCTCCGGTGAGCTCCTCCTCCCTCCTCTCCGGTGAGCTCCTCCTCCCTCCTCTCCTCCCATTCCCTCATGGTTTCTCCTTCCTCCTCTCCGATGCTTCAGTGAACTCCTCTCCGGCGACCTCCTCCTCCTCTCCGGTAATGTAGGCGAGTGCCTCTCCGGTGACCTCCTCCTCCTCCTCTCCAGCGAACTCCTCTCCGGCAAAAGAACACGGCAAAAGAACGTACAAGATCCAAAAACAGGAACAAACTTTGAAATAATATCGTGCCAAAAAATGAGCAAAAAATGGGCAAAAAAATCACGATCCAGATCCAAATTCAAAATTCTAAAATAGCAATGGCGCACGGTGGGGGTTAGAAGGTGCGCCACTACTATTTTCCCGCCTTCAAAATTCAAAAATGCTAATGGCGCACCGTGGCCTATACTAATGGCGCACCAGTGGCCTATACTAATGGCGCACCGTGGCCTATACTAATGGCGCACCAGTGGTGCGCCATTAGTAAAAATACTAGTGGCGTGATACTAATGGCGCACCAGTGATGCGCCATTAGTAGGCAAAACTGGTGCGCCATTAGTAGCCCTTTTCCTAGTAGTGTCAGGGCATGCGTACCCAGGGAAAGGAACCCTTAACGAAACTATTCTCCCTAGAAGATGTTTCTTACTACCCATGTAATATAACATAACTAGTTGGGTACTTGTCTGTTCAAGCACTAATGACCCCTACGCCTGGTTTCCACGCATACCCCAGTTCTTATATAACTGAGCGGGTATTCGGATACACTCCGGACTATCGGGTCCCGAGGTTGAAGCGAGAAGGTACGCCATGACAAATGATTTACAATCCGGCTAGAAGGCATTATACATGTCCCTTTAATTACATAGTCATGTAGACTGACTAAATTCCTCTTCTATACCATCCAACAGGCTGTCTAGCCTACAATCCTGTTGGGAATACTTTGCGGCTAATTCTACTTGCCCATACACTAAGCTAACGGGGATCTCTTTCCCATTGGGCCCCACAGGTCCGACCTCGGCCATGTGGTTTGGGTCAACCTTGGTATACTGCGTCTTCTCCATGGCCCAGGCTTCCCTGGCACCTTGACGGCAGGCCGATATCTCCCATAATCAGAAGCGCCGCCGTGCTCCCTTGAGCTTCTCCGCAAGCTCTCCAATGCCTGTTGGCAGGGAGACGGATGGCCACAAGGCCTGGGCAATACCTTGCATCACCTGCCGAACCTGTTCGTGTAGTTGTGAGAGCTCGGGTAGAAGAACCCGCAGACCCGGGCATCTCCTCCGTAGAATGACCTGTCAGCATACCTACAGACATAACTCTGTTAGCCGGCTTCTCCGCTGCACCCTTTTAAGGGTTCGTTCAAGCACTTAACGAAAATGCCGCGTCAAAGCCGCTTATTCTCCTTCTCGGAGTCCGCAAGCTGGGCTCGAACATCTTTCAGTTCCACGCCTAGGTTGGTATTGGCGTCTTGGAGATTGTTTTTCTCCCGCCTGACCTTAGTCAGCACGTGTTCACCAGCCTTTAGCTGTCGTACGACATGCTGGTCCTCCAGATTCTCTCCGGAGTCATCTGAATTATCTATTGTTAGATCTGCAGCCATGCCTCACACTATATGGTACCTATCATTCTTTGAAACAAATGTTACCAGCTGGGGACTTTTCATGTTCCTTCAATGTGGCAACAGCGGCCCGAAGTTGGGTCTTGAATTCCTCCAGCTCCTGTGACAGTCGAGTATTCTTCTCTGTAAGAACCTACACAATAAATGATCCTTAAATCAGTTGTGCCAACTGTTTCAAGTCTCAGGGGCTACTGATATATATATAGTCATCAAATTTTCTTACCCGTACATCCTTTACATATTGGTCCGTGGCTCTGGCTTGACCATTTTGAGCAGAACGGATGTACGCATCTTCTGAGTTGAATGCATCAAACACCTCTTGGGAGAAACAAGCGTCACGGGGTACGGCTCGGTGACGCCTGTGATTCATGGCGCTCTCCACTTCGGAATTTGCAGCGGATATTTTATCCGCATCCTCTATAGAAGGAGCATCCGGGGTGTACCTCGTGTTAGCTTCCGCCTCTGTGTCCGGCCCTAGAGCCCGACTGGTAGAGGCGTGATCGGCGACCTCTCCGGATATTGTCCGGCGAGCCTTCTTCCTTCTAGGAAACACGGGTGTTATTATGTTTTTAAAGACAACAACCACGGAGTGAGGTGTTGCATCATACCTCTGCGCCGGCGTCTCTGTCCGGACCGCCTTCCTTTTTAGCCTGTCCGGCTTTGAAACCCCTTGTTGGCGAGTCGCCGCGGGCTCGGCATGGCGTCCCGAGGGCCTTCGCTATAAAACACCATTTGTATATGGTAGGTGAAGGGCATAAAAGGAAATCCTTTTCAAAGGTTGGGACTCCGGTCTCATTTACCTGCGAGGCTGGGAGTAGCCTAGGGTAGTCGGCTATAATGGCCACCATGGCGTCATCACAGCTTAGCTGATAGAAAATCCTATCAATCAGCTCCACGAATATGTCCGGATCCTCTGTGAGGCCGGGGCCGAGGACCCGTTCAGGATCCTCCGGTTGTGGAGGTGGGCTATTGATCTCCCCTACTGCCTTACGCAGTTCCTGCGATGAAACGGCAAGGTAAATATTTATCACGAAAACAAGGGTTGGATGGAAGTAAAAAGAGCGGAAGCTCGCCCAGCTTCGAGGGTTGTTCATGGAGAATCCATCCTGTGGCTTGATGCGGAGGAACTCCTCTTCTTCCCCCTTATACAGATCGGATAGAATTTTTGCTAGAGCAGCAACTGAGTTTGGTCCCTTGCGCCTGCAACGAGTGGCATCATATTCCTCGTTGAAGTCCCACATGGGGTGGCCTCAATATTGAAGTGGCTGCACCCCCCGCATAATGCATATTGCCATAACCTCGGTTATGGTCAGTCCTGATTTGGCCAGCAACTTTATCCAGCCCATCAGATAAAATATGTCTATATCATCTTCCTCCTATGGGCTCCGTGGGCGCCAGCTTAGGCATTTCTTCAGAGGGGCGTTAGCAAACTCAGGAAGACCAATCCGGATAGGATCCGGGAGAGGAACATCCTCCATATAAAACCACTCTGAAGGCCAGTCCTGGGACGTCTTTTTCGGGGTACCGAATAGGTATCCGGTCCCGGCGATGCACCATACTTCGGCTTCGCCCACTTGATATATTGATCCCCTCTGTGTACGGGGCACAAGGCAAAACAACTACTTCCACAACGTGAAATGAGCTTCGCAACCTAGAAACAACTCGCAAAGGACTACGTAACCAGCAATGTGCAGTATGGAGGCAGGGGTGAGGTTGTGCAACTGGAGGCCATAGAACTCCAGGAGCCCTCAGAGAAATGGATGGATTGGAAATCCAAGTCCCCTTAACAGATAAGGGACAAGGCATACCCGCTCTCCCTTAGAGGGGTTGGCAAAGCTCTCCGCTTGCTCCCCACCATTATAGGTGGCGAGCCCGGCTCGAACTGGGACCATATACGCTGGAGGGAGGAATCCCTCGGTCTGTAGCTTCACTAATTGGCTATGCGGGACGGAACACTTCTCCCAATCTCCAGGCTTGGTGCTGCGGGAGCGAGAGGAGGAGCTGCGCTGGTCGGCCATGTTGGGATGGATTTTTTTGGGCACGCTCCGATGAATGCTCGCTGAGGGAGGATGGTGTGGTTTGGATCTGAGGATCCTCGTCTCTTTAGTAGACAGTTCATTCACATAGATGGCATGGTAAAAGTAAAAACACCCTGGCTCCTCACATTCGCTTGGCATGTGGAAGATGGCCATTATTGGACGCAGAAGCCAAGAAGTGCAACATTTATGAGAAGCCGGACACTATTTAGCAGGTACTCAGAGTTTGAAGAAGAACCTGCCTTGCAATGCCGAAGACAATCTGCGCGCTGGACTCATCATCATTGAAGCCTAGTTCGGGGGCTACTGAGGGAGTCCTGGATTACGGGGTATCCGGACAGCCGCCGGACTGTTGGACTATGAAGATACAAGATTGAAGACTTCGTCCTGTGTCCGGATGGGACTCTCCTTGGCGTGGAAGGCAAGCTTGGCAATACGGATATGTAGATCTCCTTTCTTGTAACCGACTCTGTGTAACCCTAGCCCCCTCCGGTGTCTATATAAACCGGAGGGTTTAGTCCGTAGAAATGACAATCATACCATATGCTATCTTCTAGGGTTTAGCTTCTTCGATCTCGTGGTAGATCAACTCTTGTACTAATCATATTATCAAGAACAATCAAGCAGGACGTAGGGTATTACCTCCATCAAGAGGGCCCGAACCTGGGTAAACATCGTGTCCCCGACCTCCTGTTACCATCCGCCTTAGACGCACAGTTCGGGACTCCCTACCCAAGATCCGCCGGTTTTCACACTGACACTCTCGCTCCCGTCCTTCATTTCCCCCGACCGTCGTCAATGTCGTTGCCGACAATCCTGTTCACCGCAACAACCACAGATGATGCCTTGGCGGAATCGGTCAGGCTCCTCGGTCTGGCGGTTCCTTGCAAGGTGAAGAAACATGCCCGGAAGGACTGCCACTGGAGACAGCACGAGTGTGAGGCGGCGGCGAAGGCAGCTGCGGAGGTGGCTGGTCCTGAGATGCCCTTCATGGCTCCAAATCCATTCTCAGGGATGTCCGTGACAAACAGTTTCACTTGAGCCGCTAGAGGGACATGTTCCTTTTTTAACGAACGCTGCCGCCTGGACTTAACGGACAGCGGTTGTCCTGCCTCTGCCGGCGCTTGCAGCCGGTCTAATGAGGCGCCGCCGACCTGCCATGTCTCACCATTCATCACCACGGCAGAGAGCGGATCCAACACCGGACGCCGGTCATCCGCAGCCCTCTAAGAGCATCTCCACTCGTGCCCCCAACAGGCCCCCAGGGCGACTTTTTTCGTGCCGGCGCCCAAAAAAACCCAGTCGCGCCCCCAGGACACCAAAATCCATTGGCTCGGTCCTTTTTGGCCCGGCGATCCCAGGCCGAACCCATTAAACTTGGGGGGGGGGGTGGCTTTGGGGGCTCCGGCGGAAGGGAAAACCGCACCTAGGCCACCTCTATCAGGTGAAAACACATCTTGCACATCAAGATCTCCCCCCGCATGCCCTCCCGCCGCCTTGCAATCCCGGCGCCGCCCACTCACCCATCGCCGCTACATAGGCCATTCCCCTGCCAGAAAAGAGAGGTTTCCGCCGCGGCATCCTCCACCCCGGTCCCGCGCAAGCTTTCCGGCGCTACGACCACGCGGGGCCCAAATACCGGCAGCTGCACGCCTACCACGCCCGCTAGGGTGTTTGGCGATTTGTCTGCTCGGTGATGGACTCCAACGACGAGGAGGCGCTCACGGCGCTGCTGGAGGAGCAAGCTAATGCTGATGCCCAGGACGAAGAGCATCTCATGGTCCTCGCCGTCCTAGCCAGCATTCTCGTGAGCAATGCAAAGCCGCGACGAGGTGGATCGGCACCGGGTCAGCTGAAGGCAAATTAGAGGCATAGACTGGAAGGCTATTGTCGGATCATGGGTTTCGGCAAACCCTTGAGGTTCAAACATCGGGGTGCGGATGAAGATCTCTCTCTTCCTCGCTCACCTCGCAATGATCTTTAGGCCTAGCTGGCCGAACCCAAGGAACAAGTGACATGAGAGTTTATACTGGTTCGGGCCACCATTGTGGTGTAATACCCTACTCTAGTGTGGTGTGGTGGATTTCCTCGTAGGCTGAGTATGAACTAGTACAAGGGATGAACAGCCTCCCGAGGAGAGGTATTTTTCGGCTCGGTGAGCTTGTGTGTGTGAGGATGGTCTCAATCATCTGTCGATGAGCCGACCCCTTGCTAAGGTGGTGGCTAGTCCTATTTATAGAGGCCCTGGTCCTCTTCCCAAATTTTTAGGCGGGAAGGGATCCCACAACGGCCAATTCCGAAGGGAGACAACTAGTACAAGTGATCCTGACAAAAGGTGGTCTTTGCCTACCAAAGGCTCTGGTGGTGAGGCCGCCATGGGCTCCATGGTGACCTCCGTCCTGCCGTCCTGCTGGTCTTGGTCTTGTTGCACCGCTATGGAAACCTTTGCCTAATGCCTCGGGACTCCTCGCCTGCGCTTGCCCCTTTAGCACCAAAGAGGAAACAAGTGCTCTGCGCCTGCTGGCGCCCGCCTAGTCCTGATCATCATGGCTCACGTCACGTGGACCTTGCGAGGTGCACATTGCATAGATATCTCCACTCCTTGGGAGCCAGCCTAGGGAGGCCACCCCAGAGGAGGTCTTGGTGTTATCCGCCTCGCGAGGCTTGTCCCCTTACGAGGGTCTTGAGTGGTTGCTGGTGAAGATGGGCCGCACCAGGCCATTGGATGAGCCACACCCTGGGCCACAGGCAGGCAAGTCTGGGTACCCCCATTCCCAGGACGCCGACAGTAGCCCTCGGGCCCAAGGCGCGCTCGGACTTGGCTTCGAGGTGAAGCCAAAGGTCAAGTGCGGAGCACCGCGGGCCCCAATAGCCTGTGGCCTCGATTAGCGTGTGGTGACTGACGGGATGTGGGCACCTCCACTTCCCCACGTAGCCTCAATTTCCGCCTGGCTAGGCAACCACTGTCGTCTTCATAGCTCCGCCTCCTTGACAGGCAGCTCTGTCCGTAGCTCCCTCATCTTCCGAAAGCCAGTGGATTTCTTCCCCCGATCCAATCTGACACCAACTCCCTCCGCCACCATGGCACCAAGTCGGAAGAAGAAGGGGAAGAAGGAGTCCCGTACCTCAGCCCTCGTGATGCCGGTCTTCGAGCCCGCCATCAAGCTGTTGGTGGTGCTCAATCAAGAGGCGATGGGCAAGGAGCGCCCGACGCTTGTTGCCGATTTCAATGAGAGGGGGCGACGGTGGCATGGCCTGCTTCCCACGCCGAAATTGACAGGACGGCCACCGAGGTCCCCATCCATCTTCACGCCCTCTAGGCAGGCCTGATTCCCCCCTTCTCCAATTTCTTCAACGTGGTACTCTCGCATTACGAGATCAATGCGCCGCATCTCGATCCCCAATCCATCACCCTCCTTGGTGTCTGTGCCTTCTTCTGCGAAGCCATGGTGGGTATTGCCCCTTCTGTGGCCTTGCTTCGCCACTTCTTCTCGCTGCACCTGACAGATCCACTCTAGCACTCAGGGTGTGTATCCCTTCAGGCCATCGCGGTGATGGCCGGCTCGGGGATCGACTTCGGGCTCTCGTCGGTCAACGGAGGCTTCAAGAAGCGGTGGGTGTTTGTGGACGTAGGTGTGCGCAGCTCCCTGCTGCTCCCATGGACTCCAGCTGCTCCGAGCTCCGGTTGGGGGCATGCGAAGCTCACTGATCGGCGGCTTGCCCATGACTGGCATCGGCTTGCCAGGCTGAAGGACCTTGGAGTGATGGAGACCATGGTGGTGAAGGAGTTCATCCGGTGTCGCATTACTCCACTTCAGCGCCACTCCAGGCAAATGTGGACCTTCTCCGGCTATGGGGACCGCATGAGGCTTTAGGCTCTGGCTCTTCCTCCTGAGGCACGGCACATGGTGCTCGAGCTCCTGACAAGTGACCCGATGCCAGCCAACCCGCCGGAGGAGGGCTGTCTTCTGTACTGCTGCTCAAACAAGGTGGAGTTTGTGAAGCAGATGCGCATCTTTCGATGAATGGGTACTGCGCCCAGTTGGCCTTGAAGGGCCTCGCGAGAGCCCCGTCTTCATGGCCCCCTGCCTACCATCAGCGCCATGCCCACCCCAGAAGCGGGCGCAGGGGGCGGTCACTTTCGAACGATGGCGGCGCTGTTGATGAGGAACCGACGCCACTCGGGGCTCATGAGGTGTCATCCCTTGGGACCCGGGAGAGCCGTCCTGAGGAAGCGGCTGGGGGAACGACGCAATCCGATGCTCCTAAGGCCAGAGCCCCCAAGGCCCTGGTGAATCGCCACGAGGCGGGTACCGAGGTCTCCGCGTGGTCCAGCACCCTTGAGGTCGCCTCCTCAGGAGTCACACCATCCGCGCTCGGCCTTGGTGACCACGCCCAGGGCTTCGGCCAACTCTGAACGAACTTCAAAGCGACGGAATGGTGCTTGTCGTCCCTCCTTTGTGGTTTGGCCTGGGGTGCAGGGAGTGTGCCGAGGGCCCCACCAATGGTGCTTGCCCGCAGCTGGGCAACCTCGGCCCTGGCCTCACCTATGAGCGACGAGGCCCCGCCCCACCGGGCCTCCGCCGAGGTCCGGAGGGCGGTCGAAAAGGTGCCAGCCTCCAACCCCCCGCCGGGAGCAGGTGAGCCGCTTCGAACTTCTCGAACACATCTTGGCGCGGAGGACGGGCTCGGCCGCGCGTTCGAGCTTGCACGTGAGCGCGGAGTAGTCCGCCACGAGCTCTTCTGGGAGGCAATGGGCGTGCTGAGCCGGCTCAGAGAAGATCTTGTGGATGTTGACCTCGCCTTGAAACCGAAGGCCTTCGGCTGGCAGACGAATGGCATCAGCTGAAGGTGGCCATCGACTTCGGGCGTCTCCAGCGCGAGCGCGCCAACGCGAAGGCCGAGGCATCCCTTGCCACCTCACGTGAGGCCAGCGCCCGAGCCTTGGAGGAGGCTAGGGAGGCTGACCACCACCACGCGGTCACAGAGAAACGTGAAGGGGAGCTCCGGGCTCTAAACGCCTCCTTGGAGCAGCAGGTTGAGGCGCGCTGGGCTGCCTTGGCGTCGATGAAGGGGACACCTTCCGAGGAGGAGGAGATCTTGAAGCGCGAGGAGGCGCTGATTCTGGAGGCCATAGAGCGCGGCCTCGAGCTCGAATGACTGGAGACGAGGGAGCGCCAGGTTGCCCAAGCGGAGGACGCCGCCAGTGCGCGCGAAGCCATAATGCAGGAGGAGATCGATCGTAGGGTGGCGGAGGCTCGAGCAGAGATCTCGCCAACAGGCACGACCTCAAGCAGAATCTTGTGGAAGCCAAAGCCGAGGGCAGAACCATTGCCCTCAGGTCAAGGCTGGACGAAGTGGAGCAGCTTGAGAAGGCCGCCACAGCAGCCCTGATCTCCATCCAGGCCGAGCCGGCCTCCGCCCGCGTCGAACTGCTCCCACTCCAGCGGCGGGTTGTTGATGTTGAGTCCTTCGCGCAAAAAAGTAAGGAGGAAGCACTCCTTCGGCAGACGTTACTACGCGAGTATACTCCCATGCTCCGGGCCCTCAGGGTGAGGGCCAGCTAGGCGCTGGGTGCCATCTGCGACGAACACGCCCCTCACCCCCACGCAGAGGACTATGCCAGCCATCTTCACTTCTTCACCGACGTCATGACGCGCCTGGAGGACCGGGCTAAGAGGGCTCGCGAGCTTGTCGAGGAAAAGAGCCGGGGCCTCCCTGGACGCGTGTTCTCCCGCGTCTTCAGCCATCTTCAGAATGCCGACCCCAACTTCAATTTCAACGCCGCCCTCACCCCAGTTCCAGGAGTTATCCGGGATAACCTGGCGCGCTGGGTGGATGATAACATGGATGCTCTGGTAAGGGCTTTCGCTTCTGACGATGACGTAGTGGTGGTCATTGCGGATGAAAACGGCGTGGTCGATGCTGGTGAAGACAACGTTGGCGACGATGCCAGCAGCATGCCTAGGAGTGATTCGGAAGATGCCACGAGCGACATGTCCGATTGAGCCCGCGCTCCTTGTTTTGAACCTGCATGCAAAAGCTTGGGCACGACCCTTCAAGATGTAAGAGCATGTTGGGCAGGGGAGCCCCTCATGTAATCAGACTGCTGTTTTATTCCCTGAGCCACACTTAAGGTGTGCTTTTGTGAGTTCTCAAGTTCTTCTGCGAGCTTGCTGCAGTAACTTACCTCAGTCTAGGCAGGCCTCAAACTGGTCTTGTAGTTATCGATGTGCCTTTCTCCTGAGGGGAGTCCTCCGCGGGCTCGCAAGGTTTCGGGCTTCTGAGGAGCCTGCTAGTCCGCCCGAGAGGGCCTCATGAGAAATGAGCATGAGATCTTAGCGAGATGTGCGCGCATACCACGCCCAACCCCGGCTCGCAAGGTGCTTGTAAAGGAGGGGCAGTAGGCGCGGGCCACGAAACAAGGCACGGAGCTAGAAAACTCAAGAAATCAACACAAATGAGAAAAGATGCCCCCCATGCTTGCCAATGAAAATACAACTTCAAGTTCAAATCCAAAAGACGAAAAATCAAGCTACAGAAAAGGGGTTGAAAGCAAATGGCTGCGTCCGGCACCTAGCTAGTCTTCTTGTCTTCTCACCAGCGCGGAGCTAAGTGCTTTCACTGGCCATGAGCATAGTCATTGGGGACAGTGTCGACGGCTAGCGCGGAGCATGGTGCTTCCACTAGGACGTGGGTGGGAGCCCCCGAGGCCCGAGGGCGGCTCTCCGGAGACTCCGGTGGGGGGGGGGTGTATAGCCCCACTCATTATTACGTGAGAGAATCACGGGCGGAGACCTTCACAGGCGCGAGCCTTGCTTCATATCGCCAGATGAGGGCACTGCCTTGCGCCACCCTCGACCACCATTGGGGCGTCCGGAAACCAGGATGGTACCAAGGCGCAAAGGGGACGCTAGCGGCGCCCTCGGCGACCACGGGCTCTCTGCCGAGGGGAGGGCTCGCCGGCGCCTCCCCGGCAGAGGACCTACCTCCGGGCGACGCCTTGTTTCGTATGGCATGGGAGAGGGCCTAGCTCAAGACCCCTCCCGTGCAGCCCCCATTGCGCAGCCCCTGGTTGGAGCGGGGCCGCCGCACTGGGGTCGCCGTCCGCCGCTGTGGCCTGGTTCACCTATGACCCATGGTTAGCATAAGCTTGGTCCTGAGATATCAGTGGTACCCTGCAGTTGTTGTCGTTGGCGGGGTCGGCGAGGTTCCTGGGTGGTCCATGGAAGGCTCGCCTTCCAGCATCTCTTCTTCCCAGCCTGGCTTGAGGAACGTGCAAGGGTCATCCTCTGGCGTGTACTCCAGATCCACCATGTGGGGGCACATAGGCTTCTTGAGCTGCTTCTCCGGAACCCCCGCCGAGACGCCCTGTGCCCCACACTGCCGAGCCCAGCGCGCCCCCTGGTGGCCGTAGGGTGGCGCCCCATTGGGATCGTGAGGAGCAACACCCGCACCTACGCCACCCGGGGGAGGCAAAGGCGCGGCCGGATGTCTGGCACCGTTGGTCGTGCTGGCGCTGGCGAGCCCTCCTTGTGCACCTGGGAGCACTCGGGCGAGACGAGGCCAGCCGTGCGATCTGGCCACAACTTGAGATGTAAGTAGGGAGCAAAAAGGCGGCGTACCCCTGGATGCAGCATCCAACAGCTCAGCGACGCGTTCCAGCAACGCATCGCGGCCGCTCTCCATCAGCCAGCACCGCGGCAGCTCCCACGCCACCACGAGTGCGGCTCGCATGTTCGCATGTTCCCGTCGGGTGTGCGGAGCTGATACGTCTCCAACGTATCTATAATTTTTGATTTTTCATGCTATTATATTATTAACCTTGGATGTTTTATATGCATTAATATGCTATTTTATATGATTTTTGGGACTAACCTATTAACCTAAAGCCCAGTGCCAGTTTTCTATTTTTTTCCTTGTTTTTGAGTTTTACAGAAAAAGAATATCAAACGGAGTCCAAACGGAATGAAACCTTCGGGAGAGTTATTTTTGGAACGGAAGCAATCCAGGAGACTTGGAGTAGACGTCAGGGAAGCTTCGAGGAAGCCACGAGGCAGGGAGGCACGCCCTACCCCCTAGGCGCGCCCACCACCCTCGTGGGCCCCTCATGGCTCCCCTGACCAACTTCTTTCGCCTATATATGTCCATATACCCTAAAACATCAAAGGGCAGAATAGATCGGGAGTTCCGCCACCAGAAGCCTCCATAGCCACCGAAAACCAGTTTAGACCTATTCCAGCACACTGCCGGAGGGGGGGAATCCCTCTCCAGTGGCCATCTTCATCATCCCGGCGCTCTCTATGACGAGGAGGGAGTAGTTCACCCTCGGGGCTGAGGGTATGTACCAGTAGCTATGTGTTTGATCTCTCTCTCTCTCTATCTATCTATCTCTCTCTCGTGTTCTTGAGCTGGCACGATCGTGATGTATCGCGAGCTTTGCTATTATAGTTGGATCTTATGATGTTTCTCCCCCTCTACTCTCTTGTGATGAATTGAGTTTTCCCTTTGAAGTTATCTTATCGGATCGAGTCTTTAAGGATTTGAGAACACTTGATGTATGTCTTGCATGTGCTTATCTGTGGTGACAATGGGATATCACGTGATCCACTTGATGTATGTTTTGGTGATCAACTTGCGAGTTCCGTGACCTCGTGAACTTATGTATAGGGGTTGGCACATGTTTTCGTCTTGACTCTCAGGTAGAAACTTTGGGGCACTCTTTGAAGTTCTTTGCGTTGGTTGAATAGATGAATCTGAGATTGTGTGATGCATATCGTATAATCATACCCTCGGATACTTGAGGTGACATTAGGGTTTTGATTGATTTGTGTCTTAAGGTGTTATTCTAGTACGAACTCTATGATAGATCGATCCGAAAGAATAACTTTGAGGTGGTTTCGTACCCTACAATAATCTCTTCGTTTGTTCTCCGCTATTAGTGATTTGGAGTGACTCTTTGTTGCATGTTGAGGGATAGTTATATTATCCAATTATGTTATTATTGTTGTTAGAACTTGCATTAGTGAAAGTATGAACCCTAGGCCTTGTTTCCTAGCATTGCAATACCATTTACACTCACTTTTGTCATTAGTTACCTTGCTGTTTTTATATTTTCAGATTACAAAAACCTATATCTACTATCCATATTGCACTTGTATCACCATCTCTTTGCCGAACTACTGCACCTATACAATTTACCATTGTATTGGGTGTGTTGGGGACACAAGAGACTCTTTGTTATTTGGTTGCAGGGTTGCTTGAGAGAGACCATCTTCATCCTATGCCTCCCACAGATTGATAAACCTTAGGTCATCCACTTGAGGGAAATTTGCTACTGTTCTACAAACCTCTGCACTTGGAGGCCCAACAACGTCTAAAGAAGAAGGTTGTGTAGTAGACATCAACTCTTTTCTGGTGCCGTTGCCGAGGAGATTGGAGCTTGAAGGTATATCTTTAGATCTTGCAATCGAATATTTTTGTTTCTTGTTTTAGCACTAGTTTAGTTTATAAAAGAAAACTACAAAAAATGGAATTGAGTTTGCCTCACATGCTTCATCTTTTCAATATCTTTCGTGAGAATGATGGAAATGAAAATTGTGCTCAAGTGGTAGAAGAAGAAGTCTATAAAATGTTTGGAACTACATCTATGAATGATGAGCATGATTGCAATGTTGTTAGTATGAACTCCTTGAATATCCATAGTACTAATGATGGTTGCACTAGTCATGATGAAAATGTCTCTTATAAGCATGTCAACTTTTGTGGAATACATAGAGCTTGCAAGTACACACCAATTAGGGAAAATAGATTTTGCAAGAGGCATAAGTATTTGGAAACTAAATGGTTGCAAGAGAGGCTAAATGTTTGTGCTGAAAATTTAAAATATCTTCGCCATACTTGTGAACTTTGCAATGAACATGGTCATTTAAATCTCCAATGCAAATTGTTTCATGATTTTATCGTGTCCAAAAATTGTGATGATTTGATTTCCCTTGCACATCATAAATAACTTAGTTTGCTTTTGGGTTATGAAGAAATGAAACGTATAACTAAGCATATTCCAGAATATAACCTTGAGAAATTCCTCGATATTGATCTATAAGAAATTTTTATGTATTGTGCGGTGAATTGCATTGAAAATCCTTATATTGCCAATTACATAAAGAAAAGAAAACCAATAGAGGATGAAGAGAATACTAATGAAAGGGAAGAGGCTTCCCAATATCCTCCTATTATTTCTTATGATGAATCAGGTAACGAGGAGGAGCCTTCTATTCAATAAGGAGCTCCAAAAAGAGGATTGAGCCCACACATAATGTGAAGAAGAAAAATAAAAGAAGAAGAAGTAAAGGTGAAAAGGTATCCCTCCCAAATGATGTTGCCCTTATTACTCATTGTGATGATGATAATTGCTATACTATTGGTGCTATCTGTACTATTAATGATGAGAGTGATTATGCTTATGATATGAAAAGGGCCAAGCTTGGGGATGCTATGTTTGATGAGAATTACATGTTTTAGAATATATTTTCTACAAGTAATGTTTGTCCCAAGCTTGGGGATGCTATGTTTAATGAAGATGATATTTCTAGCCCCCCAAGTTTTGATATGCAAATTTGTTATGATGATAGCATGCCTCCTACTTATGATGATTATATTGATGAAAGTGGGTTTGGAAGAGTGTCAACTTTAGGAAGTAATGATCCCACTATTTTGGAAGATGTTGTATCTTATTGTGATAATTATGAAAGTGTATTTGGAGAGGTCATGACTTTATTTAGTAATGATTCCACTATCTTGGAAGAGGTTTCAATTGATTATGATGAGAACTAAGTTGCTACTTATGATGATTATTGTGATGATACTTATGCTATAAAAAGTAGTGATGAATATATTTATAAAACTTGTCATTATTATGATTACCCCTTTTCTTAACATTACTCTTTTAATATGGAAACAATTTATAGTATTCGAGTTTCTTATGATACTCCCACTATTCCGAATGAGAAGAATTTTGCTTATGTGGAGAGTAATAAAATTTCTATGCTCGTAAATCATGAAAGGAATGCTTTATGTGATAGTTATATTGTTGAATTCATTCATGATGCTACTGAAAATTATTATGAGGGAGGAATATATGCTTGTAGGAGTTGCAATAATATCAAGTTTCCTCTCTATGTGCTTAAAGTTTCAAAGTTATGCTTGTTTTGCCTTCCTATGCTAGTTGATTATTGTTCCCATAAATTGTTTGCTCACAAAATCCCTATGCATAGGAAGTGGGTTAGATTTAAATGTGCTAGTCATATTCTTCATGATGCTCTCTTTATGTTACAATTCTTATCTTTTATGTGAGCATCATTGCAATCATCATGCCTAGCTAGGGGCGTTAAACGATAGCGCTTGTTGGGAAACAACCCAACTTTATTTTTGTTTCTTGCTTTTCGTTCCTATTTAGTAATAAATAATTCATCTAGCCTCTATTATGATTGCGTTTCTATGCTTTTAATTAGTTTTTGTGCCAAGTAGAACCTTTGGGAAGACTTGGGGAAAGTCTTTGCGATCTTGCTGTGAAAACACAACTTTAGCGCTTATGAGATTTGCTTCCATATTTTATTGGTGAGTGCTATTTAGTTAATTATTTTTGAAGATGATTAATAGATAAATTCCTCACATCCAGAAATTTATTTTAGAATTTTTGGGGTTTCATGAGAATGCGGTTGATCCAGATTACGACAAACTGTTCTGTTTTTGACAGATTCTGTTTTCTATGTGTTGTTTGCTTATTTTGATGAATCTATGAGTAGTATTGGAGGGTATGAACCATAGATAAGTTGGAATACAGTAGATATTGCACCAATATAAATTTATAATGAGTTCACAACAGTACCTAAGTGATGATTTATTTTCTTATACTAACGGAGCTTACGCGTTTTCTGTTAAGTTTTGTGTTGTGAAGTTTTCAAGTTTTGGGTAAAGATTCGATGGACTATGGAATAAGGAGTGGTAAGAGCCTAAGATTGGGGATTCCCAAGGCACCCCAAGGTAATATTCAAGGACAACCAAGAGCCTAAGCTTGGGGATGCCCCGGAAGTCATCCCCTCTTTCGTCTTCGTTCGTCGGTAACTTTACTTGGAGCTATATTTTTATTCACCACATGATATGTGTTTTGCTTGGAGCGTCATTTTATTTTATTTTGTTTTGCTTGCTGTTTGAATAAAATACCAAGATCTGAAATTCTTAAATGTTAGAGAGTCTTCACATAGTTGCATAACTATTCGACTACTCATTGATCTTCACTTATATCTTTTGGAGTAGTTTTTCATTTGCTCTAGTGCTTCACTTATATCTTTTTAGAGCACGGCGGTGGTTTTATTTTCTAGAAATAGATGAACTCTCATACTTCACTTATATTATTTTGAGAGTCTTTAGAATAGCATGGTAGTTTTCTTTGGTCATAAAACTAGTCCTAATATGATGGGCATTCAAGATGGGTATAATAAAAACTTTCATATAAAGTGCATTGAATACTATGAGGAGTTTGATACTTGATGATTGTTTTGAGATATGAAGATGGTGATATTAGAGTCATGCTAGTGGAGTAGTTGTGAATTTGATAAATACTTGTGTTAAAGTTTGTGATTCCCGTAGCATGCACGTATGGTGAACCGTTATGTGATGAAGTCGGAGCATGATTTATTTATTGATTGTCTTCCTTATGAGTGGCCGTCGGGGACGAGCGATGGTCTTTTCCTTCCAATCTATCCCCTAGGAGCATGCGCATAGTACTTCGCTTCGATAACTAATAGATTTTTCTAATAAGTATGTGAGTTCTTTATGACTAATGTTGAGTCCATGGATTATACGCACTCTCACCCTTCCACCACTGCTAGCCTCTCTAGTACCGCGCAACTTTCACCGGTACCATAAACCCACCATATATCTTCCTCAAAACAGCCACCATACCTACCTATTATGGCATTTCCATAGCCATTCCAAGATATATTGTCATGCAAATTTCCACCGTTCCGTTTGCTATGACACGCCTCATCATTGTTATATTGTTTTGCGTGATCATGTAGTTGACATCATATTTGTGGCAAAGCCACCGTTCATAATTCTTTCATACATGTCACTCATGAGTCATTGCACATCCCGGTACACCATCGGAGGCATTCATATAGAGTCATATTTTGTTCTAAGTATCGAGTTGTAATTCTAGAGTTGTAAGTAAATAAAAGTGTGACGGTCATCATTATTAATTAGAGCATTGTCCCATGTGAGGAAAGGATGATGGAGACTACAATTCCCCCTCAAGTCGGGATGAGACTCCGGACGAAAAGTAAAAGAAGGAGAAAAAATAGGCCATAAAAAAGAGAAGGCCCCCAAAAAACAAAAAAACAAAAAATGAGATAAAAAGAGAGAAGGGGCAATGCTACTATCCTTTTACCACACTTGTGCTTCAAAGTAGCACCATGATCTTCATGATAGAGAGTCTCCTATGTTGTCACTTTCATATACTAGTGGGAATCTTTCATTATAGAACTTGGCTTGTATATTCCAACGATGGGATTCCTCAAAATTCCCTAGGTCTTCATGAGCAAGCAAGTTGGATGCACACCCACTTAGTTTCTTTTTGAGCTTTCATACACTTATAGCTCTAGTGCATCCCTTGCATGGCAATCCCTACTCACTCACATCAATATCTGTTGATGGGCATCTCCATAGCCCTTTGATACGCCTAGTTGATGTGAGACTATCTTCTCCTTTTTGTCTTCTCCACAACGACCATTCTATTCCACCTATAGTGCTATATCCATGGCTCGCGCTCATGTATTGCGTGAAGATTGAAAAAGTTTGAGAACATTAAAAGTATGAAACAATTTCTTGGATTGTCATCGGGGTTGTGCATGATTTAAATATTTTCTGTGATGAAGATAGAGCATAGCCATACTATAGGATTTTGTAGGGATAGCTTTCTTTGGCCATGTTATTTTGAGAAGGCATGATTACTTTGTTAGTATCCTTGAAGTACCATTATTTTTATGTCAATATTAAACTTTTGTCTTGAATCTTATGGATCTGAATATTCATGCCACAATAAAGAAGATTACATTGATAAATATGTTAGGTAGCATTTCACATCAAAAATTCTATTTTTATCATTTACCTACTCGAGGACGAGCATGAATTAAGCTTGCGGATGCTTGATACGTCTCCAATGTACCTATAATTTGTGATTGTTCCATGCTCTTATATTATCAACCTTGGATGTTTTATATGCTATTTTATATGATTTTTGGGACAAACCTATTAACCTAGAGCCCAGTGCTAGTTTCTGTTTTTTCCTTTTTTTGAGTTTTACAGAAAAGGAATATCAAACGGAGTCCAAATGGAATGAAACCTAGGGAGAGTTATTTTTGGAATGGAAGCAATCCGGGAGAGTTGGAGTAGACGTCAGGGAAGCTTGGAGGAAGCCACGAGGTAGGGAGGCACGCCCTACCCACTAGGCGCGCCCCCACCCTCGTGGGACCCTTGTGGCTCCCCTGACCGACTTCTTTCGCTTATATGTCCATATACCCTAAAAACATCAGAGGGAAGAATAGAGCGGGAGTTCCGCCGCCAGAAACCTCTATAGCCACCGAAAACCAATCTAGACCCGTTCCGGCACCCTGCCGGAGGGTGGAATCCCTCTCCGCTGGCCATCTTCATCATCCCGGTGCTCTCCATGATGCGGAGGGAGTAGTTCACCCTCGGGGCTGAGGGTATGTACCAGTAGCTATGTGTTTGATCTCTCTCTCCTCTCTCTCGTGTTCTTGAGTTGGCACGATCTTGATGTATCAGGAGCTTTGCTATTATAGTTGGATCTTATGATGTTTCTGCCCCTCTACTCTCTTGTGATGAATTGATTTTTCCCTTTGAAGTTATCTTATTGGATTGAGTCTTTAAGGATTTGAGAACACTTGATGTATGTCTTGCATGTGCTTATCTGTGGTGACAATGGGATATCACGTGATCCACTTGATGTATGTTTTGGTGATCAACTTGCGAGTTCCGTGACCTCATGAACTTATGCATAGGGGTTGGCACACGTTTTGTCTTGACTCTCTGGTAGAAACTTTGGGGCACTCTTTGAAGTTCTTTGTGTTGGTTGAATAGATGAATCTGAGATTGTGTGATGCATATCGTATAATCATACCCACGGATACTTGAGGTGACATTGGAGTATCTAGGTGACATTAGGATTTTGATTGATTTGTGTCTTAAGGTGTTATTCTAGTATGAACTCTATGATAGATCGATCCAAAAGAATAACTTTGAGGTGGTTTTGTACCCTACAATAATCTCTTCGTTTGTTCTCCGCTATTAGTGACTTTGGAGTGACTCTTTGTTGCATGTTGAGGGATAGTTATATGATCCAATTATGTTATTATTGTTGAGAGAACTTGCACTAGTGAAAGTATGAACCCTAGGCCTTGTTTCCTAGCATTGCAATACCATTTACGCTCACTTTTATCATTAGTTACCTTGCTGTTTTTATAATTTTCACATTACAAAAACCAATATCTACTATCCATATTGCACTTGTATCACCATCTCTTCACCGAACTAGTGCACCTATACAATATACCATTGTATTGGGTGTGTTGGGGACATAAGAGACTCTTTGTTATTTGGTTGCAGGGTTGCTTGAGAGAGACCATCTTCATCCTATGCCTCCCATGGATTGATAAACCTTAGGTCATCCACTTGAGGGAAATTTTCTACTGTCCTACAAACCTCTGCACTTGGAGGCCCAACAACGTCTACAAGAAGAAGGTTGTGTAGTAGACATCAGGCGCCATCGCCGCTGCGTAGCTTGAGGATCTTACGGCGGCCCACGCGCGCCGCGTTGTGAGGGTGGAAGGCGTTGGTCCACGCCGCCCGCGTCCTGCGGCGTTCGGCGGTGTGCGGGCCACCTGGAGTGCGGAGTTGAGCTCTCCTTGGGCGGACGGTGCCGCCCTGATGGGCCAAGCAGCCCAATGGTCGGCGTTGGTCCTTGGGTCACCAATCATCGAGGCCGCAGGGGTGTTGGCGGATCCGTTGACGGAAGAGAGGCTTCAGCGCACCCCTACCTGGCACGCCAAATGTCGAATCATGGGTTTCTGCAAACCCTTGAGGTTCAAAGACTGGGGTGCGCATGAAGATCTCTCTCTTCCTCGCTCACTCTTTAAATGATCTCTAGGCCTAGGTCGCCGAACCCAAGGAACAATTGACACAAGAGTTTATACTGGTTCAGGCCACCGTTGTGGTGTAATACCCTACTCCAGTTTGGGGTGGTTGATTGCCTCGTAGACTGAGTATGAACTAGTACAAGGGATGAACAACCTCCTTAGGAGGGGTGTTCTTCGGCTCGGTGAGCTTGTGTGTGTGAGGATGGTCTCAATCATTTGTCGATGAGCCGTTCCCTTGCTAAGGTGGTGGCTAGTCCTATTTATAGAGGCCCTGGTCCTCTTCCCAAATGTTTAGGTGGGAAGGGATCCCACAATGGCCAATTCTGAAGGGAGACAACTAGTACAAGTTATCCTGACAAAAGGTGGTCTTTGCCTGCCAAAGGCTCTAGTGGTGACGTCGCCATGGGCCCCACGGTGACCTCTGACCTGCCGTCCTATTGGTCTTGGTCTTGTTGCACCGATATGGAAACCTTTGCCCGATGCCTCGGGACTCCTCGCCTGCGCTTGCCCCTTTAGCACCAAAGAGGAAACAAGTACTGTCCGCCCTCCTAGCCTTGGTTGTCATGGCTCGCGTCACGCGTACCTCGCGAGGTGCACCTTACATAGATATCTCCGCTCCTCGGGAGCCAGCCTAGGGAGGCCCCCAGAGGAGGTCTTTGTGTCGTCCGCCTCGCGAGTCTTGGCCCCTTGCGAGGGTCTTGGGTGGTTGCTAGTGAAGATGGGCCGTACCAGGCCGTTGGATGAGCCACGCATTGGGCCACATGCAGGCATGTCTGGGTACCCCCATTCCGAGGATGCTGACAGCTATTGCTTTATCTACTCTGACTTCTTCGGCGACACTCCACTATAGGGCGACAAAGTATTTCGGCGCCGGTATCAGCCGAATGCTCTTCCTAAGGATTGCAAATTCAATCCGTGAGTTCGGCAGCTACTTCAAGTGCAATAAGGATTGCACCGGCACACTTGGATTCACATCACTCCAGAAGTGCACGATAGCTATGAGGATGCTTGCATACGGAGCTCCCGGCGATTCACTGGAAGACTATGAACGCATGGCGGAGTCCACGACCATTGAGTGTTTCTACAAGTTCTGCAGGGCAGTGGTGGCAGTATTTGGACCACAACACTTGTGATCACCCAATGCTGAAGACATTGCTCGGATCCTAGCATAGAATGTAGCAAGAGGATATTTTGGGATGCTTGGAAGCATCGACTGCATGCATTGGAAATGGAAAAACTGTCAATTTTCTTGGCAGGGGATGTACAAAGGCGCCAAAGGTGGTTGCAATGTGGTACTTGAGGTAGTGGCCGCACACGACCTCTGGATTTGGCACAACTTCTTTGGTATGCCAGAAACTCACAATGACATCAACATACTGCAGTGCTCCCTTGTCTTTGCCATGCTTTTTGAAGGTCATTCTCCTCCGATGAACTTCGAGGTCAATGGACGGCACTACAACAAGGGATATTACCTAGCAGATGGCATCTATCCAAGATGGTCCACATTTGTGAAGACTATCTCGAGCCCTATGCTAGGAGGCAAGAACTCCCACTTTGCCAAGTGTCAGGAGGCTTGCAGGAAGGATGTCAAGCGGGCATTTGGTGTGCTCCAATCACGATTTGCTGTTGTCCGACACCCCGCTCAGACCTGGTCGAAAGATCAAATGTGGGAGATCATGACTTGTTGTGTCATCTTGCATAACATGATCATTGAGAGCGAGCGGGAAGAGCCAGTGTTTGACACTGAACCATATTACAGGCAGGGTCATCTTGCCTAAGTTGATCACCAACTACCGGCAGCCTGGACTGCCTTCCTCAATATGCGTTAGGAGATCTGAGACCCACAGGTGCATCAACAACGGCAGCATGATCTGATGGAGCACCTATGGAGGCTCAAGGGCAACGCCTAGCTCGACGTGTGATGAAATACATGTTTTTATTTGTTGAACTATATAATTTGTATTGAACAATTTGATTTCTATTGGTTTTCTGTGATGAACTATGTGATAAAAAATAGCTATGTTGAATTTTCCCCGAAGCACGCAGAATATGGGCCAAAATCTGTCAATTTGCGCCGATAGTGGGACAATTTCCATCGAAATTGGGCTAAGAAGTGGGCCAATTTGCGCCGAAAGTGGGCCAAAATCGGTGCCTAGGGGCGGCAGCTAGGAGCCCGATCACCCCCATGCTGAATTTATCACCGGTTCGCCGCCAGGGCGGCGCTATTTCAAGCCCCTGGGGGGCCGAATAGCTGGAGATGCTCTAATAGCGTCTACAACCGGAGCCCTCGCTATCCGCACCAAACGCGCTAACTGATCACTAACTAGATGTAGAAAACGCAACCAACCGGACCTCGCAACTCTTTACAAACGTAGACTGATGCACTCCCTATATTCAGCCCATACCTGGGTCAGATAAGGAGGCGTCCGAACACACCCGCCACGTCAGTTCTGACAAAGCCGGAGATCCCAAATCCTCTAAAAATTGACTTCTCCTCCTGTTTGATCAAAACCCTTGTGCTCCCGTCCTCCTTTCCCCCACACCATCGTCAATGCCGTCGCCGACAACCCTATTTGCCGCCACGACCATGGATGATGCCTCGACGGAATTGGTCAGGCTCCTCGGCCTGGAGGTTCCTTGCAAGGCGAAGAACCTTGCCCGGAAGGACTGCCACCAAGGACAACATGAGTGTGAGGCAGTGGCGAAGGCGGACTCCGGGAAGAGAACACGGTCTTGTGTTATGCTTGAACGTAAGTAGTTTCAGGATCACTTCTTGATCATTATAGCTTCTCGACCGAGCTTTGCTTCTCTTCTCGCTCTCATTTGCGTAAGTTAGCCTCCATATATGCTAGTGCTTGCTGCAAATCCACCTCACTACCTTTTCCTACCCATAAGCTTAAATAGTCTTGATCGCGAGGGTGTGAGATTGCTGAGTCCCCGTGGCTCACAGATTACTTCCAAATCCAGATGCAACCGAACTCAAGTGGGTGTTCCACGAGGATTCGGGACGTTACTATGTGTCTTTTCTGGAGGATCAGTAGAGCAGCCCAGTTGGGGCGATTGGGGATCTATGCATTTGGGGTTGTCTTTATTTATGTTGGTTCCGTAGTCGGACCTTGATTGTATTCTGGATGATGTAATGCTATATTTATGTATTGTGTGAAGTGGCGATTGTAAGACAACTCTTTATCTCTTTCTTATTCAATACATGGGATGTGTAAAGATTACCCCTCTTGCGACATGCCTACTATGCGGTTATGCCTCTAAGTCGTGCTCCGACACGTGGGAGATATAGCCGCATCGTGGGTGTTACAAGTTGGTGATCAGAGCCTTCCCCGACTTAGGAGCCCCCTGCTTGATCGAATCTCTGACGTTGTTGAGTCTAGAAAAATGTTTTGAGTCTTACAGGATTATATATATATCGGAGAGTAGGATTCTTTTTACTCCTCAGTCCCTTCGTCGCTCTGATGAGGCCTCCTGACGTAGAGTTTTGACTCTTCTCTCCTCAAATTTCATGATTTTTTTAGGATCACGTGGGTATCTTGGAATCATTTCGATGGTTTTGTGACGAGAACATTGTTCTTTGTGCCTCCTGACATTTAGGGGTTGTGGCAGTGTCCCGGGGCGTTAAGCTCCGAGGTGTTGTCGTCACAATTGTATCGTTACAGTTCTGGAGTACCTGAGTTCGCCGACATCGAAAATCTCCTTTATGCAATTGTTAGTGAGATAACCTCGACGCCACCCAGTACTGGGGCGGGAGTTCGGGAGTATTGCCATAACTCGTATAACAGATGCTTTTCGAAGGTTGAGGTAAATGATTTCCGAAGGTTTCTTGGTTATGTGTTGAAGGATCGATACAACTGGATGTAGGATTTGCTAGTTTTTGGTGAGATATTATGCTTCCCCTGTATCCCCAACACCTGATTGCATAACCAGAAAGTTTTGGGAGTTTCATAGGTGGGAATTCATGTAGCTCTAGTATTTCTTCCCGCAGATATTTGGTTTGTGATGGGGTAATACTTACCAATTATTTGTTCATGTCTGTACCTTGTTGTTTTATTCATCTATCTCCATCTAAGTGGCTTCTCAATTTATGGAAGTGTGATCATTTACTTTGGATTCATTCATTCATTCTTGTTCGAATGTTAAGGCTATATGTTGCAATTTCGATCCATTGATTCAGCTTGAATATATGTATTTATAGATGCTAACGGATGTCACCCTCTTCAGGATGGCTCCTCCAACGCGTCAGAATCAGGAACCTCCGCCTCCACCTCCACCTCCGGAGGCATGACAAGCTATCATGGCCGCCACCAACGCCAACACGCAGATGCTTTTGCAACTCTTGCAAGAGCGTAATCGAGGAAATCAAGGCCAAGGCAACAATCAAGCTTAGTTTTCTACCCTCAATCAGTTCCTCGCAAACTAGCCGAAGTCCTTCAGTAACTGTGTCGAAGCCACAGACGCTGACGATTGGCTCGTGGATATCTGCAAACATTTTGAGTGCAGCAATGTCAGGCCTGAGGACTTTGTCAAGTTTGCTTCGTTCCAACTCAAAGACCAAGCTGCTGAGAGGTATCAACAATACAAAGATTCTAGAGGAGGTCGTGTGATTACCTGGGATGATTTCCGCCGAGACTTCAAAGCTCACCACATTCCACAAAGTGTTGTTGAGAGTAAGCGTGAGGAGTTCCGCAATCTGAAGCAAGGCAGTATGTCTGTTTACCAATACAACATCATGTTTCAGAGGCTCGCTCGCTTCGCCAAACAAGACGTCCCTGACGAGAAGATCATGATTTATCAATTCAGAGGTGGCCTCAGAGAAGATCTGCAACTAGCTCTCGTGCTTTTTGAGACGACCGAGTATGATGAATTCTACAACATGGCACTAAAGCAAGAGGCTGCTCAACTCAAGTGCGATGCTTCTAAGAAGAGAGTCAGGGATGCAACTCCATCGTCTTCTTCAACTCAAGTGGCAGCTAAGAAGCAAAAGTTCTGGTTGCCTCCTCCTCCCCCGTTCTATCAGCCTTATCAACAGACGAGTAAAGGTGGCAATGGATCTTCCCACCCACCCAACCCAGCCTATCAGAACAAAGCTCTGTCTCATGCTCCAAGGTCAAGTGCTCCGTATCACCGTCCGCTCTCAGAGGTTACTTGCAACAAGTGTTAGCAGAAAGGGCACTATGCAAACAAATGCTTCAACCAAAGGCACCTTCCGCCTCCTCCTCCTGTGAGATCTACCAGCAATGCAGTGGTCAAGCATAATCCCAAGCATGCCAAGGTCAAGATGATGAACGCAGCTCAGGCAGAGGACTCTTCAGAAGTGATCATGGGTAACCTTCCAGTTAACTCCATTCCTGCTAAAGTTCTTTTTGATACTGGTGCATCACATTGTTTCATGTCAAGACCGTTTTTCGCCAAACATGACTTCAGTACTTCACTTTTGGTTAAACCCATGGCTGTCATTTCTCCGGGTAAACGTTTGAGCTCTAGCATGATAGCTCCTGATGTGTCAATCAAGATGGGCGACTACAAATTTCTTGCTTCTCCAATTGTTCTTAGTGACTCGGATATTGATCTAATTCTCGGCATGGACTGGCTTTCTAAGCACAAGGCTCAGCTTGACTATGCTACCAGGCAGATTCAATTGACACACTCATCTGAGGATGTGATCATCTATGCCGCTCGTGATGATACCATTCGACTGTTTTCTCTCAATGAGAAGGGCGAGTTGAATGCCATCTCTCGGATTCCAGTCGTTTATGAATATCAAGACGTCTTTCCAGAAGAGCTTCTAGGAATGCCTCCTCACCGACCAGTTGAATTCGTCATTGATCTTGAGCCTGGCACGGAACCTGTTTGCAAACATCCTTACAAGCTTGGACCAGAAGAGTTGAAAGAGCTGAAGAAACAACTAGATGAACAAGAGCGCATGGGTCTGATCCGACCGAGTTCTTCTCCATGGGGTGTGGTGTTCTTTTTGTCAAGAAGAAGGATGGAACGGAACGACTCTGCATCGACTACCGTCCATTGAACAAGAAGACAATAAAGAACAAGTACCCACTTCCCAACATCAATGAGCTTTTTGAGCACCTTAAAGGTGCTCAAGTTTTCTCCAAGCTTGACCTCCCTATGGGCTATCATCAGATTCGCATTCGTGAACAAGATATCCCCAAGATAGCATTCAGAACAAGCTATGGTTCTTATGAATACACGGTCATGTCTTTCGGCCTTGTCAATGCTCCTCCAACATTCTCTCGCATGATGAACTTCATCTTCAACCCTTACACAAATGATTTCATCTTGGTGTATCTTGATGATATTTTGGTCTTTTCCAAGAACAAGGAGGATCATGCCAAGCATTTGAGATTGGTGCTGGACAAACTCAGAGAACATCAATTCTATGCGAAGTTTTCAAAGTGCGAGTTTTGGCTCGATGAGGTTCTCTACCTTGGCCATATCATCTCCGCCAAGGGCATTGCTGTTAATCCTGAGAAGGTGTCTGCAATTGTGAATTGGGAACCGCCTCAGAATGTGAAGCAGCTCCGCAGCTTTCTTGGGCTTGCAAGCTATTGTCGAAGATTCATTGAGAATTTCTCTAAGATTGCAAAGCCTCTTTCCAACCTTCTCCAGAAGCATGTGAAGTATGCGTGGACGCCTGAATGTGACATCGCTTTCAACACCCTCAAAGAGAAGTTAGTCACAGCTCCAGTTCTGACTCCTCCTGATGAATCCAAACCATTCGAGGTTTTCTGTGATGCTTCCCTGCAAGGTCTCGGTGCTGTGTTAATGCAAGAGAAGAAAGTGGTGGCCCATACCTCTCGCCAGTTGAAGCCCAACGAAAAGATCTACCCCACTCATGACCTCGAGTTGGCGGCAGTTGTCCATGCTCTTTTAACATTGAGATATCTCTTGTTGGGAAGGAAAGTGGACATCTTCACTGATCATAAGAGCCTCAAGTACATCTTCACTCAACCCAACCTCAACCTCAGGCAGACTCGTTGGGTCGAAATGATTCAAGAGTATAATCCGAGTATTGAATACACTCCAGGTAAGGCCAATGTCATTGCTGACGAGCAGGAAGGCTTAGTGCAACAGTTTAATTCTAAAGCTCTTCCAACCGGACCTTTGTGTAGCTTTCTGCAAATTGAACATCCAAGTTTTTCCTCAAGGTTTCCTTGCCAACCTACAAGTCTCTCCTACTTTGGAATATCAAATTCGTGAGGCACAACTTCTTGATGCAATGGTGAAGAAGGTGAAAAATGGGATTGCCAAGAGCCAACCCAAGTACAAGTGCTATCGCCTTGATGACAAAGATACTCTTTTCTTCGAGGATTGAATTGTGGTTCCTAAGGGTGATCTACATAAAGTCATTATGAACGAGTCTCACAATTCACTCCTATCTATTCATCCTGGAAGTACAAAGATGTACCATGCCCTCAAGCGGTCGTATTGGTGGACTTGAATGAATCGCGAGATTGCTCAGTTCGTGAATGAATGTGATGTCTGCAGAAGGGTGAAAGAAGAACACCAACGGCCAGCTGGTCTCCTCCAACCTCTTGCCATTCCAGAATGGAAGTTTGACCATATTGAGATGGACTTCGTGACTGGATTTCCCAAGTCCAAACATGGAAATGATGCTATCTTTGTTGTCATCGACAAGCTTACTAAAGTTGCTCATTTTCTTCCTATCAAAGAATCTATCATAGCAGCTCAGTTGGCAGAGCTATATACCTCCAGGATTGTCTCCTTTCACGGCATTCTGTAGTTGATATCTTCAGATCATGGAAGCATCATCACTTCTAAGCTCTGGGACTCCTTCCAGAAGACCATGGGCACCAACATTCGGTTCAGCACAGCCTTCCATCCTCAAACTAGTGGACAAGTCGAGCATGTCAATCAAATTCTTGAAGATATGCTCAGGGCTTGTATCATTTCCTTCGGTATGAAGTGGGAAGATTGTCTTCTGTATGCCGAGTTCTCCTACAACACCAGCTTCCAAGCGAGTTCGGGCAAGGCCCCATTTGAGATTCTCTATGGCAGAAAGTGTCATACCCCTCTTAATTGGTCGGAGACTGGTGAACATCAACTTCTTGGCAATGACTTAATCACAGAGGCTGAAGAAATGTGCAAAGTCATCCGTGAAAATCTCAAAGCCGCGCAATCGTGTCAGAAGAGTTACTATGATAGCAAGCATCGTGACTTGGCTTTCGAGATCGGAGACCATGTCTACCTCCGCGTCTCTCCAATGAAAGGTACTCATCGCTTCGGTATCAAAGGGAAGCTTGCCCGTAGATACGTGGGTCATTTCAAGATCATTGGCAAAAGAGGCAACCTCGCCTATCAACTTGAGCTTCCATCCAACATTTTGCAAATGTGCACGACGTGTTTCACGTGTCTCAGCTTCGCAAGTGTTTCAAGACTCCTGACCGCACCATCAACTTCGAAGAGATTGATCTCCAAGAAAACCTGTCTTATCATGAGCATCCCGTCGCTATTCTGAAGAAACTGAGCGCAAGACTCGCAACAAGTCTATCAAATTCCTGAAAGTGAAGTGGTCACACCATTCCGACCGGGAAGCCACCTGGGAACACGAGGATCACCTCTTTTCCAAATATCCGGAGTTCTTTCATTCCTAGATCTCGGGACGAGATCCTTTCGTAGTGGTGGAGTGTTGTAACACCCCAGATGTAACTTACCATATTTGTACTATGACTCTTGCCATTTCCGGCTTTAAGTTATGAGATTGATGGTTGGGTTTTTGCCTTTGTTTTGTTTTTGTTCTTGTCATGCATTTCATATCATGTTCATCCTGTTGCATCATGGCATCATCATGTGCATCTTCATCTTAGCATGTTGCTTTGTGGCATTATCCTTGGAATCCAAGCATCATCTTTCCCCTTCACTCGTCACCACCTCTTCCCCTCTTTTCTTTCTTTGGAGAGTGCACCTCTACCCTCCTCCTTTAATGCTCATCTTTTTCCCAAAATTCTCGCACCATGCCTTCAATCCCCCCTGCCAAACTTCACCTCATTTAGAATTGTTTGGGTTGGGTTCAAAAATGCATCAAGTTTGAATTCTAATTCAAACTTGGAATATTTTTCTACCTTTAAAAATTACCAAAGCAATTTTATTAAATGCTACACAAACTCAGGATCATGGGGATATTTTTATTCCTCTCTACCTCCTCCCCAATCCCCCTATTCTTTTCCTTTTGTTTTTCTGTCTGAAGAAAATGGGAAAGGAAAAGAAGCACATCAGCAGCAGCACCCAACTGGGCCTTGGCCTCCCAGGCTGGCCCAGCTAGCCCCCGCGCCAGCCAGCCCACTCGGCCCCCTCTCCCTCCTTTTTCTCACCCGCTCGCTCGCACACCCCCGCTAGCCTCTTGCCACGTGGCCACCTTAGCCCCACCTGTCAGTGCCTCCCTGTAGCACGCACCCACATTTTCCCTCTCCTCTCGCTGTTGCCATGGGGACCGTGAGCACGAGAGCGTGCGAGCTTCGCCTCGTCGCCCTGGGCCCTTTTAGCTCTCCCTCCTTGTCCTACCTAATCCCCTAGGGTTCCCTCTCCCTCTCCCTGCCGCCGCCAGGCCACCAAACCCTCCGGATCCACCGGTTTCAGTCGTTCCCGTACGCATCTAAGAGCGCGTCCTCGTCGCCGGTGTGCTCTCCGTCGACTCTGACATCGCCTGCCGTGTCCATCATCTTCCCCGTCATCGTCTACGTCCACAACATCGACTACGTGGAGCTGGGACCCGTCGCTGCATCGTTTTCGTCCTCATCTTCGACTCCGGCCACCGCGGCTATTCGTTGCACCTCAACGCCGTCTCCGTCCACTCCACGCCAAGCCGAGCACCCCGTCGTGTTCGTGTTGAGATTGCGCTCCTTCCCCTTCCTTTTTCCCCTCGTTTTGTGTGCCCCGTCGCCATTAGCTGCTCGCGCTGCCGCCGAACCTCGCGCAAACGAGATGCTCCGGGCACCCTTCGCCGTTTTGCCATGTCTAGGAGATTCCTAGTGCCGCGCGTGTCTGAGCCGAGCTCTTGCGGACCCATTAGCCCATCGCCTCGCCACGTTCCTCTGTGCCCGTCGCCGCCTCTGTAGCTCATCGCCGGCGTCGACTCCATCGTCGCCCGATGCACCTAGCAGCACTCGCAGGCGTGGGATCTTCCTGCGATCCTTTTGTGCCTCTCCGCCATGCCGTAGGGCCACCAGAGCAACTCCGGCGAGGCCCCCGCCGCGCTTGGTCGCCACCGACCCCCACCTCTGTTTTTCCCCTACTCCTGCGCGCTTGCTTCACTGCCTTGTGGGCCCCAAGCCAGACCCACATGCTAGCCTGACGCTCCGCAATGCCCACTGGCCAGCCGCACACTCACACACGCCTTCTCTCACATGACACGTGGGACCCACGGGCCCACATGTCATCTGCACACCCCTATTTTAAACCCAATCGGGCAGTTTGCCATTTTGGGACTTTCCAAATCAGGTCGTCTCCTTATCTGGCAAGTCCAGATCGGGATGTTTTCTGTTTTAGGTTATTTCCTTTTCTGTCATTTTCCTTTTTAGGCAGTTGGCATCTTAGAGCATTTGTGGGGATTTTTCTACAGGGACCCCAACATATTATATATGTTTTTGGGGTAGAAAAATCCCACAATTCCAGTGGTAGCATTGGTTTTTGCATTTGTGCAAGTTCATGAACATGGCATTTTGCATCATGAGGCTGTTTTGTCATTTTTGTGTGATTTATTTCAATCATGCTATGTAGGTGTTTGCCCCAAGGTTAGTTTCATTTTCTTGCCTGCTACATGCTAGTATTTATGCCATGTCTCTTTGTGTACTTTGATGAGTGAAACAAGCACGCAAAGTAGCTCTCGTAATATTGCTGTTTTCAGGGACTTATAATTTCACTAAGTCTTTTCCCTGCTGTTATTTTTTATGCCATGTATTCATGTTGCTACAGTGGGATCCATGCTTCTTTTGAGTATGTTCAGTAAGGATGATTTGGACATATGGCCATGCTCTATCCATCCATGTCCCTGTTTTCATTTATGGAGTGCCCTAGCATGACTCAATCGTGCTCTACTTTTGCTATAAAATGTTCCTGGCAGGTTGTTACGTGTTAATCAATTTTGCCAAGGTTGTTGTAGTTGATCCATGCATGCTATGAGATTGTTCTTGCCATGGTTAGCTTCATGAACATGTCTTCTTACTATTGCTATGCTTATCTTGTCATGCAATGCCTTGTGTTGAGGGAATCGAGCTCGTAAAGATGCCTTCAAAATTCTGTTTGCCATGTCCAGATTATGCTAAGTCTTAATCTGTTAAAGAAACTTGCTATGTTTACATGGGTGCCATCATATTTTCTGTGCCCTTTTGGCTTATGGTCAGTAAGGGACTTTTGTTCTATGCTTTGAGTAGATTCATGACATGCCTTTGTTTGCTATGTTCTATTCCTGTAGCATGTTGTTATCTTGCTCTAAACATTGCTTCCTGATGTTAATTCCTGACATGTTATTTTCACAAAGTCTGTGAAGTTGATATCTTTTGCCCTTTTGCCATGCTTGTTTGAACCTGCTCTTATGTGATTTAGCCATAGCTCAGTGTTCCTCTTCTGTCAAGCATCTTGAGTAGATCACTTCCATGTGCTTGGTTGTTATGTTGGAGTGCAGTAGCTTAGTTTCTTGTTGCATTCTAGGTGGCATCGTGCTGTTAATCGCAGAATTGTGCCATTATTGTTTTGCTTGGCATTTGCAAACTGTGCATCCGATTCCGGTGATCTTTATATCGATTTCGACCGAAATAAACTCATATTTCCAGAGGCACACTTGGTTTTCCAAGTTGAGGCCTGGTTCAGTCTTTTCCTTCCGAAGCACGCATATGCATTGCATATCACATCCTGCATGTCATGTCATGTTTTGCATCATGTTGCTTGCACAATGCACCGTGGTTGATTGTGGTTTCCTTTGCTTGTGTTGTTGTCTTGGGTAGAGCCAGGAGATGAGTTTGTGATCGAGGAACAAGTTGAGTACGCTTACAAGGATGAAGCTTATGTCAACTTGGAGAACTTTGCAGGCAAGATGACCATACCCTCGAAATCACTTATATCTTTGCTTGCTAGTTGTTCGCTCTATTGCTATGCCGCGATAACTACCACTTGCTATATCATGCCTCCCATATTGCCATGTCAAGCCTCTAACCCACCTTTCCTAGCAAACCGTTGTTTGGCTATGTTACCACTTTGCTCAGCCCCTCTTATAGCGTTGCTAGTTGCAGTTGATGATGGAGTTTGTTCCTTGTTGGAACATGTTTATTGTTGGGAACTTGGGATATCATTTTTATATCTTGTTTACTTTAATGCATCTATATACTTGGTAAAGGGTGGAATGCTCGGCCTTATGCCTGGTGTTTTGTTACACTCTTGCCGCCCTAGTTTCCATCATAGCGGTGTTATGTTCCTTGATTTTGCGTTCCTTACGCGGTTGGGTGTTATATATGGGAACCCCTTGACAGTTCGCTTTGAATAAAACTCCTCTAGTAAGGTCCAACCTTGGTTTTACCATTTGCCTACCTACCACCATATACCTTCCCTTGGGTTCTGCAGACTCAAGGGTCATCTTATTTTAACCCCCCCGGGCCAGTGCTCCTCTGAGTGTTGGTCCGAAATGGGCGACCTGCGGGGCCACCTCGAGGCAACTTGAGGGCTGGTTTAAATCGTAGCTTGACCTATCCGGTGTGCCCTGAGCACAAGATACGTGCAACTCCTATCGGGATTTGTCGGCACATCGGGTGGCTTTGCTGGTCTTGTTTTACCATTGTCGATATGTCTTGTAATCGGGATTCCGAGACTGATCGGGTCTTCCCGCTAGAAGGAATATCCTTCGTTGACCGTGAGAGCTTGTGATGGGCTAAATTGGGACACCCTTGTAGGGTTTTGAACTTTCGAAAGCCGTGCCCGCGGTTATGGGCAGATGTGTCGTGGAATTGTCACGGCAGATGTCCTTAGTGTCAGGACTTAGTCGCGAGGCCAACACATCTATGTGGTAGCTTGAGAGGGGTTGAGCGGAATCGAGAGAAGCAACATAAGACAAGGATTTAGACAGCTTCGGGCCCCGGGAAACATCATCCGGTAATAACCCTACATGATGTTTGTGTCTAGATCTCATTATGCTCATGAGAGAGTCGCCGGTAAGCCGACTCTTTGTGTCTAGCCCTAGAGATTGTTTCTTCTTGCTTGTCCCTCTTTGGGGAGCCCTGTCCCTCCTTATATATGTTGAAGGGGCGGGTTACATGACTAGTCCTAGTAGGATTAGGATTACTCTATTACAAGTGGAGTCCTAGTCTTGTTTCCTTTGTAGGAGAATATTCCTTATGCCTTTCCTCTTAAGCCGGCCCACCATAACATGAGATGGTCTTCTGTGCCTTGGGCCTTGTCATCCATCTGAAACACCCGCCGGGTCACTAATGAGCCGCCAAGATCGGGCGGGTTACCCATTAGTCGCCAAGCTCCGGGCGGGTCAGCAGTGAGTCACCAAGATCCATCCGGGTCATATATCCAGTCGGGTTACACCGCGGGGTATATCCCCGACATTAGCCCCTAGTTTAATTTGGATTTATCCATGTTAAACTAATCTGTGATATAAACACAAGAACAAATTTGACAGGTTGTGCTCCGGGTTAAATATTTTGTAAGTCGGCACCTGATCATCCTTAAGCCCTTGTCATTTCCTTGTTGATATATACATGTCCATGATCTCATAGCAAATCTTCCTTAGCAGATATGTTTTAATTTTGTCAATGTAAAAAATCCAGATACTTCTTTTGAGAAACCCGGGTCAATAGGCCAGCTTCAGAGTCAATTTGCAGACATTGGTATCTTATAGAGAAATATTGTAAGAAATAATCCACTTGAATCGGCTTCCAAAGTGCCGGCTTAAAAAATATTGGTCTTGAAAAACTCATCTGACTTTCAGCCGGCTTGTAGAACTTGCCGGTTTATCATTGCCAAAATATCCGGTTTGTACATATTGATAGCACCGGGTCATAATTGTTGCCGATGTCGGGTCATAGTTATTGGTGACGCCGGGTCAATCTGGTTTACTCAAAACTGAGAATTTGAAGATTTTTCTCCCTTATATCCATATTACCTGTAGCCCCCAAGTCTTGAGCAGAAACAAAGTGATGACTTAAGAATTGCTTCAATATAAATACTGCCACTTTGAAGAAATCCATGTTGTTCATCTTAGTCACTAGTAAAGACTGAATACTCCATATATGTAGCCCCCAAGTGCCGGGTTGTCATGCTTGCAACAACCTGGGACTTGTAATTGCCTTATACTCATAAAAAATTTCAACCAGTGTAGCCCCCAAGGGCCGGGTCATTATGCAATAATGAGTAGGGACTTTATAAATATGATAATATAGAGTTGAACAACAATGTGTAGCCCCCAAGGGCCGGCTCAGTAAGATAATATTGAGCTGGGACTTTATATATACTTCATTTGAAAAGAACATCATATGATGTAACCCCCATCATGGGGCTTGAACCCACGTCCACAAGGTTAAGATCTTTGTGCTTTACCAACTAAGTAGTGGACCCTTTAATATAATAGAATAAAACTTGTGTACCTTGAATTGTTGACAGGAGCAATTGGTAGCCCCCAATGGCCGGCTCATTATGATGTGATGAGTCGGGTCTTCAATAAGGCCAGTAAAATTGTCTTTGCATTAGCCCCCAAGTGCCATGGTGCATGCTGGCAGTGACATGGGACTTGCCTATTTGATATAATCTCAAACTGAATAATGTAGCCCCCAAGTGCCGGGTTGGAAGCCTACAACAACTAGGGACTAATCTTTCCATTGTAGAATAAATCATATCCATTGATAAAATAATAGCCATTGCGCCAAAGCGACTTTGAATACCTTATCTGTTGACAAGTAAATCTGGAGTTTAAATACCCGATGGCTATTGGCCGATGGTGATTTAATATGCCTCCATTGTAAGCCAAAATTTTTATAACCTAGCGGCTTATAGCCTTTGAGAAAATCAAGAATTGACAACCCTTTTGAGACACCAATTTCAATCTTTGATGATGGGCTAGAACTTAATCATTTATGTAATTCATATCTCTGTAAATCCTGCACAGAGTTTAAACAACATATGCCCTGGTGACTTAACATCAAAATCCAGGGCGGGTAACCACTCAAATGTAGTCTTATCCTGCACATAAGTAAATCACAAGATCCCTTGGCGGTTTACCGCAGGGCGGATCATAATATCCCACATATAACCATTGTGATATTTAATTTGTACTGCCGGTTTACATGACCTGTGCAGTAAGGGTGATAACCCAATCCTTAGAAGCAAATACTTCCAAATATATGATGATTGACACATGCTGGCGACTTATCGTCCAAAGCCAAGCCGGGTCTAAACGAAACCACACTTATATGCTTCAGATATGAGCAAAAAGTCTAAGAACCCAAAAGATTGTTTGCAAAAAGTTAAACCAAATAAAAATCAAGGTTTCTGATTTGAATACGATCAGTAAACCGTTCCAATGGGGTTAAGCAAGGATTCGAATACGATCATGTAGCCCCCAGTGGCTTTGGCGTTGCGCCGATCATGAGGGTACCGATCGCTATGTTTTCTTTGGTTCGAATACGACCTATGTTTGAACAGGAAGCTCCCTAATGACCCTGAGAGGATTTTAATGACCCTAATTCGAATACAATCCAAGTCGGACCCAAAAGGGGTTAAGCTATGATTCGGATACGATCAAGTAGCCCCCTAGTGAGTTTGGCTTTGCGCCGATCAAAAGGGTTACGACAGCTATGTTCTCTTTGGTTCGAATACGACCTATGTTTGAACAGGAAGCCCCCAAGTGACCATAATAAGGTAAGCCGTAAGGCAAGAGATCCATGTTTGAACCGCACATCATGGCAGTAAGTTCTCTTTGGCAACCTTTAATTTTTCTGAGAACTCGAATCTTGCGAGAGATTAATTCTTTTTGAACCAGAACTTTGAACCGGAGTTGAAAGCTTTCAAAACTTTGTGGGAGATAGATTGTCCTTGAGCCGGGTGTTTGAACCGGATTTGAGAGCTTAAAAACTTTGTGAGAGACAAATTTACCTTGAGCCAGATGTTTGAACCGGATTTGAGAGCTTCAAAGCTTTGCAGGAGAGAGATGTCTCTTGAACCGGATTTTATACCAGAATCTTTATTTTGAACCCAGAATTTTCTGACGGTCTTTAAATTTTCATCAATATGGCGGTGTCCTCCAGAACCGGGTTATCATTCCCTCCAATGACCCGGAGTTCCCGAGTCATCTCATTGTAGCCCCCAAGTCTTAAGAATACTCAAGGAGTTGGCTTGAGACTCTCCATACTTGGCCGTGATATAAACCGGTATGAGTCCTTCAATAGCGCAATGATATAATAATCCCTTTTTGCAGTAGACAATTTGTCCTGCATTGGAAAACTTGCAAGCCAGAGTAATTGCTCTTTTAAAGAAAGCAATGTATAATGTAAAAATATAATGGATGGATTTCACCTGATATGTTAGGCTAGAAAATATCCACCGCGAAGTTGATGATCACCACGGTGAAGCTGAAATCAATCATGGGTGAGTCGGCCATGCGAGAATACAGATGAATCGATAGCGGCGTTGTAAGCCGGTGTGGACAAGGAGAGTCGGCACCGGCGTTGTGAGCCGGCACGGACAGGCGAGTCGGCCGTATGTTAATGTAGACCGGACTGCGGGGGACAGCGGCCTGTGCCTGCTTTATTGGGCAATTCGCACGGTCCTGACGAGTTGATGCGGACTGGACCACGGGAACGGTGGCTTGCACGCATGTCTGTCGAGCAACATGGCATGGACGAATGCTAGTGCATGCACTCTGTATCCATGGTATAAGAGCATAAAAAATTGTCCTGTATAAAAATATTACAGGGCAGAGTAATTGTTCTTTTCACAAAAAAAAGTGTTAATAAGATAAATTTAGATGGATATCACCTGATGTTTGTGAATGACAGATGATATGTGCGTAAAGTCCGTTAGTCAACCCGACACTTTGAATAGGCCGGACCGTAGGGCGGACAGTAAAACGACTGCAGCATCAGAGGCAGCTCGGACAGATGAGTCGGCTGTGGCGTGTAAACCGGTGCGGACGGGGAGAGTCGACTGTGGCGTGTAAGCCGGTGCAGACGACGAATGAATTGCAGGCGCGGTAAACTGCGCGAACAGCAAGTCAATCGCAGGCGGGGTAAGCCGTGCGGACGGGCGAGTCAATCACATGCGCGGTAAGTCATGCGGACGGCCGAGTCAGCCGCATCATGTTGATGTAGCAGGGGCAGCGACCTGCACACGTACTCGTCAAGCAGTACGACACGGACAGATGCTAGTGCAAAAATAATGCTAGTGCGCGCCTCTTGTGCGACACCTTTTGTAATAAACAATAGTCCTGCAAAAAAATATCACATACCAGAATAATTGTTTTTTGATAAAAATAACATGTGCTAATAAAATATATAAGAAGGATAGCACCTCGTAGTATCGTGGAGTGGCCGTAGCAGTTCACAGCAATTAATACCCGATTAGTCAACTAGTACTAGTACTCGTCGTGAGCACCAAGTAGTACTTGTGGTGGATGAAATCATCCTCAGCCTTTACCCAAAATGTCGTAGCACCAGCAGCTTGTGAGTTGACGCCTGGGGGTTTTAAATCAGCAAAACAGTCTATCAAAGTAGAAATTAACTGTCTCAGCGGCTTGGTAATCTCGACAGCGACTTGCACGCTCCGGGCGACTCGGCAACCAAACATAGTCTGGGTCGTGACCGAATACTAAAGCCGGGTCAAAGCCGTTCCCTTCTTTCTTTCCTTGACTTGTATGCTTGAACCTCATGATAAGGCATGATTTCCATCGGATGTTTTTTTAAGACTTTCTCTAATGATGACCTTTGACTCTTCCAAACGGATGTAGCAGCGATCCTTCCAATCAGGAGATGTATCATAGGTAGCACCAAGGAAAAAAAGAAAAGGCCCTGGCGACTGGCTAATTGTATGGGTCGGTCCAGAGGACCAACATCTTCCGTGTGACCCTTGGTCCAGAGGAGAACAAGGTAAATCTAGTTTAATAAAATCAGACCAAACTAATCCCTGTGTTGCTCGGACAGCAGTTCGCCTCAGATCTAATTTAATAATATTAGCCAACCCAGTATTTGAGGCTGCTGAGAGCTGTCCACGGTGCAGCAAAAACCGAGGCCGAGACAAGGTCCAAGTCGCTGTAGGTTTTGTCTTCCATGTTTCCTCATCTCAAGTGTGGCTTGCATCTGTTGACGTCTTTTTTGTCTGATCTCATCTCTTTTGGTCCTGGTCTTTGCTCCTGGTGCCTTGCAGCAGAACCACAAGATCGACTTTGCTTAGATATCTTAATTGTACTGGGAACAAACACCTGTCGGTCTCGGCGGATCATAGGACGACGGCAGCGAACACACATAAGCCCAGCGATCCTAATTCTTCTTAAACTTTAACCTTGTGCTACCCACTCAAAAATTTAATCCCGACTCAATGATGAACTTTACCGGCTCTGCCCAAAGTTATGTTATGCCGGGTTATCCTGCGAGCCTTTTCTTCTTCTTCATCTAGTCAACTGCGAGCTTCTCAATCCATATGAGAGATCCCTCCAAGAACTCAACATCACCGTGCGCGAGCCCCATGGTGGGCACCAACTGTCGTGGAATTGTCACGGCAGATGTCCTTAGTGTCAGGACTTAGTCGTGAGGACAACACATCTATGTGGTAGCTTGAGAGGGGTTGAGCAGAATCGAGAGACACAACATCATGCAAGGATTTAGACAGCTTCGGGCTCCGGGAAGCATCATCCTGTAATAACCCTACATGCTGTTTCTGGCTATATCTCATTATGCTCATGAGAGAGTCCCCGGAAGCCTGCTCTTTGTGTCTAGCCCTAGAGATTGTTTCTTCTTGCTTGTCCCTCTTTGGGGAGCCCTGCCCCTCCTTATATATGTTGAAGGGGCGGGTTACATGACTAGTCCTAGTAGGATTAGGATTACTCTATTACAGGTGGAGTCCTAATCTTGCTTCCTTTGTAGGAGAATATTCCTTATGCCTTTCCTCTTAAGCCGGCCCACCATGACATGAGATGGTGTTCTGGGCCTTGGGCCTTGTCATCCATCTGAAACACCCGACGGGTCACTAATGAGCCGCCAAGATCGGGCGGGTTACCCGTGAGTCGCCAAGCTCCGGCCGGGTCACCAGTGAGTCGCCAAGATCCATCCGGGTCATACATCCAGCCGGGTTACACCGCGGGGTATATCCTCGACAAGATGAGAATTTGCTAATGTCCAGTTTTAGAGAACTTGAAACTTAACTTAATTAAAAAGAATCAACCGCGTGCGTAGCCGTGAGGGTCTCTTTTCGGCGGAGTCCGGGAAGAGAACACGGTCTTGTGTTATGCTTGAGCGTAAGTAGTTTTAGGATCACTTCTTGATCATTATAGCTTCTCGACCGAGCTTTGCTTCTCTTATCTCTCTTATTTGCATAAGTTAGCCTCCATATATGCTAGTGCTTGCTGTAGATCCACCTCACTACCTTCTCCTACCCATAAGCTTAAATAGTCTTGATCGCGAGGGTGTGAGATTGCTGAGTCCCCGTGGCTCACAGATTACTTCCAAAACCAGATGCAGGTTCCGACGATGCCAGTGCAGGGGACGCGACCGAACTCAAGTGGGAGTTTGACGAGGATTCGGGACATTACTATGTGTCTTTTCCGGACAATCAGTAGGGGAGCCCAGTTGGGGCGATCGGGGATCTATGCATTTGGGGTTGTCTTTATTTATGTTGGTTCTGTAGTCAGACCTTGATTATATCCTGGATAATGTAATGCTATATTTATGTATTGTATGAAGTGGCGATTGTAAGCCAACTCTTTATCTCTTTCTTATTCAGTACATGTGATGTGTAAAGATTACCCCGCTTGCGACATGCCTACTATGCGGTTATGCCTCTAAGTCGTGCTCCGACACGTGAGAGATATAGCCGCATCGTGGGTGTTACAAAGGTAGACTTCCAAACCTTCACAGACTTTGTTCACCGATGATCCACAATGACTCTTGGATGTTCAGAACACGACGCCTAACCGGCTGGAGGATTCACAGTCCTGAAGTGTAACAAGTCTTTAAATCACACAGACAGGAAGACTTCAGTGATGCCTAACACTCTTTGGCTCTGGGTGTTTAGGGCTTTGTCCTCGCAAGGATTTCTCTCTCAAAGGCTCCGAGGTGGGTTGCTCTCAAATGAGAAAAGCCGTGCACTAACTCTGAGCAGCCACCAATTTATGGTGTAGGGGGTGGGCTATTTATAGCTTCTAGGCAACCCGACCTGATTTGCCTGAAATGACTCTGGGTCACTAAGGAACTGACACGTGTTCCAACGGTCAGATTTCAAACACATGGGACAACTTTACTTGGGCTACAAGTAAAGTTGACTTATCCAGCTCTGGATTAGTTTTGCTCTCATTTTCTTCGCTCGAAGACATAGGATTTTGGTTAAGCATCACTTCAGTTACTCTTACTTTGTTCACTGGGACCCCACTTAACAGTACGGTGGTTCCTATGACTCAATAAAGAATAAAAGGAAACAATGAAACAACTAAGTCTTCGCGCTCCATAGTCTTCACGCTATGTCTTCTCTTGTCATAGTCTTCAATGTGAATATCTTCACAAACCACCTTTGTCTTTAATTTCTTCATACATTTTTAGGGGTCATCTCCGGTAGGTAAGTCGAATCAATGAGGGACTACTACCTGTGTTATCCTGCAATTCTCACAAACACATTAGTCCCTCAACCAGGTTTGTCGTCAATACTCCAAAACAAACTAGGGGTGGCACTAGATGCACTTACAACCTCCCCCTTTTTGGTGATTGCTGACAAACTGGTTGAAGTTTTCAATGGGGATAAAAGTATGTGAAATTGTAAAGGATTTAGGTATTGTCTTCGTAAGTAGCAGAAAGGCTCCCCCTGAAGATGTGCATATAAGTATTTTGCTTTTGAATGCAAATGCACATGGAAGGTTGTACTTGCAGACCTCCTCTTCTACTTATGAAGACAATTCATCATGCATGAAAGGATATAATGAAGATAATGACATGCATAATGAAAAATGGACGTCTGCAAAACGACTAAGTGTGGAATTTATCGTCACACATGCGGAATTTATCATCGCATCACATAGTTGACGAAAAGGTAGCAGACGACCATCAAGTTTAAGTGTTACAACTCAAATCGAACCAAATATATCAAAAGCGAGAGTTGTGAGCACTTGGCAAATATAGCATAAGTATAGCAACCACCCATATGGACCCGCTTGAAGACTATCAAGTGATATGCTTCTCCCCCTTTTGTCAGTAATGACCAAAAAGGTTTGAAGACATTGAGCTTCTACACGTTCTCATGAGGAGTAGGTGATGCAGCAGGGTCGTCGTTGAGGTTCGGTGGTGCATAAGAACTTGGTGTAGTGTCGACACGTGCTGAAGTTGGAGGTGGTGAGGTAGCATCATCTTCATCATCTATGACTCTGGCATTCACCGTTGCAGCTGAGGAGGAATAGTCAGAGTCTTCAAGTGAGGGAGTCCGACGCAAGTGAGCATTCCTTGTAGGAGTTGAGTCAAACTTGAATCTCTCTGTGAAGCCATCGTCTTGAAGATCAGCTTCAACACTCAGCAATGTCAAGCTCTTCCATGACCTCCGACAGGTTTCATGTGTAACAAAGACATTCTTGGTGGCAAGATTGCGGATGCGATTGACGTCCACCAAGAGGCTTTGCATCTGACGCTTAAGCCACTCATGATGCTTATCCTATTTCTAATGTAGAGCGACAAGAAGCTCTCAGTCATTGAGAACACGAGATCGCTTCCGAGGTCTTTGGGCGATGGTACTTGCAGTGGCTTTAGTATGGGTGCGAGGAGCACGTGTATTGCCAGCCAAGGGATAAACACGAGAAACGGCCTGAAGTCCTTCAATGGGCTGGGTGAAGCTTTGATGATCGACATTGTGAAGATAAATTGGCTCCTTTGCAGGCTCTGGGTAAATGGCTTCGACAGGCAGATCAACCTCTGGCAAGAATATAAGATGATTGAGCGCAGATGGCTAATAGTTGATAGTAGAGTGAAGCTTGATGAGGCGCATTACCCATGGAGCATAGAACTTCAGACCAAAGATATCGGAGCCAGATGCAGCCAATTGTCTGATGAAGAAGTCTTGAGCATTGAAGCTGATGCCATTGAAGATACAGAAGACCAAAGTCTTCATTGCTCCTTCAAGCTTCGCTGCAGGAGAATGTCCTTTTACCGGCCAAAGAGTTCGCCTGATAATATGATAAATAGTGTGGGGCAGATACTCTTGGTCTTCAACAAAGAACTCCTTAGGATAGTAAGTGTCTTGTGGCAGTGGCTTCATGATGCTCAGCATTTGGGTCATGTTTGGCTCTGGCTTCTGGAAGATGCTTTCCAACACATTCTGGTGTAGCTGACAACCTGGTTCATAATGTTCGCCAGGAGTGGGCAGGGCAGTGAGCTCAATGATGTCTTGGGCTTTAGCTTCATGGTGTACATCGCCTGTCATCCACTCAAGGATCCAAGTCTTCGGATCCCTGTTGTAGCCGCGAATGTGAAGGGTAGCGTAAAATTGTAGTAGAAGCTCTTCATTCCAGTGTTCTTTGGTAGTCACAAATTGTAGAAGGCCAGCATCTCTGAAGCAGTCAAGGGCTTCTTCTAGGCAGGGCAGGCCAGCCATGGCTTCGCTGTCCAAACGTATATGAGGGAAAATGCACCCCTGATTGTATAAGATGCAGGAATAGTAGCTGCGCTACTGATAACTCCAGAATCGATCTAATGAGATTCTTGGCCTTGTGTAGGGGTTCTTGGCACTGTCAAAGAATGTGTTGTGTGCCTTGAAGACATTCAGATTAAATGATCTTGGTGAAGTTGCAGTACCTGGAAACCTTGGCAGCCTAGGCTTTGGCTTCTGGTCCTGAGGCCTGTGCTCCACATGATAGTCAAATTACGGACTGGCAGCAGGTGGAGGATCCAAAATAGGCCAGCGGACGGTGGTAAGTTGGCCTTGATAGAATGCTTGCTCAAGGGTGTGTGGCCGCGGAGGCGGTACATGAGCAGTGGGATTGGCTTCGGGCTGCAGATTGGCTTCAGGTGCAATCACTTCTGGCACCACATTAACTTCAGGCGCCACACTAGCCTCGGCCATGACAACGTCATTGGCTTCAGTGTTGGTGTTAGTGGCCGCCTCAGAGTCTTCAACCTCCACTCGAGCAGCTGGAGGGTCGGACACGTTCTCCTCGAGAACATCTTCAGGGTTGGTTGGGGGTGTAGCAACACGTTCTTCTTCATGGCTTGGTTCTTCTTGTTCATCGGCTGATGCAGCCGGAATATCTTTAGCCGCTTTGGCTTCAGACTCGGGGATGGTCTCATTAGGAGAGGCTTCAGGAAAGACTTGGCGTGAAACGGATTGGCGCTCTTCTCCTTCTGGAACACTTGACTGACGGACCTGTGGCCTTGGTCCTTTGCGAAGCCTGTGGAGTACGGGAGACGCCTTTGGAGATGGAGTTGGCTGGGCCACAAAGTCATTGTCTTCAAGCACCGAAGAGGGAACTTGAGGTGGGGGAGTACTTGGTGATTCTTCTCGACGGGGGGAGCCTTGTGGGTGATCAGCCCATGAGTCATCCTGAGCAATTGGCGTCAATGGACGACCAATGCTGATGAGTTTGCTGTTCGTGAGAACAGGCGAGGATACCACATTATGTTTGATCTGAGGAAGGACTGCATCATCTTCAACATTGTATTGATGACCAATGTCTTCAGCTGCGGTGGGGTCAACAGCTGGAATGTCTTCATCTTCTGGAGCCTCTGTGGAAGCAGGCTAATGAACTATCAATTGGCGCTCATGGTGTTCAGAGGCAGGATGAGCAACTGAGATTGGCTCAACGACAAGGGGCTTTGTGGGAGCAGCTCGATATTTCTTCTTGGTTTTTCTCTTCTTGGTCGGTGGAGCATCATCAGTGGTGGCCTTGGTATTCCACTTTCGGGCTTCGGCTTTAGTTGCCCTTGTTTTCTTGAGCTCCGAAGCCACTGTGGGGACTTCAGGCTTCGAGCCTGTCATACTGGCCGGGAAGACAATGCGAGGTTCTTCCTGCCTTGATGCTCCTGGTTGGGCCATAGCAGGCTTCATCTTCTTCTTGGCAGCCATTCTGGGGTCGATGCCTGGTCGCCCCAAAGCCTTGCGCTTTTCAGCTTCATTGTAGCCTTGAACACATTTGGCAGCCAGGTGTTTCATGCGCTCTCGAGAACCTTTAGCTTCTTCACGTTTCTTGTGGAACGCCTCCTTGAGCTCATGCAGCATGACCTTGAAGTTTTGGACGTCTTCCACATTGAGCTTGGCCATGTGCTTCATGAATTGAGCCTTTTCATAATCAATCTTATGCTTCAGCTCAACAATTTTCTGTGCAAGAGCCAGCTCAGGAGCAATGGCTCCATGGAAGGAGACATTAAGGCCAATTGGGTGCTGAAGATCATCAAAACTTAGGTCTGGGTTGTCAAACCAGTCATCAATGAACTTGTACAGGATCTCCACATCAAAGAGGGGAAGATCATTGAAGATTTCCGCCTCTTGCTTGCTCATTATAAGCAGCTCAAGAGCATCATCGCCAAGATCGTTGTCCCTAGACAGATCAATGGCTTTGTCCTCGTTCCTCAGATGTGGCACCCCGATCCGCATGGAGCAGGGAGCCTTCGTACGTCAGCCCAGGATAACACCTGACGCACGACAGGTCCATATTACAACATTCTAGGTACAATAATATTCATCAAATACATGTGCATAAGCTTACATCGTTGATGAATACAATCATCTGGCATAGCCCTATGGCTATTTAAATGGCAGCGGAAGTCTATTAAAAATCGCCGTGGAAGACTTGATTTGGTAGCATAACAACTCTGGCTGGGCTCCACAACTCATAGGACTGGAAAGGTTATGGCCTAGCACGACGGATCAAGCGAACAATACGGGTACGAGCTACAAAACTGGCATGACATGCCAGGTCAGTACATTGAATGTACTTGCAAGACAACCAAATATATAGCATCCAAACAAGGAGAAGACAAAGCAAGAACCGAGCGCATGCAACATCCTATCTCATATCAATTACTAAACATGGCATGATAAAGATCAACTAAGCATGAACAAAAATCATGGCATCTACTAACATGACAATAACATGGCATATCAGATCATGCTTCTAACATGGCAAAGGAAAAACATATCATATCATCTCAATCATGCCATAAATTAACGTATCAATCAAAGCAGGGCATAGCATCATGAAATTATGTTGAAAATAAACTACCAACAATATCCAATTGTAGACATAGCATGTTAACCTTATACAATCATCTTCTGTTCTGCCTTGGTTTTTAAATGCAACATATTACTCATTCAGTGCAACTCAACTTGTACACCGAGTCCCGCGGACTTTCTTACCAACGGGTTGCCTCGCAACCGAACGGTGATCTTTCCGGCAATCACAACCACGACCAACACTTAATTTTTTCATGTTTATCCTCCCTTTCGACCAAGACCTGATAGTGGGACCTACTACGAACTGTTGCTATCGATAGACTTAATATACACTCTGCAGAGGTAGCACACTGTACCCACACCACGGAACCCATGACCTCATCATCCCATTTGGGTGGACCAACGGAATTCCGACGAAACCGACCTACTTCCATGACACTCACCCTGCCACTCCGACCCACTCCCAATTGGGCTAGTCCTGGGTGGCCCCGTGTCTACCAAAGACACACCGACCACTGTCGTGGCCAAAACGTCCCTCATGGGGACCGGTACCAAAAACTTAACAACGAGCACACAAGGTTATGTCTGCCTACCTGATCAGGGTAAGCATGCCTATAACCTTCCCTAGTGGGAGGCACAGGGGAGAGGCACGACACTAGCTCGCATTAAGGCCTTCCCACAAAGGCAAATGTGGCTGCACTGAAAAAGTTTGATTTGGCGCCACTATGCCTTGATCCCATCAATGACGGAGGAGGTTTGTTATTATTAAGTCATTTTAATAACTTCTCCATCATCATGAGCATATTTAACATGAATGCAACAATGAGCATGCAACATACAAATGCATGGAAAAATGTCGAACTTCTCAAGTGCACAACTATAGCATAAAGAACATGACAATACAAAGTAATAGCATATCAACGGTGCATTATAATCCTCATAACATTTTATAATGATGACATGCGCATAAAGTAGAGTAGTGAAATGGCATTATCAATAACAACATTTTAATTAGCATGGCAAAATATATCATGAAAACGCAAGCATGCATGACAGGCACAAAGGAATAACTGTAGAAGAAAACGATATGAAACAACTGCAACTACACAAAAAAAGTGCAAGCAAAGTCAACATGCAAGTTCGGGGCTCATGATAAGAGGTTGGCTTGCGTGGGGGTCGACAAATACTCCAGGAAGAAGTGGGAAACGATTGCGGAAAGAATTGCCGGAAACAGTTCTCTCTCGGAGAGGGCTGTTTACGGGAAAGGGCAAAATGGTCATTTTCACTGGGTGAAAATATTATGAACGTGACGTCAACAGAACGGGCTCGACGAAACAAGGACGTGGGCTTTGGAATCACCTGATTCGGAGCTACGGGTAAAAAGATATGACTGTTTAACTACCAGGGACCTATCGGTAAAGAAAATCATTACAAACTGGGCCCTGGCAGAAAAACAGATCGCGTCTTTCTTAGAAATACGCTTTCCAGAGAGGAAAGCGCATTCTGGCCCGAAGAAGAGTAAGAATACGCTTTCAGCGACTGAAAGCACACTTCTCGAAATACGCTTTCGCGTACGGAAAGCGGCTGCGCGGCGGGGGCGTCGCCACTTATCCACGCTAGCACTGGGCCAGGACCGTCAGTCGCCGACAGGTGGGGCCATGCGAGGAGGGGCTCGCCTGGCCTGGCTTCTTCCTCCTCCCGCTCGACGCACGCCTGGCCGAGGGGGAACGCCAGCCCCAACGGCGCTCGCCGCCGCGTCCGGCCACGGCAGGCGACGGGTGACCTACCCACGGGTTCAGGAGGAGGAGGCGCACCCCCGGGGTAGTCTCCGTTGCCAGTGATGAGCATTGGAGAGGGAGCCACCCGGCCCGCGGCGGACAGGGGCTTTGGCCTCCAGTGGACACGGGGCTCCGGTGGGGGACACGGACGGGTGAGGGGTCGTGAAGGGCCGCCGGAGAGTGGCGCATCTAGTGGAGGGCTCGGACGGGGCAGGGGATAGCTCGAGGGAGGGGTTTGGCGCGGAGGCCGAGCGATGGGCTCGCAGGAAATCCGAGCGCTCTGGCGAGGGATTTGGTCGGGCTCAGGCACTGGAGTGTTCTGGCGGGAGGGGGGAGGGGTTTGAGAGAGCTGGCTTGCTTGGGCAGGGTCGCGGACGGGCTATAAATAGCCGGGGCGGGGAGCACCGAGCCGGTCACCGCCGAGCGAGTCCGGCCATGGCTCTGACGGCCGCATCAGTCACGGGGGCGCACGGGAAGGCGACGAGGAGGGTGAGGACGAGCGCCAGAGGATCACGGAGACGAGCAAGGCTCGAGGACAAAGAGGAGGAAGCGGACACCGGCGAGGAAGAGGACGAGCCCACGGGCATGCACTGTTCGAGTGTTGGCACGGCTCACCAGAGAAGAAAACGAAGGGGGGCAGAGTTCCAGGGGGAAGGCGACGGCGAGGGGGAACTGTAGGACATTAATGGCGAGGCCAGAGACGGTGGGAGCAGCGCTGCCGAGGAGGACAGTGGCAAGACCACCATTTTGGTTGGCTGCCCTCGTAGTCACCACTGGCATGGCGTGCTTTGGAGTTTTTACTGATGTAATATCATGTCTACCGCGTAGTCCTTCTAGAGTGAAGTGTTACTACGGTAAAGGATCGGGTAGAGACAAATGGAGCTGAGTAAAACAAGCTCCACAAGTTTATTGCTGCAAACTTTACCACACTCTAGAGATTAAACCAGAGAGGGTAAAAGGTAAAATGGTTGTCTAGGAGGCTTATGGTAGAAAGGACTACGGTCCTGGTAAATTTTGAGGTAATTTGGACAACTATTTACCATAGTTGCTGCACAACCACCAAATCTGACCCAGAAACTGAGTCATGAAGAAGCACTCACTAGGAGTGATGGATTAGGCCAAAACTTGGCAAATCTTGATGATTTGGACATACAATGATATTGTAAAAAGTTCATACCAAATGGACTCAACAAAATGGTACTTCCTTAACAGCTATCATTTCTGTCCAAAAACTTCAGCAAAATCCTCAGGGCAATTCGCTATATGAAATGAGCCCAAATATTTGGGAGATAGGTTATAAGGATATGAGAAGACCTGAGAATATTTTCAGCCATAATGGAGCAAGATAAAATACACTTGCTTCACAAACTGAAAAATTGGACAGAAACCAAGATTTGCTCCTGTGCTCACATAGTTCAATGAAATAAACTAAATTTGGGTGGAGGCTAATGATTCGAGATACTTGAGAGGATGCAAAAGTTTCATCCCATTTGAAAGCCCTATGAAGGTACTTCCTTCACAGATTTGTATTCTGGTCAGAAACTTTGAAAAATTGCACAGGGAGCTAGGTTGAATGGATTGAGCTCATATTTGGCATCCTTGGGTTATTTATCCATGTTAATCACCCTGCGAAATTGCAGCTCCATTGGAATTAGGAATAAAGAACTTCCTTTGCAAAATTTCAGAGAAGGCAGAAACTTGCATTGGATCATCTGCCAAATTTTTGAACTGAGGAACATGAGATGAGGATGGAACTAGTGATTATATAGCAAGGAAAAGCTCCACAATTTATGTGGGGATTTTCTCTGCTATAAAAATAGTAGTTCCTTTGGAAATTGGCAGAAATGAAATACTGGCATTAAATAGGAAAAGGCAATCTTTCCTTGTTTAATTATGGCCAATATACTTGCCAGAGCTTGGATTAGGCATAAGTATCAAATCCACCAATCCTCATGAATTTCGGAGATGGCTAGCTATGCCTTTGGATTTTATTCCTCAGAAAGGCAAGAAAAGGATTAAATCATAATTCAAAAATATTGCATGGGACTTGGCAATATTTTTGCATATCCAAGGTTCAGAAAGATAGGGTGATCTTTGGGAACAATTGGGAGGATCAACAGATCAAGGAAAATGATGGCTCCTTTGTAAGCACAAAGGGCATATCCAAATTCCAAAAATTTGGAATTAGGGTTTGAAAGGATTTGAGCTGATGCAAATGAGGGCTTGCCCACTGAAAAAGACATGAACAAAGTTTTGAAATGTTGGAAATGACAAAATTTCTCAGAGTCATCTAGCAAACTTAGGAGAAAATTTTGAAGATGAGTGCCAGGAACGAAGAACAAAACAAAAATTGATAACCCAATTTTGGGGCTGTTACAACTCTTCCCCCCCTTAAAAGCATCTCGTCCTCGAGATTGCTAGGGTTACAACACAAATGAAAGAATAACCATTCCAGGGAAAAACCTCTGGGTTAATTTTTTAACCCTTTGGTCAAATTCAAACGAGTTGGGGCACCGGTAATTGGTACACCCGGGGAGGGATATGGAAAACCTGGATATATCCACCGCTAGGGACACTCGAGATCAGACTCACGAAAAATACTAGATGCACCCAATGAACAGTGGTTTCACCTGCTGACACGTGGGTCTAGGGCCCACTGGCAGCCTCCTTCTTCTGCCTCCAGCTTGCTGCTTCTTCTTTGTTGCTGCTCCGCGTGCGGCATAGCGCAGCGCGCATCTAGCTCCTAGGGCGATGAGGACCCTAGTGTCGTAGTGCGCGGCGTGCACGGCACCGGTGCAGCGAGCACTCACGTCGCGGGCCAGCACCTTGTCGGCACTACTCGTGGAATCGCTTCCTGGACGCCGGTGATCGAGCGACGAGCGGTTCTCCTGGACCTCGCTCACCGTACACCATGGTTGGGCTATAAAAGACGGCAGCGCGGCTCTCCTCCAGCATACCAACACAATGCCGCTCTACTACCTCTTTGGTTTGGACGAGATTGAGCCGAGCTCCTTCGGCGAAGAAATGTTCTTGGCGGTGCTGCGGTTGTTCCTTGCGGCGCTGCTGGGAACGCTCATCGGCTCATCGATCCTCCTGCTGATACTCATCAGGAATGATCGGGCTCAGGAGAACGCGCGGCTGGGTGCGGGTGCTCGAGATGCGGGAGAAGATGGTGCACTGTGTGGTCCTCTGCCATGCTTGATCCTCCGTCGCCTTGCACTGGCGGAGTAATCATGGGCGGCGGTGAAACGGGGTGGCGACTTGCCTGTGCCACGCAAGGCACAGAAGATGGTGGGGGTGGGGTCCAGGTGCAAGAGAGGTGGCTACGCCAGCTCCGGAAGCACACTGGGGTACAGGAAAAATTTCGCGGATTGCTCCATGAAAAGTAGGTGTCGAGGTAGAATCGGAGTTGAAATCTGTATCAGGGTAGATGTACTAGATCAAGGGAAATAAAGTTGGCAGTGTTTCTCCGGATATGAAATCGGGAAAAATAATTTAAGACGAGGAATTTCCTGGCGGAAATGCCTCTGCGAGGTTCTGGGTTTGAAACTCCGACACACGGGGTATGCACAGATAGAGAGGGATAAGTGACTTTGCATTCCCCCAAGTATTGCCCGAAGGTACTCGTGGGTGAACCGGGTATGCGTGTAATATGCAGTAATCTAAACTAACAAACAGACTGACCCAATAATCATGCAATGAAAAACACAGCGGACAAATCATTCTAAGGTGTTTTAATGCTAGTGGGTATATATATAATCCTGGTATATATATACCTAAACCAGCGCGCATTTTATTAAAGACTCGGTACAAGTCAATGTTGTTTTTAGTGTAGGTGCTCTGCTGAATAAAATCTTGTTAACTCACATTGCCAACCCTATCAAACATCTCTGTTTGACAGAGAGACAAACCAACACAACAATCAAAAGCAAGAAAGCAAGCAATAACACATCATACGAGTTACAACAGTGCAAGCATACAACCAAGCACGAGCGCTCTACGCGCTAAATGAAACTACTCATACCGGGGTACATAGTTCTATCCTCATACCGGGGACAAACTAGCAGACTACTCATCTCTCTACTTGACTAAGGTCATGCAGAGGACTTGCCTCGTTGGGGCTCTCCGGGCGGACGAAGTCTGAGCCAATCTCCATCTTCACCATCTGAGATCACTATGGGTTGGGGTTCGGCTACTAGAGGTGTGGCTGAAATTGATCCAAGCATATGCTGTTGGTGGATCTAGAAAACAGTCTTGTCAAGGGTGATGATGTTTGGCCGAGGCCATAACACCGGCTGAGAGGATAGCACTGGCTCGGAGAGCGTTGGTGAACCGCTTGAGATGCGAACTTACGAGCCTCATGGTAAGATTCCTTGACAACTCGCACCGCATTGTTGTCCAAAGTTCTGAATTCGGCAAGCATCTTTGAAATCATCATTCCCTGGGCAGTAATATACTACACCAGGCGAACGATTGCGCGGTCATTCCCTTGGATAGAGGGGGATGGTTGAATTCCTGACGCTGTAACAATGGGGAAGAAACATAAATCCCTTTGATCTGCCACTTGCGGGAACTTGGTTCGGAGGTATAGGATCGCCTCCACAGCAGCGGCCTGAATGGCCAAATCAGTGTTAGGCATGGCTCTACCCTAAAAAACCAATGGCTAGCCATCTCCTGCGAGATCGGGGCTGATGTGCACCCTTGCATCATAGCGATGAAGGTGAGGAACGGGTGTTGACTGGAACACCAGGTAGTCGGGGCTAGCATCATAGCCAAAGGCTTGGGTGAGCATCTCAGCAAGAAGGGGTGGAAATCCAGCATGGTTGACGGCGCTAGTGCGGCTGTGGAACTTAGTAGTTTTGAGGGTGCTAGCCATGACTGGAGTGTTACTAGCTAGGCTTCTCTGCAGGGACATGGCTGAATGAGGAGTGACCGATACGGCGAGCGGAAAAGGGGGCTTTTATAGGCAGCTATGCGGGACATGCCTGCATGGTGTGGCCCCTTTCCCTTAATAGCAAAGGGCAAGCGGTGCGGCCGACCAGAAAGGATGTGGCTGCTACTTGCTCCATGGATAACTAGGCGGGGACAGTGGGGTGAGGATGTGTAGGTCCCGAATACGCCACCTGTGGATTAACAGTGGCCATGCCGGATGCCAGGGGTGAGTCAAATCCCTTAGGGTAATTACGGTTTACTTGTAGTGGTAATCTAAGACTACGATAACCTATGCCAGCCTAGCTGCTCTGATACCATGCCCTTTGGCACCCCGATCCACATGGAGCAGGGAGCCTTCGTACGTCGCCCAGGATAACACCTGACGCACGACATGTCCATAATACAACATTCCAGGTACAATCATATTCATCAAATACATGTGCATAAGATTACATCATTGATGAATACAATCATCTGGCATAGCCCTACGGCTATTTGAATGGCAGCAGAAGTCTATTAAAAATGGCGGCAGAAGTCTTGATTTGGCTGCATAACAACTCTGGCTGGGCTCCACAACTCACAGGACTGGCAAGGTTACGGCCTAGCACGACGGATCAAGCGAACAATACGGGTACGATCTACAAAACTGGCATGACACGCCAGGTCAGTACATTGAATATACTTGCAAGACGACCAAATATATAGCATCCAAACAAGCAGAAGACAAAGCAAGAACCGAGCGCATGCAACATCCTATCTCATATCAATTACTAAACATGGCATGATAAAGATCAACTAAGCATGAACAAAAATCATAGCATCTACTAACATGACAATAACATGGCATATCAGATCATGCTTCTAACATGGTAAAGGAAAAACATATCATATCATTTCAATCCTGGCATAAATTAACGTATCACTCAAAGCATGGCATAGCATCATGAAATTATGCTGAAAATAAACTACCAATAATATTCAATTGCAGACATAGCATGTTAACCTTATACAACCATCTTCTGTTCTTCCTTGGTTTTTAAATGCAACATATTACTCATGCAGTGCAACTCAACTTGTACACCAAGTCCCGCGGACTCTCTTACCAACGGGTTGCCTCGCAACCGAACGGTGATCTTTCCGGCGATCACAAACACGACCAACACTTGGTCTCCAGCACTCATCAAGACCTCGTCTCGTGATCATATCAAAACATCGTCGTGACTTCTCACGACTATCTCATAGTCCAAGTCACCATATTCCCGTTATCACATATTTATTTACCAACTTAATTATTTCATGTTTATCCTCCCTTTCGACCAAGACCTGATAGTGGGACCTACTACGAACTGTTGCTATCGATAGACTTAATATACACTCTGCAGAGGTAGCACACTGTACCCACACCATGGAACCCATGGCCTCATCATCCCATTCGGGTGGACCAAAGACATTCCAACGAAACCGACCTACTGCCATGACACTCTCCCGGCCACTCCGACCCACTCCCAATTGGGGTAGTCCTGGGTGGCCCCGTGTCTATCAAAGACACACCGACCACCGTCGTGGCCAAAACGTCCCTCACAGGGACTGGTACCAAAAATTTAACAACGGGCAGACAAGGTTATGTCTGCCTACCTGATCAGGGTAAGCATGCCCATAACCTTCCCTAGTGGGAGGCACTGGCGAGAGGCATGACACTAGCTCGCATTAAGGCCTTCCCGCAAAGGCAAATGTGGCTGCACTGAAAAAGTTCGATTTGGTGACATTATGCCTCGATCCCATCGATGACGGAGGAGGTTTGTTATTATTAAGTCAAATTAGTAACTTCTCCATCATCATGAGCATTTTAACATGAATGCAACAATGAGCATGTAGCATACAAATGCATGGCAAAATATTGAACTTCTCAAGTGCACAACTATAGCATAAAGAACATGACAATACCAAGTAATAGCATATCGACGGTGCATTACAATCCTCATAACATTTTATAACGATGACATGCACATGAAGTAGAGTAGTGACATGGCATTATCAATAACAACGTTTTAATTAGCATGGCAAAAGATATCATGAAAACGCAAGCATGCATGACAGGCACAAAGGAATAAGTGCAGATGAAAACGATATGAAACAACTGCAACCTCACACACAAAGTGCAAGCAAAGTCAACTTGCAAGTTCTGGGCTCATGATAAGAGGTTGGCTTGCCTGGGGGTCGACAAATACTCCGGGAAGAAGTGGGAAACGATTGCGGAAAGAATTGCCGGAAACAGTTCCCTCTTGGAGGGGGCTGTTTACGGGCAAGGGAAAAATGGTCATTTTCATTGGGTGAAAATATTATGAACATGACATCAACAAGACGGGCTCAACGAAACGAATACGCGGGCTTTGGAATCACCTGATTCGGAGCTACGGGTAAAAATATATGACTGTTTAACTACCAGGGGCCTATCGCTAAAGAAAATCATTACAAACTGGGCCCTGGCAGAAAAAAAGACCGGGTCTTTCTCAGAAATACGCTTTCCAGAGAGGAAAGCGCATCTGGCCCGAAGAAGAGGAAGAATACGCTTTCGGCGACTGAAAGCGCACTTCCCGAAATACGCTTTCGTGTACGGAAAGCAGCTGCGCGGCGGGGGCGTCACCACTTATCCATGCTGGCAATGGGCCAGGCCCGTCGGTCGCCGACAGGTGGGGCCGCGCTAAGAGGGGCCCGCCTAGCCTGGCCTCTTACTCCTCCCGCTCGACGCGCGCCTGGCTGAGTGGGAACGCCAGCCTCGACGGCGCCCGCCAGCGCGTCCAGCCACGACAGGCGATGGGCGACCTACCCACGGGTTCAGGAGGAGGAGGCGCACCCCGGGGTAGTCTCCGTTGCCAGTGATGAGCACTGGAGAGGGAGCCACCCTTCCCATGGTGGAGAGGGGCTTCGGCCTCCGGTGGACACGGGGCTTCGGTGGGGGACACGGACGGGCGAGGGGTCGGGAAGGGCCACCGGAGAGTGGTGTATCTAGCGGAGGGCTCGGACGGGGCAGGGGACGGCTGGAGGGAGGGGTTTAGCACGGAGGCCAAGCGATGGGCTCGCCGGAAATCCGAGCGCTCCGGCGAGGGATTTGGTCAGGCTCAGGCACTGGAGTGTTCTGGCGGGAGGGGGGGGAGGGGTTTGAGAGAGCTGGCTTGCTCGGGGAGGGTCGCCGACGGGCTATAAATAGCCCGAGGCGGGGAGCACCGAGCCGGTCATCGCCGAGCGAGTCCAGCCATGGCTCTGCCGGCCGCAGTAGTCACGGGGCGTACGGGAAGGAGACAAGGAGGGTGAGGATGAGCGTCTGAGGCTCACGGAGACGAGCAAGGCTCGAGGACAAGAGGAGGAAGCGGACACCGGCGAGGAAGAGGACGAGCCCACGGGCACGCAATGTTCAAGCGTTGGCACGGCTTGCTGAAGAAGAAAACGAAGGGGGGCACAGGTCCAGGGGGAAGGCGACGGCGAGGGGGAACTGTAGGACATTAATGGCGAGGCCAGAGACGGTCGGAGCAGCGCTGCCGACGAGAACAGTGGCTAGACCACCGTTTTGGCTGGCTGCCCTCATAGTCACCACTGCCATGGCGCGCTCTAGAGTTTTTACTGATGTAATAACATGTCTACCGCGTAGTCCTTCCAGAGTGAAGTGTTATTACGGTAAAGGATCGAGTAGAGACAAATGGAGCCGAGTAAAACAAGCTCCACAAGTTTACTGCTGCAAACTTTACCACACTCTAGAGATTAAACCAGAGAGGGTAAAAGGTAAAATGGTTGTCTGGGAGGCTTATGGTAGAAAGGACTACGGTCCTGGTAAATTTTGATGTAATTTGGACAACTATTTACCATAGTTGCTGCACAACCACCAAATCTCACCCAGAAACTGAATCATGATGAAGCACTCACTGGGAGTGATGGATTAGGATAAAACTTGGGAAATCTTGATGATTTGGACATATAATGATGCTGTAAAAAGTTCATACCAAATGGACTCACCAAAATGGTACTTCCTTCACAGCTATCATTTTTGTCCAAAAACTTCAGAAAAATCCTCAGGGCAATTGGCTAGATGAAATGAGCCCATATCTTGAGGATATAAGTTATAAGGATATGAGAAGACTTGAGAATATTTTCAGCCATAATGGAGCAAGATAAAATACACTTGCTTCACAAAGTAAAAAATTGGACAGAAACCAAGATTTGCTCTTGTGCTCACATAGTTCAATGAAATGAACTGAATTTGGGTGGAGGCTAATGATTTGCGATACTTGAGAGGATGGAAAAGTTTCATCCCATTTGGAAGCTCTATGAAGGTACTTCCTTCACAGATTTCTATTCTGGTCAGAAACTTTGAAAAATTGTACAGGGAGCTAGGTTGAATGGATTGAGCTCATATTTGGCATCCTTGGTTTATTTATCCACGTTAATCACCCTGCCAAATTGCAGCTCCATTGGAATTAGGAATAAAGCATTTCCTTTGCAAAATCTTAGAGAAGGCAGAAATTTGCATTGGATCATGTGCCAAATTTTTGAACTGACGAACATGATATGAGGATGGAACTAGTGATTATATAGCAAGGACAAGCTCCACAATTTATGTGGGGATTTTCTCTGCTATAAAAATAGTAGTTCCTTTGGAAATTGGCAGAAATGCAATATTGGCATTAAATAGGAAAAGGCAATTTTTCCTTATTTAATTATGGCCAATATACTTGCCAGAGCTTGGATTAGGCATAAGTATCAAATCCACCAATCCTCATGAATTTAGGAGATGGCTAGCTATGCCTTTGGATTTGATTCCTCAGAAAGGCAAGAGAAGGAATAAATCATAATTCAAAAATATTGCATGGGACTTGGCAATATTTTTGCATATCCAAGGTTCAAAAAGATAGGGTGATCTCTGGGAACAATTGGGAGGATCAACAGATCAAGGAAAATGATGGCTCCTTTGTAAGCACAAAGGGCATATCCAAATTCCAAAAATTTGGAATTAGGGTTTGAAAGGATTTGAGCTGATGCAAATGAGGGCTTGCCCATTGAAAAAGACATGAACAAAGTTTTGAAAGGATGGAAATGACAAAATTTCTCAGAGTCATCCAGCAAACTCAGGAGAAAATTTTGAAGATGAGTGCCAGGAAGGAATAACAACACCAAAATTGATAACCCAATTTTGGGGCTGTTACATCAGAACGACAGCAGGGGTCAATGCTTGACCAGTTGGTTGCATGGGCTTCTTCATATTGTCAGACTTGGAGATGCGAGAGAGATCTTCAGACTGCACACTGGCTTCAGGAGGTGCAGTGGCCAGAGGCTTCGCCCACGAGACCTTTGGTGCGGAGGAGGGCTTTGAAGCCTTTGGTTTCTTTTGCTTCATAGGCTTCGGTGGTGCAGGCGCTTCGTCAGAACCAGTGTCATCTGCAGAGTGATCCACGGCTGCCCCTTGAACCTGAATGTGAGTGATGAGACCTTCAAGGTTGTAGAAGGTCCCAAAAATATTGGGCTCAGCATCGTGTGTGCCGTCACCACGAGGAGCAGAGGGACCGGGGTTGAAGTCTAACCCTAGTGACTTCTTGTTCTCTTTGGCAGAAGTTTTGGCAAACTGGAATTTGCGCTTAAAGAGATTGTCCTCACAACACCATAACAGAGAGGATGGGTCGGCATTAGCAGGCTGAGGTCTACGAATCATGGAGGGGTAGAAGCCTTGAGCAATAGCTTCGGACTTCGACTTGGGCGGAAGACCTTCATATATAATATCTTCCCAGGGGCCCTTGATGGCATTCTTTTTAGCAAATTCATCAGTGACAAATCTATACTTGAACCATTCCTCTGCCCAATGTCATCAAATCCATTGGATTCGGTTCTTGTGTTCTCCATAGGTCTCTTCTAGATCTCACTTGTATAGATCATAGAGATCTGGTGGCAGGTCCTTGGCATTGTTTCCACAGCGCTGTCTGCCGCCCTTCCTGACAGATTTTTATGTTGCCGTGAAGTTCAGACTGAAAGGCTTCAGAACGTGCAAAGGCTTCCTTCAGCTGGTCAGACAAGAATTAGCTTCGGGAGAATTGACGTGACGCTGTAAGAACTCTGCAAATGAATGCAGACTATGAGAACCAAGGGATTCTCCCACAGACATGTACCTGTGACAGCATTAGAGATGCGAGGGAAGGGGAAGAGGTCATATGCGTTCTTAGAAGATTTTGAAGATAAATCAGTTTAGAAGACATTGACCTCATAGTGCGAAGACATTCACTCATATGTAGAGAGTTGGTTCCAGATTTGTACGAATCCACGAATAAGTAGAAGTGAGGAATCTAATTACTTTGTGAAGCATAAGTGAACATACTAGGCATGTTATGAGATGCAGAAAAGGACAGATTCAATTTGTTGGGACAGAAACCACTTGTGGTTGAAAAAGATGAATCTATCGGATCCAAAAGGACTGTAAAAAGAGTTTTTATTTACCACTCGAGGGACTGCTAGACAGAGTAGGAGATGAGGCTAAGCAGTTCGATCTTCCATGCCCTAACTTGGCGACGGAGGACACATATGGCGACGGCGGAGAAGACGATGCCCGCGGCCGGCGTGAGGACGACGTCGATGAGGTCGCGGCAGTTAAGCGCTTCGTCGCCGACCTCGTCAAGAGCTAGAGGTGGCGCTAGGGTTTGTGTGAGAAGTAGAAGTGGAAGAAGAGATAATGACTGGGGTGTGGCGTGTATTTATAAGGAAAGGGACGGCGCAACGTTATTACGCAGGTGCCCCTGGCGGTTCACATCTGAAGGACATGTGGCGAACATGCAACACATTGGGGGTTGTTCCATGTTCCCACGCATGCCTGGATTGTCGAGTGGTCGTTCCTGCTTCTCCGGGTTTCAGGCAAAAAGGATTGAGCATTTAAAACAGATTTAATGTTTGTCTCTGTATCTTCTGCTTACAAGGACGCAGAGAAGACATTCGATAGTTTCAATAGAATGCATATGATTTGAATAGATAGATTTGAGCTGGGAGCATAGAAAGGTTAGGGTCCGATCACATTCACTCAGTTCAAAAAATTCAAAACGAGAAGACATAGCTATAAGTGAATGATGTAGAGGACAAAACTTTAGTATATGAATATATCTGAATAAGACTAACTCAATAGTGAAGATAAACATGAGGGCATGTTGAAATTTGAAGACAAACCAAATGTGAAGACATAGAAAATGTAACGCCAACAAAAAACATTCCAAACAAAAGTTTGGCGGTGGCTTTACCCACCATATAGGAAGTACTAGACCCAGACATGGCGCACAATTGTCGTGGTGCTCCGAAGTCAAATTCCGCGTAAATGTATTCAAACTCAGAGTGTAAGTCTTCATTAATTGAAGATATACGTTACTTCATGTGTTGCACATCTAAGTGATCAATCATGCATAAGGGTTAGGATGTGTGCCTCATCACAGGCCATTTGAGGATTCCAAGGTATTTAGCTCATCCGCAACTTGCAAAACCTTTTCTCATCCAAGGGCTTTGTGAAGATATCTGCCAGTTGCTCTTCAGTGTTGACGTGAATGATATCAATATCTTCCTTCATGACATGATCTCTGAGAAAGTGATGACGGATCTGAATGTGCTTTGTCTTCGAGTGCTGAACTGGGTTGTTGGCAATCGTGATGGCGCTTTCATTATCGCAGTAGAGTGGCACTTGCTTCAGATGAATGCCATAGTCTTTGAGTGTTTGCTTCATCCATAGAAGCTGAGCGCAGCAAGATCCAGCAGCAATGTATTCAGATTCAGCAGTGGAGAGAGATACACAGTTCTGCTTCTTCGAAGACCAACACACAAGTGATCGTCCCAGAAAGTGACATGTGCCTAATGTAGACTTGTGATCCACCTTGTGACCAGCATAATCAGCATCCGAGAATCCAACTAGATCAAACTCTGAGCCCTTTGGATACCATAATCCTAGTGTTGGGGTGTAAGCCAAATATCGAAGAATTCGCTTCACAGCTAAGTGATGCGATTCCTCTAGTGCCGCTTGGAATCAGGAACACATGCAAACACTAAGCATGATATCTAGCCTAGGTGCACATAAATAAAGAGAAGAACCAATCATGGAGCGGTATACTTTTGATCGAACTCTTTACCATTGGAGTCAGGACCCGGATGACTTTTGGTTGGCATTGGCGTCGTATAACCTTTGCAGTCTTGCATTCCAAATTTTCTTCACGCAATCTTTGAGGTATTTTTTCTTGACATATGAAGATGCTGTTGCGTTGCTGCCATATTTGAAGACCAAGGAAGAATTTCAGTTCACCCATCATGGACATCTGATATTGCTCTTGCATCATGTGTCCAAACTCATCACTGTATTTCTGATTAGTGCAGCCGAAGATAATGTCATGCACATATATTTGGCACACAAATAGTTCACCATCATATGTCTTCGTGAAGAGTGTGAGATCCAGGGAACCAGGTTTGAAGCCTTTGCTCTTCAGGAAGTCTTTGAGTGTGTCATACCAAGCACGAGGGGCTTGTTTGAGGCCATACAGTGCCTTGTTGAGCTTGTAAACCATGTTAGGATGTTTTGGATCTTAAAAACCAGGAGGTTGTGCAGCATACACTTCTTCTTCAATCTTGCCATTGAGAAAGGTACTCCTCACATCCATTTGATACAGAAGGATGTTATAATGATTTTCATAGGCTAGCAGTATGCGAATAGCTTCAAGCCTAGCCACAGGAGAAAATGTTTCATCAAAGTCATTTCCTTCAACTTGAGTGTATCCTTGAGCAACGAGATGAGCCTTGTTTTTGTCAACTTAACCATGCTCATCTTGCTTGTTGCGATATATCCATTTAGTGCCTATGATATTGTGTTTACGAGAATCAAGACGCTTGACCAGTTCCCATACATTATTCAGCTCGAACTGTTGAAGTTCTTCTTGCATAGCTTGAATCCATTCAGGTTCCATGAAGGCTTCATCAACCTTCTTGGGTTCAGATATTGAGACGAATGCAAAGTGCCCACATAAATTTTCTAGCTATGTTGCCCTTGAACGAGTGAGTGGACCGGGTGCATTGATGCTATCAATTATTTTCTCAATATGTACTTCATTTGCAACACAAGGATGAACTGGACGAAGATTTTGCTCTTGCTGGTCATTGTCATCATTTGAAGGATTGTCTTCAGGCTGATTAGGTGCACACATGATAAGTTCCTCTTCAGGCTGTACTTTAGACGGTATGATTTCTCTAGTTCCCATAAGCTTGATGGATTCACTTGGTGGAATTTCTTCTAGCACATTTGGCAGGTGCTCTCTTTGCGAGCTGTTAGTCTCATCGAACCGCACATCCGCAGTTTCAACCACTTTATAGTGAAAGAGGTCGAAGACTCTGTAGGAGTGCGAATCCTTTCCGCAACCAAGCATAAAACCTTCATGTGCTTTTGGTGCAAATTTTGAAGTATGATGTGGATCCTTGACCCAGCACCTATCACTAAATACTCTGAAGTAACTGACATTTGGCTTCTTACCAGTGAGGAGTTCATAAGATGTTTTCTTCAGAAGCTTGTGAAGATAAACACGGTTGATGACATGGCATGCAGTATCAATAGCTTCAGGCCAGAACTTTCTTGGTGTCTTGTATTCATCGAGCATCATCCGAGCCATCTCAATGAGTGTTCTGTTCTTGCGTTCCCTGATGCCATTCTGCTGCGGTGTGTACGGAGCTGAGAACTCATGAGTGATGCCCAATGTATCAATATAAGTGTCGAGGCCGGTGTTCTTGAATTCAGTGCCATTGTCACTTCTGATGTGCTTGATCTTGACGCCATAGTTGTTCATGGCTCGATTGGCGAAGCGTCTGAAGACATGCTGCACTTCAGTCTTGTAGAGGATTATATGTACCCATGTATATCTTGAATAATCATCAACAATGACGAAGCCATAAAGACAAGCAGTAGTAGTAAGGGTAGAGTAGTGAGTAGGGCCGAAGAGGTCCATGTGTAGCAGTTCGAAGGGTTGAGTCGTTGTCATGATTGTCTTCGAGAGATGCTTGGCCCTCGTCATCTTTCCAGCTTCGCAGGCACCGCATAAGTGATCCTTCTTGAACTTGACGTCCTCGATGCCTATGACATGCTTCTTCTTTGCAAGAGTATGCAAGTTCCTCATGCCAGCATGCCCTAGCCTCCGATGCTAGAGCCAGTACTCTAAAGCTTTTGCTACAAGACATACGGCAAGCTGTGGTCCTGCTGAGAAATCTACCATGTACAAATCATCTTTTCGATACCCTTCAAAGACTAGAGACTTGTAAGATTCCATTAGAACAAGGCAATGATACTTTCCAAATATCACAATCATGTTCAAATCGCAAAGCATTGAGACAGACATTAAGTTGAAACCAAGGGATTCAACAAGCATTACTTTATCCATGTGCTGATCCTTTGAGATTGCAACTCTACCTAGACCCAATACCTTGCTTTTACCAGTATCAGCAAATGTGATGTGACTTTTGTCAGATGGACGTAAGGTTGAGTCCATGAGAAGACTTCGTTCGCCAGTCATGTGATTAGTACATCCACTATAAATAATCCATTCCGAAGCAGCTTGTGTCATACCCTACAGTGCAGTTAGGGGGATAGGCTTCACGAAGAGCATTGTGAAGCATAAACATTTGACGTGCAAGTGGATTATGAAAGCTTAGATCGAGGTTAGGACTGATAGGACAAATAGCAAGCGACTCAGGAGCAAAATACATAATAAGACCATTTGGGCATTTGATCTTGCACCCTACAAGATGTTTTAGGTCCCCAGCAATAGCTTCAGACGCATTTGATTTTCGGCTAGAGACCTTTCCCTGCAAAAGAGAGTTAAGCTTTCTTAGCCACCCACATCTTCAAGGGTGGCTTCGAAGCAATGAGTCTAAGTGTAGCATCGGAGAACTTTGGCTTTGAAGCCCTGGCAAATAGTTTTGCAGGAGGTGAATAATACTCATAGGAATAAGCAGAGTAGTTCTTGGTCTTATGAACATGGCGGTTTGATGAAACGCGCTCATATTCATAGGCCTAGGTATGATTTCCCTGCAAAACATTTGTGTTAGTGCGACTCGGGTGAGTCCTCTGTCTGTATGAAGCCTTTGGACCATATGAAGCCTGTGGTCTGGGGTTTGTCTTCTTCACTTGTGGTGTCATGACGACATTCACAAGAAGATTCTCCAGACACCTTTCGGGCACCCATACTTTCTTCATAGGTGATCCATTCCTGCAGTTAGTACCAATATACCTGGCAAATACTTCACCATTCTGATTCTTAAATAGTTTATAGTTTGCATCAAAGGATTCATCAATGACATTAGGATTAGCACAAGTGAAGCCAGATAGGGTGCATGGATCCACTGAAGGTTCCTTTGTAGCAACCCATGTGGTTTTGGGGTACTGCTCAGGCTTCCCGTAAGAGCCATCAACATTCATTTTCCTTTCGAACCCAACACCCTCTTTCCTAGGGTTTCGGTTCAGAATCTGCCTTTTGAGGACATCACATAGTGTTTGATGCCCTTTGAGACTTTTGTACATCCCTGTTTCAAGCAATGTCTTCAACCTAGCATTTGCAGCAGCAATAGCAGTGGCATCCTCAGCAGAGGGGTTAGTTACCACATCAAAAGTTGAAGATATTGCAACAGTAGCAGCAGTGGAACATTCAGCAACAGAAGTAGCGTTATCACGCTCAAGGCATTTAAGACATGGTGGTTCAAATCCTTCCTAAGCGGAGCTGATCTGTTCAGCGCGAAGTGACTCGTTTTCCTTTTGAAGATCTTCATGAACCGCTCTCAATTTCTCAAGTTCTTGCTTCCTTTGAAGATAATCATAGGAAAGTTTTTCATGAGTTGTTGAGAGCGTTTCATGACGACTTTCAAGTTCCTCATACCTAACATGAAGATTTTTATGTCTTCAATTAAGGACTGAGATCGAGTCATTCCAGCGTCCAACAGGTCATCGCTCTTGTCTAGCAGTTTTTGAATATGTTCCATAGCTTGTTGTTGTTCAGTTGCAATTTTAGCAAGTGTTTTGTAGCTGGGTTTGGAACCACAATCATAGTCATCTTCACTGGATGTTTGATAGTGAGTATTGCGTGAGTTTACCTTGGCACTGCATGCCATGAAGCAATAGGTGATGAAGTCATTGTCTTCAGTGTTGAAGATGGACTTGGCAACATAGGCTGTAGCTAGGCTTGTAACGCCAGAGTCGGACTACTCCTCAGACTCCACCTTCGCCTCCTTAGAAGCAGACTCCTCCTCTGAATCCATTTCCTTACCAACAAACGCACGAGCCTTGCCAGATGAGCTCTTCTTGTGTGATGAAGACTTTGAGGAAGACTTGGAAGAAGACTTTGAGTATTTCTTCTTCTTCTTGTCACCAGAATCATGTTCCTTGCTCTTCTTCTTCTTCTTCTTCTTCTTCTTCTTCTTCTTCTTCTTCTTCTTCTTCTTCTTCTTATTCTTCTTCTTCTTCTTCTTGTTCTCATTGTCCCACTATGGACACTCAGAGATGTAGTGACCAGGTTTCTTGCACTTGTGGCACGTTCTCTTCTTTTAGTCATGAGTAGAAGCTTCATCATTCCTTGAGCTGGATTGTGAAGACTTTCTAAAGCCTTTCTTCTTGGTGAATTTCTGGAACTTCTTCACAAGCATAGCAAGCTCCTTTCCAGTGTCTTCAGGATCATGAGAACTGCAGTCAGATTCTTCTTTAGATGAGGAAACAACTTTTGCCTTCAAGGCGTGAGTTCGACCATAGTTGGGACCGTAGATATCTCTTTTCTCAGAAAGCTGAAACTCATGTGTGTTGAGCCTTTCAAGTATGTCGAACGGATCGAGTGTCTTGAAGTCAGGGCGTTCTTGAATCATCAGGGCTAGGGTGTCAAACGAGCTGTCAAGTGATCTCAGGAGTGTCTTGACGATTTCATTCTTGGTGATCTCAGCAGTGCCGAGAGCTTGAAGCTCATTTGTGATGTCAGTGAGGCGATCAAACGTGAGCTAAACATTCTCATTGTCGTTTCTCTTGAAGCGGTTGAAGAGGTTGTGAAGGACACTGATCCTTTGATCTCTCTGGGTTGAGACGCCTTCGTTGACCTTGGAGAGCCAGTCCCAGACTAGCGTCAATGTTTCCATAGCACTCACACGGCCATACGGCCCTTTGGTCAGATGACCACATGTGATGTTCTTGGCAGTGGAATCCAGTTGAACGAACTTCTTGACATCAGTAGCGGTAACACCTTCACCAGCCTTGGGAACGCCATTCTTAACGACATACCAGAGGTCAACATCAATGGCTTCAAGATGCATGCGCATCTTATCCTTCCAGTAGTGATATTCAGTTCCATTGAAGACGGGGCACGCAGCGGAGACTTTGATTATCCCTGTAGTCAACATAGCTAAAACTCCAGGTGGTTAAACCGAATCACACAGAACAAGGGAGTACCTTGCTTTGATACCAATTGAAAGTGCTAGTTATCGACTAGAGGCGGGGTTAATAGGCAATTTTTATGAAAGTCTTCAAAACATGGGAGTTTCGAAGACAAACGATAGAAATGAACCTATAACCATGCAGCGGAAGGTAGACTACAGTAGACAAGCCATAGTCAAGTATTCAATGAAGTGAAAGCACGAAGACTAATAGCAGCTAAGCAGTACGGATCAGGATGGAAGATAGTATGAAACCAATCAGAACAAACAGTCACACAGTGAAGATAAATGGACAATGCAAACATGCAATGACTTCACAAGGACCAACTGTAAATAAAGAGATGGGAAGGATAGAACCAGTTGCTTGTTGAAGACAATGATTTGTTGGACCAGTTCCAGTTGCTGTGACAACAGTACCTCTGGTTAGGGAGGCTGAGATTTAACTCATAAGACCGTGTCTTCACCTTATTCCCCTTGAGCTAAGGACACCCAGTCCTCGCTCAATCACTCTGGTAAGTCTTCAAGGTAGACTTCCAAACCTTCACAGACTTCGTTCACCGGCGATCCACAATGACTCGTGGATGCTCAGAACGCGACGCCCAACCGGCTGGAGGATTCACAGTCCTCAAGTGTAACAAGTCTTCAGATCACACAGACAGGAAGACTTCAGTGATGCCTAACACTCTTTGGCTCTCGGTGTTTCGGGCTTTGTCCTCGGAAGGATTTCTCTCTCAAAGGCTTCGAGGTGGGTTGCTCTCAAACTACAAAAGCCGTGGACTAACTCTAGGCAGCCACCAATTTACGGTGTAGGGGGTGGGCTATTTATAGCCACTAGGCAACCCGACCTGATTTGTCCGAAATGACCCTAGGTCACTAAGGAACTGACACATGTTCCAACGGTCAGATTTCAAACACACGCGGCAACTTTACTTGGGCTACAAGTAAAGCTGACTTATCCAGCTCTGGATAAGTTTTGCTCTCATTGTCTTCACTCGAAGACATATGATTTTGGTTAAGCATCACTTCAGTTACTCTGACTTTGTTCACTTGGACCCAACTTAACTGTACGGTGGTTCCTATGACTCAACAAAGAAGAAAAGGAAACAACGAAACAACTAAGTGTAATGCCCTCGATGCGGCTATATCTCCTACGTGTCCAAGCACGACTTAGAGGCATAACCGCATTGAAAGCAATATCGCAAGTAAGGTAATCTTCACAACATCCCATGTAAATAGATAATAAAAGGGGAAGGTACATAGTTGGCTTACACTCGCCACGTCAAACAAAGTACATAAATAGCATTACATCATCCAATCACTCATGGCCTGACTACGGTGCCAAAATAAAAGATCAACCCAACATGCGACACGGTCCCGATCACCCCAACTAGGCACCACTACTGATCATCAGGGAAAGACACATAGTAACGGCGTGAGTCCTCATCGAACTCCCACTTGAGCTCAAGCGCTTCATTTGGAACGGAGTCATCTAGCCCTGCATCTGGTTTGGAAGTAATCTGTGAGCTACAGGGACTCAGCAATCTCGCACCCTCGCGATCAAGACTATTTTAGCTTAGAGGTAAGGTAAGGTAATATGTGGAGCTGCAGCAAGCGACTAGCATCTATGGTAGCTAACCTATTCGCAAAAGAGAGCGAGAAGAGAAGGCAAAGCATGAACGAATAACTAGAGAACAACCTGCAGCAAGCATTAGTCCAACACCGTGTTCACTTCCCGGACACCGCTGAGAAGAGACCATCACGGTAACACACTCAGCTGATTCATTTTAATTAAGTTAAGGTTCAAGTTATCTACAACCAGACATTAACAAATTCCCATCTGCCCATAGTCGCGGGCATGGCTTTAAAAAGTTCAAATCCCTGCAGGGGAGTCCCAACTTAGCCCATGACAAGCTCTCACGGTCAATGGAGGATATACCTTCTCCCGAGACATTCCGATCAGACTCGGTATCCCGGTTCTAGAAGACACTTCGACAAGTTAAAACAAATCCAGCAACACCACCCGAATGTGCCGACAAATCTTGATAGGAGCTGCACATATCTCGTTCTCAGGGCACACTCAGATAGGTCACGCTACGAGTAAAACCTACCCTCGAGTTTCCCCGAGGTGGCCCCGCAGGCTGCCCGGTTCGGACCAACACTCAGAGAAGCACTGGCCCAGGGGGGTTTAAATAAGATGACCCTTGGGCTTCGGAAACCCAAGGGAAAAAGAGGCTAGGTGGAAAATGGTAAAGCCAAGGTTGGGCATTGCTGGAAGAGCTTTATTCAAGGCGAACTGTCAAGGGGTTCCCATTATTACCCAACCGCGTAAGGAACGCAAAATCCGGGAACATAACACCGATATGAGGAAACTAGGGCGGCAAGAGTGGAACAAAATACTAGGAAAAAGGCCAAGCCTTCCACCCTTTACCAAGTATATAGATGCATTAAGATAACAAGATAATATAATGATATCCCTACAAGAAAATAATGTTACAATAAGGAACAATCTCCAATCTTCACCTACAACTAGCAACGCTATAAGAGGGGCTGAGCAAAGCGGTAACATAGCCAATCAACGGTTTGCTAGGACATGGTGGGTTAGAGGTTTGACATGGCAATTCGGGAGGCATGATAAGCAAGTGGTAGGCATCGTAGCATAGGCATAGCAAAAGAGCGAGCATCTAGCAAAGCAAAGATTGAAGTGATTTCGAGGGTATGATCATCTTGCCTACGAAGTTGTCAGAGTTGACTGGATCCTCGAAAGCAAACTCAACGGGCTCCTCGTTAGCGAACTCGTCTCCTGGCTCTACCCAAAAAAAACAAACAAGCAAGAGGAACACAATCAACCACGTGTAAAGCTCAAACAACATGATGCAAACATGGTATGCTATGCGGGATGCGATATGTGATGCATATGCAAGATTTGACAAGGAATGATTGAACCTGGCCTAAAATTGGAAAACCAAGAGTGCCACTGGAAAGGTGAGTTGATTTCGGTTGAAATACATATAAAGGTCACCGAAATCGGATGCACGGTTTGGAAATGGCAAGCAATTCAAATATGGGCGCGGTCTGCGATAAACAGGAAGTAGCCATCTAAATGCAACAAGACGAACATGCTACAACACACAAACATGGCAACGAAATAAATGATAGGGATCCATTCATAATGCTTAACAAAAGATGAACACTGAGCTACGGCCAATTCATCCATTAACAAGTTCAAACAGGCATGGCAAAAGTGCAATTGGTAAACAGGTTTCAGACTTAGTGAAATTAAAACTTGTCTGGAATTTCAGATCAGGTAGCACACTTTGGAGCAAGAAAACTATATGCTACTGGAACTTAACATGGCAAAGTAAGGCATGGCAATGAGCTACTCAAAGAGCTTAACAAAAGTCCCTTAGTGACCTTGAGCCAAAAGGGATCAGAACATACAATTGCAAGCATGTGAACATGGCAAAAACATAATCAGATCTCAGACTTAGTGAAAAACTGGAACATGCAAATCAGATAGCAAGTAGGCATGTTTACGAGCTCGATGCACTCACTACAGAGCAAGGCATGGCAAACTAAGCATACACCCATTAATAATACACATTATATAAGCTAGACATGGAAACAACAACATAGCATGCACGGATCAACTACAACATCCTCGGCAAAATCGCTCACAAGTAGACAATCTGCCCAGATTCACGAAATAGCAAAAGTAGAGCTCGATTGACTCAATCTATGGTACTCCATAATTGCAAACAAATACATGAATGTGTAGAGCACTACAATATTAACAAATCATCCTTACCGATCATCCTCAAAAGAGGCATGGATCACTAGGAAACAACATGAACATATGGCATAATGATAAAAACATATCAAGGACTTAGTGGAATTGCTAAGTCCCTGAAATCAACATTAACGAATGCACCACTTTGCAAGCTTGTGCTAGTCACCACACATATCACAAAAATACATGGATAGAACCTCTGGAAAGATGGCAAAGCATATAGCAAAACTCATGTAGAGCTCAGGGGCATATCATGCACACATTAATCATGGCAAAAAAGACAAAAAGCCATTTGGTGCAGCGGATCTGACAATTAACTCAAATAGCACTCTTTCAACAGCATTTCGGGCATCAAGATGAACTCAAATGAAAATGATGCAATGAGATGAAATGATGTGCTCTCTGAGTCGAACATTTTGATATGTTACACGCCCAAAATGGATCTACGGATGCAAAGTTACGGCACAATGAACATAGCAAAATAATTAGGGTTTCGGGAGGAAAAACAACCGTCTCAGATCTAGATTCGGATTTGGGTACTGTTCATGCATGGAAACCGAGGTTCGTCGGGGAGCTCGCCGGAGTTGATGAAGCTTGCCGGCGTGAGGGGAGGAGGAGGCCGGAGCCGGCGAGGTGATCCGGGCGGCGCGGCACGGCAGCGGAAGAAGCTTCGGACGGCGGGGTGGCGACTTGGCGACGGCGGCGGTGCGGTTGGCTGGTGAGGCGGTGCGGCTTGCTAGCGGGCGGCGGAGGAGGGAGACGACTCCCGGGCGGCGACGGGAGGCGATGGGCCTCGGGGGCCCGTCCTGGGCCTCCCGGGCCGGCGGAGGCGACGAAGTAGGGCGGCGGCGTGGGCCAACGGGTGGCTGACACGTGGCGGCGGCGGCGCGGGTCGGACAATGTCCGGCCTGCGAGATTTCGTCCGGTGGCGGCGGTGAAAATGGATCTAGGGGTTTAGGGGGGAGAAGAACCGTGAATTTCGGAGGGGGGCCTTTAAATAGACATGGAGGGAGCTAGGAGTGTCCAAATGAGGTGCGGTTTTCGGCCACGCGATCGTGATCGAACGCTCTAGAGAATGGAGAGGGTTTTGGTGGGTTTCAGGCCAAATTGGAGGGGTGTTGGGCTGCAACACACACGAGGCCTTTTCGGTCCCTCGGTTAATCGTTGGAGCATCAACCGAAGTCCAAATGGTACGAAGCTTGACAGGCGGTCTACCGGTAGTAAACCAAGGCCACTTGGTAAGTCTCGGTCCAATCCGGAAATGTTTAATCCCCACACATGAAAAGAAGGTAGAAATGACCACCGGAGGAGAACGGAGCATTGGAATGCAAAACGGACAACAGGGAAAATGCTCGGATGCATGAGACGAACACGTATGCAAATGCAATGCACATGATGACATGATATGAGATGCATGACAAAGACAACAACACACGGAGACAAAAACCCAAACCCGAGAAAATAAAATAACTTAGCGCCGGAAACGGCAAGAGTTGGAGTACATATTAGGTAAATCATATCTGGGGTGTTACAACACTCCACCACTACGAAAGGATCTCGTCCCAAGATCTAGGACTGGAAGAACGTCGGGTACTCAGAGCGGAGGTGATCCTCGCATTCCCAGGTGGCTTCACGGTCGGAATGTTGTGACCACTTGACTTTGAGGAATTTGATTGACTTATAGCGAGTCTTGCGTTCAATCTCTTCAAGAATAGCAACGGGGTGCTCACAATAAGAGATATCTTCTTGGAGATCAATGTCTTTGAAGTTGATGGTGCGGTCAGGAGTCTTGAAGCACTTGCAGAGCTGAGAGACATGGAACACGTCGTGCACATTTGCAAAGTTTGAAGGAAGCTCGAGTTGATAGGTGAGATCACCTCTCTTGCTGACGATCTTGAAAGGTCCCACGTATCTAGGGGCAAGCTTCCCTTTGATATCGAAGCGACGAGTACCTTTCATTGGAGAGACGCGGAGGTAAACATGATCTCCGATCTCGAATGCCAAATCATGGTGCTTACTATCATAGTAGCTCTTCTGGCGCGATTGCGCTGCTTTGAGGTTATCTCGAATGACCTTGCACATTTCCTCTGCCTCTGTGATTAAGTCATTTCCAAGGACTTGACGCTCACCGGTTTCGGACCAGTTGAGAGGGGTACGACACTTCCTGCCATACAAAATTTGGAATGGGGCCTTGCCCGAACTTGCTTGAAAACTGTTGTTGTAGGAGAATTCAGCATATGGAAGACAATCTTCCCACTTCATGTCGAAGGAGATCACACAAGCCCTGAGCATATCTTCAGGAATCTGATTGACACACTCGACTTGACAACTAGTTTGAGGATGGAAAGCTGTGCTGAAGCGGATGTTGGTGCCCATGGCCTTCTGAAAAGAATCCCAAAACTTGGAGGTAAAGATGCTGCCACGGTCTGAAGAGATGACCTATGGACTACCATGCAGCGAGACAATTCGAGAGGTATAGAGCTCCGCCAATTGAGATGCAGTGATAGACTCATTGATAGGCAGAAAGTGAGCCACTTTAGTGAGTTTGTCGATGACAACGAATATAGCATCATTGCCATGCTTGGACTTTGGAAACCCAGTGACGAAGTCCATCTCAATGTGGTCAAACTTCCATTCTGGAATGGCAAGAGGTTGGAGGAGACCAGCTGGCCTTTGGTGTTCTGCCTTCACTCTTCTGCATACATCACATTCATTCACGAACTAAGCAATCTCGGCTTCATTCGAGTCCACCAATAAGCCTGCTTGAGGTCCTGATACATCTTCGTACTCCCAGGGTGGATGGAGAGGAGTGAATTGTGAGCCTCGTTCATGATAGCCTTACGAAGATCACCTTTGGGCACAACAATACGATCCTCGAAGAAGAGAGTATCCTTGTCATCAAGGCGGTAGCACTTGTACTTGGGTTGGCTCTTGGCAATCCCAATCTTCACCTTCTTCACCATAGCATCAAGAAGTTGAGCCTCGCAAATCTGGTCTTCCAAGGTAGGAGAGACTTGAAGGTTGGCAAGGAAACCTTGAGGAACAACTTGCAGATTGAGTTTGCGGAAGGCTTCACAAAGCTCGGGTTGATAAGGCTTGAGAATCAGACTGTTGTAATAAGCCTTCCTGCTCAAAGCGTCAGCAATCACATTGGCCTTGCCTGGAGTATACTCGTTACTCGGATTATACTCTTGAATCATTTTGACCCATCGAGCCTGCCTGAGGTTGAGATTAGGCTGAGTGAAGATGTACTTGAGACTTTTGTGGTCAGTGAAAATGTCCAGTTTTCTTCCCAATAAGAGATGTCTCCAAGTCAAAAGAGCATGCACAACTGCCGTCAACTCGAGGTCATGAGTGGGGTAGTTCTTCTCGTTGGGCTTCAACTGGCGAGAGGTATAAGCCACAACTTTCTTCTCTTGCATCAACACTGCACCAAGACCTTGGAGAGAGGCATCGCAGAAGACCTCGAACGGTTTGGATTCATCAGGAGGAGTCAGAACTGGAGCAATGACCAATTTCTCTTTCAAAGTGTTGAAAGCGATGTCACATTCCGGAGACCAAACGTACTTGACGTGCTTCTGGAGAAGGTTTGAAAGAGGCTTCGTGATCTTTGAAAAGTTCCCAATTCACAATTGCAGACACCTTCTCAGGATTCACCGCAATGCCCTTGGCAGAGATGATATGCCCAAGATAAAGAACCTCATAGAGCCAAAACTCGCACTTTGAGAACTTAGCATAGAATTGATGTTCCCTAAGCTTATCGAGCACCAAACGCAAGTTCTTGGCATGATCTTCCTTGTTCTTCGAAAAGACCAGAATGCCGTCGAGATAGACCAAAACAAAGTCATTTGTGTAGGCGTTGAAGATGAAGTTCATCATGCGAGACAAAGTCGGAGGAGCGTTGACGAGGCCAAAAGACATGACAGTGTATTCATATGAACCATAGCTTGTCCTGAAAGCCGTCTTGGGAATATCTTGCTCACGGATTCGAATCTGGTGATAACCCATACGGAGATCAAGCTTGGAAAATACTTGGGCACCTTTGAGTTGTTTGAACATCTCATTCATGTTGGGAAGTGGGTACTTGTTCTTGATAGTCTTCTTGTTCAATGGATGGTAGTCAACACAAAGTTGGTCCGTTCCATCCTTCTTCCTCACAAAGAGTACTCCACAATCCCACAGAGAGGAACTAGGTCGGATGAGACCCATTCGCTCTTGAATATCGAGTTGCTTCTTCAGCTCCTTCAACTCTTCAGGTCCGAGCTTGTAAGGACGCTTGCAAACCGGTTCCGTGCCAGGCTCAAGATTGATGATGAATTCAACTGGCCGGTGCGGAGGCATTCCTGGAAGCTCTTCTAGAAAGACGTCTTGATATTCGCAAACGACTGGAATTTGTGAGATGGCATCCAGTTCACCCTTCTCATTGAGAGGAAACAGACGGATGGTATCATCACGAGCGGCAAAGAAAATTACATCCTCAGACGAATGATTCAATTGAATCTGCCTGGCTGCACAATCAAGCTGAGCCTTGTGCTTAGAAAGACAATCCATTCCGAGAATAAGATCAATATCCGAGTTACCAAGAACCATTGGGGAAGAAAGGAACTTGTAGTCGCCCAAGGTGATAGAAACATCTGGAACCTCCAGACATGCACTCAAGCGTTTGCCAGGAGAAATGATATCCATTTGTTTGCCCAAATTCGAAGAAACAAATTCATGCTTGGTAAAAAATGGCTTTGACATGAAACAATGCGATGCACCAGTGTCAAAAAGAACTCTTGCAGGAATATCGTTAACAGGAAGGTTACCCATGATGACATCTGACGAGTCCTCTACCTGAGCTGCATTCAGCAAGTTGACCTTGGCATGCTTGGGGTTATGCTTGACCACAGCTGTACTAGCCGATCTCACAGGAGGAGGAGGAGGGAGGCACCTCTGATTGAAGCACTTGTTGGCATAGTGACCCTTCTGTTGGCACTTGTTGCATGTGACCTCTGAAAGCGGATGGTGATACGGAGCACTCGATCTTGGAGCTTGAGACGAAGTCTTGTTCTGAAAGCCAGGGTTGGGTGGGCGGGAAAATCCACTGCCACCTTTGCTCTTCTGCTGATACTGTCGGTGTTCTGGGAATGGGGGTCCCCAGACTTGCCTGCCTGCGGCCCGCGGCGTGGCTCAAAGGGGGGCCCAGCACGGCCCATCTTCACCAACACAAACTCAAGACCCTCGTGAGGGGTCAAGCCTCGCGGGGCGGACGATGCGGAGCTTCCTCAGGCACGGCCTCATCAGGCAGGCTCACGAGGAGGCGGAGAGATCAAGGCGGGGTACCTCGCGAGGTGCCCGTGATGCAAGCCATGACGACTCAGGGCGCCAGGCGGGTGCCAGCCCGCGCAGCGTCCTCCTTTGCTCTTTGGTGCAAAGGGGGCAAGCGCAGCCGTGGAGTACCGAGGCATCAGGCAAAGGTTGCCATTTCGGTGCAACGAGACCATGACTAGGAGGACTACGAGACGGAGGTCACCGTGGAGCCCAAGACGGCGTCATTGCCAGAGCTTTGCGCAGGCGAAGACTACCTTTGTCAGAATAGCTGATACTTGCTGCCCCCTTTCAAATTAGCCCGCCATTGTTGGCTCCCTTCCCGCTCGATATTTGGGAAGAGGACCAGGGCCTCTATAAATAGGACCAGCCACCCACAGAGCAAGGGGCTTGGGAGGTAGGAAGGAAGAGGCTCGTTAGAGAGGTTAGAAGCAGAGAGAGAGAGAGAGAGAGAAAGGTGGCTGAACTCCTCCCAGGAGCTCATCGCCCTAGCCAAGAAAAGACCCTCGCGAGGCTGTTCTTCCTTGTATTGTTCACCATCATCAGCGCAAGAGGCAATCCACCACACCACACACTTGAGTAGGGTATTACACCACAACGGTGGCCCGAACCAGTATAAACCCTGTGTCTCTTGTGCCGTTCTTCCCATAGTTTTGATCCTAGTGTGGCGGAGGGGTGCAGGGAGGTAGGAGGCGAAATCTCCGCGCGCACCCCAGGGTTCGAACCTCAAGGGTCTGCCAGAACCCGAAATCCGACATTTGGCGCGACAGGTAGGGGTGCGCCGGAATTTTTCTTCCACCGCTCCGTGCCCCATCGCGTCGTCATCACCAAGCCCGGCGACCAGGCGGGCAACTCAGACCCATGGGCGGCGTGGCCTGCCCGTGCAGAGCCGCTCGCCTCGGGCGACCCCGTGCCCAGGCAGCTCGCGGGCCGCAGGGCGCTAAGGGCCGCGGGCGATGCGGACAGGCTTCGACAGCTCTCACGCCGCGGTAGGCGCGGTCGGCAGCAAGGGCCTCCAATCACGCCGCGACCACGACACCGTACACCCGCCGGGAGCAGGCGAACTCGAGGGCCGCGCTCACGGTGGCCCAAGAGCTGCTGCAGTGCAGACTGCTGGAGGGCGGCCACGACGTGTTGCTGGAGCGAGTGGCAGAGTTCCTGGGCTTCGCCGCCTCGGGGGCTCACCCCTTCTCCACCCAGCTCCCATCTCAAGCCCAGGACGACCCGCGTGGGGGCTCCGCGTGCGCCCGCGGGCTCCAAGGCTACCCCAACGCCAGCGAAGCTGTCAGCGCCGGACCGGCGGCGGTGCTGCCCCCGCCCCCAGTCCATGAAGAAGAAGGACTCAACGCGACCCGCGGCCCCAGTGGGCGGCCGCGCTGCCACCCCACGGTAGGCGCATCAAGCAGGACCGCGTGGCACGCGGGGCATTACGGCGTGGCATTCGGAATGACGGCGCCGGAGGAATACGCGCCCCTCATGATGGACCAAGGACACCCTCACGAGACCGGACAAGGCTCGCTCCTCAGCCCAAGCTGGGGGGACGAGGCACTAGAAGCTGAGCCTTTCCAGGAGCCCCGGGACGGTCCCACTGGCCACGCTGGAGGCAACGAGTATTGGGTACCGCTAATTCTTCAGGGGCGGGTATACGCTAACCATGGACCGCAGGAGGTGTAGGTTGCCACAGCGAGCAGCTGCCCCGCTCCTACAGTCTCCTACCCCTCAGGAGGAGGGCGCAGGGGGGCTGCAGGAGAGGGGCAGGGATCCAACATCACCACCACGGCGTTCGGAGCAAGGCGTTCTCAGGAGGTAGGCCCTCCGCTTGGGAGGTGCCTTACGGCCTGCCCCGGCGGAGGACCCGTGGTCGTCGGGGGAACCGCTGGCGAGCGCTCTACCCCATCGGGCGGCGTCCTGGTTTCCGGTCGTTGCTGATGGCACTAGAGTGTGGCGCAAGGCGGGGCCCTCATCTGGCGATATGAAGCAAGGCTAGTACCTGTGAAGAAGGCCCAGTGCCTGTGAAGCTCGCCGCCCCGTGACACTCTCACATAATAATGAGTGGGGATGTACACGCCCCGGAGTCTTAGGGGTGCCGGCCTCAGGCCCTGGGGCTCCCTCCCACGCCCAGTGGCAGCACTTAGCTCCGCGCTGGTGAGAAGACGTCCAAGACTAGACTAGGTGCCGGACGCGGCCTTTTGTTTGCATTCGTTGCTCTTCCCTTTGGTTGTCGCTTTCCCCTGCTGGATTCAAGTTGGATTCGAATTTGAGATTTGCGTGTGTTCGGGGAAGGGGTGCTTAGTCTCGTTCGAGCAATTTCTCACATTTTTGTTACCACTTCGCCTCAGCTGCCTCCCCTCGTGAGCCCCTCGCGAGCCGGGTCAGGCCTAGTTGCGCGCAGCCCAGACTGCCGCCGCCGCGTCCTCTCAGGAGGGCGTTTTACTATAGATCTAATGGAATCAATCAGGAAACACTCAGGGCAACACAGCCTCCTGCGGGCTGCCCCAGGGCCAGCACGGGACAAAGGTAAACTAGCCGACCAGCGCGTCGCTTAAGCCAACCACTTGGCGCGGGCATATAGGCAATGTAGCTCCTACTAATACGATAAACACAAGTTTTACATGAGGGGCTCCCCCTCCAAAATGCTCTCACAGCTATCTGGCCAAAACCCGAGTTCTATTCATGCAGGGTAAGCAGGAACGGTGCACAATCAGTCGGATGAATCTCCCAATGTGTCCTCACGAGCACCACCGGGGCCATTGCTGGCGTCGCTGAACTCGCCATCGCTGTCTGCGTTGCCACCAGCGGCGTCAGGGCCGCCCATCACGTCGCCCTCGTCAGCCGCCATGATCACGTCGTCGTTGTCCGAGGCGAAGGCCCTGATAAGAGCCTCCACATTGTCTTCCACCTAGTGCGCCTGCTCGCCTAGGACGACCTGGGGACTAGGGCGATGGCGGCGTCGAAATCTAAGAGGGGATCCATGCTCCGGAGATGGCTGAAGATGCGAGAAAAGGCACGCCTGAGCAGGGCGCGGCTCCTCTCCTCCACCAACCTGTCAGCCCTGATCGACCGCGCCTCCAGCTGCGTCACCACATCAGTGAAGAACTGAAGATTGCCCGCATAGTTGACTACGTGCGGCTCGCCAACGGTCTCCTCGCAGATGTTGCCCAGGGCCGCGTTGGCTCTCTCCCGGAGCGTGGAGAGCATAGGGCCGTGCTCATGCTCCAGGAGCCGCCGCTGACGTATCTCGTCCGCATTCTGGCGCGCGATGGCCTCAGCCTCCTCCACCCGCTGACGAAGAAGGAGCACCTCGGCCTGGGAGGTGGTTAGCTCACCTTGCGCCACCTCAAGGGCGGCCCGGGAAGCATCGGCCCGCCGTGTCACCTCCTCCAGCTTGGCCCTCAGGGCAGCAGTGCTGCCTTCAGCTTCGGCCCAGATCAACCCCAGCTTCTCCTCGAACTCGTGCTCAAGGTTCAAATGTGCCATCGCCACCCGACGTCCGACCTCCTCCAGGACACGGGCTTCCTGTGCAGCGACATCGTCCTCCTCCTGCGTCACCAAGCGCTCCCTCGTCTCCAGACGCTCGTACTCGCGGGTACGTTCGGCGGCTTCCAACGTCAGCGCCTCCTCACGCTTCTGGAGCTCCACCGAGTCACTGGAGGCCACCTTCATCGACGTGAGGGCCGCCTCACGCAGCTCGACTTGCTCCTCCAGCGAGTGGCACCAGGCCAGGAGCTCCCGAGCCCGCTCCTCCGCAGCCGTTCGCCGCCGGTCGGCCTCCCGAGCTTCCTCGGCAGCCCGAGACCGGGCCTCCCGACAGGCCACCAATGACGCCTTAGCCTCTGCTTCATCAAGGTCGCGCCGATGGCGCGCAAGGGCGATGGCACCCTCCAGCTCGCGCCTCTCTGCAGCCAGGCGCAGGCCCTCAGCCTCAAGGCGCGCGTCTTCATCAGCAAGCTCCTCACCAAGTAGGCTCACTGCGTCAGTCGCCCTTCGAAGGAATCGTTGGTGGAGAGCGTGACGCTCCTGAGCGCGCTCAAGCATGTCTTCCACACCATCATCTGCCCCAAGGAAGCGCTGGGGGCTGCAAGTCAGGACTCCCCCTCTGGGCTTGGGGCTAGGGGCTGGCACCCTCGCGAAGGCCGGGCACGCCGCATCAGAAGCCCGGCCTTGGGCCAGCCCGACCTCAGGAGAAGAGCGCAGGAAGCGCCTCAGCCAATCGCAGTCCACGACCAGGCAAGAAGCCCATGGCAGGTTGGCTATGCCACGAGATGGCTCGCGAAGGAGGATCGGGAGGTGTGCGGGGCCACGATACGCCTCGGGATGGTTCGCCTCTTCGATCGCCCTCACCATAAGGGCTCCGCTGCTCGGAGCGCTCAAGGACGGTGGAGGGGACGAAGCCAAAGGGGACGGCTCCTCAGCCGTCTCAGCAAGCTCGGCTGGAAGGGGCCTACGGAGCAAGCGTTAGTAAGAGCAATAGAAGGATCAGGAGAAGGGAAAGGAGAAGGCTTACTCATCAGTGGCGAAGTACTTTCTATGCTTCAGCAGGCGACAAGGGTAACCGTCGCCCATGGCCTCTCTTCTCTTCTGGAGGGCCCCAAAGTCCACACGGAAGCGGCCTAAGAGTCGAGCGCAGGGGTCGACCTGCGACGAAGATGGAGCATCAAGACGATGAGCGTCAGGGGCGCCTGCCTGATGTGCGCCGCCAATCGCCTCCCCAAGAGAAGCGGCTGGAGCCTCAGGGGCCCCAGTCGCAGGCACAGAGGGCAGCTGTTTGTCACCGTCAGCCTCAGTGACACCGGCCCCGATAACTACTTCCTCATGAGCCTCGCCCGGTGCTGTCACCACGTCGGGAGCCCCCTCGGCCTCTGGCGCCCCATGCCTCCCTGCTCCGCCACTTGAGGAAGAGTCGCCTTGGCCGATTGGAAGGGCAGTCACCACCACTGGATTCTCGCGAGGTCCCTAGAGGCCGGCAGGGCGCAGCCCCCATTCATCAAAGATAGGCATCTGCTTCACGAAGTCAACCCTGCTCTGGCAGAGGTACAACAAGGCCCCTCCCTGCCGGACGCTGCTGGGGTTGGGGTCCCCAGCCAGGGTCAAGAGCGCCGTCTTCAGCACCTCAGGAGCCAGGTCCTCTTCCTGGAGCCTCATACTATCCTCATGCCCACAGAAGGCCCACATCCGGCGAGAGTGGCGTTGAAGAGGAGCAACACGGCATAGCAGAAACTCCGTCACCACCTTGGGGGCTGTCACGCCAAGCGACCTCAAGAGTGCGAAGCGGCGCCAAACGAAGACGAGCCGGGGGCTCTCGAGCGTCTCCTGGCCCCAGCCTGAATTGGGGACGGCAGGCGAGGTCGGCTCCGATAGCATGGGGCTGGGCACCCCTGCGTCCACATACAGCCACCGCTCGCAGAACCCAACCACGGGCAGGGGGAGCTTGAAGTCAATCCCAGAGGCTGCAGTCTCAGACGCGGCAACGAAGCTCACGCACGCCCAGCAATGGGTAGGGTCGACAAGATGCAGCGAGAAGAAGTGGCGCAGCAAGGCAACCAAAGGAGGGATGCCCACCATGGCTTCGCAAACAAAGGCGAAGACCGAAAGGAGGGTGACAGATTCAGGACTTAGGTATATCATGTGGATCTGATAGTGGGAGAGCACGGCATTGAAGAAATCAGAAAAGGGGGTAACCAGACCCGCCCACAGGGCGTCGGCAAAATATGGGACCTCGGTAACTATCCTGTCGATGGAGAAGTGGGACGCGGGCCAGGCCGTTGTTCTCCCGCATTCATTGAAGATGGTGGCCAGAGCCAAGCTGACCTTGCCCAAGCCCTCGGCGGGGGCCGCCAATGGCGGCGGGCGAGGCGGAGACACGGGTTTCTTCCCTCTTCCCTTCTTCGTTGGGGCCATGGCGATAGGAAAGGGGGGGAGGATTCGAGAATGAATTGAAAACAGAAAACAGGGTTCGAGCGGAGGAAGGACAGGGAGCGCTCAAGCGATAAAAGAGGAACGGCTATGTATGACTACGGGTCCGCCTAGCAAGGCGCAAAATAAGGAGGGCGTGGGGGAACAGTTCCTCCCACGTCCAATCAACTGCCGCGCGGTGCCTAAGGCTGCAGGCTGTTAGGGCCCGTGGCGCTTCGCTCTTGCCCTTCCGCCTCCCTGCACGGCCAAGTCCGGGCGCGCCTCGGGCCCGGGGGCTACTGTCGGTGTTCTGGGAACGGGGGTCCCCAGACTTGCCTGCCTGCGGCCCGCGGCGTGGCTCAAAGGGGGGCCCAGCATGGCCCATCTTCACCAACACAAACTCAAGACCCTCACGAGGGGCCAAGCCTCGCGGGGCGGACGACGCGGAGCTTCCTCAGGCACGGCCTCATCAGGCAGGCTCATGAGGAGGTGGAGAGATCAAGGGGGGGTACCTAGCGAGGAGCCCGTGACGCAAACCATGATGACTCAGGGCGCCAGGCGGGTGCCAGCCCGCACAGCGTCCTCCTTTCCTCTTTGGTGCAAAGGGGGCAAGCGCAGCCACAGAGTACCGAGGCATCAGGCAAAGGTTGCCATTTCGGTGCAACGAGACCAAGACCAGGAGGACTATGAGACGGAGGTCACCGTGGAGCCCAAGACGGTGTCATCACCAGAGCTTTGCGTAGGCGAAGACTACCTTTGTCAGAATAGCTGATACTTGATGTCCCCTTTCAAATTAGCCCGCCATTGTTGGGTGCCTTCCTGCTCGATATTTGGGAAGAGGACCAGGGCCTCTATAAATAGGACCAGCTACCCACAGAGCAAGGGGGTTGGGAGGTAGGAAGGAAGAGGCTCGTTAGAGAGGTTAGAAGCAGAGAGAGAGAGAGAGAGAGAGAGAGAGAGAGAGAAAGGTGGCTGAACTCCTCCCAGCAGCTCATTGCCCCAGCCAAGAACAGACCCTCGTGAGGCTGTTCTTCCTTGTATTGTTCACCATCATCAGCCCAAGAGGCAATCCACCACACCACACACTGGAGTAGGGCATTACACCACAACGGTGGCCCGAACTATTATAAACCCTGTGTCTCTTGTGCCGTTCTTCCCATAGTTTTGATCCTAGCATGGCGGAGGGGTGTAGGGAGGTAGGAGGCGTAATCTCCATGCGCACCCCAGTGTTCGAACCTCAAGGGTCTGCCGGAACCCGAAATCCGACAGATACGGCTAACGGAACGGAGGAGGAGGAAGCCAATACTTCTGCTGTTTGGCCAGTTGAGTAGAGGAAGAAGGAGTAGCATCTCTGACTCGATTCTTGGAAGCATCACACTTCAGTTGAGCAGCCTCTTGCTTCAATGCCATGTTGTAGAACTCATCGTACCTCAAGGGCTCAAAGAGAACAAGAGCTAGCTGAATTTCTTCTCTGAGACTACCCCTGAACTGGTATATCATGCTCTTCTTGTCAGGGACGTCCTGCTTAGCAAAGCGGGCGTGCTTTTGAAACAACTTGTTGTAGTCATAGACAGACAAAGAGCCTTGCTTCATGTTGCGGAATTCCTCACGCTTGCTTTCAACCACGCTCTGAGGAATATGATGAGCTTTGAAGTCTTGACGGAATTCATCCCAGGTAATCACACGGCCTCCTCTGGAATCCTTGTAATGCTGAAACCATTATGCAGCTTGGTCTTTGAGTTGGAAGGAAGTGAACTTGACAAAGTCCTCAGGCCTGACATTACTGCACTCGAAATGCTTGCACAAGTCCACAAGCCAATCGTCAGCATCAGTTGCCTCAACACAATTGTTGAAGGTCTTTGGCTGGTTAGCAAGGAACTGGTTGAGTGTAGCAAAGTGATTCTGATTGTTGCCCTGGTTGCCTTGGTTCGCTTGGTTGCGCTCTTGAAGAATTTGCATGATCAACTGCGTGTTTGCATTGGTAGCAGCCATCACAGCTTGCCATGCCTCCGGAGGAGGGGGAGGTCGTGGCGGATCCTGATTCTGATTCTGATTGTTGCTCTTAGCGGGTTGAAATTGCAACATATAGTCTTCACATCCGAACATAAGAACGAATGCATTCCACTTGAAATGGTCACATATCCATAAATTGAGAAGCCACTTAGAATTTAGGTAGAGGTACAAATCAACAAGGTACGGAACAAGAACGAATACTCGGTAAGAAATCCCAATCTCAAACCAAATATCCATGGAAGAAAAGCTAGAGCTACAAGAATTCCCACCTATGAAACTCCCGAACCTTTCTGGTTATGCAATCAGGTGTTGGGGATACAGGGGAAGCATAATATCTCACCCAAATCTAGCAAATCCTACATCCAGCTGTATCCATCCTTCAACACATAACCGAGAAAACTTCGGAAATCGTCTACCTCAACCTTCGAAAAGCATCCGTTATACAAGTTATGGCAATACTCCCGAACTCGAGCCCCAGTACTGCGTGGCGTCGAGGTTATCTCACCAACAACTGCATAAACGAGATTTTCTATGTCGGCGAACTAAACTCAGGTATTCCAGAACTGCAATGATAAAATTGTGACGACAACACCTCGGAGCTCAACTCCCCGGGACACTGCCACAACCCCTAAAGACAGGAGGCACCAAGAACAATGTTCTCATCACAAATCGATCGGAACGATACCAAGATACCCGCGTGATCCTAATTTTTTTTAGTGAAATTTGAGAAGAGAAGAGTCAAAACTCTATGTCAGGATGGCTTACCAGAGCGATGAAGGGACTGGGGAGTAAAAAGAATTCCTAAACTCTTCGATATATAATTCCTAAATGACTCAGAACATTTTTCTAGACTCAACAACGGCTGCTAAAAACGAACAAGAAGTGGGGGCTCCTAAGGTCGGGGAAGGCTCTGATTACCAACTTGTAACGCCCTCGATGCGGCTATATCTCCTACGTGTCGAAGCACGACTTAGAGGCATAACCGCATTGAAAGCAATGTCGCAAGTAAGGTAATCTTCACAACATCCCATGTAAATAGATAATAAAAGGGGAAGGTACATAGTTGGCTTACACTCGCCATGTCAAAAAAAGTACATAAATAGCATTATATCGTCCAATCACTCATGGCCCGACTAAGTTGACAAAATAAAAGATCAACCCAACATGCAACACGGTCCCGATCGCCCCAACTGGGCACCACTACTGATCATCAGGGAAAGACACATAGTAACGGCGTGAGTCCTCATCGAACTCCCACTTGAGCTCAAGCGCTTCATTTGGAACGGAGTCATCTAGCCCTGCATCTGGTTTGGAAGTAATCTGTGAGCTACAGGGACTCAGCAATCTCGCACCCTCGCGATCAAGACTATTTTAGCTTAGAGGTAAGGTAAGGTAATATGTGGAGCTGCAGCAAGCGACTAGCATCTATGGTAGCTAACCTATTCGCAAAAGAGAGCGAGAAGAGAAGGCAAAGCATGAACGAATAACTAGAGAACAACCTGCGGCAAGCATTACTCCAACATCGTGTTCACTTCCCGGACACCGCCGAGAAGAGACCATCATGGTAACACACTCAGTTGATTCATTTTAATTAAGCTAAGGTTCAAGTTATCTACAACCGGACATTAACAAATTCCCATCTGCCCATAACCGCGGGCACGGCTTTCAAAAGTTCAAATCCCTGCAGGGGAGTCCCAACTTAGCCCATGACAAGCTCTCACGGTCAACGAAGGATATACGTTCTCCCGAGACATTCCGATCAGACTCGATATCCCGGTTCTACAAGACACTTCGACAAGTTAAAACAAATCCAGCAACACCGCCCGAATGTGCTGACAAACCCCGATAGGAGCTGCACATATCTCGTTCTGCGGGCACACTCACATAGGTCAAGCTACGAGTAAAACCAACCCTCGAGTTTCCCCGAGGTGGCCCCGCAGGCTGCCCGGTTCGGACCAACACTCAGAGGAGCACTGGCCCATGGGGGGTTTAAATAAGATGTCCCTTGGGCTCCGAAAACCCAAGGGAAAAAAGGCTAGGTGGCAAATGGTAAAGCCAAGGTTGGGCATTGCTGGAAGAGCTTTATTCAAGGCGAACTGTCAAGGGGTTCCCATTATTACCCAACCGCGTAAGGAACGCAAAATTCGGGAACATAACACCGATATGACATAAACTAGGGCGGCAAGAGTGGAACAAAACACTAGGCAAAATGCCAAGCCTTCCACCCTTTACCAAGTATATAGATGCATTAAGATAACAAGATAATATAATGATATCCCAATAAGAAAATAATGTTCCAACAAGGAACGATCTCCAATCTTCACCTGCAACTAGCAACGCTATAAGAGGGGCTGAGCAAAGCGGTAACATAGCCAATAAACGGTTTGCTAGGACATGGTGGGTTAGATGTTTGACATGGCAATTTGGGAGGCATGATAAGGAAGTGGTAGGCATCATAGCATAGGCATAGCAAAAGACGAGCATCTAGCAAAGCAAAGATAGAAATGATTTCAAGGGTATGATCATCTTGCCTGCAAAGTTGTCAGAGTTGACTGGATCCTCGAAAGCAAACTCAACAGGCTCCTCGTTAGCGAACTCATCTCCCGGCTCTACCCGAACAAAATAAACAAGCAAGAGGAACACAATCAACCACGTGCAAAGCTCAAACAACATGATGCAAACATGGTATGCTATGCGGGATGCGATATGTGATGCATATGCAAGATTTGACAAGGAATGATTGAACCTTGCCTCAACATGGAAAACCAAGAGTGGCACTGGAAAGGTGAGTTGATTTCGGTTGAAATCCATATAAAGAACACCGAAATCGGATCCACGGTTTGGAAATGGCAAGCAATTCAAATATGGCCACGGTCTGCGATAAACAGCAAGTAGCCATCTAAATGCAACAAGACGAACATGCTACAGCACTCAAACATGGCAACGAAATAAATGGCAGGGATCCATTCATAATGCTTAACAAAAGATGAACACTGAGCTACGGCCAATTCATCCATTAACAGGTTCAAACAAGCATGGCAAAAGTGCAATTGGTAAACAGGTTTCAGACTTAATGAAATTAAAACTTGTCTGGAATTTCAGATCAGGTAGCACACTTTGGAGCAAGAAAACTATATGCTACAGGAACTTAACATGGCAAAGTATGGCATGGCATGGAGCTACTCAAAGAGCTTAAGAAAAGTCCCTTAGTGACCTTGAGCCAAAAGGGATCAGAACATACAATTGCAAGCATGTGAACATGGCAAAAACATAATCAGATCTCAGACTTAGTGAAAAACTGGAACATGCAAATCAGATAGCAAGTAGGCATGTTTACGAGCTCGATGCACTCACTACAGAGCAAGGCATGACAAACTAAGCATACACCCATTAAGAATACACATTATATAAGCTAGACATGGCAAGAACAACAACATAGCATGCATAGATCAACTACAACGTCCTCGGCAAAATCGCTCACAAGTAGACAATCTGCCCAGATTCATGAAATAGCAAAAGTAGAGCTCGATTGACTCAAGCTATGGTACTCCACAATTGCAAACAAATACATGGATGTGTAGAGCACTACAATATTAACAAATCATCCTTACTGGTCATCCTCAAAAGAGGCACGTATCACTAGGAAACAACATGAACATATGGCATAATGATAAAAACATATCAAGGACTTAGTGGAATTGCTAAGTCCCTGAAATCAGCATTAACGAATGCTCCATTTTGCAAGCTTGTGCTAGTCACCACACATATCACAAAAATACATGGATAGAACCTCTGGAAAGATGGCAAAGCATATAGCAAAACTCATGTAGAGCTCAGGGGCATATCATGCACACATTAATCATGGCAAAAAAGACAAAAATCCATTTGATGCAGCAGATCAGACAATTAACTCAAATAGCACTCTTCCAACAACATTTCGGGCATCAAGATGAACTCAAATGAAAATGATGCAATGAGATGAAATGATGTGCTCTCTGGGACGAACATTTTGATATGCTACACCCCCAAAACGGATCTACGGATGCAAAGTTACGGCACGATGAACATAGAAAAATAATTAGGGTTTCGGGAGGAAAAACAACCGTCTCAGATCTAGATCCGGATCTGGGTACTGTTCATGCACGAAAAACGAGGTTCGTCGAGGAGCTCTCCGGAGTTGATGAAGCTTGCCGGCGCGAGGGGAGGAGGAGGCCGGAGCCGGCGAGGTGATCCGGGCGGCGCGACGCGACAGCGGAAGAAGCTTCGGCGGCAACTTGGTGATGGCGGCGGTGCGGTTGGCCGGCGAGGCGATGCGACTTGCCGGCGGGCGGCGGAGGAGGGAGACGACTCCCGGGTGGTGGCGGGAGGCGATGGGCCTCGGGGGCCCATCCTGGGCCTCCCGGGCCGGCGGCGGCGACGAAGTGGGGCGGCGGCGCGGGCCAACGGGCGGCTGACACGTGGCGGCAGTGGGGTGGGTCGGACAATGTCCGGCCTGCGAGATTTCGTCCGGCGGCGGCGGGGAAAATGGATCTAGGGGTTTAGGGGGGGAGAAGAACCGTGAATTTCGGAGGGGGACCTTTAAATAGACATGGAGGGAGCTAGGAGTGTCCAAATGAGGTGCAATTTTCGGCCACGCGATCGTGATCGAACGCTCTAGAGGATGGAGAGGGTTTTGGTGGGTTTGAGGCCAAATTGGAGGGGTGTTGGGCTGCAACACACACAAGGCCTTTTCGGTCCCTCGGTTAACCGTTGGAGCATCAAACGAAGTCCAAATGGTATGAAACTTGACAGGCGGTCTACCGGTAGTAAACCAAGGCCGCTTGGCAAGTCTCGGTCCAATCCGGAAATGATTAGTACCCACACACGAAAAGAAGGTAGAAATGACCACCGAAGGAGAATGGAGCGTCGGAATGCAAAACGGACAACGGGGAAAATGCTGGGATGCATGAGACGAACACGTATGCAAATGCAATGCACATGATGACATGATATGAGATGCATGACAAAGACAACAACACATGGAGAAAAAAACCCGAAACCGAGAAAATAAAATAACTTAGCGCCGGAAATGGCAAGAGTTGGAGTACATATTAGGTAAATCATATCCGGGGTGTTACACTAAGTCTTCGCGCTCCATAGTCTTCACGCGATGTCTTCTCTTGTCATAGTCTTCAATGTGAATATCTTCACATACCACCTTTGTCTTCAATGTCTTCATACATTTTTAGGGGTCATCTCCGGTAGGTAAACTGAATCAATGAGGGACTACTACCTGTGTTATCCTGCAATTCTCATAAACACATTAGTCCCTCAACCAGGTTTGTCGTCAATTCTCCAAAACCAACTAGGGGTGGCACTAGATGCACTTACAGCCCTTCATGCTCACGGCTGAGGACATTAACTTGCCGCGATAGCCACGAATCCGAAGGTCGTGGCCGCAAGGACAAACAACTTGTCGGTGGAGCCTGACTCTGTTCCACCCTCCTAGTGGACGGGCATCCCAGATTTGAGCTTCTCGCAATCCATCCCGATGCGTCTACGATAGTTGACTCGTCATAGCTCCAGATGCATCGGGTGACCTCGGGCAATATCGGCTCCGGGCATGCCCGTAAGTTGTTCGACGAAACACCTGACTAAGACCTAGTAGAATCGTGGCCCCTTTCCTATTTGCATTACTTAATTCTTTTGTTGCATGGATCAAACTTGCAGGACAGTAGTTAAACAACGACACATATTGTAGGAACAAATATTGCATGACATGATATATGATGGTCAAGAGTCTTTGCAATTTACCATGGAGGATACCAATTCCTTGGTGTTTGAATTTGGGCAAACATCACGCACTAAAATGAAGAAGAAAGTTTATGTGAAAGTAATTAAGCCTAGAAGTCTGACACTCACACAATTTGAAGATGTTTTGTAGTGTAAAAGTGGGTGTAGCACAAGCATGGACCCAATATGTGGAACCGAGCAAAAAGTTGAGAATTATTGGGAAAACTTCACAAACTTTAACATGATCAAAAACACTGTGTGAAAGGACACCCAATTGTTACCAACCGTGTCTCATGCTCTTGACAACACAGATGGTCACTCATCTAAGAGGTTTTGAGCAAATTTGTTGGGTATCTTAAACAAGTTATTGGCCGGAACCAAAGTGGCATCGGTGTTCAAATCCATGCAACTTTGGTGGCGACATTGTACCATCAAGTGGTGAAGAAGGCATCCGCCTTTTCACATTGTTAGATGAAATTGAAAGGGAAACCCAAGTAGTAGGCCGTCCTCAAGGATATTGAAAATAACACAAAGAAGATGAAGAAAATGATTGATCTAGCTCCGCTCAATCAATTTGATTGGATGAGGAGGAAGAAGATGATGATGGGGTGGACATATGCAAGCAACCGTGCATAAGAGAAATTGGCAAGTGATGGGAAACAAGTGGGAGAAAAAGAAGGTGGCGCGTGAAGGCGCAACAAGAAAAATGTCCGCCACTTGGATGGGCATTTTTTTCTGCCACGAAGGTGAAGAAGGAGCAAAGTTACAAGATATATATTCATCCATGTGCAAAGGGAGAAGATAGAGTTTGGCCGGGTGAAAGGACCACGATGTTGCCTAGAGGGGGTTTGAATAGGCGTTTTAAAAACTTATATGGATTCGACTTTATCCTAATGTAGAAATAAACTAAGAGGATACTTTTCAAGCACAAATCCTAATTGTACTAGGCTCAACTAAGTGCATTATGACGACCCACCTTTTCAGGCATATGGTTTTCGTGTGTTTCTATGCCAACCCCTAGATCGAATCGTCAACATACACGGTAACGATATTGTATCATACACAAATGTGTCCTTTATTACATCACATGATCCAAAAAGCAAATAGTCTTACAGACCCTAGCCACAGGCTAGTGAAATTCATAGTCTTACAATAAGCAAATACAGTTCATAACAAGCAGAAACGAAAGGAAATCTAAGGTATACGTCCTAGTAATCTCTATCAACACTACAGGTAAGCATGTCGAGTGGAGGAACGAAACCCTACGTAAGTCACTCCTCGTAGTATTCAGCTGCAACATCATTATCATTAGCTTCCTCTCTAGCTGGTGTAGGTATCACAAGAACTTCTTTTTGTAAGGTGCTACTCTCCAATTCAAGTGAAGGTATGATTATCTCAGCAAGCTCTACTTTCCTCCCACTGACTTCTTTCGAGACAAACTACTTCTCTAGAAAGGACTCATTCTTTGCAACAAAGATCTTGCCCTCGGCTCTGTGTTAGAAGGTATACTGAATGGTCTCTTTATGGTATCCTATGAAGACACACTTTTTCGCTTTTGGTTCGAGCTTATCAGGTTGAAGCATCTTGACATAAGCGCCACATCCCCAAACTTTAAGAAACGACTTGTTACGTTTCTTGCCAAACCATAATTCATACGATGTCATCTCAACGGGTTTAGACGGTGCCCTGTTTGAAGTGAATGCGGCTGTCTCTAATGAATAACCCCAAAACGATAGTGGAAAATAGGTAGAAGAAATCATAAACACACCATATCCAATAGAGTACGATTAGGATGTTCGAATACACCATTACGTTGTGGTGGTCCAGGTGGCGTGAGTTTTGAAACAATTCCACATTATCCGAAATGCATTCCAAACTCGTAACTCAGATATTCTCCTCCATGATCAAATCATAAGAATTTTATCTTCTTATTACCATGATTCTCGACTTCACTATGGAACTATTTGAAATTTTTAAATGTTTTAGATTTGTGTTTCATTAAGTAAGTATATCCATATCTACTTAAATAATCTGTGAAGGTTTAGGAAATAACGACATCCACTGCATGCTTCAAAACTCATCAGACCTCATACATCGGTATGTATTATTTCCAATAGGTCACTTGACCGCTCCATTGTACCGGAAAATAGGGGTTTAGTCATTTTTCCCATGAGGCATAGTTCACATGTTTTAAATGATTTATAATCAAGTGTTTCTAAAAGTTCATCTGCATAGAGTTTCTTCATGCGCTTTAGACCAATGTGACCTAAGTGATAGTGACACAAGTATGTTGTACTATCATCATTAACTTTGCATATTTTGGCATTAATATTACTAACGTGTGTATCACTATGATCGAGATTCAACAAGAGCGAACCATTCACATTGGGTGCATGACCATAAAAGATATTACTCATACAAATAGAACATCTATTATTCTTTGATTTAAATAATAACCGTCTCGCAATAAACACGATCCAGATATAATGTTCATGCTCAACGCAGGCACCAAATAACAATTATTTGGATTTAAAACTAACCCCGGAGTTAGACATAGAGGGAGCGTGCCGATGGCAATCACATCAACCTTGGAGTCATTTCCAACGTGCATCGTCACCTCATCCTTAGCTAGTCTCCATTTATTTTGCAACTCCTGTTTCAATTTACAAATATTAGCAACCAAGCCAGTATCAAATACACAAGCGCTACTACGAGCACTAGTAAGGCACACAATGTCGGTGTCAAAATTGGAAGATCTCAGGTAGGGGACCCGAACTATGGATCTAGGATCGATGGGGAACAGGTGACGCTGGACATGGTATTTATCTAGGTTTGAGCTACCACGAGATCAGATTAGCTAAACCCTAGGCTAGTGGGATTAGGGATGTTCTCTTAGCCTCCATGGACTAAACCCTCTGGTTTATATAGACACCAGGGGTACTAGAGTTTACACATAGTCGATTACATCGAAGGAAACAAGGACTCTGAATCTTCCATCGTGACTTGGGGTGCATGTCAAGGCACAGAAAGGTCTTCGGTCCGAATATTGTGCGGCCCAACTGTCTGGCCCATGAGATATGGGCCGGTGTCCCGACGACCCCCTCATACAGGACTCCCTTAGCTGGCCCCAAACTAGCCTCCAAGTCTAGAGCTTACAATCATCCATAGCTAGTGCATCCCAAAGTCTTCGGCTTGCGAGGTGAGTTCTCCATGTTCTATCTATCCGGCCAGTACGATAGGTCGGCCACCAATGAATTTCTAACCCGTCAAGTAATAGTGCTCACCGTCATCAACTCTGTCTAGGGTGACCCTCGATTTTCATGCATCTGCCAGGAGGTGAACAGTCTTGCTACCTTTTTTTTATAAAAAAACCCTTCTAGGACCATAGGATACACCATTAAATAGCCTAGAGGCGCATCGAGTGGCCCATCCAGCCCCCAACAAGAAATCCAATCTTGTTGGAAGAAAACCTCAGGGCGAATGGCAGGCACCCCTGGATCGTCGTCACGCCCTCACGGCCAACACCCGGGTGACTGGTCCAGCTACTCAGTCTCCTGCCTCGAACTGTGCAATCTTCAACGACAGGGGTATCTCCCGGTTGCAGATCTCGTACCTGTCCATGCTGGATTGACTTCCGCAAATGGCGAAGCTTTTGTGGAGAATTTCCCTACCCCAAGCAATGACGAGAGGGTGTGCTTCGTGTCCTTCCTCCTAAGAGGTCTTGGATTCCCTATTCACCCCTTCTTGAGGGGACTGTTAGAGTTTTACGGGATCCAGCTCCATCACCTTACCCCCAGGTCAATGCTGCATATCTCCTGCTTCGTTCTCCTTGGCGAGATGTTCTTGGGCTGCGAAGCTCACTTTGAGCTATGGAGGAAGTACTTCTGCCTCGTCCGTCGCACCCATGGGGGATGAATTTTTGAGGTAGGCGGAGCCGAAGTCTGGCGTATAGCTGGCAGGGGATACCCTATGAAGACCCCAATAAAAGATTAAAAAGAATGGACCTTGGAATGTCTTTGTATTGAAGAAGTCCCCCTATCAGATCCTATTCGGAGAGGTCTGCCCGAGTATTCGGATGTCCCGCTAAAGAAGTGGTACAACTGGCTACCAAAAAGCCCTTCTCACGGAGAGTCCCTCGAAGTACAGTGCTTGGCTGCCATGGTGCGAGTGTTGGCCCATAGCAAATTAACTATGGTTGACATGATGGCCACAACCATCGATCGATGCGTGCAACCTCTTCAACAAAGTATGCATCCCTTGTGGTGTTATAACGGGACAAGCGACGCAACCTGCTATAACCAGATGGGGCCGGACAACAAAGCAGTGATGGCTGCCATATTAGTGGATTTGTTCAAAGGACAGGAAGAGGAGTTCGCTCTCCCAAGGAATTGGAATGGCTACTTGGACTACAATCCCATTGAATGGGTAAGCACATGCTTGTACTACATTTCGGACATGCCGTTCGTATACTGACCGACCATATTGTTTCTTCTGAACTGAATTGGAGACATCAGGTTCAGAGCATCAGCTGCCCATCCCCCCAACTGGAGGACCATTCTCGCACCGACGACTTGGGATTCAACGAGGACCCAAAGACATTCATTGATTTCGAGGATGGGGTTTTCTTCCAGGAGAGCCTCAATAGCTCCAAGGTGGCCCTTATAGCCGACCACCCCGGGACCCTCCCTTCCTCCACCATAAGTAGCAAAAAGGCCTCTTCTCAAACGAGGCGTTTCCTCACGCCACTCCGAGCATGTTGACGTTTACTCCCAAGGGTCACCGTGCCTCGCGCCGAAGATCAACGAGGACCTTGCCGACCCCAGCCAACAACGGAGTTCCCAAGCGCCCAGCGGCTGCGGGGCCCACATCTACCATTCCTTCCAAAAAAGGTAATATAATTTATGATTACAGCGGGATCCTTATTGACCTCAACGCTAAGGGCTCTAATGATATTCCCCTGGGGCCTGTAGGAGAAAAACACCACCCCACTGTCCGAAGACACCAAGGAGGCGTCGGGGTGCAATCGGGGATCTTCAGCCCCAGCAAGGATCCGAGCGGGGGGTTACTCCGCGGGCCAACCTTTGGAGGACCCTAAGGATGTTTCAGTCACCAATTCCGAAGGTTAAAGTGTGATGAATCATCGGCGACGGAAGGGATCATGTGTCATGTCATTTTTTGATCAGAAATTCCATGCCTTTAATGGCATAGATGCATACCTCGGAGCAGCCTGAACATGCCTTGAGGGGATTGCCAATCTTTTACCGAGCAATATGTAGGTAAGTGGTCGGTTTTGAGAACCAGACATATGTGTTTGACCCAGTAGCATGTTGTCAGGAAGAAATGCCGAATTAAGGGTCTATAATAACATGTTGTCGTGGTTTTCGGCAGGCCTCAAGGGACCAGAACAAAAAATTGTCCGAGGAGTTTGACTTGAACCAGACGCAATTGGATGCTGCAAAAGCCCAACTGGAGGTGGTGAAGAAGTTCACCAGCAAAGCCCATGGTGAGGAAAATATGCTTTCGCTTGAAGAATGTGCATGAATTGTGTCCAGACACCTTGTTTGACACAAGATATCCTTATAGCAACTGAATCCATACTGCAACTACGAAAGGACCTAGATGCCACCAAAGAGTCTCAACTGTATGCCGAGTCACAGCATGACGCCGGTCTTCAGGTGCTGAAACAAGGCCATGAGGAGAACAACAAACTGAAGGCAGACAACCAGAAGTAGGCCAATGAACTGGAGTGTTTTAAGCGCAGGCTCTCGGAGAGAACCAGAAACTAAGGGAACATGTTCAATAAGTTCTATATAAGCTTTATATGTTCATAGACATATGTAGTGCGTAAATGTAAGACATATCATGCATTTTATGCAAGGTCCTGACTGGTCGGCCCGAAGAAGAGGCATGTCGGTGTCAAAACCGACGGATCTCGGGTAGGGGGTCCCGAACTGTGCGTCTAAGGCGGATGGTAACAGGAGGCAGGGGACACGATGTTTACCCAGGTTCGGACCCTCTTGATGGAGGTAATACCCTACGTCCTGCTTGATTGTTCTTGATGATATGAGTATTACAAGAGTTGATTTACCACGAGATCGTAGATGCCAAACCCTAGAAGCTAGCCTATGGTATGATTCTATATCTTGTCCTACGGACTAAACCCTCCGATTTATATAGACACCGAAGGGGGCTAGGGTTACACATAGTCGGTTACAAGGGAGATCTAAATATCCGTATTGCCTAGCTTCCCTTCCACTAAAAGGAGAGTCCCATCCGGACACAAGACGAAGTCTTCAATCTTGTATCTTCATAGTCCAACAGTCTGGCCAAAGGATATAGTCCGGCTGTCCGGAGACCCCCTAATCCAAGACTCCCTCAGTAGCCACTACTAGGAAAAGGCCTACTAATGGCGCACCAGTTTTGCCTACTAATGGTGCACTACTGGTGCGCCATTAGTATCACGCCACTAGAATGTTTTAGGGATAATTAGATTTAAGCCCCTAGTTGTGTCCCACTCGTCTGTTTTACCCCTAATTCCCAAAAGTTACTCGTTCTGTCCAAGTCACTTTGCTCATATTATGCTTTTGCCCTTTGACCGTTTGACCATCAGTTTGAAAACCTCATAACTAATTCATCCTAAATCAGAAAAATGCAAATAAGATACCAATATGTTCAGAAAAACATCACCTATATGTCAGTGTCATTTGCATTCATGAAAAATGTGTTGGAAAGTGCCCATCCGAGTTTTAGCTCTTATGCTAGCACCATGAATAGTAAAATCTAAAAAAATTCAAAAAAATTTCAAAAAAATTGGTGGCAAAGAATGAAAAATGTTTAAGTGCTTGCCAAGTTTCATCAAGGAATAACATTCATGGGTGCCGCGGCAAAAAAAAAACAATCAGCACTCCAAAATAGATTATTTTTTTGCCACGAATTCAACGAATGTCGTTCCCTAATGAATCTTGGCAAGCACTTATAACATTTGTTGCTCTTCGCCACCATATTTTTTTTAATTTTTTTGAATTTTTTTGAATTTTTTTAGAGTTCACTATTCATGATGGTATCAAAAGAGCTAAAACTCGGATGTGCACTTTCCGACACTTTTTTCTTGAATGCAAACGACACTGACATATAGGTGATGTTTTTCCGAACATTTTGATATCCTATTTGCATTTTTCTGATTCAGTATGAATTAGTTATGAAGTTTTGAAACTGACGATCAAACGGTCAAAGGGCAAAAGCATCAGAGGAGCAAAGTGACTTGGACAGAACCGGTGACTTTTGGGAATTAGGGTTAAAACAGACAAGTGAGACACAACTAGGGGCATAAATCAAATTATCCCAATTTTTTTACTAATGGCGCACCAATGGTCACTATGGCCTAATTTTTTTTCTTAATATCATGTCACTATGGCTTAATCTCAAGTCAAATCGCACTCTGTGGTCAAACTTCCCGGAAGGTCACCCATCCTCACAATACTCTAGCCTGAACATGGTTAACTTCGCAGTTCTATCCAACCCCAGCACCACCTCACTTCACAGGCACTTGTTGATGTATCTATCATATCAATCCTATTAAACCTTGCTGATGTCTAGGACTTTGTTCATGTTCATGAGTATGATGAAATTTTGAAAAATATTTCAAACTTTCTGGTCATATTACGTATCATATTTTGAAGAATAAATCAAAAAAAAATTCGAAACCAATTTTTTTCTGTTACTAGTGGCGCACCTAGCAAACGATGCGCCACTAGTAAGTTTGAATTTTTGTTCCATTTTTCCCTCTAGATCTTAAAAGCCCCATAACTTTTTAAAGTGAATGCGGCTGTCTCTAATGAATAACCGCAAAATGATAGTGGAAAATAGGTAAAATAAATCATAAACACACCATATCCAATAGAGTACGATTATGATGTTCGAATACACCATTACGTTGTGGTGGTCCAGCTGGCGTGAGTTTTGAAACAATTCCACATTATCCGAAATGCATACCAAACTCGTAACTCAGATATTCTCCTCCATGATCAAATCATAAGAATTTTATCTTCTTATTACCATGATTCTCGACTTCACTATGGAACTATTTGAAATTTTTAAATGTTTTAGATTTGTGTTTCATTAAGTAAGTATATCCATATCTACTTAAATCAACTGTTAAGGTTTAGGAAATAACGATATCCACCGCATGCTTGAAAACTCATCAGACCTCATACATCGGTGTGTATTATTTCCAATAAGTCACTTGACCGCTCCATTGTACCGGAAAATAGGGGTTTAGTCATTTTCCCCATGAGGCATAGTTCACATGTTTTAAATGATTTTTATCAAGTGTTTCTAAAAGTTCATCAGCATAGAGTTTCTTCATGCACTTTAGACCAATGTGACCTAAGTGATAGTGACACAAGTATGTGGTACTATCATCATTAACTTCGCATATGTTGGCATTAATATTACTACCATGTGTATCACTACGATCGAGATTCAACAAGAGTGAACCATTCACATTGGGTGCATGACCATAAAAGATATTACTCATACAAATAGAACATCTGTTATTCTTTGATTTAAATAATAACCGTTTCGCAATAAACACAATCCAGATATAATGTTCATGCTCAACGCAGGCACCAAATAACAATTATTCGGAATTAAAACTAACCCCGGAGTTAGACATAGAGGGAGCATGTCCATGGCAATCACATCAACCTTGGAGTCATTTCCAACGTGCATCGTCACCTCATCCTTAGCTAGTTTCCATTTATTTTGCAACTCCTGTTTCGATTTACAAATATTAGCAACCAAGCTAGTATCAAATACCCAAGCGCTACTACGAGCACTAGTAAGCCACACAATGTCAATGTCAAAATTGTAAGATTTCAGGTAGGGGTCCCGGACTATGGATCTAGGATCGATGGGGAACAGGTGACGTGGGACATGGTATTTATCTAGGTTTGAGCCCTCTCTAAGAGGTAAAACCCTATGTCCTGCTTGATTATATTGCTTTTGTATATGAGGATTACAGAGTGGATCTACCTTGAGATCAGATTAGCTAAACCCTAGGCTAGTGGGATTAGGGATGTTCTCTTAGCCTCCACGGACTAAACCCTCTGGTTTATATAGACACCAGGGGTACTAGAGTTTACACATAGTCGATTTCATCGAAGGAAACAAGGACGCCGAATCTTCGATTGTGACTTGGGGTGCATGTCAAGGCACAGAAATGTCTTCGGTCCAGATATAGTGCGGTCCAACTGTCTGGCCCATGAGATATGGGCCGGTGTCCCGACGACCCCCTCATACAGGACTCCCTTAGCTGGCCCCAAACAAGCCTCCAACTCTAGTGCATCCCAAAGTCTTCGGCTTGCGAGGCGAGTTCTCCATCTTCTATCTATCCGGCCAGTATGATAGGTCGGCCACCAATGAGTTTCTAACCCGTCAAGTAATTGTGCCCCCATCATCAACTCTATCTAGGGTGACCCTCGATTTTCATGCATCTGCCAGGAGGTGAACAGTCTTGCTACCTTTTTTTATAGAAAAACCCTTCCAGGACCAGAGGATACACCATTAAATAGGCCAGAGGCGCATCGAGTAGCCCATCCAGCCCCCAACAAGAAATCCAATCTTGTTCAAATAAAACCTCAGGGCGAATGGCAGGCGCCCCTGGATCATCGTCACGCCCTCACGGCCAACTCCCAGGTGACTGGTCCAGCTGCTCAGTCTCCCGCCTTCAACTGTGCGATCTTCAACGACAGGGGTATCTCCCGGCTGCAGATCTCGTGCCTGTCCGTGCTGGATTGACTTCCGCAAATGGCAAAGCTTTCGTGGAGAATTTCCCTACCCCAAGCAATGACGAGAGGGTATGCTTCATGTCCTTCCTCCTAAGTGGTCTTGGATTCCCTATTCACCCCTTCTTGAGGGGACTGATAGAGTTTTACGGTAGCCAGCTCCACCACCTTAACCCCAGGTCAATGCTGCATATCTCCTGCTTCGTTCTACTTGGCGAGATGTTCTTGGGCTGCAAAGCTCACTTTGAGCTACGGAGGAAGTACTTCTGCCTCGTCCCTCGCACCCATGGGGGATCAATTTTTGAGGTAGGCGGAGCCGAAGTCTGGCGTATAGCTGGCAGGGGATACCCTATCAGGACCCCAATGAAATATTAAAAAGAATGGACCTTGGAATGGTTTTATATTGAAGAAGTCCCCCTATCAGATCCTATACGCAGAGGTCTGCCCGATTATTCGGATGTCCCGCTAAAGAAGTGGTACAACTGGCTGCCAAAAAGCCCTTCTCATGGAGAGTCCCTCGAAGTACAGTGCTTGGCTTCCATGGTGCGAGTGTTGGCCCATAGCAAATTAACTATGGTTGACGTGATGGCCACAACCATCAGTCGATGCGTGCAATCTCTTCAACAAAGGATGCACCCCTTGTGCTGTTATAAGAGGACAAGCGACGCAACCTGCTATAACGGAAAGGGCCAGACAACAAAGCAGTGATGGCTGCCATATTAGCGGAGTTGTTCAAAGGATAGGAAGAGGAGTTCGCTCTCCCAAGGAATTGGAATGGATACTTGGACTACAATCCCATTGAATGGGTAAGCACATGCTTGTACTATAGTTCGGATATGGCATCCGTATACCGACCGACCATATTGTTTCTTCTGAACAGAACTGGAGACGTTAGGTTCAGAGCATCAGCTGCCCATCCCCCCAACCGGAGGACCATTCTTGCACCGACGACCTGGGATTCAACGAGGACCCAGAGAAATTCATTGATTTCGAGGATGGGGTTTTCTTCCAGGAGAGCCTCAATAGCTCCAAGGTGGCCCTTATAGCCGACCACCCCGGGACCCTCCCTACCTCCGCCATAAGTAGCAAAAAGGCCTCTTCTCAAACAAGGCGTTTCCTCATGCCACTCCGAGCATGTTGACTTTTACTCCCAAGGGTCATCGTGCCTTGTGCCGAACATCAACGAGGACCGTGCTGACCCCAGCCAACAACGAAGTTTCTAAGCGCCAAGCGGCTGCGAGGCCCACATCTACCATTCCTTCCAAAAAGGTAATATAATTTATGATTACAGCGGGATCCTTATTGACCTCACCGCTAAGGGCTCTAATGATATTCCCCCGGGGCCTGTCGGAGAAAAACACCACCCCTACTGTCCGAAGACACCAAGGAGGCGTCAGGGCACAATCAGGGATCTTCAGCCCCAGCAAGGATCCACGCAGGGGGTTACGCCGTGGGCCAAACTTTGGAGGACCCTAAGGATGTTTCAGTCACCAATTCCGAAGTTGAAAGTGTGATGAATCATCGACAACGGAAGGGATCATGTGTCATGTCATTTTTTGATCAGAAATGCCATGCCTTTAATGCCGTAGACGCATACCTCAGAGCAGCCTGAACATGCCTTGAGGGGATTGCCAATCTTTTATCGAGCAATATGAGGGTAAGTGGTCGGTTTTGAGAAACGAACATACGTGTTTGACCCAGTAGCATGTTGTCAGGAAGAAATGCCGAATTAAGGGTCTATAATAACATGTTGTCGTGGTTTTCGGCAGGCCTCAAGGGACCAGAACAAAAAATTGTCCGAGGACCTTGAGTTGAACTATACGCAGCTGGATGCTACAAAAGCCAAACTGGAGGTCATGAAGAAGTTCACCAGCAAAGCCCATGGTGAGGAAAATATCCTTTCGCTTGAAGAATGTGCATGAATTGTGTCCAGACACCTTGTTTGACACCGGATATCCTTATAGCAACTGAATCCATACTGCAACTATGAAAGGACCTAGATGCTACCAAAGAGTCTCAACTGTATGCCGAGTCACAGCTTGACGCCGGTCTTCAGGTGCTGAAACGAGGCCATGAGGAGAACAACAAACTGAAGGCAGAGAACCAGCAGTAGGCCAAGGAACTGGAGTGTTTTTAGCACAGGCTCTCGGAGAGAACCAGAAACTAAGGAAACATGTTCAATGAGTTCTATATAAGATTTATATGTTCATAGACATACGTAGTGCGTAAATGTAAAACATGTCGTGCATTTTATGCTAGGTCCTGACTGGTCGGCCCGGAGAAGAGGTTTGTCGGTGTCAAAACCGACGGATCTCGGGTAGGGGGTCCTGAACTATGCGTCTAAGGCGGATGGTAACAGGAGGCAGGGGACACGATGTTTACCCAGGTTCGGATCCTCTTGATGGAGGTAATACCCTACGTCCTGCTTGATGATTCATGATGATATGAGTATTACAAGAGTTGATCTACCACGAGATCGTAGAGGCTAAACCCTAGAAGCTAGCCTATGGTATGATTGTATATCTTGTCCTACGAACTAAACCCTCCGGTTTATATAGACACTTGAGGGGGCTAGGGTTACACAGAGTCGGTTACAAGGGAGATCTAAATATCCGTATTGCCTAGCTTGCCTTCCACTACAAGGAGAGTCCCATCCGGACACGAGACGAAGTTTTCAATCTTGTATCTTCATAGTCCAATAGTCCGGCCAAAGGATATAGTCTGTCTGTCCGGAGACCCCCTAATCCAGGACTCCCCTAGTAGCCTCTACTAGGAAAAGGCCTACTAATGGTGCACCAGTTTTGCCTAGTGCGCCATTAGTATCACGCCACTAGATTTTTTTACTAATGGCGCACACTGGTGCGCCATTAGTATAGCCCATGGTGCACCATTAGTATCTGGTATACTAATGGCGCACCACATAGAAGTACGCCATTAGTATCAATTTTTTAAATAAAAATTCAAAAAATAAATAAATTTCTTTTCGTTTTTTCTTAATCTCAAATCACTATGGCTTAATCACGGGTCAATATGCTTAATCTCAAGTCAAATCGCACTCTGTGGCAAACTTCCCAGAAGTTCACCCATCCTCACACTTCTTCAACACAAGCACGCTTAACTTCATAGTTCTATCCAACCCCAGCACCACCTCACTTCACAGGCACTTGCTGAGATATCTATCATATCAATCCTATTAAACCTTGCTGATGTCTAGGACTTTGTTCATGTTCATGAGTATGATGAAATTTTGAAAAATATTTCAAACTTTCTGGTCATATCACGTATCATATTTTGAAGAATAATTAAAAAAAATTTGAAACCAATTTTTTTTTTCTGTTACTAGTGGCGCACCTAGCAAACGGTGCGCCACTAGTAAGTTTGAAATTTTTTCCATTTTTCCCTCTAGATCTTAAAAGCCCTGTAACTTTTTTCTGTTAGGTTTTTGGGGATTTTGAAAATGTTTAACGGGGTTCTCCCGTTAAATTCGGATATAACTTTTCGAGTAGATAATTTTTCATATAGAAAACTTTTTAATCCGAGCTCGTATGCAAAAGTTATGCCCATTTTACAAATTCTAGAGAGATTTTGCAAATAAAGTCAAAATTCATATTTGTAAATTTTCCCAACAAGTAGACCACATATCACATGGGAAACTTATTTTCTTTTATTTTTTTGACATTTCCATCATTTTCTTTTATTTTTTTAAACTAAAAAGGCGGTCGGGGGGGGGGGGGGTGCATTCGTTGGAAGTTTTGGGCCAAGCTAGTAATGGCGCACCGTGGGAGTGGTGCACCATTACTAGTTAAACTAGTAATGGCACACCACACCCACGGCGTGCCATTACTAGTGTTGAAAAAAAACTTTTGAAACTTTTTTTGAAAAAAACTTAGTAATGGCGCACCACTGGACAGTGCGCTACTACTAGTTAAAACTACTAATGGTGCACTGTCCACTCATGCGCCATTACTAACAAATTTTTTTAATTTTTTTTCAGAACTACTAATGGCGCACGGTGGGTGTGGTGCGCCATTACTATGTCAACTAGTAATGGCGCACTATCCCACGGTGCGCCATTAGTAAATTTTTTTATTTCTTTTTTCAAAACTACTAATGGCGCACCACACACCAGGTGCGCCATTAGTAATATATTACTAATGGCGCACCACACACCAGGTGCGCCATTAGTAATATATTACTAATGGCGCACCTGTATGTGGTGCGCTATTACTATATAGTAATGGCGCACCACATACATGGTGCGCCATTAGTATCCATATTATCTTTAGCCCTTTTCCTATTAGTGTGCCCTAGAACCAGGCTTCAATGACGATGAGTCCGACGCGCAGTATTTTTTCGGCAATGCAAGGCGGGTTCCTCCTCTGAATACTTCACAGAAGATTTTGAACCCAGGGATAGTGTCCAGCTCTGCAAAATAATTTCCACATACCACCGTAGAGAGAATAATATTTCCACAAATCTAATCTGCTGACGTGTTTTGACAGCACGACGTTATGTCATGGCCCAGTCATTATCCGAACCATTTTTCTCAACCAGCTCTACACATATTGCGAGGCGGTTTTCATGACACGTCTTGTCGAAGCAGAGATCGTGTCCCCCTTATTACGGGATTCTCATCAATACGGACGTGGGTAACCCACTCGTGCCCGTTGGTATGACTCCTCGATTTTAGGCAAGTCCAAAACGGCCACGAGGAGGACGCTTGACATTCACCCTCATTATAAAGAGGCCAAGACCTGTCCTTTTTTTCTCTTGTGCTCAATCGAACGCTTCCCCCGTCTTGAGTTCCAACACCCCAGGCTCAGGTCAGGCGCTTCGGACATTCATCCATGTTCGGATCCAACCTCCAAGGTCGGTGGATGCCCTCCTCTGTCACAGAGGAGGACATCAAGAAGCCGAGAGAGGCCAGATACCTGACTGCCGAAATTTCGCACAGGCTGCCCGCCCGAGGGCAGGTCATCCCCACTCCCGAACCCAACGAGTGTGTTGTGTTCATCTCTCACTTCCTCCGAGGACTAGGCCTCGCTCCAGATCCATTTGTTAGGGGGCTCAAGTTCTATTACGGGCTGGATTTCCATGATCTGGCCCTGGATTCCCTCCTTCACATCTCGTCGTTCAACGTCGTATGTGAGGCCTTCCTCCGCATTACCCCTCACTTCAGCTTGTGGCTCAAGACCTTCAATGTGAAGCCGAAGATGATCGAGGGGCGACACGCAGAGTGCGGATGTGCCGTGGTAAGCAAAAGTGCTGATGCTCCATGGCCAGAGGGTTCCTTCCCAGAGTTGTCCAGCTTGTGGCAGTGGGATTGGTTTTACATCACAGCTCCCCGAAGTACCAAGTGGGTAGTCGCCCTGCCTTTCGCTGCCCCCCCCCCACCACAACTGATGTCATGGATTAGCAGGGGGCTGAGCTGGGATCCAGCAAATGATGTGCCAATATTGTAGAGCCGCATCCGAGATCTCCTTGAGAGAGATTTCAGCCTGGTGATGGTAATGCAAGTTATGCTAGTTCGTCGAGTCTAGCCTTGCAACCGTCGACCCCTCCGTATGTGGGAAATCAACCCGAAAGGACCGCAAACTATCCAGCACTTCCTCGGTGTCGGTGTTAAAACCGGCGGATCTCGGGTAGGGGGTCCCGAACTGTGCGTCTAGGCCGGATGGTAACAGGAGGCAGGGGACACGAAGTTTCACCCAGGTTCGGGCCCTCTTGATGGAGGTAGAACCCTACGTCCTGCTTGATTAATATTGATGATATGGGTAGTACAAGAGTAGATCTACCATGAGATCAGAGAGGCTAAACCCTAGAAGCTAGCTTATGGTATGATTGTATGTTGTGATTGTTGTCCTACGGACTAAAACCCTTGGGTTTATATAGACACCAGAGAGGGTTAGGGTTACACAAGGTCGGTTACAAAGCAGGAGATATCCATATTCGTATTGCCTAGCTTGCCTTCCACGCCAAGTAGAGTCCCATCTGGGCACGAGATGAAGTCTTCAATCTTGTATCTTTATAGTCTAACAGTCCGGCCAATGGAGATAGTCCGGCTGTCCGGAGACCCCCTAATCCAGGACTCCCTCAGTAGCCCCTCTACCAGGCTTCAATGACGATGAGTCCGGCGCGCAGTATTGTCTTCGGCATTGCAAGGCGGGTTCCTTCTCCGAATACATCATAGGAGAATTTGAATATGAGGGTAGTGTCCGACCCTGCAAAATAAGTTCCACATTCCAGCGTAGAGAGAATAATATTTTCGCAGGTCTAATTCACTGGCTTGTTTCGGCAACATGACGTTACGTCATGGCTCGGTGATTATTCGAACCGTTTCTTTTAACCAGCCCCGCACATAACGCGAGGCAGTTTTTCGACACGTCTTGTCAAAGCAGAGATCGTGTCCCATTATTACGGGATTCTCATCAATACGGGCGTGGTAACCCAACCGCGCCATCAGTTGCGGCGCTTGGGGGATAAGAGAGTTTTACCAGGAAAGTGGGGACGCTTAGTTTCGTCCATCCATATAAAGGGATAAGGATTCACCTTTCTATCCACGCCTTCTTCCTCCTTTGCTCATCCGCTCCCGCACACTCGAGCTCTAGCTCCCAAGTCCTCACTTCCATCTCAACCTTCTCCAGCCATGTCCGGAGCGGGAGGCAAGTGGATGGTCTCCTCCGTCACAGAGGGAGACATCAAGAAACTGAGGAGAGCCGGATACCTGCCCGACGACATCGCGCATTGGCTCCCAGATGAGGGGCAGCTCATCCCCACCCCCAGGCCCCATGAGATGGTGGTATTCCTCACCCATTTCCTCCGTGGACTGGGATTCCCTCTCCATCCCTTCATCCGGGGCTCATGTTTTATTACGGCCTAGATTTCCACGATCTGGTCCCGAACTTCATCCTCAACATCTTGGCGTTTATCATCGTGTGCGAGGCCTTCCTCCGCATCAAGCCCCACTTCGGCTTATGGCTGAAGACCTTCAACGTCAAGCCGAAGGTGGTGGGCGGCTGCCAGGCGGAGTGCGGAGGCGCCATGGTGGGCAAGATGCCCAACATAACATGGCTCGAGGGCTCCTTTGTGGAAACCATAAAGGGGTGGCAATCTATATCACCGAGCCACGTGACCCCGCATGGGTAGCGGCCCCCGAGTTCCGATCTGGCATCCCCATGCGGCTCACCTCCTGGAAAGAGAAGGGCCTGTCCTGGGGTAGTTCGAAAGAGCTGACCGCACTCCAAACATGTATTCAAAACATGGTGGACAAGAAGCTCAAGCTTGTCAACATAGCCCAGGTTATGCTCATCCGCCCGATACTCCCGTGCCAACAACGGGAGTTCACCTTGTGGGAGTTTAATCCGGCGCAGCACCGGATTCTGAACAGGCTCTTTGACACAACTCATGAAGATGCCTGGAGGGTGCTGTTTAAAAGTGCCGAGGTCCCTCCCCCTATTATTGAGGATCGCGGATTCAGCGCGAAGCGCCAAGCTAGTGCGGTAAGCTGCTTTACCTTTCAAAGGATACTTATTTTTTATATAGACTGGCTCTATGCGGGATCTAAACTCCCGGACCTTTGACAGGACTGGCAAAAGATGGCCGGACAGATCGATTGTCCGGTTCCTTTGCCCGAAGGCTCCGCAGATGCTCTTCTGGCGAAGATGCTGACTCCAGCCCCTTGTAAGGTGCCAGAGAAGACCAAGAAGGCTAAGGGAACTCGAAAGAGTTCCCGACGCCAGGCGTCGTCGGACTCACCGTCTGATGACTCTGCGGTGCACTCTTCCCCTGAAGACAAGGAAGAGGAAGAAGATGCTCCCCAATCGACTGGGGGAGACAAGAAAAGGAGGCCGCCCCAACTGGGGAGGCCGAAGGGTCCAAGAAGGGAAGGACTCTCGTTCCGGACAGCTCCACCGCCGCCGACGAAAGCGAAGACGAGTGGTTGCCCAGGGCCAAGCCCCCGGGGTGATCATAAGTATTCGGATACCAAAGTTACCCATAGGATACCTTTGTCGCACTACTTTCCCTAACGCCGAACACAATTATGCAGGCCGCCTCGAGCCAATATCGAGGTATCATCGGACGGCTCCCTGGGCTCGTCGGACATGGATACCGATCCAGTCCCAACCGCCACCTCCCCTCATCCTGCCGACGACGCCGAGGTGTTGTCTCAAAAGACACCGGCTCGAGGGGAGACAGTCCGGAAGGCGCCTCAAGGCGACCTTCCAGACTCCGGGAGCCGCGGGGACGGGGCCCCCGAGAGCTCCGAGTTCGGCCCTCAGCCGAACACCGTGTCGGACCCGCCAGCGGTTCTGGACTCGGGCAGGCGGCCTCCTTCTAAGAGGGGGAAAATGCCTCTGCCGGTGACCTCTGTCCATCTAGAGGCACCGGACAATCTGCTGGAAGCGCTTCACAACGCTTCCATCGATGAGGAGCACCGCACTATCATGAGTGCGGTGATCCAGAAGGTTCAGTCCACCAAGAGCGGATTGACTAAAGCCTGTGCCAGCCTTCTAACAGGCTTTGAGGTAAGTGTGTTTAAAATGTAGAAGAAATATTACCGCATAGAGAGTAGCCCCTGATGCTTTGTTCGGTGTTCACAAAGAAAAGCCGGACAGAGGATCAAATAATATCGCAGGAGTCCAATATAAGTATGTCAATATGCATATGCAGGCTTCGCTGCTGGCGTCCACCGCACTAACTGCGGAGGTCGCCGTACTGAAGCAGGACCTCGAGGGGTCCAAGAAAGAGCCAGGATTGTTGTATGTTTGCCAGGGGCCTCGACCGAGGTGGCAACCCTGAAGCAAGCGCTAACCAAGGCTGAAGATACAGCGGCCACGGAGCGCACCGAGCGAGAGAAGCACGAGGCTCGGGTGGGCGAGGTGCAGCAAGAGCTCCAGGCTCTTGTGACAAAGCACGAGGCTTTGGAGCTTGACTCGAAGACGCGGGAGTCTGAGCTTGCCGCGGCCCTTGAGAGTGCAAAGAGTGCCAAGGCCGAGGCCCAGAAGGCCCTCCAGGAGATCGACACGATGAAGAAGATAGCGGCGGGTAAGGTTTTCTATAAGCAAAGCAAGCATGTAAAAGTAAATTACCGATTACTTACCCGGATCCAGAGCTCTTCTGGAGCATTCGCAGATTTGCCCCGCAGTGTGTCTGATGCCGCACAATTTTACCAGGCTGAGGACGGAAGCTCGATGGAGAAGCTATTCTGGTCTCAGTATGCTGAGGCCGAACATACGGTGCCGATGAGCGACCAGCTGAAGCAGATGGTCGAGCTACATAAGGCAGTCGATCCGGCCATGAAGGGTTTTGTAGTCCGGCTGTGGCCTGGCGACGCCCTTCCGAACAGCTTCTTCGGCCTGGTGAGGCGGCTTGTGGATGCCTGCCCATGGCTGGAGGTTGTCAAGCGATCCATCTGGATTGAAGGTGCCCGCCGGGCCTTCGCCCGTGTAAAAATGCAGTGGGTCAAGCTAGACGCCATGAAGCTGATGAAGGAGGGGCCGCCGGAGGGCAAGGAGCACCGCCACCCCGAGATGTATTACGAGGGTGTTCTGCCGGGTGCCCGTCTTATCGCCGATGAGTGTTCGAAAGATGTAATATTTGAGTAAACTTGCTCGTTTTATCCTTTATTTATGAAAACTTGTTTCATATGTGCTATGCAACGCTTATTTGAATTTAAAATATTACCTTTTGTTTGGCTGTTTATCGAATCTGAGAGATGGCTAGTCCTCCGCTTCTGCCCCCATGCCGCTAGTGCTGGGGTGTTCGGGATAAACTTGAGCACTCTTGTTCCCATATTTGGGTCCTTCGAGGGAGGTGCTCATCACAACGAACAAGGCAACCAGACTAATATTGCTTTATCACTCTCACTTAGCCATAGAATTCTATAATTTTAAATTTCGGCGAAGCCCCTGGTATTCGGAAGGCCGAATTCGAGGCGCGATACACGCCTTTAAGCCGGACAGGGCCGGCCCCTCGCCCTAAGCGGCATAAGTCTTTAGGGACTCGAAAAACCTCTGAAAGAACATGCTGTGCCCCCATGTTTGGTTTTGGTAATTGATGACAATCTCTATGGACTAATGGTTGCCTTGAGTTATATTTGAAGGTTTTGTCCATATGCTTTTCTTGGAGTACATGTGTTGATTTCAAGGAGAGTTTGTGTCGACCAAGGTGTTATTCAAGGAATTATCCAAAGATTGGTCATGTGAGAGTTGAGCTTATTGCAAGCATGTCTTGAAGAAGAAGATTGTGTGATCATTCATGTCTACCTTCAAGACATCATCCAAATGAAGAGAATTGGAAAGGTTCAAGGTTGATCAAGACTAAGTCAAGAGCAAATCAAGTTGATCAACTCACAAAGCGCAAAAGATGTACCGAGAGGGATCAAGTGATCCCATGGTATGGTAAGAATTGTCAATTACGCTTTGTGTACTAACCCATGGTCTTCGTGAGAGTTCTTTGTGGGGTTAGTTTGCGGTGTGCAAGTTCAAGTGGAGCATCACGAAGAGATCAAATGCTTGAAGCTTGCCGTCCTTTGTGGTGATAATGATCTTGTGAAGATGTGTGGAAGACTGGCTCACCCATAGTGGAGTATGGGGGAGCAATCAACTAGTCTTCATCGAGTCAACACAATCAAGAAAGGTGGTCCAACTTGAGGGAGTCAAGATTGTCATCATCTAGCTCAAGTGGACCATGTGCAAGGCAAAGGTTTGCCCTTGATACGGTTTCTACTTTACCGGTCTCATGATGGTAGTTGGGAGACTGGGTTATAGGATCGATTGCCGTACTATCAAGGGGGGCTCTCAATGAGTAGCTTGACCGTATCGTTCGCTGAGAGCTCAAACCATTGCATCCTTGCATCATCTTTCTTGGTTCTTGTTTGGTTCTCTTTGAGAGTCTTAGACCTTATGGTCATCTTGATGACAAGCTTGAGTTCATCGAAAACGAAGTTCGCATGCATCTTCTATGATGTTTTCGATGTTGGAGGTTTTGCCGGTTCTTCTCGGTTGGAGGTTTCACTCCTCTATTTGTTGGCATACCTCCCCTGTTTTGATGCTACTCGTCGTCTTGTTTTCAACAAGCTTGAGTTTGCTCAATTCGGAGCTCATATGCAGAAGTTATGGCAGTTCTGGTTTTCTGGAGTGTGGTTTTTGTCCTGGACCCAGCGGTAGTACCGCGGGCCACAGCGGTAGTACCACTGAAGCTCACTAAGCGGTAGTACCGCTCCTCGGAGCGGTAGTACCACTGCCTCAGCAGCAGTACCGCTGCGGCTCCGTGCTCCTACCGCCTCGACCCTAGTGCGCTCCTTCTTGTGTCTGGGCGTTACGGCACTGGCTGCAGTTGTAGCGGTAGTACCGCTTAAGCTCATAAAGCAGTAGTACCGCTCCACGGAGCGGTAGTACCGCTTGATGGCCTCAGCTGCAGTACCGCTGCGGCTCTGTGCTCCTTCCGCCTCGACTATTTTGTGCATTTTCTCGTGTCGAGTTTTGCGGTAGTAGGGGCGCTAGTACCGCGTTCGCGCGGTAGTACAGCCCTGCCTCCACGGTAGTACTGCTCTGGGTCCCTGCCCCAGCCCCTCTCTTCTGGCGCGGCAGTACCGCTGAGGGGGAGCGGTAGTACCGCTCTACCTCAGCGGTAGTACCGCTCTCTGCGGGGCTGTGTGGGGGATAACGGTTGGATTTTCCCCCTCCTATAAAAGGGGGTCTTCTTCCCCAATGAACCTAATCCTTTGAGCTCGTGTTCTTCCCCCATTGTTGACCTTCTTTGAGCTTGCTAACTCACAATCCCTCCATGGATTCTTGCTAGTTTTTGAGGGACAAGAGAGAGGAGATCTAGATCCACATTTCCACCAATCACTTTCTCCTCTATGTGAGGGGAACCCCTTGGATCTAGATCTTGGAGTTATTGGTGTTCTCTTTCTTGTTCTTCCTCTCATTTTCCTCCCTAGCATTAGTTGCTTCGGTGGGGTTTGAGAGAGAAGGACTTGGGCACTCCGTGTGCCCTTGCCATTGCATTTGGTGCATCGGTTTGAGTTCTCCACGTGATACGTGGAAGTTACAAGTTGAGAAGCTTATTACTCTTGGGTGCTTGGTACCCTTGAGCTTGTTCCTCTTGGGTGCTTGGGCGCCCTAGACGGTTGTTGGTGTTCGGAGCTCAATCATTGTGGTGCAAAGCTCCGGGCAAGCGTCGGGGTCCCCAATTAGGTTGTGAAGATCGCCCCGAGCAATTTGACGGGTACCGGTGACCGCCCCCAAGGGTTCCCAAAGTGTACGGGTTCGGTGACCGCCCCCAAGGGTTGCCATTTGTACAGGTTCGGTGACCGCCCTCAAGGGTTCCTTGGTGGAATCACGGCATCTTGCATTGTGCGAGGGCATGAGGAGATTACGGTGGCCCTAGTGGCTTCTTGGGGAGCATTGTGCCTCCACACTGCTCCAAACAGAGATTAGCATCTGCAAGGGTGTGAACTTCGGGATACATCATCGTCTCCGCGTGCCTCGGTTATCTCTTACTCGAGCCCCTTTAATTATGCACTTTACTTTGTGATAGCCATATTGTTTCTTGTCATATATCTTGCTATCACATAGTTGCTTATCTTGCTTAGCATAAGTTGTTGGTGCACATAGGTGAGCCTAGTTGTTTTAGGTTTTGTGCTTGACAAATTAACCGCTAGGTTTATTCCGCATTTGTTCAAGCCTAAACCGTAATTATTTTAAAACGCCTATTCACCCCCCCTCTAGGCGACATCCACGATCTTTCAACCTCGCTGAACAGCGACCTGTCTCTCGCCTTATCATGACAGTCAGTTTTAGCCTTCTCTACTGAGGTGCTCAGCCTGGCAGAACTGGGGCACAATCGCAGTAGTTCTCCTAGCGCTACCATAGCCGATAGAGTGGAACATAAGGTACCAAAACATAGGAGCCAGGCAAACCCAACATTTGACCAAAGACATGATTCGGAGCTGATGCATATAATGCTATAAGTTCGGGGTGCCGCACTTGTGAAAGTGTTCGGACTTTTCAGACCGCATTGTGGGGTACGTGAGCCCCTGGTGTATTGGCCGTACCAAAGTGTACGGTTGCAAGGCATTGTTAATGAACACACACACACACACACACACACACACACACACATATATATATATATAAATGCAATAATGGTCGTAATGTAATGAATTGTTTATTAAAAAGCTGCGTTAAAGAAGAGTGATACAGATAGTGCGATAAGCAAAAGGTAGGACTAAGTCCCTTCCAAGGGCGAGCTGAGGGATGATATGAAATCTGAGATCAACCTGGGAATTCCGTTGTATAACGTAGTTGTATGCCTCCTTGGTTGCTGCATCATGTGTTCGGCAATAGTGCTGACGGACAATGTTTCCAGAGATTAAGGTCGTGAAAAAAGAAAAAAAATAACTAAACAGGAAGCCCCTAGTGCGGTTTAGGCCGCGTTTTGGGGCATGCCGCAGTTGTGCCCCCCCTCCCCACCTGTGCCCATGGTATTTTTAATGCGTAATTATGTACGCGAGGCACGAATATCGCCGTTGGGCTGGGATTGGGGTGGCCGCCGTATTGCTACGCGAGCTCAGATCGCGCCAGGCGGTCTATTTGCTGATAGCCTCGAGCGTGCTTGAAGGTGTCCGGGCTTTGAAACGCCGAACTGGTTGATTGCCTTGAGAGGCTGCTTTGTGCTTCTACTGCGAGGGCCGCGGTGTGCTCCTCTGTTCGGAGGGAGCGCTCTGTGTTTTCGTTGACTGTAATAACTCCGCGGGGTCCTGGCATCTTGAGTTTGAGGTATGCATAATGTGGTACCGCATTGAATCTAGCAAATGCGGTTCGCCCGAGCAGCGCATGATAACCACTGTGGAACGGGACTATATCGAAGATTGACTCTTTGCTTCGGAAGTTATCCGGGGATCCGAAGACCACTTCCAGTGTAATTGAGCCTGTGGAATGGGCCTCTATGCCTGGAATAACGCCCTTAATGGTCGTTTTTGTGGGTTTGATCATTGAGGGGTCTATACCCATTTTGCACACCGTGTCCTGATAAAGCAGGTTCAGGCTGCTTCTGCCATCCATAAGGACTCGAGTGAGGTGAAATCCGTCGAGGATTGGGTCTAGGACCAGTGCAGCAAATCCGCCATGATAGTTACTAGTGGGGTGGTCCCTGCGATCGAAGGTGACCGGGCAGGAGGACCAAGGGTTGAACTTTGGGGCGACTGGCTCCAACGCATATACATCCCTGAGCGCACGCTTCCGCTCCCTCTTGGGGATGTGGGTTGCGTATATCATGTTCACCGTCCATACTTGCGGGGGAAACCTCTTCTGTCCTCCAGTGTGCGGCTGCCGGGGTTCCTCCTCGTCATCGCTATGCGGCCCCTTGTCCTTGTTTTTGGCAATTAACTTGCCGGACTGCTTGAACACCCAACAATCCCTGTTGGTGTGATTGGCTGGCTTGTCTGGGGTGCCGTGTATTTGACACAAGCAATCGAGTATACGGTCCAAGATGGACGGACTCAGCGTACTTTGTTTGAATGGCTTTTTCCGCTGACCAGGTTTAGAGCCTTTGAATCCGGCATTGACTGCCGTATTCTCAATATTTTCGTAGTTAATGCGGCGCTTATGCTTGTTGCGACGTGACCTACTATTGCCGTCCTTGGTATCCAAGGTACCATGGGTTTTTGATACGTTATTACTGCAAGCCAGCCAGCTGTCTTCTCCCGCACAAAAGCGAGTCATGAGCGTCGTGAGAGCTGCCATAGATTTCGGCTTTTCCTGACCAAGGTGCCGGGCTAGCCACTCATCTCGGATGTTGTGCTTGAAAGCCGCTAAGGCCTCCGCATCCGGACAGTCGACGATTTGATTTTTCTTTGTAAGGAACCGATTCCAGAACTGCCTAGCCCACTCTTCTGGCTGCTGAATTATGTGGCTCAAATCATCGGCGCCTGGTGGTCGCACATAAGTGCCCTGAAAGTTGTTGAGGAATGCGGCTTCCAGATCTTCCCAACAGCTAATGGAGTCCGCTGGCAAGCTGTTAAGCCAATGCCGCACTGGTCCTTTGAGCTTTAGTGGGAGGTATTTGATGGCGTGTAAGTCATCACCGCGGGCCATGTGGATGTCGAGGAGGAAGTCCTTGAAGGAAATATGCCCTAGAGGCAATAATAAAGTTATTATTTATTTCCTTATATCATGATAAATGTTTATTATTCATGCTAGAATTGTATTAACCGGAAACATAATACATGTGTGAATACATAGACCAACAGAGTGTCACTAGTATGCCTCTACTAGACTAGCTCGTTAATCAAAGATGGTTATGTTTCCTAACCATGAACAAAGAATTGTTATTTGATTAACGAGGTCACATCATTAGTTGAATGATCTGATTGACATGACCCATTTCATTAGCTTAGCACCCGATCGTTTAGTATGTTGCTATTGCTTTTTTCATGACTTATACATGTTCCTATAACTATGAGATTATGCAACTCCCGTTTACCGGAGGAACACTTTGGGTACTACCAAACGTCACAACGTAACTGGGTGATTATAAAGGAGTACTACAGGTGTCTCCAATGGTAGATGTTGGGTTGGCGTATTTCGAGATTAGGATTTGTCACTCTGATTGTTGGAGAGGTATCTCTGGGCCCTCTCGGTAATACACATCACATAAGCCTTGCAAGCATAATAACTAAGATGTTAGTTATGAGAGGATGTATTACGGAACGAGTAAAGAGACTTGCCAGTAACGAGATTGAACTAGGTATTGGATACCGACGATCGAATCTCGGGCAAGTAACATACCGATGACAAAGGGAACAACGTATGTTGTTATGCGGTCTGACCGATAAAGATCTTCGTAGAATATGTAGGAGCCAATATGGGCATCTAGGTCCCGCTATTGGTTATTGACCGGAGACGTGTCTCGGTCATGTCTACATTGTTCTCGAACCGTAGGGTCCGCACGCTTAACGTTACGATGACAGTTATTATGAGTTTATGCATTTTGATGTACCGAAGGTTGTTCGGAGTCCCGGATGAGATCACGGACATGACGAGGAGTCTCGAAAAGGTCGAGACGTAAATATTGATATATTGGAAGCCTATGTTTGGGCACCGGAAGCGTTCCGGGTGAAATCGGGATTTTTCCGGATTACCGGGAGGGTTACCGGAACCCCCCCGGGAGGTAAATGGGCCTATTGGGCCTTAGTGGAAAAGAGAGAAGAGGCAGCCCACACCTGGCCGGTGCCCCCCCCCCTTTCCCAAGTCCTAATAGGACTAGGAAAGGTGGGCCGGCCCCCTCTTTCTCCTTCCACCCAAGAATCCTAGTTGGAATAGGATTGGAGGGGAGGAGTCCTACTCCCGGTGGGAGTAGGACTCCCCCCTGCGCCTCCCTCCTAGCCGGCCGAACCCCCTGCCCCTGGCCTTTATATACGGGGGCAGGGGGCACCCCAAGACACACAAGTTAATCGTTCCTTAGCTGTGTGCGGTGCCCCCTGCCACCAAATTCCACCTCGATCATACTGTTACAGTGCTTAGGCGAAGCCCTGTGTCGGTAGTACATCAAGATCGTCACCACGCCGTCGTGCTGATGGAACTCTTCCTCGACGCTTTGCTGGATCGGAGCCCGAGGAACGTCATCGAGCTGAACGTGTGCTAAGAACTCGGAGGTGCCGGAGTAACGGTGCTTGGATCGGTCGGATCGGGAAGAAGACGTACGACTACTTCCTCTACGTTGTGTGATCGCTTCCGCAGTCGGTCTGCGTTGGTACGTAGACAACACTCTCCCCTCTCGTTGCTGTGCATCACCATGATCTTGCATGTGTGTAGGAATTTTTTTGAAATTACTGCGTTCCCCAACAGTGGTATCAGAGCCTAGGTTTTTATGGTTTGATGCTATTTGCACGAGTAGAACACAAGTGAGTTGTGGGCGATACAAGTCATACTGCCTACCAGCATGTCATACTTTGGTTCGGCGGTATTGTTGGACGAGACGATCCGGACCAACCTTACGCGTACTCTTACGCGAGACCGGTTCCCTCGACGTGCTATGCACACAGATGGCTTGCGGAAGACTGTCTCTCCAACTTTAGTTGAACCAAGTGTGACTACGCCCGGTCCTTGAGAAGGTTAAAACGGAGTCTATTTGACGAACTATCGTTGTGGTTTTGATGCGTAGGTGAGATGAGTTCTTACTTAAGCCCGTAGCAGCCACGTAAAACTTGCAACAACAAAGTAGAGGACGTCTAACTTGTTTTTGCAGGGCATGTTGTGATGTGATATGGTCAAGGCATGATGCTGATTTTATTGTATGAGATGATCATGTTTTGTAACCGAGTTATCGGCAACTGGCAGGAGCCATATGGTTGTCGCTTTATTGTAAGCAATGCAATCGCGATGTAATGCTTTACTTTATTACTAAGCGGTAGTGATAGTCGTGGAAGCATAAGATTGGCGAGACGACAACGATGCTACGATGGAGATCAAGGTATCGCGCCGGTGACGATGATGATCATGACGATGCTTCGGAGATGGAGATCACAAAGCACAAGATGATGATGGCCATATCATATCACTTATATTGATTGAATGTGATGTTTATCCTTTTATGCATCTTATCTTGCTTTGATTGACGGTAGCATTATAAGATGATCTCTCACTAAATTATCAAGAAGTGTTCTCCCTGAGTATGCACCGTTGCAAAAGTTCTTCGTGCTGAGACACCACGTGATGATCGGGTGTGATAGGCTCTACGTTCAAATACAACGGGTGCAAAACAGTTGCACACGCGGAATACTCAGGTTATACTTGACGAGCCAAGCATATACAGATATGGCCTCGGAACACGGAGACCGAAAGGTCGAGCGTGAATCATATAGTAGATATGATCAACATATTGATGTTCACCATTGAAAACTACTCCATCTCACGTGATGATCGGTTATGGTTTAGTTGATTTGGATCACGTAATCACTTAGAGGATTAGAGGGATGTCTATCTAAGTGGGAGTTCTTAAGTAAATTAACTGAACTTAAAAATTATCATGAACTTAGTACCTGATAGTATCTTGCTTGTTTATGTTGATTGTAGATAGATGGCTCGTGCTGTTGTTCCGTTGAATTTTAATGCGTTCCTTGAGAAAGCTAAGTTGAAAGATGATGGTAGCAATTACACGGACTGGGTCCGTAACCTGAGGATTATCCTCATTGCTGCACAGAAGAATTACGTCCTGGAAGCACCGCTGAGTGCCAGGCCTGCTGCAAGAGCAACACCAGAAGTTATGAACGTCTGGCAGAGCAAAGCTGATGACTACTCAATAGTTCAGTGTGCCATGCTTTGCGGCTTAGAACCGGGACTTCAACGACGTTTTGAACGTCATGGAGCATATGAGATGTTCCAGGAGTTGAAGTTAATATTTCAAGCAAATGCCCGGATTGAGAGATATGAAGTCTCCAATAAGTTCTATAGCTGCAAAATGGAGGAGAACAGTTCTGTCAGTGAGCATATACTCAAAATGTCTGGGTATAATAATCACTTGATTCAATTGGGAGTTACACTTCCGGATGATTGCGTCATTGACAGAATTCTCCAATCACTGCCACCAAGCTACAAGAGCTTTGTGATGAACTATAATATGCAAGGGATGAACAAGACTATTCCCGAGCTCTTCGCTATGCTGAAAGCTGCGGAGGTAGAAATCAAGAAGGAGCATCAAGTGTTGATGGTTAACAAAACCACTAGTTTCAAGAAAAAGGGCAAAGGGAAGAAGAAAGGGAACTTCAAGAAGAACGGCAAGCAAGTTGCTGCTCAAGAGAAGAAACCCAAGTCTGGACCTAAGCCTGAAACTGAGTGCTTCTACTGCAAGCAGACTGGTCACTGGAAGCGGAACTACCCCAAGTATTTGGCGGATAAGAAGGATGGCAAGGTGAACAAAGGTATATGTGATATACATGTTATTGATGTGTACCTTACTAATGCTCGCAGTAGCACCTGGGTATTTGATACTGGTTCTGTTGCTAATATTTGCAACTCGAAACAGGGACTACAGAATAAGCGGACACTAGCAAAGGACGAGGTGACGATGCGCGTGGGAAACGGTTCCAAAGTCGATGTGATCGCGGTCGGCACGCTACCTCTACATCTACCTTCGGGATTAATATTAGACCTAAATAATTGTTATTTGGTGCCAGCGTTGAGCATGAACATTATATCTGGATCTTGTTTGATGCGAGACGGTTATTCATTTAAATCAGAGAATAATGGTTGTTCTATTTATATGAGTAATATCTTTTATGGTTTTTATGGTCATGCACCCTTGAAAAGTGGTCTATTCTTATTGAATCTCGATAGTAGTAATACACATATTCATAATGTTGAAGCCAAAAGATGCAGAGTTGATAATGATAGTGCAACTTATTTGTGGCACTGCCGTTTAGGTCATATCGGTGTAAAGCGCATGAAGAAACTCCATGCTGATGGGCTTTTGGAACCACTTGATTATGAATCACTTGGTACTTGCGAACCGTGCCTCATGGGCAAGATGACTAAAACACCGTTCTCCGGTACTATGGAGAGAGCAACAGATTTATTGGAAATCATACATACCGATGTATGTGGTCCGATGAATATTGAGGCTCGTGGCGGATATCGTTATTTTCTCACCTTCACAGATGATTTAAGCAGATATGGGTATATCTACTTAATGAAACATAAGTCTAAAACATTTGAAAAGTTCAAGGAATTTCAGAGTGAAGTTGAAAATCATCGTAACAAGAAAATAAAGTTTCTACGATCTGATCGTGGAGGAGAATATTTGAGTTACGAGTTTGGTGTACATTTGAAAAATTGTGGAATAGTTTCGCAACTCACGCCACCCGGAACACCACAACGTAATGGTGTGTCCGAACGTCGTAATCGTACTTTACTAGATATGGTGCGATCTATGATGTCTCTTACTGATTTACCGCTATCATTTTGGGGTTATGCTTTAGAGACGGCCGCATTCACGTTAAATAGGGCACCATCTAAATCCGTTGAGACGACGCCTTATGAACTATGGTTTGGCAAGAAACCAAAGTTGTCGTTTCTTAAAATTTGGGGCTGCGATGCTTATGTGAAAAAGCTTCAACCTGATAAGCTCGAACCCAAATCGGAGAAGTGTGTCTTCATAGGATATCCAAAGGAAACTATTGGATACACCTTCTATCACAGATCCGAAGGCAAGACTTTTGTTGCTAAATTCGGAAACTTTCTTGAGAAGGAGTTTCTCTCGAAAGAAGTGAGTGGGAGGAAAGTAGAACTTGACGAGGTAAATGTACCTACTCCGTTATTGGGAAATAGTACATCACAGAAAACTGTTTCTGTGAGACCTACACCAATAAGAGAGGAAGTTAATGATGATGATCATGAAACTTTAGATCAAGATACTACTGTACCTCGTAGATCAACCAGAGTAAGATCCGCACCAGAGTGGTACGGTAATCCTGTTCTGGAAGTCATGCTACTAGATCATGATGAACCTACGAACTATGAAGAAGCGATGGTGAGCCCAGATTCCGCAAAGTGGCTTGAAGCCATGAAATCTGAGATGGGATCCATGTATGAGAACAAAGTTTGGACTTTGGTTGACTTGCCCGATGATCGGCAAGCAATAGAGAATAAATGGATCTTTAAGAAAAAGACTGACGCTGATGGTAATGTTACTGTCTACAAAGCTCGACTTGTCGCAAAAGGTTTTCGACAAGTTCAAGGAGTTGACTACGATGAGACTTTCTCACCCGTAGCGATGCTTAAGTCTGTCAGAATCATGTTAGCAATTGCTGCATTTTATGATTATGAAATTTGGCAAATGGATGTAAAAACCGCATTCCTGAATGGATTTCTGGAAGAAGAGTTGTATATGATGCAACCAGAAGGTTTTGTCGATCCAAAAGGAGCTAACAAAGTGTGCAAACTCCAGCGATCCATTTATGGACTGGTGCAAGCATCTCGGAGTTGGAATAAACGCTTTGATAGTGTGATCAAAGCATTTGGGTTTATACAGACTTTTGGAGAAGCCTGTATTTACAAGAAAGTGAGTAGGAGCTCTGTAGCATTTCTGATATTATATGTGGATGACATATTACTCATTGGAAATGATATAGAATTTCTGGATAGCATAAAGGGATACTTGAATAAAAGTTTTTCGATGAAAGACCTCGGGGAAGCTGCTTACATATTAGGCATAAAGATCTATAGAGATAGATCAAAACGCTTAATTGGACTTTCACAAAGCACATACCTTGACAAGATTTTGAAGAAGTTCAAAATGGATCAAGCAAAGAAAGGGTTCTTGCCTGTATTGCAAGGTGTGAAGTTGAGTCAGACTCAATGCCCGACCACTGCAGAAGATAGAGAGAAAATGAAAGATGTTCCCTATGCTTCAGCCATAGGCTCTATCATGTATGCAATGCTGTGTACCAGACCTGATGTATGCCTTGCTATAAGTTTAGCGGGGAGGTACCAAAGTAATCCAGGGGTGGATCACTGGACAGCGGTCAAGAACATCCTGAAATACCTGAAAAGGACTAAGGATATGTTTCTCGTATATGGAGGTGACAAAGAGCTCACCATAAGAGGTTACGTTGATGCAAGCTTTGACACTGATCCGGACGATTCTAAATCGCAAACTGGATACGTGTTTACTTTAAACGGTGGAGCTGTCAGTTGGTGCAGTTCTAAACAAAGCGTCGTAGCGGGATCTACATGTGAAGCGGAGTACATAGCTGCTTCGGAAGCAGCGAACGAAGGAGTCTGGATGAAGGAGTTCATATCCGATCTAGGTGTCATACCTAGTGCATCGGGTCCAATGAAAATCTTCTGTGACAATACTGGTGCAATTGCCTTGGCAAAGGAATCCAGATTTCACAAAAGAACCAAACACATCAAGAGACGCTTCAACTCCATCCGGGATTTAGTCCAGGTGGGAGACATGGAGATTTGCAAGATACATACGGATCTGAATGTTGCAGACCCGTTGACTAAGCCTCTTCCACGAGCAAAACATGATCAGCACCAAGGCTCCATGGGTGTTAGAATCATTACTGTGTAATCTAGATTATTGACTCTAGTGCAAGTGGGAGACTGAAGGAAATATGCCCTAGAGGCAATAATAAAGCTATTATTTATTTCCTTATATCATGATAAATGTTTATTATTCATGCTAGAATTGTATTAACCGGAAACATAATACATGTGTGAATACATAGACCAACAGAGTGTCACTAGTATGCCTCTACTAGACTAGCTCGTTAATCAAAGATGGTTATGTTTCCTAACCATGAACAAAGAATTGTTATTTGATTAACGAGGTCACATCACTAGTTGAATGATCTGATTGACATGACCCATTTCATTAGCTTAGCACCCGATCGTTTAGTATGTTGCTATTGCTTTTTTCATGACTTATACATGTTCCTATAACTATGAGATTATGCAACTCCCGTTTACCGGAGGAACACTTTGGGTACTACCAAACGTCACAACGTAACTGGGTGATTATAAAGGAGTACTACAGGTGTCTCCAATGGTAGATGTTGGGTTGGCGTATTTCGAGATTAGGATTTGTCACTCTGATTGTCGGAGAGGTATCTCTGGGCCCTCTCGGTAATACACATCACATAAGCCTTGCAAGCATAATAACTAAGATGTTAGTTATGAGAGGATGTATTACGGAACGGGTAAAGAGACTTGCCAGTAACGAGATTGAACTAGGTATTGGATACCGACGATCGAATCTCGGGCAAGTAACATACCGATGACAAAGGGAACAACGTATGTTGTTATGCGGTCTGACCGATAAAGATCTTCGTAGAATATGTAGGAGCCAATATGGGCATCCAGGTCCCGCTATTGGTTATTGACCGGAGACGTGTCTCGGTCATGTCTACATTGTTCTCGAACCGTAGGGTCCGCACGCTTAACGTTACGATGACAGTTATTATGAGTTTATGCATTTTGATGTACCGAAGGTTGTTCGGAGTCCCGGATGAGATCACGGACATGACGAGGAGTCTCAAAAAGGTCGAGACGTAAAGATTGATATATTGGAAGCCTATGTTTGGGCACCGGAAGCGTTCCTGGTGAAATCAGGATTTTTCCGGATTACCGGGAGGGTTACCGGAACCCCCCCCCCCCCGGGAGGTAAATGGGCCTATTGGGCCTTAGTGGAAAAGAGAGAAGAGGCAGCCCACACCTGGCCGGCGCCCCCCCTTTCCCAAGTCCTAATAGGACTAGGAAAGGTGGGCCGGCCCCCTCTTTCTCCTTCCACCCAAGAATCCTAGTTGGAATAGGATTGGAGGGGAGGAGTCCTACTCCCGGTGGGAGTAGGACTCCCCCCTGCGCCTCCCTCCTAGCCGGCCGAACCCCCTGCCCCTGGCCTTTATATACGGGGGAAGGGGGCACCCCAAGACACACAAGTTAATCGTTCCTTAGCCTTGTGCGGTGCCCCCTGCCACCAAATTCCACCTCGATCATACCGTTACAGTGCTTAAGCGAAGCCCTGCGTCGGTAGTACATCAAGATCGTCGCCACGCCGTCGTGCTGACGGAACTCTTCCTCGACGCTTTGCTGGATCGGAGCCCGAGGAACGTCATCGAGCTGAACGCGTGCTAAGAACTTGGAGGTGCCGGAGTAACGGTGCTTGGATCGGTCGGATCGGGAAGAAGACGTACGACTACTTCCTCTACGTTGTGTGATCGCTTCCGCAGTCGGTCTGCCTTGGTATCTAGACAACACTCTCCCCTCTCGTTGCTGTGCATCACCATGATCTTGCGTGTGCGTAGGAAATTTTTTGAAATTACTGCGTTCCCCAACAGTCCTCAATCCATACTGCGAGATCTGTTGTGCCGTCTTATGATTCAATGTTTAAAGGTTTGAATCCTTCTGGGAATTGATGTTCCATTACTTCGTCTGTGAAGCATAAGGGGTGTGCGGCACCTCTGTATTGGGCTATATCTCGACGCAGCTCGAATTGGTCTTGCCCGCTGTGTTCGGCCAGGCCGGGTTTGCTTTTACTGTATCCAGCGTGATGTTTGTCGTCTCGCAGAGAGGTGCGCCCTCGTGATCCATAGATCAATCTTGAATGTTTTGCCTTGTCCTCCGACATGTCTCGCAGGTCTAGCGTATCTCCCCATGCCTTTTTATTTGAATGGCGTTGGGGTGGAGGCTGAGTTTTTGGCTGGAATGCCTCTCTATCGCGGCCACGAGGTGGCCGATCAGCCATGTCATACGCTTCTTCCTCCAGTCGGGGTAGTAACCTATGCCTTGGGTAACTCTTGGAGGGGTGCTCGAGTTTATATTCCACGGCCACGAGGACTTTAGTCCATTTGTCAGCTAGCAGATCTTGATCAGCTTGAAGCTACTGCTTCTTTTTCTTCAGGCTATTTGCCGTGGCCATAAGCCGGTGCTTGAAGCGCTCTTGTTCGACGAGATCCTCTGGGACGGCGAATTCATCATCACCGAGGCTTGCCTCGTCTTCGGAGGGGGGATGTAATTGTCATCCTCCTCCTCTCCATGTGCCGCTCTCTCGGGAGAGCCGGCTCCTTCATCCTCTTGCTCTAAGCCTTGCTAGAGGGGATTGCTGTTGTCTTCGGCACTGTCCGGAGTATTATTATCTCCTCTGCCAGTATCACCAGTTTTGCTTTGGCGGGACTTAGAGCGGCGCCGCTGACGTCGGCACTTGGGTTGCTTCTTGGAGGGGTCATCCTCCATTATCTCGTCACCATTGCCTTCATTGGGTGTATCCACCATGTATATGCCATATGACGAGGTGGCCTTCCAATGCCCTATAGGTGCTGGTTCATGTTCGTCTCCTACATCGTCGTCCATACCATCGATGTCTTCGGAGTCGAAGTCGAGCGTGTCAGTTAAATCATCGACAGTGGCTATGAAGTGGGTGGTGGGTGGGCGTCAAATTTCTTCGTCGTCCGCATCCCAATCCTGTTGGCCATAATCCGGCCAGGGCTCTCCTGACAAAGAGAGGGACCTTAGTGAATTCAGAATGTCGCCAAAGGGCAAGTGCTGAAAGATATCTGTGGCGGTGAATTCCATAATCAGTGCCCAATCGGATTCGATTGGCAGGGGCGCGGGCGGTTCGGAGTCAGAAAAAGAGTCCGGCACCTTGGTGTCACGGGCTACGCAGAGGATTATGCTGGTGTTTGGCTCGATCACCGTTGAGACTGCAGCCCCTGAGGCAGTGTCTAACCACCCGTCCTCGATTGGCGCTGTTGGCTCCGAGCTAAGGGTCGGAGCGGATGCGGGCGCGGCCTCTGGGGTACTGTTCGGCGGCAGAGCTAGGTCATATCCATCACGACAGTGCGGCAGGACTGGCTATGGCTCGAATCCGTCGAAGATCAAGTCTCCGCGGATGTCGGCCATGTAGTTTAAACTTCCAAATCTGACCTGATGGCCAGGGGCGTAGCTTTCAATCCACTCCAGATGGCCAAGCGAATTAGCCCGCGGTGCAAAGCCGCCGAATACGCAGATCTGTCGAGGGAGAAAAGTCTCACCCTGGACCGCATCGCTATCGATGAGAGTAGGAGCCATCAAGCCTAACGGCGGCGACACAGAGGAACTCTCAATGAAACCACCAATGTCGGTGTCAAAACCGGCGGATCTCGGGTAGGGGGTCCCGAACTGTGCGTCTAGGCCGGATGGTAACATGAGGTAGGGGACACGAAGTTTTACCCAGGTTCGGGCCCTCTTGATGGAGGTAAAACCCTACGTCCTGCTTGATTAATATTGATGATATGGGTAGTACAAGAGTAGATCTACCACGAGATCAGAGAGGCTAAACCCTAGAAGCTAGCCTATGGTATGATTGTATGTTGTGATTGTTGTCCTACGGACTAAAACTCTTTGGTTTATATAGACACCGGAGAGGGTTAGGGTTACATAAGGTCGGTTACAAAGGAGGAGATATCCATATTCGTATTGCCTAGCTTGCCTTCCACGCCAAGTAGAGTCCCATCCGGACACGAGACGAAGTCTTCAATCTTGTATCTTTATAGTCTAACAGTCCGGCCAATGAAGATAGTCCGGCTGTCCGGAGACCCCCTAATCCAGGACTCCCTCACTCGGCATGATGCTTGAGGAGATGTACAAATTGTTCTTCGGTCCCAAATAGAGTGTCCGGATACCACCGAGGATGCAGGTCTAAGCTGCAACCGCCCTGATACCCAAGTAAGTAATCTCATGGCCGAACACGCTGTCCTTTTATTTATCATGATATCATTCTGAAAAGTCGCTCTTTGACTAGGACTGGATAACAAAGGCAAAGATGATCAGGTGTTCGGCCCCTCTTCCCGAAGGCTTGGCCAATCCAGTACTGGACAGAATGCTCGAGCCGGCGCCTTATCAGGTGCCCTCAAAGGAAGATGAAGGGGGGAATAAAGAGGCCGCCAGTGGGGGAATTAGCACCTCCGTGAAGGAGGATAACCAGGGAGAAGAATCCGACATTCCCTCTCCCGAGGAAGGAAGAGGACCACCTCTGAAGATCCGGAAGCAAAGGCTTCCAAACGGTAGAAGAAATCCTCGCCAGAGGGTCCTGCTTCGGAGGGTATTCTTGCCGCACAATGTCCGCAAGGGGATCAGCCCACCACCGAGCTACAAGTAATCAAAAAGTACTTTAATGGTGAAAGTGTCCTACCTTACTTCCGAAGACAATAACCGAAGCTTATATCTTGTAGTTCAGATTGTAGCCCTTCTCAACAGAGTTCGTCTTCGGGGGATCTTCTTCCGGAGATGATGGAGAGCGAAACACCTCCCCCTGCCACTCCGCCTCATGAGGCGGGCGACCCTGAACTGTCATCGCAGAGGGTTTCTCCTGATCCACCAAGGCCAGTGGGTAATCCTTTGGCTACCCGGAGTCCTCAGTATTCGGCTCCTAAAGAGAGCAATAGAAAGAGTCCGGAATAATACAATGTGCGGTCGAACGCACTAAAGGATCTTCTAGAGCAAGCGGCCATCTCAGAAGTGCATCGTACGCTAATGGGTACGGTAACTAAAAGGATTTCATCCGCTGAAAGCAGATTGCATGAAGCTTTTATGAGTCTGCTGAAAGGCTTTGAGGTACGTGAAATAGTGTATGGTTTTGACAGTACTGCACACGTTAGGTGTTCCCTATGCAGATAGTAGCCCCTGAGACTCTGGTTGTCGTCGAAAATGGCGGCAAATAGAGGATCATAGTCCCAGGTAATAACCATACCACCTTTATGTGCAGGTGGCTGAAGTTCTGGTGGCTAGCCGGACTGATGGGTTTGCCAAGCTAAAGCGGCAACTTGATGCGGTAGATGCCAACATCGTGCTTGTCAACAAGCGGCTTGACGAGGCATAGGGTAAGTGATTTCTCCGGTGATCAACATATAGCGAGAGGAGCATGATGCAAGTATCTTTAATATGTTGTGACTACAGATGGAGCTGCCACCGTGGAGACCCTTCGGGCGGAGCTTGCCCGAGCCAAGGAACAAGCACGGAATAGCGATGCGGCCGCTCTAAAGCAGTCAAAGAGCTGAGGGCCGAACAGGCCGCGCACGGCTAGAGCAAGGAAAGAATAGCCCAGATGGCCGTGGAGTTAAAAGATGCCGCTGACCGTTACAAGCTTCTTGAAAAAGAAAGCCGAGCAAGGGAAATGGACCTAGAGAAGGCCATGGTAGCAGCAAAGGAAGCCCGCTCCAAGATCAGAGCGGTGAAGGAGGAGCTGCGTCAAGCTGCGAATATCGTGGCTGGGAAGCCCTTCTTGTTGCGGACTAAGTTCAGAGATCCGAAGTATGCTCCTCCTGATCAACTATGGAGTTCTGCGGATGCCTACGTGGATTTGGTGGCAAGTGCTGCTGATGCGGCCAAGTACTTCAAGGATCAAAAAGATCGCGAAGTGGAAAAGCTGTTCTAGTCACAGTTCCATGCTCCAGTGCGTTCGCTGTTGTTTAATGAGCGAATGGCCAAGTGAGCCGAGCTCCATAGGTTGTCCGGACTTGCCATGAGGTCTGTTGTGGATCATCTATGGCCGGGAGGGCCAAGGCCGAATAGTTACTTTAGTTTAGTGCAACAATTCCTTGGCGCTATGCCACACATCGACGCTACGAAGAGGTCGGCGTGCATAGAGGATGAGCAGATGGCACTTGCCCGTGTCAAGACATACTGGGTAGATATGGAGGCCACCGCTATTGCAACACAGGGTTCGGCCATGGGCCGAGTAGCTGACGAGCACTACTTTGAAGAGGTCCTTGAAGGCGCTCGTTCGATAGTGGTGCAGTGCTCGAAGAATATTATGTTCTAGTGACATGTATTCCCATTGTAAAAACAATATTTTATTGAATTATGAAGGCTGTGTTTATACTTTTGCCTGAAAGTATTATGATGCCTCCAGTGCGGCCGTTTATGTATATATGTATATAACCTGAAAGATTGCAGTCGTCGACTTCAGCCCCCACGCATATAATGCGGGGGTGTTCGCAAAAAACGCGTATTCACAGTTGATCCAACGTCTTGGGCCATGAAGGAGGTGGTAGCGTAGCGAACGAGGCAATCAGACTATATTGCTTTAACACTTTTACTTAGCCATAGGAGTTTGAATGCGGGACTATGAGATAGCCCCTGGTACCTCCGCGCTGATCCGAATACGGGGTGCGTACGTACATGTCCGGGAAACGGCGCTTCGTTAATGCGGAGGAATCTCGAAGATTCCGCTAAGTAATCGAGTGGTTGACCAGTCTCGCGTTGTATCATGACAGTCAGTTTTCGGCTTTCTCTACTGAGGTGTTCATCCGGATGAACCAGGGCACAATCGCAGTAGTTCTCCCAGTGCCACCTTAGCCGATATAGCAGAATGTAAGGTGCCAAAACATGGGAGCCGAGCAAACCCAACATTTGACCAAAGAAATGATTCGGAGCTGATGCATATAAGGACAAACTTGCGATGCCGAACACTCCCTAAGGTATTCGGTCTTTATAACATATACCAGGCTAAACAATGCCCTTAATAATAAAACCCCGAGTGTCCAGGTACGTGCAATATCCTGACGTGGCCACATGCCAAGAACGTCAGTATCCTTCTCGGTTGTATTGAGTATCCGGAGGATGTGAATAACAAGAGACAGTAAAAATGGTTTACGCAGGGTCTTAATCTGAAAAGAAACCTTTGAGCGGGTCCCTGCTGCACGTCTGCGCCTGTGTCTCCGTTGTGCCGTGTCCTGGATGGGTGTAGCACGATTGTCATCTGTAAAAGAGAAGAACTTAGGTGAAAGTTGCTGTGCCAAAAAATTGGTCATTATCAATAAACTATTAAAATTCAAGATAAGTCAGGTTGAGCCGAGCTAGCCCTGATTACACGCGGGAAGCCCCTGGTACCGTTTATGAGGGTTTAACCATCAAACCAATCTCATGTATTTGTAGTGATGCGCCGGACTCGTCTAACCGTGTCCGTGGTCTTGACAAACTGTCGTTTATTCTGGTTGCTGAGGCCGTCTAGTGCTCGGCTGTTAAAGCCCCCGCACATTCTTCCGCGCGTACAGAACGCTCAATATTTCCACTAACGGTGATGGTGCCATGTGGACCGGGCATCTTAAGCTTGAGAGAAGCGTAATGCGGTACTGCATTAAAATGAACGAACGCCGCTCTTCCGAGTAGTGCTTGATAGCCACTTCGGAATGGAGTGATGTAGAAAGTTAACTTTTCGCTTCGGAAATTGTCGGAAGCACCGAATACAACCTGTAGCAATTGAGAGCCCGTACAGCGGGCCTCTTGGCCTGGTATTACTCCCTTGAATGTAGTATTGCTGCGGCTGATTTTTGTCGGGTCTATCCCCATTTTGCGGATTGTGTCCTGATATATCAGATTTAGGCCATTGCCGCCGTCCATGAGGACTCGTGTGAGATGGTATCCGTTTATTATTGGGTCTAACACCAAAGCAGCCAATCCTTCGCGCCGGATGATTATCGCATGATCCCCGCGATCAAAAGTGACCGGGCAGGCCAACCAGGGGTTGAACCTAGGGGTGACGGGCTCTATGGCGCATGTGTCTCGGAGTGCATATTTGCTTCACCTATTTTTCACATGGATCATGTTTACTATTTTGACCTCTGGTGGGAATTTTTTTCTGTCCTCCAATACTTTGCTGGTGAGGTTCGTCGTCGTCTTCGCTTGGTGTCTCCCCCCTTGTGTTCAGCGGTTAGTTTGCCGGCCTGCTTGAAGACCAACATTCTCTGTGGATGTGATTTGCAGGTTTATCAGGGGTGCCATGAATCTGACATTGTTTTTGAAGAATCTTGTTTAGGGCAGACGGTATGTCTCTGCTGCCTTTGAAAGGCTTTTTCCGCTGACTTGGTCGAGAGCCCCTGAATGCGGCGTTGACCGCCGTATTATCTGGGCCATCTTCTTTATTTCGATGCTTGTTTTTATTGCGTCGTGGTTTTCCATTGCCATCACTGACTTCGGATGTGCTTGGGTCAGTGGTGCTACTGCGGGCTAACCAGCTATCTTCGCCCGCGCAAAAGCGGGTCATGAGGCTTGTTAGGACTGCCATTGTTCTTGGTTTTTCTTGGCCGAGGTGTCTGGCAAGCCATTCGTCTCGGGCACTGTGTTTTGAAATCTGCTAAGGCTTCGGCGTCCAGACAGTCGACGATTTGGTTCTTCTTAGTGAGAAACCTGTTCCAAAGCTTTCGGGCGGACTCTCCGGGATGTTGAATTATATGGCTTAAATCGTCTGCATCCGGAGGTCGGACATAGGTCCCTTGAAAATTAGCCAGAAAAGCGTCCTCGAGCTCCTCCCAACTTTCAATTGAGTTTTCGGGGAGGCTTTTGAGCCAGCACCAAGCTGGTCCTTTAAGCTCGAGGGGCTAGTATTTGATGGCATGGAGATCATCTCCGCGAGCCATATGGATATGGAGGATAAAGTCCTCAATCCAGACCCCAGGGTCTGTGGTCCCGTCGTACGTCTCTATGTTCACTAGTTTGAATCCTTCTAGGAATTCGTGGTCCAGCACCTCATCGGTGAAACATAGGGAGTGTGTGGCACCCCTGTATTGGGATGTGCCATGGCGTTCGGACGGTTGTAGTATTCGGTTTTGATTTTGTGCCGGTGCGCGCTTCCTAGATCCATAGATGGATCTAGTCATACCAGACTTTTGGCGCAAGTCCTCACGTAGATCGTGTGTTGACTTATGTGCGACTTCGTTAGCCGCTCTATCGCGGTCACAAGGTGGTGGATCCGGCTGGTTGGCCATTTCATTTTTTGGCTGTGTGGGCTATAAGGCCTCATCATCGAATTCAGGTAATAGCTTGCGCTTTGGATAGCTCTTTGTGTGGTAACTTCCACCGTACTTTGCTTCATTGTCGAGCACTTTGTTCCACCTGCTGTTGAGCATATTTTGTGCGCCCTTAAGCATTTGCTTCTACTTCTTCAGACTCCTCGTTTTGGCAATAAGCCTTCTGTGGAGGTTCTCTTGCTCCAAGTGCGTTTCCGGGATGATGTGTGCATCTTCGTCCG